>CM062231.1:16582035-17182035 GCA_031216185.1 Syzygium aqueum
TGCATCTAAGCCTTATATTGCTGAATGTGCCTTCTTTTCTCTTTTTATTGACTTTTCAACGTTTTTTTTCGGCAAAAAGACACTATTGGTGTCATACCTTGTGTATGGAGGTCATTTTGATGCCATAACTTTTTTTCGGATCACTTTGGTGCCAAAATCGGAGAAACATAAATCACTTTAGTGACTTCGGCCAAAAAGCTAATGTGGCTTTATATTTTAAAAAAATGGTCTGACTTGTACACGTGAAATTATGTGGTTTTTTTTTAAAATTTTTTGAATTTTTTAATCTTTTTTTTCCTAACTTTTTCCCGATCGCTGGTCCGGCGACCGGCCAAAGGGGAGGGCTAGCGAGGTTGATCTCGCTGACCTCTGGCAAAGCTCGTCCGGTCGGCCACTGGCGAGGGCAAGCCTTGCCAGCCCTTGGCTGGGCGAGGGGAAGTAGCAGGCGAGGGCTTGCCGCCGGCCCACCACCGCCGGTCGGGCGTGGACGAGGGAAGCCCTTGCCCGCCCAGGCAAGGGCCGCCCTTGCTCGACGCCTACGAGGGTCGCCCTCGCCCGACGCCGACGAGGGTCGCCCTCACCAAATCCGGCGAGGGTAGTCTCGCCCGACGCCGGCGAGAGTTGTCCTCGCCGGAGAAGAAAGAAAAAAAGAAAACAGAAAAAGGAAAAAAAGACGAAAATACCCTTCGGTTAAAGTGTTGTGAGGTAAATGTATCACAATGAGTATAATTTAGGGTTTTTAGTATCACAAAAAAAAGTTCAAAGTAAACTTGTCACAAATGGTATAATTTAGGGTTTTTTGTGTAAAAAAAAAGTTCAGGGTAAATTATCACAAGTGTCATAATTTTGGGATTTTTGGTGGTATTTTCTTTTTTTTCTTTTTTTTTTTAATTATTTTAATATAATTTAAATTTTATTTTTCTAAAAAAGTACACGTCAGCGAACTAAATAGTGTCATTTTTGGTTTTTAATACTGATTGGACCTCTCCGGCGAGCCATGTCAGTGCCACGTAGGATTTCCAGCAAGCCATGTCAGCATTGGCACTAAAGTGATCGTTTTTCAAAAAAGTTAGCACCAAAGTAATCCGAAAAAAAGTTATGACACCAAAGTGACATCCGTACACAAGTTATGGCATCAATAGTATCTTTTTACTTGTTTTTTTTCTTTTCCACATTTTGAGTTTTCAAACCCCTATTTTGCACTTTTAGCATAAGTAAATAAGTCGTCAGTAACCGCTTAACTATGTCTTAAATTTGGTCAAATGAATCAATTTGATGAAGCTTTGAACAAAGTTAGACCAAGAATAGATTACTCGAGAGTGAAAACCTTAAAATGGCGCTAAATCGTGGGATTTCGAATTCCATATAGATTAGATTTGAACATCGAAAGCAGTGAATCAGATGCCTACTGCAGGCCAAACAACTAGGAAGAAGTGCAAGTCCCTTACGTGCGACTTGAGAGGCTTCTCTTGCACTATATTATATGGTGGTTGAACAAATATAGCCCGTTACACTTGTTGATGTGAGAAATCGAACCTACACCGTGCATTTAATCTCAACACACACGTGTTTATTCGAGACTCGACAAGGAGTTTCTTTTTCTCTTTTTTTTCAAGTCTTGTGTTAATAGCCCGATCACATCACTAGTCACCGAATTCTACATCGCACCGTGTCCGACCCTTGGTGATTTAGAATTCTCATTCGAACACGGTTTGTCTAATCGACGAAACCATTTTTTTCCCTGCGAAGGGTCAACTGAGGAAAAGGGGGGGAACTTGCTTCGTGGGTTCCGTGCAACTCCCTTCACCAATACTAGTTCCGCAGGGGCGACTGGACAACAGAGTAGACCCTTAAAAGTCCAAGTCAAAGTCATCTCTTGATCTGGACGAGCCGAGGACTGAGATTCATGCCTTCATATCGCTTGTCGATGAACATTTGCCGTTCTGGTTTCGTCTCTCGGACAAATCCTAATGAGCATAAATTAGAGAAAGAGAGTGTGAGGAACCAGTTGATCCATCATCATCCCATAAACCGCAAAACGTCACGCATATCCCCTCGTATTCATCAACACCAAGACATCCGCCATGCTCTCTTCTATTCCCTCTCTCTTCTTCTTCTTCTTCTTCCTCTGCTTCGCGGATGGCACCGCCCACAACGCCGCCCCGACCCAGGACCCTTGCCACCCCAAAAGCTGCTCCGGCCGGGGGCCGCAGGTTCAGTTCCCGTTCAGGCTCGCACCCTTCCAACCTGCCAACTGCAGCTTTCATCCGGAGTTCGACCTTTCCTGCGACGAGGGGAACACTCTGCTCTTGCTCCCAAACACCACACGACGGCTCTTCGTCAAGTCCATCGACTACGCCAACCGGTCCCTCCTCGTGCAGGACCCCAACCAGTGCCTCCCCTTGCTGCTGGCGAACCTCAACCTCTCTCGCTTCTCCTACCAAAGGCTTTACAACGACCCATATGGATATGGGTCCCCATATGGATACCAATACGGGTACTATAACTATACCCTGTTCAAGTGCCCGCCTCCCGAGAGGACCAGCATGACCCCGGTGGTTTGCCTGAGCATTCCCGGGTCGTACGAAGTCTACGCCGTCAGTTCCAGCTCCTACGTCGGATACTTGCCGCTGGTGTCCTGCGAGAGGAACGGGAACATTGACGCACTTCCGACAGAGATCGAGAACATGATGGCCGAGGTTCGTTTGGCCTGGGACAAGCCCGATTGCCAGAAGTGCACGGAGCTAAATCGGTGGTGTCGACCGAACGGGAGTGACATCAGATGCATTGAGCCTCCTACAAAACACTGCGGTATTGCTTTAATCCTAGTCGAAGGCGCGTGCTTTTGTCGGTTCCAAACTTTTTGTGTTTCGTGAGACTTTGCTCGATTCTTGCCTTATTTCACTTTCTTAGTTTAAGTGATTATTGATGCTTGGGCTTCTGCGAATATAAGAATACTTTTATATGTGCAATTCCGTTGGATGGACGCCTTTCCACAAGTTAATTTATTTCACATGATACGTTTGTACTTTAAATTGGAGTTCCTCAATCCTGATTGCCTCTTACTCTATAAATGATCTGATGTCCTGTAATGAAGGTCGCTCATGGTGTTAAGTGAAGCTGACATGACTAACTCTGAGGATTTTTCTTCTAGTAATTTTATCATTCTCGTAAACTTAGGCGGAAGCTCAAGTAGTGACTTCTCTGATTCTGCAGAAAAATTAAGGGAAGAGATCGCCGGAGGAGTCGTGGGCTCATTTTTCCTTCTTGCTGTTGTGATTGGAGTCGGCTATGTCCTCAACGAAAGAAGAAGAGATAAAGCATTCCAACTCAAGATCGAGAGCTTCTTGCATGACTATGAGGCCCTCAAGCCGACCCGTTACTCCTACAACGACATCAAGAGGATAACCAATGACTTCGAGGAGAAACTTGGCCAGGGGGCTTACGGAACTGTCTACAAAGGAAAGCTTTCAAACGAGATTTTCGTCGCCGTGAAGATGCTGGACAATTCGTTCGGAAAAGGTGAGGAGTTCATCAACGAAGTGAGCACTATGGGAAGGATTCACCACGTCAACGTGGTTCGGATGGTTGGTTTCTGCGCGGACGGGTTCCGAAGAGCCTTGGTGTACGAGTTCCTGCCGAACGAGTCTCTGGAGAAGTTCATATTTCCGGGCGAAGACGCTCTCGACGCTTCCCTTAGTTGGGAGAGGCTCCACGACATTGCTCTTGGAGTGGCCAAAGGCATAGAGTATCTTCACCAGGGGTGCGATCATAGGATCCTCCATTTCGACATCAAGCCGCACAACATCTTGCTGGATAACAACTTCAATCCTAAGATTGCGGATTTCGGCCTGGCAAAGTTATGTTCCAAGGAAAAAAGCGCGGTGTCCATGACCGCGGCCAGAGGTACCATGGGCTACATAGCTCCCGAAGTCTTCTCCAGGAACTTTGGAAGCGTGTCCTCTAAGTCGGATGTGTACAGCTTCGGAATGCTGCTGCTCGAAATGGTCGGGGGCAGGAAAAACGTCGACGTGAACGCGAAGAACATGAGCCAGATGTACTTCCCGCAGTGGGTCTATAACCATCTGAATAAGGGTGAAGAGCTTGAAATACGAATCCGAGAAGACGGCGACCACAAGATTGCCAGGAAACTGGCGATCATCGGGCTCTGGTGCATTCACTGGTACCCAGCCGATCGGCCTCCCATGAAAGCGGTGGTTCAGATGCTGGAGGGAGAAGAGTGCCCCGTCATGCCGAAAAATCCTTTCGTTTCCTCCGGTTCAGGGGAAGCTGCAACCATGCAGGGAAGACTCTGGAACACGGATCTAGAAGTTATCGCAGAATAAGTTTGAGTGCTCTTTCGCAGTATGCCATCTCCCTTTGACTGAAATGGATGTCAAAAAGTGAGAAAAGTAAGTAGATCTGTGATCGAGAAGCCATCAGCTAAATTTAGGAACTCTCTCTACCGCGAAATAGCCTGACAGCCATTGATGCGCACCCACTACTTACCTTTCGTATCAGATGCAATATGTATAGAGGAATTCCTTTCCTTTTATATTTCGAACTAGGTTAGTTATTATGTAATACTAGAATCTATCTACTTATTGGAAGTTTGTAATATATTAAGTATTCTGGATTTAATCACCCATCGCAAATGCAGTTCGTCCTGTGTGCTCCGGGGTATACAGCAGCAGTTGGTTTTTGGGACAAGAATTGTGCCTTTTGTCTGCTTGAGGAGTAGAAAATATCTAGCTTCAGCAAATTTAAGAAGGAACGAAAGTACTACTACAAGAAAAATTGACCCTTCTCATGAGGATGACAAATTTTAAAATATGATAAGTCGCAGACGACGAATTTGCAGAAGCACTAAAAGAAATATGTTTTCGAGGTCAATTCAATCAAGATTTGAAATGACATCGATTTAAAGCTGCTTGAAAGAGATTGCGTCAGTGAATAAGGCTGGCACGAGGGCTTCATTGACAGAGGGAGTTCTTACCGATGAATGGAGACTCGGCTGACGAATTTGGTTACTGATATGCGCCGTAACTGGACAACGTTATCGTTTCAATCCTTTCGCATATCTAGTTGTGTCCTTTTGAGTGAACACAAAAAGACGTTCATCTCATCCATGTACATTTGATTGAACTCTCCATCATTGCCTTCCAATTCAAGCCAAGCAAAAACTAATCGTCTGGTTTTTCTACCGCTCTTGAGCTCTTTCAGCTAAAAAATAAAACAAAAGGAGACTTTTTGACTGTCAAGTCGCTATGCACAAAAGTTCAAGCACCACAGAAACAGGAAAAGCACCACCCAAAAAATGGCTTCAAAGCCAACTCACATAGATGGAAAATGCTCCTTTTATGGCATCTGAGCATTTTATTCTACAGTAATTCTTGAGAAGACTTCTTCAACCTGTTTGACCAATTTCAGTTGGTGGCTGTCTCATTTGGACGTATGCACTGCATAATTGGCCACTAGGCAGACTGTTGAACAATCTTTTTGCACTAGTATACAAGATCATTTACTCTCCTCCGACCTGGACAATGAGCTCAAGTTTATCCATCACGAGTCCTATACAGCAGCGATCAATTCAAGTCCTCGAAATGTAAGATTGCAGGATTATCAAGTAAATGACAAGATGTACCCGTCATCTTCTTCGACGTTTCATAACTCCCAAAACTTCACGCTTTGCGTATACTTCAAATGTACACTGTCCAACAACCCTCTCCAATGAGTCGGACCTTTGTCTTTTTCTGCAAGACCTGAAACAATCTATTGTGGTTAATAGTGTAAAAGAACGAGATTAACCTAATATAGGCGTACTTTATCCACTGCTGACGGAGATGTTTAGGAACTGAGCAAGCCCTTGAGCCCGCACCGCAGCAACCCCCACCGGCACCGGAGATCGTCACTGAGGTCCGACAAGATGACCTGCTCGTAGAACGGCCATTCGACTGTGACGGGGACGGTCTTCGTGAGGGCGCAAGAGGAGGAGAGGCTGCTCAGGACACCAGGTTGAGGAGGTTGCGAAGACCGTGGAGTTGGAGCCGCTGAGACAGGCAATTGGGTTCAGGCCGTACTCTGACGTTGCACTTTGGAGAAACGATGCTAGATCGAGGGGAAGGAAAACGAGTTGAATGGTTGCAAGTTTGACTTGTTGGCCAAAGATTAGATGGAAGTTATTTGGTCAAAGAAGTCAAAGCATGATGGAAGTTCATGGGACAAGTGTGCAAGTAGTGATTACTGATTTCCCCTACTAAAGCGTTATCACTTGACGCCACCGGAGTTCTGTCTTTTCATTGTATCTTTCAATTCCCTGCATTCACTTTTCATGTAATTTCCAATATATGCACTTCATTTCCTTATAATTGCAAGTTCAATGTAATTAACCTTTCATTGCGCACGGTGCGCCATTCAGCGCGTTTTGTTCTCGAGTGCAGAACCACAAAGCGATCTCGATCACTTTCCAATCGTCTAATGTCCTGATCACTTTAGCAAATGTTGATTTTCATCGACATCTCTTTTGGATACATCACATATCGATTTTCCCCCAACATGTTCACACCAAGTGCTCTCTTAACTAGACCTATCAGTAATTATCCATTTGTATAGTTTTTTTTTCTTTCACAACCAAAATATTTTTCATCTCATAATTAGAAATCTTTTTCTTTTTTGGTTGCTAAAACTAGTATCTAGAGATCTTTCAAACATCCAATCGACAAATCAGACAGGCCACACAAAATCAGAAGTGTAAAACTAGTCTTTTGCTAGAAAGGAAAACATTTTGCTCAACACAAGCATAACTTTAGAGAATCCGAAACCGCTCTGCTTCTTGCAGAGTGTAGGAGTCGAACTCTGCACTATGATATTAGCGCCCCTACTCCCTCGGGTCCATTTACCAGTAGGGCTGCATTCCTATTGACAAACAAACCCTGATTATGTCATTAAAAAAGTACCAGCGTTTCAATCTCGAACATTGCTTACGATGAGGACCAGGTTTGAGAAATATTTCTAGTCTTGGGCTGTATGTGGCCCGAGAGCAAGATCCGCACTAAAACATGGAACTTCTAATTCTAAATAGATTAGGGCGGAACATCCATACAAACCAAAGGCTCGTACATTTATTTATTTATTTTTGGTCAAACTCATACATCTAATTTGAGAGGCTCAAGTTTAAGCAGCTCAACTATGGAAGGGGCTCAGCTCAAACTTTAGGAATGCATGCTTAGAGAGGATTGCTTGAACTTTATTGGACTTTTTTATTCGACGGTTGCCAAGACATCGCGCATCAGACTCGATGATGCGGGATATCGAACTCACCCCATACCTTTAATCCCCTCACGCATGTCTATTGGGGATTAGAAACGGAATCGTTTATCCATCCTCCTTCTAAATCTCGTGTAAATAGCTCGATTACATCACTAATACTCAATTACACAAATAATGATTGGGTGATTCATAAAGGCCTGCGTAGCTCTCTCAGAGAATTCTTATTTGAACTCGAAAAGGGTTATCGACCAAACCCCCTTGTTCTCCTGGGAAAATAGAACTCATCTCCAATCAAATAGGAAAAAAAAGAAGAACGCTGGTTGAGCTCGATCAGCAGAGCCCCAAGGATGGTGGGTCGGATGAAGAAAGAGAAGAGGGGGGGGGGGGGGGAGGAGGACTTGCTTTGCGACTTCGACCTTGACCCGGCAAAGTTGCGTGCGCACTCAGTCCAGCAACGATGGTGCGTTAGTCCGGTACACGCCAACTGACAGCAGAGGAACGGGAGAAAAAGACAGTTCAGGTCAACTTTTTGTTTCGATCTAGACAAGCTGGGGAAGGAGATTCATTCATTATGGCTTGTCGATAAGCATCGGTTTTGTTCGGTTTCATCTGTGGGACAAGCCGTCGCTTAGCGCTTTGATCAGAGATCCAGACACATGACCCTAACGAAAAGTGCTGGGGAGAAAGGTGTGCTGGCGACAACCTGGTGATGTCAACGGCGTTGCTGAAGACGATGAAGTGTTTGAGCCTACTGCACGAACATCTTCTGCAGTGGCATGTCCGCAACGATGGAGAGTTACTGTGTTGCGATGGCAGAATACCCGGTTTGTATACGATTTGACTGTGGATACCACAATGTTCTGCACGAGAAAGTGTTGCGGTGGTGGCGTGGTACCATGTCGTGGGGCTGATGTGGCATGCGATTTTTTACGGAAATTCAGTTGCAAACTAACACGTGGCGATGACTTGGACAGGCGTAACAAAATTAAATGAGATAAGTGCATTGAAAGTCTCAAAATTTATCACGAAAATGTAATTGAGTCCTCAAACTTTCAAAAAGTGCAATCAAATCTTAAAATTTATCAAATTAATCAAATCAGATTTTCGTTGATTGCATTTTTTAAAGTTTTAGGATTTGATTGCAGTTTTTAAAAGTTATAGGATTCAATTGCACTTTCAGGACAAGTTTTAAGAATTGATTAAACTTTTTGAAAATTTTAGGATTCAATTACATTTTCGTGACAAGTTTTAGGACTTCCATTATGCTTATTCCAAATTAAAACAAGCAATCATCGGAAGCCACCGGCGGCCATGGACCTCCGATGAGCTGCTTGTTTTTCTTTTGGCTTTTTGAGGCCGTGGACGGCAAAAAACTAGCGGCCATGAATAGCAGCATGACCGGCCATCATCCTCACGAGCTTGACTTGTCGATGGCCGTCCAGATCTGGAAATCCGGGCGCCCGCGTCCATGGCTCCACCGTCGGGGTCATCTAGACCCTCGGCCGGATCCGGAGGTCTGGGGAGCACGCAGCCGAGGATCCGTCCTCGGCGTCATCTAGATCTGGGACCTTGGCCTCTAGCGACGTACATGAAGAGGCTGCTTTACTCTCCATCATCCACGGCTTAGATGGCCCCTGTTTTTTTGGCCTTGAGCAAGAATCTCAGATTTGAGAGTTTGGGGAGGGAGAAAACATGGCAACATGGGTCAACACGCAAAGTGGATCTTTCGGCCTAGGACCAGCCAAAAGGTAGGGAGAGGCCTCGGAAGACACGGCCGCAAAGCTTCTGTCGTCTAATGTTTCCCGTTTTCCTCCTCCTCCTCCATCATCCCTGGCTCGGGAGGCGGCTCGGCTAGGACGCGGTGCCGGCGAGACTCCGCCGGTAGCGACCCCCGAGGGGAGGTTTCATTACACTTGTCCGTGTCATCGCCACGTGTCAGTTCGTGATTGGGTTTCAGCCAAAAAAAAAAAATAGGTACCCATACGTGACCACTGCCTATAGAGATGAGAATAAAATGGCCACCAGATCAGCTACCAATCCTTCCGAGAGAAGAAAGTGCAAGGAAAACGAGTCGCTCCACCCATTATCAATAACCCAAACAAACCCTCACGTAAGACCTCAGTTTCATCAACACCAGCACATCCTCCATGGGCTCGCCTCTTCCCTCTCTCTTCCTCTTCTTCCTCTGCTTCGCCCATGGCACCACAGACAGCCACGACGACGACGGTTGCCCCGCCGCAAGGTGCCCCCACGGGCCAGAGGTCCGTTTCCCGTTCCGGCTCAAAAACCAACAACCTCCCGCGTGCGGCTATCCGGGCTTCAACCTGTACTGCGAAGGCGGGCAGACTAAGCTCTCGGTCCCGAACACCCCACAAGGGCTAGTCGTCGAGAACATCGACTACCACTCCCAGCTCGTTACCCTGCAGGACCCCACCAAGTGCCTCCCCTTGTGGATCCCGAACCTCAGCCTCCTTGGCTTCTCCGCTCACGAAGAACCGTCTTCGTACCAGGGCGGACCCTACAACTACACCCTGTTCAAGTGCCCGCTGCCCGAGAGGACCGAAATGACCGAGTTGGCTTGCCGAAGCGAGCCCAGCCAATACAAAGTCTACGCCGTTGACTCCTCCACCTCCGTCGGAGAATGGCCGCTGGTGTACTGCGAGAGGAACGGAAGCCTCGACTGGCTGCCAAACGGGATCTACAGCATGATCGACAACGCTCGTTTCCACTGGAAAAAGCCGGACTGTAGCAAGTGCACAAAGGACAGGTTGTGTCGACCGAACGGCAGCAACATCAAATGCATTCCGCGTCCTCATGGACACCCCGGTATTTTTTTAATACGAGTCGAAGGCCCGTGCGTACGGTTCCGAAACTTGATATTTTTCATGAGACTTTGCTTGACTCTGTGATTTCTCACTTTCCTTAGTTCAAGTGATTATTAATGCTTTCGTACTTTATTTACGCCATTCATTCCAAAGTTCTAAAACTCGGGTGATGGATATAGCAAAGTTGCTTTCTGACTTATGGTTGTCGTAATTCGTCAAGTTTATCTTTTGTAAAGATAAGATCCATGGAGCGCAGAGGAAGGAGAATCATAGTTTCTGCACAAGAAATAGGTTTTCTGCCAAACTAAGATTACTTTTATCCGTGCAATTCTGTCGGATTGATGTATTTCCATAAATTGGTCTTATTTCACATGATACTGTTTGTACTCTAAATTGAATGGAGTTCTGAATCCTGATTGCCTGTTATATATAATGATCCGATGCCCTGTAATGAAGAAGCTGATATAACTAGTTTTGAGGGCTTTTCTTCTAGTTATTTCATCGTTCATACGAACTTCGGCGGAAGCTCCAGTACTGACTTCTCTGATTCTGCAGAAAGAAGGTTAGAGATCGGGGGAGGAGTCGTGGGCTGGTTTTTCCTTCTTGCTGTTGTGATTGGAGTCGGCTATGTCCTCAACGAAAGAAGAAGAGATGAAGCATTTCGACTCAAGATCGAGAGCTTCTTGCATGACTACGAGGCCCTCAAGCCGACCCGTTATTCCTACAACGACATCAAGAGGATAACCAATGACTTCGAGGAGAAACTAGGCCAGGGGGCTTATGGAACGGTCTACAAAGGGAAGCTGTCGAGCGAGATTTTCGTCGCTGTAAAGATGCTGGACAATTCGTTCGGAAATGGAGAGGAGTTCATCAACGAAGTGAGCACTATGGGAAGGATTCACCACGTCAACGTGGTTCGGATGGTTGGTTTCTGCGCGGACGGGTTCCGAAGAGCCTTGGTGTACGAGTTCCTGCCGAACGAGTCTCTGGAGAAGTTCATATTTCCGGGTGAAGATGCTCTCGACCCTTCCCTTAGTTGGGAGAGGCTCCACGACATCGCTCTCGGAGTGGCCAAAGGCATAGAGTATCTTCACCAGGGGTGCGATCATAGGATCCTCCATTTCGACATCAAGCCGCACAACATCTTGCTGGATAACAACTTCAATCCTAAGATTGCGGATTTCGGCCTGGCAAAGTTATGTTCCAAGGAAAAAAGCGCGGTGTCCATGACCGCGGCCAGAGGTACCATGGGCTACATCGCCCCGGAAGTCTTCTCCAGGAACTTTGGTAGCGTGTCGTCTAAGTCAGACGTGTACAGCTTCGGAATGCTGCTGCTCGAAATGGTCGGGGGCAGGAAAAACGTCGACGTGAACGCGAAGAACATGAGCCAGATGTACTTCCCGCAGTGGGTCTATAACCATCTGAATAAGGGCGAAGAGCTTGAAATACGAATCCGAGAGGACGGCGACCATAAGATTGCCAGGAAACTGGCAATCATAGGGCTCTGGTGCATTCACTGGTACCCGGCCGATCGGCCTCCCATGAAAGCGGTGGTTCAGATGCTGGAGGGAGAAGAGTGCCCCGTCATGCCGAAAAATCCTTTCGTTTCCTCCAGTTCTGGGGAAGCTACGAGCATGCAGGGGAGACTCTGGAACACGAATCTAGAAATTATCGAGGAATAAGTCCGATTGCCCTTTCGCACTATGTCATCTCTCCTTGACCGAAATGGATGTGAAACAGTTGGAAAATAAGTAGAGCTGTGATGAAGAAGCCATATTGTAAATCTAGGAACTCTCTCTACCGAAAAATCGCCTGAATACGCTCCCACTACTTACCTTTTGTATCAGATCCAATATATAGAGGAATTCCTTTCGTCTTATATTTGTAACTAGATGCAATACTAGAATCTATCTGCCTATTGGAAGTTTGTGAGATTTTAGTCCTGGGATTTGATCGTCCACTGCAAATGCAGTTCGTTCTGGTGTGCATTTGATGTCCTGAAATCCGGAAAATATAGCAGGAGTTCGTTTTTGGGACAAGAATCGTGTTTTTTGTCTGTGTGAGATTTGTGGGACCATTGTCAACTGTTCTAAAAACTTAAGCGATTAGATAAAGTTTAATATTTTATTGTTCTAATAGTCAGCTTGGGAGGAGCTAAGGAACGCCGAGCTGAAGACGTTGGCTGGAAGTTGTAAGGAGGTAGGCTAAGGATCCGAAGCGGTCTTGACGCGCCGATGGGACACTAGGTTGGCAATATCAAGGCCGTAGTCACAGAAGTTTCTCAACATTTTCGTGGATGCCGACCGCGATGAAGATGTGGTAAGCTAGGCACCTATTTCAGACTAACTCGGCCACTTCATGCCCTAATTTGAAACAAAATTCATTCTAGACTCATGTTTTAAGAAAACAACCTCATTTCAAGTCGTTATTTAAAATTTTCCTCTATTCGAGAGGGTTCCTTGAGCTTTAATTAAACTCTTTTTCACAATCGATGATGCAAGACATCGAACTTAACCCATACATTTAATCCCCTCACACATGTCTACTGGGGACTCGAAACAGAATTGTTTTTTCATCCCCTTCTAAATTTCATGTAAGTAGCTCGATTACATCACTAATACTCGATTACACACGCATGGTGATTGGTGATTTACTAAGGCCTGCTCAGCTCTCTCGGAGAATTCTCATTTGAACTCGAAAAGGGTTCGTTTGAATCGACCAAACCCCTTTTGCTCCTGTGAAAAACAGAAGTCATCTCCAATCAAAAAGGAAGAAGAAAACACTGGCTGAGCTCGATCAGCAGAGCCAGTGGATGGTGGGTCGGATGAAGAAAAGGAAGTGGGGGAGGACTTGACTTGCTTCGCGACTTGGAGCTTGACCCGGCAAAGTGGCGTGCGCACTCACTTCAGCAATAATAGTGCGTTAGTGCGGTACACGCAAACCGACAGCATACGAACGTGAAAAAATTGCAGTTCGGGTCCACTTTTTTCTTTTGATTTAGTCAAGCCGGGGAAGGAGATTCCTCCGTGTCGATAAATATTTTACGAAAATGATAAGATCTTACAAATTGAGTCAATATAAAAAAAATAAATAAGGAACGATAAATGATATTAAAGATTTACGTGATTCGATTCGAATATCGATATCTTCTATTCACAGAAAGAGTTAGCAATAAATAATCTACTATAGAGTTACAATTCGCTCATACGCTTGAATATTTTTCACATCTAAATTTAAGTCCAAACTCAAAGTGTTTACGAATAAACGACTTAATTAGACGAAATAAACTCACCCCATAATTCCTTCGTGCAATTTCTCTTCGGGGATCGTAACTTCTTCTTGTGCAGCTCTTCACGGCTCAAAAGAAAAATCCACTGTTCTTTTCTCTTGTATATCCACACGGCCACTGTATGTTACAGAAGAGAAAAAGAGACCCTTGTTTTTGTTGTTTTCTCTCACAATGACCTTTATGTCATTTGATAAGACAAAAGAACAGAACCCTTCAACCGAACAATGTGAATGATCTGGTCTTCTTTTCTTTTACCCTGGGGCCCACAAATATATAAATTGTAGAATATGTGTGTCCATCTTTTGTCCTGTAGTGCCAATGTGTCCTTTTTGCGAAAGACGTCCACGGTACGCACCAGAAGAGGATTTCTTGCTAGCAATCTTGAATATTATGTCCAGCAGTAAAGATATCTTCACAGTCAAATACGGAAATTTATCCAAGCAAGAGTCATGTTTCGTAAACGATTCAAACTCGAATCATAATTTAATAATTCATATGGCTTGTCGATAAGTATCGGCATTTGTTTTTGGGTTTCATATGTGGGACAAGCCGTTGCTTGGCGCTTTGGGCCCCATTTGGTTCAACATTTGGAATGTTTATTTGGGCTCTAAAGTCCCTTGGCCAAATGCAAATGGTGTTTGACAAATTTTTTTACTCACTTTGGAAAGATGCAAATGCATTTTGAATGCTCTCCAAAGGACTTTTAGTCAATGTAAGGATAGAAGTGTCTTGAAAAATTATATTTTCGGAATGCAACTTGCACTGTTCATCGCGATTATACCCATCTTTCAATCTCGGACACTACCTAGAAAAAGGAGGGCCGGGTGCAAGTAACCCTTTCCGTCTTGGGTTGAATGTGGCCCGAGAGCAAAAAAACGCACAGAGAGGGAACATCGATATGAATCAAAGGCCCCTAAATTTTGATTCGAGAGGGCTTCTCCAAACCTTGTCGGACGTTTCTTACATCGCGATCACCGGAACATCGCATGTTACACCCGATGATGCTCGAAATCGAACCTTGGTAGCGCATCGAATCCCCTCACACACGTCTGCCAAGGACTCTTAACAGCAATTTTCCCCCCCTAACTCCTGTGTTGATAGCTCGATCACGTCACCACCAACCACTGCATTCTGCATCACGCCAGTGCAGTGCACGACCTCTTGGCGATTGATTTGTCAAGGCCGGCTTGGCTCTCAGAGAAACTTCTCAATCAGCAAGAGTCCGACTAGGATGACGGTCAAATGGGGGCCAAAAAAGAGGAACTTGCCGCGTGAGTTCGAGCTTGACTAAGTTAAAGTCCCGTGCACGCGCTTCGCCACTGACGACGATGGATGGACCGCGTAAATTCCAAGAGTCCAAGTCAACTCTCGATTTAGACAAGCCGAGGAAGGAGGTTCATGCGATGCGTCCGTAGCGCTTGTCGATGAACATTGGTTTCTTCGCTTTTCTCTCTCGCTCGGACAGGCCTGCATGAGAATAAACGACGAGAGAGAGAGAGAGAGAGAGAGAGAGAGAGAGAGAGAGAGGGAGAGCGCTTGTCAAACACCAGCACGTCCTCCATGCGCTCTTCCAATCCCTCCCTCTTCCTCCTCCTCCTCCTCTGTTTCGCCCATGGCACCGCCATACTCGCCGCGCCGGCCAAGGACCCTTGCGCCCCCAAAAGGTGCTCCCGCCACGGGCCGCTGGTCCAGTTCCCGTTCCTGCTCAAAGGACGCCGACAGCCTGACGACTGCGGCTATAATCCGGACTTCAACCTGTTCTGCGATCGGGATGGGCACACTCAGCTCTTTCTCCAAAACACCTCGGGACCGCTCCTCGTCAAGTCCATCGATTACGACAACCGGTCCATGCTCGTGCAGGACCCCAACCGGTGCCTCCCCGTCCTGCTGGCGAACCTCAACCGCACTCGCTTCTCCTACGGCATGAGCCAACCTGACCAGTATATGTACAACTATACCCTGTTCCAGTGCCCGCCGGCGGCCAAGAGGAACAGCATGGCCCCCGTGGATTGCCTGAGCCAAGCCGGGTTGTACGACGTCTACGCCGTCGACTCCGACGACTACGTCGGAAACTTACCGCTGGTGTCCTGCGAAAGGAACGGGAGCATAGACTCGCTTCCTATGTCGATCCCGTACATGATGAGCGAGGTTCAATTGGTCTGGAAAGAGCCAGACTGCGAGCACTGCACGAGATTCCGGTTGTGGTGTCGACGGAGCGGGAACAGAACCAGCTGCATCAAGCCTCACGGTGGACACAAAGGTATTGCTTCAATCCTAGTCGAGGGCGCATGCTTTTGTCGGTTCCGAAACTTCTTTCTGTATCATGAGACTTTGCTTGACTCTGTGTTATTTCACTTTCGTAGTTTAAGTGATTGTTAATCCTCGAGTTCTTTTATTTAGGCCATTCGTTCCAAAGCCTTTTAAACTCTGGTGATGTATATAGAAGGGTTGCTTTCTGACATATGGTTGTTGAGGTTCATCAAGTTTCTCTTTAGTAAAGATAAGATCCATGGAGCGCAGAGGAAGGAGAATCATAGTTTCTACACAAGAAATAGGGCTTCTGCGAAACTAAGATTACTTTTATATGTGCAGTTCTGTCGGGTGGATGCATTTCCACGAGTTTGTCTTGTTTCAGATGATAATTTCTGTTCTTTAAATTGAATGGAGTTCTGAATCCTGATTGCCAGTTACTATAGAAATTATCTGATGCCCTGAAGTGAAGGTCGCTCACGGTGTTAAGTAAAAGCTGATATAACTAGTTTTGAGGGCTTTTCTTCTAGTTTTTTTGTCATCCATACAAACTTCGGCGGAAGCTCCAGTAATGACTTCTCTGATTCTGCAGAAAGAAGGTTAGAGATCGGGGGAGGAGTCGTGGGCTGGTTTTTCCTTCTTGCTGTTGTGATTGGACTCGGCTACATCCTCAACGAAAAAAGAAGAGATAAAGCATTCCGACTCAAGATCGAGAGCTTCTTGCATGACTACGAGGCCCTCAAGCCGACCCGTTACTCCCACAACGACATCAAGAGGATAACCAATGACTTCGAGGAGAAACTAGGCCAGGGGGCTTACGGAACGGTCTACAAAGGGAAGCTTTCGAACGAGATTTTCGTCGCTGTAAAGATGCTGGACAATTCGTTCGGAAATGGAGAGGAGTTCATCAACGAAGTGAGCACTATGGGAAGGATTCACCACGTCAACGTGGTTCGGATGGTTGGTTTCTGCGCGGACGGGTTCCGAAGAGCCTTGGTGTACGAGTTCCTGCCGAACGAGTCTCTGGAGAAGTTCATATTTCCGGGTGAAGATGCTCTCGACCCTTCCCTTAGTTGGGAGAGGCTCCACGACATCGCTCTCGGAGTGGCCAAAGGCATAGAGTATCTTCACCAGGGGTGCGATCATAGGATCCTCCATTTCGACATCAAGCCGCACAACATCTTGCTGGATAACAACTTCAATCCTAAGATTGCGGATTTCGGCCTGGCAAAGTTATGTTCCAAGGAAAAAAGCGCGGTGTCCATGACCGCGGCCAGAGGTACCATGGGCTACATAGCTCCCGAAGTCTTCTCCAGGAACTTTGGAAGCGTGTCCTCTAAGTCGGACGTGTACAGCTTCGGAATGCTGCTGCTCGAAATGGTCGGGGGCAGGAAAAACGTCGACGTGAACGCGAAGAACATGAGCCAGATGTACTTCCCGCAGTGGGTCTATAACCATCTGAATAAGGGTGAAGAGCTTGAAATACGAATCCGAGAAGACGGCGACCACAAGATTGCCAGGAAACTGGCCATCATCGGGCTCTGGTGCATTCACTGGTACCCAGCCGATCGACCTCCCATGAAAGCGGTGGTTCAGATGCTGGAGGGAGAAGAGTGCCCCGTCATGCCGAAAAATCCTTTCGTTTCCTCCGGTTCAGGGGAAGCTGCAACCATGCAGGGAAGACTCTGGAACACGAATCTAGAAGTTATCGCAGAATAAGTTTGAGTGCCCTCGCAGCATGTCATCTCTCCATGACTGAAATCGATGTCATACTGTTAAAAAGTAAGTAGAGCCGTGATCAAGAAGCCATACGTTAAACGTAGTAACTCTATACAATAGCCTGAAAACTATTGATGCGCTCCGTCTACTCACCTGTTGTATCAGATGCAATATGTATAGAGGAATTCCTTTCCTCTTATATTTCTTACTAGGCTAGTTGTTTTGTAATACAAGAATCTATGTTCTTACTGGAAGTTTGTAAGATAGTAAGTAATTGGATTTGATTGCCCGATGCAAATGCAGTTTGTTCTGGCGTGCATTTGATGTCCTGAATTTCTGGAAATATAGCAGCAGTTGGTTTTTTGGACAAGAATTGTGCTTTTTGTCTGCTTGGAAGTTGAAAATATCTAGATCTAGATTCAGCAATTTAAGAAGGAATGAGAGTACTACTGCTAGGAAAAATGGCCCTTCTCATGAGGATGGTAAGTTCTAAAATTGATAATAAATTGAAGACAAACGTATTTGCAGAAGCGCTGAATGAGTAAAGGGTTATGTTTTCGGGGTCGATTTAATCGCAATTTGAAATGACATCGGTTCAAAGCTTCTTGGAAGAGATTGCATCAATGAATTAGGGTGGCGCGAGGGCTTCATTGACGAAGGGAATTCTTACTGAAGAGTGGCCATTCAGCCGATGAATTTGGTTACTGAAATGTACTGTAATCGAACAACTTTATGGCATCGAAGCATCTACTTGTGTCCTTTGAGAAAACACTACAAGACATTCATCTCATCCTTGTGCATTGGTCGAGCTCTTCATCTTTTCCTTCAATTCAAGCCAAGTTGAACTAGTTTGTCTGGTTTTTCTGACACCCTTGAGCTCTTTCAGCTAGCTACAAAAAGACTCTTTTAACTGTCAAGTGGCTTCTAGTTTTATACACAAAACTTCAAGCACCAGAGAAACAGGAACACAACATGAAGCACGCTGTCATGGCCGGGGCGGTAAGTTCCGGCAAACCGGGCAAGTAGCATTCAGGCGAAGCCACTCGTCGATGCAATCGACATGGAAGCAATGGTTGCATTGTGGTATGGTTTTGAGGGTCTCTTTGGGCTGATAGTCTGACAGGCAAATCGGACAAGTGCTGTCGTCAGGCTTCGGAAGTCGCTTGCTCTCTCCTAGGACGATTTTAGGGTAAGATTTGATGACCACCGCATCGAGGCCCGGAACGTGGGTGGAATGCGGCGCAACCGCTGTGGCGAATTCCCCGATGACGGGGCGGCGCCCTCTCGCATAGGACTTCACTCTGCCGCAGAGGAAGCGAAGCAAGCCCAGGAGGAACAGAATCGCGGGGAGCCCGACCCCAACAATGATTGCGTAGCGGGCGGCTCTCGGAATCCCTGAAAGTATGTAAGCCTGTCATATCTTTAAGTTCAAGATGATTTTGCTTAATCAAACAGATAAGATGGTTAGCGATATACCAATACCATATCATATGCATTTGGTCTTCGTTCATGCATACCACAAACCTATTTCAAATCAAGTGCATCGATGGGCAGGCCCAGCTGTTTATATACCAATGACCTAAAGTAGGTCTGAACGAAATCAATCTTGAGCCAATGTCAACGTCAACCAGAAGCTGAAACCTCAAGTTACGGCACGACGGGGGGGTTTAGGGGCCGGGCGTGGAAAGAAAAAGGGAGGAAGCCACTTGGAAAGCAAAAGCGAAAGATGGATTTTGCATCTTTTGATTAGTCCACTTTTGTCTCTTTGTATTTACTTCAGTCAACGCTTATCCTGATCTAAGAATTGCCGCATTCCATTCATACCCTCACGAGACCCAAAAGAAACAAAAGCACAAAAAAGAAAATTTGACCACTTGTGGTCATGAAGGTACCACAAAAGAGATGGCTTCAAAGCCAACGTTAGATGAGCTGCATTGACCTTAATTGAGGTAGCACCACCGTTAATGTTGCTTTCCTATCGTGATCATCATAATCACACCATCCCCCCACCATTGTTAATTCGCGCCGTGATGATTACCACTCATTACGTAGTTTGAATGTTGATATTAGCAGCTTTACATCGTTTCTCGGCCGATGATTTGGGAACAGTTGGAATGGCTCCTTACTCAATGATTCTAAAGACAATCTACACGGCGGATTGCAGAAAACGCCACTAATGTAGTCAAAATATTACCATGCATCGACCTTTTAGTATTTTACCTCATAAAAATAACTCGATATCTCTATTAACTTTTACGTACTAGATTAAGTGTACATTTTTTTAATTCGATGGAAGATGTGGCTTATCCCGCCTCTAGTTGATGGGTCTCAAAAAATAAACACTACTTATATTTGAGCATTTGTGCAGTTTATCTTGAAGTAATTCTTGGGAAGAATTCTTCAGACTATTTTATCAATCGTTGATGGCTATCTTATTTGGAGGTATGCAATGCATGGTTGGCCAATTGGCAGACCGTTGAACAATCATTTGTACCGATACAAGATCTTTTACTCTCCCCTGACCTGGACAAGAAGCTTGAAGTCTCGAGTTTATCCCTCAAAAGTCTTATACTGTTGTAATCAATTCAAATTCTCCTCGTATTAAATTGCAGGATTATCAAGAAGATGACAAGATGGACCCAACATCTGCTTCAACGTTTCTAAACTCCCGAAATCTCACGTTTTGTGTTGACTCATTTAGTTTTTTCTGCAAGACCTGAAATAATCCACTGTAGTTGATCGTCGCATAGAGCCAAATTAATCTGATATAGCAGTAGTTTATCCCCTGCTGACAGAGATTTTTCTGTTTGCTGGGCCTAAACTGCTGAGAGACATCAGAGAGACTGAAAACCAAAGAACCTGAACAGACCACTTCACTACACAAGCCTAAATCCTTACTTTTATCCATAAAGTACTCTATATGTAGCTAGATGTTCGATGGAACGAGGTTATTTGATTCTTTTTCTTCCCCTAATTCTGAGAGTTCTTACATGTTCGAAATTTGCTGTATTACCTTCATGCTCGCGTTACCAGGATGACATGCAAGATAGATGAACATACTCAAACTCACGTGCACAGAAGTCTGTGTAGACTGAACAGAAAGATCATTCTTACCACGCTGGGCGATATTGGTGCACTCGATCTCAGTGGTGGAATTGCCCTTGAGCCCGCACCTCCCGCCCCGAACCACACACCTTCCACACCGCGGCACCCCCCACTGGAGCCGGAGATCGTCACTGAGGTCCGACGAGATGACCTGCTCATAGAACGACCATTCGACCGGGACTGGGACGGTCTTCACAGGCGTGCATGAGGAGGAGAGGGTGCTTACCATTCCAGGTGAGGAGGTTGCAAAGACCGTGTAGTTGGAGCCGCTGAGGCAGGCAATCGGGTTCAGGCCGTACTTGATGTAGCTGGAGGAGCAGTTAAAGAAGGTGTAGTCCTGGGAATAGACACTAGCGAAGGGCGAGCCGGAGAGGTTGAGGGAGAGAAGCCTCTTGGGGAGGCAACCCTCAGGGTCATTCACCCATAGCTCTTGCTCGGCATAGTCTATGCTTCGGAGGGTGAATTGACCTGAGTTGGGCAACGCTAGTATGGTTTGGTTCATCCCGTCGCACGACAGGTCAAAGCCCGGGTACCCGCAAGATTCAGGCTGGCGGGTTCCGATCCGGAAGGGGAAACGGATCATGGGCTCATCACGGCGACAGAAGGCGGCAGCGCAGGTCTCAGCACTCGCTTCTGTGCATAACAAGATAAATAATAAGGTCACAAAGGGTGTGAGGATTTTCATTTGTATCTGGAGCAGTGAAAGCTTCAGAAAAGGCGGCAACAAGCCGGATAGATACTGGAGTTTGTATTAAATTTTTATGTGACTAATAAGAAGGGATGAAGAGGTCTTATATATCTGTACAAAATATTCATGTGGGGGGGGGGGGGGGGGGGCGGGGGGCGGAGGCGCACTTTACAAAATTTCTAAAACTGTCGTGGTCAAGGGGAGGCTCCACCGCATGATGTCAGGCTGGATCGAGTGAACTGGGGTATTAGATTGAAGAATCAGTCAAGGTTGATGTAAAAATTAGCATTATTGGATGGAGAAAGTCTTTGTTCTTGGGCTGAGTCAACTCGTTGAATCAAATGGGGGACATCGCAAAACATGTGGGCTTGAAATTTCCCTTCTCTGATCTTTACTCGTTGAACCACTCACAGCATAGATAGATACCCTGCATAAACGATAATACAACTACTTGCGGAGCTTGCTTGAATAACGCCAGATACCTACTAACATCAGCTTACAAAATATACCGATAAGCTAGCTAATTCGCGACATGATTCCAATTGAATGTTGAATGTGAGTCGCTCGCTGTAATACATAGAATGACTCTTGAGATGGTGCTATTTGTGCGCGTCTATGGAGATTATTCGAGCCGACAACTTGTGTTAGAAGAAAGAGGACAGAAAAGTCTATGGAGCTTTTCTTTCTTTCTTCTTTTGTGCATTTCAAAACGTAAGTTTCATGCAACCAGCGATAACGATGGTTGATGTATGTTCTCCTTTGAACAAATGAGCTGAGATTAGCTTTAAATGGCAACTGGAATACCTGCTCTGTAGTAACTATGACTTAAGAGCGCTTCCAATAAGAGCGACAGTGGGTATAATTAATAGCAAGTTGAAGGGTTCATTATCATTTTTCGTTCTTTTTGGAGCTGACGTACCCCAGGCATTTATCATATAATCGTCCATTAATGGCAAGATTTACTTTTATATTCTAACATCAATAAGAAAACCAAAAACAAAAAAGGCAAAGCGATGTCATTCATCATGTTTGTGCCAATTCAGTTCTAAACATTTTAATTGTGCCAATTGAATCATAAACTTTTGAGAATTTGCCAATATAATCCATCGGGCCAATTTTGACTGGAAATCGTTGACATAGATGCCAACTATCCTATGTGGCACGGCCAATGCTGACACGAATAATTTTTTTAATTTTTCTAAATATTTTATCATTGTTTTACTTTATTTTCTTTTTTTTTTCAAATTGTGGGCCAGCAAGGTCACCGGCCAACCCTCATTGGCCACAAGAGAGGGCCGTGACCCTCTCCTGTTGGTTGGCGAGGGCCTAGATCTAGGTGAGGGCCCGACGCCCTGCCTAGGCTAGTAACACCCTCGCTCGTGGCCAGCGACAGTTGGGAAAAAGAAAAGGAAAAAAAAAGGAAAAAACACAAAAAAAAAAAAACGTTTGTAAAAATTGTCCATATCAACGCCGACCGTCCCACCGTGTCACGTAAGACAATCAACGTCCATGTCAGCGATTTCCGATCAAAATTAGCCTGACGGACTGCACTGGTAAATTGTCAAAAGGTTTAGAACTCAATTGACACAATTGAAAGGTTTATGACTGAATTGATATAAGTGCAATAGATTTAGAAACTTTCCGGTAATTTTCCCCTTGTTCTGATACGTAGGAACAAGATGAATTGAATGGAGTTCTTCCGATTAGACATAAGTTTTGCCGGTCGGATTGTATTGATAATGCAACGTGTTGACTTTTGAGAATTTCATTATTTCTTCCTTTTTATTTCGATACTTTATGGATGGCGCTATTTTTGCGCATCCATGGAAATTAGTCGAGCCGATCACCTTTGTTAAAAGAAAGAGGACAAAAGAGCCAATGAAGCTTCTTTGCCTTATGGATGGTGCTGGTGCTATTTATGCGTGTTTATGTAAATTAGTCAAGCCAACGACAAGTGTTAAAAGAAAGAGGACAAAAAAAGCCTATGAAGCTTCTTTGCTTTTTTTTTTTTTTGTGTGCATTTCAAAACGTAAGTTTCATGCAACCAACGATAACGACGGTTGATGTCCGTTCTCCTTTGAGCAAATGGGATTAGATTAGCTTTAAATGGCACTGGAATACCTCATCTATGGTGTTGGCGAACCGTGACTTGGAACGCTTCAAATAAGAGCGACAGTGGGAATATTTAATAGCAGGTTGAAGAGTTCAATCATCATTCATTTATCTTTCTTCTTAGAGCTGTCGCACCTCAGGCATTCGTCATGTTGAAATCGTCCGTCATCGGGCTAGATTTGCTTTGATATTCTAACATCAATTCAGAAAACAAATAAAAAAAACCAAGAGAACTTCATGCCAGTTCGGATATGCAGGAACAAGATGAATTGAATGAAGTCCTTCCCGGCTTGATTTGTTTAGCGGTAACCATTCCTCGTTCAAGTCATGAATTTAGCCGGTCAAATCGTGTTGATAATGCAACATGTGTTGACTTTTGATCCCCCTTCGAGCATTTCCGTCGAACTTTTGTTTGCGCATGTTGCTCTGGATCCATCTCTTCGTGAGAAAAGGGACAAAGACACGGTGGAACCATCATCAGTTTCCAAAGGTGAACGGTGTGGGGGGAATTCTCGGAGAGGCACTAAAGTTTTTGACAATTTCAAGGAAAGCATTAACCAATCCACACGCATTTGAGTCATTTTAGCCAATGTAAGCTATACGCATTTGACTGAATTTGTAAGCAGTGACCGTGCCGCAATGCCCTCTCAGTCTGCATTTTGTTCAGCTTCTTCAACTGAGTTCACATCGTCACTTTATCAGTCAGGAAGGTTGCAGTAGATCCCTCTTCGGCGTTCGTTTTTGCTCCGTAACATTACGACACAAAACCCCCCCCCCCCTTAACCGTACGATACCGATGCAAATGAGACGACCTTCCCCGAGCCGTGGGGGGTACGCCTCTTGATGCGTATCGATTCACTCTTTAACACGACCCATATCGATTCACTCTTTAACACGACCCGTCCACGCTCGAAAGGGAATAAGGAAAGGGAAGGCAAGGATCGGCTTGTGTAATCAGAAAAGAAACGGTCCAGTCCTCCGAATCATGGGCGCTGTTACAAGTAAACTTTGTTCTAGTCCAACGTTAAAACGTCGGAACGTTCCAACCCATCAAAACAACATCTCTCTGAGAAGAGAGAGAGAGAGAGAGAGAGAGAGAGGCGTTGCCGGAGAATAGGTCAAGACCCTCTGCACGCGCACCCGCGTCCCATATTACGGTAGGAAGGGTTTGACCGGGGAGAAATTGGACGCAAGACGGGCGGGTCAAAATTAGTGAACGGATCGCGTTCAAATTAGCACGGCGTTCAAATTTGCCGATCATTGATTAGACGAAGCCGCCGTCGCTCTTTACGGATCGACTCCATGTTGATGATCCAGGTGGGGTAGCTTGCGGGCCTGCGGCGGCTGCAAATCGCGTGGAAAAAGATCGTTTTTTTTTTTTTAATTATGTGGGTCAAGGAAAGGGGGATCGCGCGACAAGGTCGGGAGAAACCAAATTGAGATGTTGATATGAAATGGGGTATGGAGAAAGAGACAGAGACAGAGACAGAGAGACAGAGAGATTAGCAGGGCGACGACTATGAGCTTTTTCTGTTCAACGAAGCAAAAGTAAGGACAAGCAACAGCGACGCGGTCCCCTCCTTTTGCGGCGATCTCGAAAGAGATCGGTGTGGGGAGAGAGCTTAGGGACGAATCCGTTCAGAGCACGCGATCCGATTCTGGGTTTTCTCGACGGAATCACACAAACAACAAACAATCCATACGAGATCACTGAAAAAACGGGGAGGGGAGGGGGAGGGGAGGGGGGGGGGAAGAAAAGAGGGTACACAACGAAACGCGTCAGGCTACCGGAAAAAGGGGTGGCCTCAGAAATCGGAGCAGCGGCCGTTTCGCTCCCAATCGCCGTAGCGGGTCGGTTCGAGGCCCCTGGGGCCGCCGATCTCGCCCGTCTCTCTGTTGACGTGCCCGCGGTCGTCCTCGTCCTCGTCCTCGTCTTCTTCTTCTTCTTCGTCTTCTTCTTCTTGGGGTTCTTCCTCTTCCTGTTGCTGCCGGACCTCCTTCGAGGCGTCCCCCCGCGGCTCACCGCCGGGGCTCCCCCGGGGCCGCTCGGCCGACGAGCCGAGCAGCCGGGCCGCCGCGCCGCCGACGGAGCGGGCCAGGGACTCGGACCCGGCGCGAGCGAGCGCCAGCTTCGGGGCGGAGAGGTCCGTGAGGGAGGCGAATCGGCGACTCAGGTTGACGGCGGCCATGGCGATCCAGGAGGGAGGGAGGGGGCGGGGTAGCTTTTACGTGATTGAATCTCCGGAGGAAAAGTAAAGTTCGAGGAGACGAGGAATAACACCAAAACGACGGAGCTCGAAGGAGGAGGGACGTGCAACGACTCGTCGTTTTCTCTCTCTCCCTCTCTCTCTCTCTCAGAGGGCAGTGGCGTTTGGCAGTCCACGTGTTGGGCGACGTGGACATGGTTAGAGTCCATTGTGTGTCGTGTGTGTGACCTCTGGAATTGCAATTCAATTTTTGCTGCGACGTACCCGAAATGGCTCAAAGCATCGGGTGCACCGGCTGATGCCGCTCCTAGCATATCCTCGAACCCAGAAAAAGTACCAAAAAAGAGTGCACTTGCGTCCATTTGGGCTGATATGATCGCCGGTCATCCTACGTATCACATCCTATACTGATGTTGATGTATTTTTTTCTCAACTGTGAGTTGCCGGCTTATTGAATCCGGACCATCCGAGCTCTCTTTCCTTTCTTTTTTTAAGACCCTCGTGCCGAGCTCCACGTGACACTCGCATGACTTACAAACCTCTCGAGCGATCGAATTCTTGACATGAAGTTACCGGGGCGAGTCGTCGTCGTCGAAGATCGAATCAAAATATCTGAGTTTTGCTTGTCATTCCCAGATTCGTGCTCCTTGACAAATTTCATGGCAAAGATAGAAGTGACAATCGAAAAAGAAAAAAGACACGTCTGCTCAAAAGAAAGAAGACGGTTTCCATTGCAGTTGCGCAAAGCTGTGCTGCAGCCTTCTCATTCATAGACCTGGACACACATTACGTTCCATCCCCATGTTACACCACAACGAATCCACAGCAACGTCTCGAATGAAGAAGCTACTGATTACTTAAAAAACGAAATGAATAGCAAACTGCATCGACTGCTCAATAAAATATGTCCCCCTATATAACCTTGTCCGTCGACGACGAAAACTGTACATTGTTATTCCTTTGTAACAATCAAGAACTTGCAAACCTAACCCAAACAAGACTAAAGATTAGAGACCCACCAAAAGTAGAACAGCTTCCGACTTATGAAGCCCTCAGCCAGTATGAACATAGCACACATAGCCTGCCAATCTTCGCCTTGCTCATTCCTCCCCTCAGGCCTCGTAACAGTGTTTCGGATCTACAGCGTGAACTGAGCAGAGGCTCCTCTCACACATCCACGACAGGCTCGCTTCACCCTTTTCGCCTCCGCCGCATAGAACACTAGAATCTGCGGACCTCTACGTCATCACGGTGAATTTGCTGCTGCCTTCTTGCAACTTGTTGATGTCTTGTCGCTGCAAGGTCGAGTCCTCTTGGTTCTCGGGGTCAACGGTGAGATCCTCCTCTTTTGGCATGAGGTATCTATCGACCTGCGCGGCAGCTTGCCTTCCCTCGGAGATGGCCCACACCACCAGAGACTGACCACGTCGACAATCCCCAGCAGCAAAAACTCCTTCCACACTGGTTGCGAACCGGCCATAATCAGCCTTGAAGTTTGACCTACCATCTTTCTCTAGACCTAACTTGTCTGCAATTGTCTGAAAAGGGCAAAACAGCAAAAACAACAGGTACAAATGCTGTCAACCGACTGTACAGAAAATAAGAACATATTTACATTCACCCGGCATTTAGCTGTATGCACCTAACCCCAAGTATGGGTTAACGGTATCCTCACATTCTTCATTATTTTTTTAACCGGTTCATCTTTTCCATATTATATGAGGTTTCCGAGGGCAATAGTGAGTCTCTAAGGCCCACGTGCCAATCAAATTTACTTTAGCGCATACACTGAACAACCAAGTTATACTGTTGCCAATGAAGGAAAACAACTCATTTACACGCAAATTTGACCTCCCCATGCTAAATTCATTCTTGGCACTGTTCAAACTACATGAGAAACATTTTGTAAAAAAAAAACTTTATGAGAAATGTGAGAGAATGGTTCAAATACTAACCGATTCTGGACCAAGGAATCCCATGGCTAGTAAAACCAGATCAGCCTCAATTGTTTCCTCAGATCCCTCGATTTCTTTCAACTGAAACTTCCCATCAGCATCCTTCTCCCACCTAACACGCACTAATTCGAGCCCTCTAACGACCCCATTTTCATCACCAATAAACCGCTTAGTTAGCACTTCATAAGACCTTGGATCTTTCCCAAATTTAGCTGCAGCTTCCTGGTGGCCATAATCAACTCGGAAGATACGAGGCCACTGTAAACAGCATTGAACAGAGGAAAAGAACCGTGAGTAAATATGACAATGTGCATGCTATAAACTAAATGATAATGCAATAATAAGCAAGAGTAATCCTGTGATTGTCAAGAGAAAAGGTAACTCATGCAATAGTTGTACCTGTGGCCAAGGGTTGCCTGGAGCCCTACTCTCCGGTGGCTTAGAAAGCAGTTCCAAGTTTACAATGCTACTGCAGCCATGCCTGATAGATGTTCCTATGCAATCTGTGCCGGTGTCACCTCCGCCAATGACCACCACCTTCTTTCCCTTTGCAGATATGTAGTTACCATCCTCGAGATTGCTGTCAAGCAAGCTCTTTGTGTTTGCATGAAGGAACTCCATGGCAAAATGGACACCTGACAATTCACGTCCTGGTACAGGAAGGTCCCTGCACAAGGGAAAATTCAATCCACAGGCATAAATATCGCTTTTCTCATCAACCAGAACATGGTGCAAAAACTCCCCCAACATGTCCCCAAAGTTAAGTGTCAGTGAAGTTACCTTGGTTTTGTGGCGCCAACAGCTAAAACAATAGCATCATTTTCCTTTTGAAGCCTTTCGAGAGAGTATGATGAATCCTTCCCAACATTGGCATTAACCACAAAATTGACACCTTCCTGAGCCATCAGGTTAACTCGCCGTTGAACTACATCCACTTTGTCAGTCTTCATGTTTGGCACACCATACATCATAAGGCCCCCAATTCGATCGGCACGCTCATACACCGTCACAAAATGGCCCGTCCTGTTCAGCTGGTCCGCGGCAGCCAATCCAGCCGGTCCACTTCCCACAATCGCGACTTTTTTCCTGAGAGCATAAAGAAATTGATGATACTAACTTTAGGATAGTCAACATATTTTGTCACAGCCAACCCTGAAATCTGATTGGTTTAAGCCAAAAGACTCTATGGGAAACCAGGCTAATTCTTAAGCATTATGAATGAAGGAATAGAAGGATTTAACTTGAACAAGAACCCTGGAGAAAAGAAGCATCTCTAGGGAATATAATAGATGGCCTTGACAGAGATATTCAAGCAAGGCCTACCAATCATATTCTCCAAGCACATAGTAAGCAAAGCACAGATATAATTGACCAGTTAATGTTGTTGAATGAAGAGACAGCATACCCTGTTCTCTTTTGGGGTGGCCGGGGCACCATCCACCCCTCGTCAAAGGCCTTGTCTATGATCGAGCATTCAATATTCTTGATGGAAACAGGATTCTCAATGATACCAAGAACACAAGAGCCTTCACATGGTGCAGGACACACACGGCCTGTAAACTCAGGGAAATTATTTGTCTCCAACAGTCGATCTAGTGCTTCACGCCACCTATTTTGGTATACTAGCTCATTGAACTCGGGTATTTTGTTTCCAAGAGGGCATCCAGAGTTTTCCTGCATGGTAAAGCCACAGGAACAGATATAAAATAAAATTCATCTAGAATATGTACAAACATACATACATAGATACATACACACAGGCACAATCATAAAATGAAATCATTACAACTCTTACCTGATGGCAGAAAGGAGTGCCACAGTCCATGCACCGGGCAGACTGAGTTTTTAACAGGGGACCTGGTTTGGACTCCTCCATGACTTCCTTCCAATCATTCATCCGAACATTAGGATCCCTATATTGAACACCTTTGCGCTCATAAGTAAAAAATCCTCCATGCTTAATGGCATCAGTAACTTGCGTAGGCCTCTTGGGAGCCTTGACAGATTCTACCTTCTATAAAAACCAAAAGTTAAAGTCAGACATCTCATCAAAACAATGGTTACCAGCTGAATCCTTGATATCAGTCTGCCCCCACATAAAGCACATAAAGAAAAGGTTAAACTTGCCACAAAACGAAAGCCACAAACTACCCTAAAGGAAGCAAGTGGCAAAATTTCAACTTTTGAAAAATTATCCAAAACTTATGAACCCTAGAACAAGATATTCATGTCGTGTATCGAGACATCAGCCGTCTATGACACATTTGCGCCAGCATATAGACGCACATGCACAAAATCAATAAGCAGACCACAAACTCAGGAGGAGAAACTTAATCCAAATATCAGATCTTCCAAATTTTTAACACTGACAAATAACTATCATATAAGTTGGGGTAGTCTAACGTTGAAAAAATTTCGGTATAACGGAGGCTTAGTGTCACACATGAATGATCAATAAAGACAAGCATGGATGATATGGTCAGGCTTTTCTTTTATTTTTCTTTCAGTGTCAAGGATTGACATCAAGCATTTAAATCATAACTCAAATCATAATGTTTGAAGAGAGCACTAGATGTTCAAAAGCAAATCTCACTTATCAGATACATACCTCACTGGCTTTGGCATTGATTGATGGAGCTGCCATCTTCTTAAGCTCTTCGAAAGCATTTTGCCCCATCAACTCTCCCTTATCTTGCTCCTGTTCCTCCTCCATATTTTTCTGAGCATTTTTGGAAGCTTCTCCTGCTTTCTTGTCTGCTAGAATACGCTTGTAATCCCTGGGGAATACCTTGATGAACTTAGGCAGAAGACTCTCGAAGTCTACTAACACCTCTTTTGCCAATTGGCTGTTTGTATGACGCTGGTGTTGCTGAATCATCATTCTGAGGGTCATAATATCCTCCTCTTCCTCGACTTTATCAAGATCTACCAACTCAAGATTGCAACGTGATTGGAATTTACCATCCACATCTAGAACATATGCAATGCCACCACTCATACCAGCAGCAAAGTTCCTACCAGTTTTTCCAAGCACAACAACCGTCCCACCAGTCATGTACTCGCATCCATGATCACCAACCCCTTCAACTACAGCTCTTGCCCCAGAATTGCGCACACAGAATCTTTCTGCAGCCATTCCATTGAAGTATGCCTCCCCACTTGTGGCCCCATAAAGAGCCACATTTCCAATCACAATATTCTCTTTCGGATCAAATTCACTTCCCTTTGGAGGATAAACTACAATTTTTCCACCTGATAATCCTTTGCCAACATAATCATTACCATCACCTTCAAGCTCCAGTGTGATGCCAGGGCAGAGAAAAGCTCCAAGACTCTGGCCAGCACTTCCAGAGAGTTTAATATGGATGGTATCTGCAGGTAGTCCAGCCATGCGATAGCGTTTAGTCACCTCATGGCTGAGCATTGTTCCAACAGCACGATTCACATTGCAAATAGGCATTTCAATATAGATAGGGAGACTTTTTTCTAAAGCAGCTTTGGACAGGGAAATAAGTTCCTGGTCCAAGGCCATATCCAAGCCATGATCCTGCTTCTGGACACAATACTGAGCAGCGTCAGGCCGTATCTCAGCTGCAGGTCTAAGAAGCAAGGAGAGGTCAATATTCTCCAGCTTTTCATTGTTCTTGGTTACTTCTCTGTCGACCTCAAGCATATCAGAACGACCAACCATCTCATTAATCGTCCGAAATCCCAGCTGAGACATGATCTCCCTAACTTCCTCAGCCAACATGAAGAAGAAGTTAATGACATGTTCAGGTTCTCCAGCAAATTTCTCTCGGAGAACAGGATCTTGAGTAGCAATGCCAACAGGGCAGGTGTTCTTGTGGCACTTTCTCATCATGATGCAGCCGAGTGTTATGAGGGGAGCGGTGCTAAACCCAAATTCCTCAGCTCCGAGGAGTGCGGCAATGGCAACATCTCTTCCAGTCTTTAGTTGGCCATCAGTCTGAAGAACTGTCCGACCACGAAGGTCATTTGCAACCAGGGTTTGATGTGTCTCAGCCAAACCAAGTTCCCATGGAAGCCCTGCATTTTTTATACCTGTCCATCGTGAGGCCCCGGTTCCTCCATCATGCCCTGAGATCAAAACATGGTCGGCATGCCCTTTCACTACACCACTGGCTATTACTCCAACTCCAGCTTCAGACACTAGCTTCACACTGATTCGAGCTGCAGGATTGGAATTCTAGAATAGCAAACAAAGACAAGGAACAATTAGTTTGCACAAGCCAGGATCTAGGCACTGGACAACAGAGACGAAAGGGCGTAGAATTTTACCTTAAGATCATGAATTAATTGGGCAAGGTCTTCAATTGAATAGATATCATGATGTGGAGGGGGACTTATCAGTCCAACACCAGCAGTAGAATTTCTGGTCACTGCAATATCTCCTATCACCTTGTGGCCGGGGAGCTCACCTCCCTCACCAGGCTTGGCCCCCTGCATTAAAACACAAATGAAGTCAAAATCAAATAAATCCATTTCGAATTAATTATTTTTAGCACATGTTAACCTCACCAAATGCCACATGTGGATATCAACTAAAGCAAAGACACCGCATGGTGCTTTGCTGACACAGCATCATCTGCCATGAACATAAATGAATAAACAAAGGGAAGCTCTGTTCCAACAGGAACACAGGAGGCCAACTGTATCAAAATCAAAGGCAACCATAGATGAGGATTCTGCATCTTTCGTGATAGAACCAACATATACCTGCGCCATTTTAATCTGCAGCTCATCAGCATTAGTAAGGTAGTAACTTGAAACCCCAAATCTCCCACTAGCAACCTGCTTGATGGCACTCCTCTTTGGATTCATAGAGCCATCTGGAAGAGGCTCCATGCGAGATGGTTGCTCTCCTCCCTCACCTTCAACAGAGAACATAAAGGAACAATATGAATCCAATTATGAGGAGCAAAACTCCTCACAAGTAAGAAACCACAGCAGTCAGAGTTACAGATGACGTAAAACAATCCCAAATCTGAGTACATGCAACGAAACACAAACAAAAGCTTCACCCACGATATGGTAACACGAACTTTTTTTCTCTTAATGAGTTTAGATATGTTGTGATTCACACATCTAAGAGACAAAGTAAGCTAGTTCAAATTGTATTTATGGCAAATTAAATTAAATTATACCCGTGTTTGACTTGCCCCCAATTCTGTTCATTGCCATGGCCAGCGCGGTATGTGCCTCAAGTGAAATTGATCCATAGCTCATAGCACCAGTGCAGAACCTCTTAACAATCTCACTAGCCGGTTCAACTTCATCCAGAGGGACTTTGGCTGCCACTTCCTTAAATTTCAAGAGACCACGCAAATTGCAGCTTTTGTTCAATTCCTGGATGCGCCTCGAGTACTCCTTATATGCAGCCACACTATTACTTCTGGCAGCTTCTTGCAGCTTCGCCATAGCAAGAGGGTCATTCAGGTGAATCTCACCACCCTTCCTCCAGTGATAATCCCCAGGGTTAGGCAGCGCAATGGCTTCCGCACTACCGGGCGGGAAGACACGATTAGGAAACGCCAACCCATGCAAATCAAGCGCATCTTGGGCAAGCATCTCAAATGTTGCACCCTCCACCCTGCTTGGAGTTCCAGCAAAGCACTTCTCAATAACTTCTGATGAAAGACCCAAAGCTTCAAAAATCTGAGCACCCTTATAAGAGGCCAACGTTGAAATCCCCATTTTTGCAAGAACCTTCATCATTCCATAGTTGCTTGCCTTGAAATACTTCTTGACCAGCTCGTCCTTTGATAAAAATTCACCGTTTGCTTTGGGTGGAATTTTTCCATCAACCTGCAATCTCCAAATTGCCTCTATTGCCAGATACGGGCATATGGCATCAGCACCAAACCCAACAAGTGTACAGAAATGGTGCACCTCGCGTGGTTCGGCAGATTCAATAATTAACCCCACTTGAGTGCGCTCAAGCTTTCTTACAAGGTGGTGATGAACAGCACCCACAGCCAAGAGAGAGCTTACAGCAACACGCTTCGGGGAGAATGCTGCATTGGAAGAAAAAGTAGTTAAAACTCCATCCCGTGTACAAGTTCCTTTAAGAGGAATAAGATCCAGTTTAGCAATGAAATACCTCTATCGGACAGCACAAGAGTTTTATAGCCCTCCTTTATAGCTTTACTTGCTTCTTCACAGATCCTATCCAAGGTTTCCTCCAGTCCCTTTCTACCACGTCTCTTGGAGTAAGTTATGTCTATGATTTTGCTTTGCCAACCTATGTGATCCATCTTTTTAACAGCTTCAATTTCTTGAATGGACAGAAGAGGACCTTTTAGCGAGAGGCGATGGCACTGTTGCTCGGTGGTCTCTGTAAGATCACCTTCTGGCCCAATCATGCATTCCATCGAAGTAACTATCTTCTCTCTAATTGGATCGATAGGAGGGTTTGTCACTTGAGCAAACATTTGCTTGAAGTACTCGAATGTGAGCTTCTCTCTATCAGACATGACAGCCAAAGGCGTATCATTTCCCATTGATCCTAGGGCCTCCGTACCGTCTTTTGCCATGGGAAGCAGCAACATTTCTAAAGCTTCAACAGTGTAACTGCAAAAGGGAAAGCTTCAGAACAAGAAGAAGACCAAAGAGAATGTTCAGTATTTAGTATATACAGCAACAGAGTGTGTACCCGAAAGCTTTCAGAGGGGCCACTAAACCATGAATTCCCATATTTTCCATGTTGTCATCATCAGCAGATACCTGACAGACATAAACCAAGATGAGAATCCCACACAAAAATGATCAAAGGAAATTAGTCAAGCTCAGACACTTACTGCCACCACCCCAGCAATGGCTGGAGCATTCCTTTTAGATTCAGGAACAGAGTCAACTATGTCCTTGAGTTCAATCTTTTGCCTTCTAAGCCATTCTCCATAAGGCCTCGCCATAGAATATTGTTGCTTCAAGGCTTCATCGTCTACAACGATATGCTTGTCAAAATCCACCAAAAGCATCATCCCAGGGTTCAGCCTTCCTTTCCTAGACACATCTTCGGGAGGAATGTCGACTACACCAACTTCACTTGCCATTATTACTCTTCCGCTATGAGTGATGTAGAAACGACCAGGACGCAGGCCATTGCGATCCAATGTTGCTCCAAGGTAGCGGCCATCAGTAACTGCAAGTGATTCTGCAGATAAGTAGATAGCACAAGAATTTGCTTCAAATGGTACTGTAATGCGACAAATTATTACATGAAATCAAAGCTGGCCCATCCCATGGCTCCATAAGAGCTGAGAAGTATTCATACAAAGCCTTTCTTTGAGGATCCATGTTCTTGTCATTTTGCCATGCTTCTGGGATCATCATCATCACAGCCTCAGGAAGACTTCTGCCCGCTCGAACTAGAAGCTCAAGAACACCATCAAAAGCTCCTGAAAGAGAGAAGTTTTCCTAAGTTAGACCATGAGATCTTCCAAGTTTATGCCTGTAGAGATGCCGACTCCAAATGAACCACGCTAGTAGGTGGTCCCACTAGCAACGAGCACCCGCGATAAAACAGAATAGATTTCCACCTGAATCAGATGAACTCGCATCTACAATCGGTAGAAGCTTCTTCAACTCATCCTTTGATAGACCAAGCTCCTTGCATTTTAAGAGACCCTCACGTGCTTTCATCCTAAGAAGAAGAAAGAGTGTCACGCAGTGTCAATACAAAAAGTTAAGGCAGCAGAGATAACAAAAAAAGGTCTCTGAAGAAAAATACAAAGACCATCTACCCGACATCATAGTCTAATTGCAGGTACAAGATTAGTCTATCTCTTACAGTTGACCACAACCCTATCGTTCATGTAACTAACAAGGTAAAAGTTCAACAAGCCTAGCGAAGTGAAACCTGTACATTGATAGCAGAATTCAACGTTGGATTCTTCTTAAACTAGAGATTTTATATGTCAAAAGAGTAGAAAGCAACAACTTCGAAAAGAGGTGAGGCACATCAATTACGGTCACATCCAAAGATTTTATCCCTCTTGGCTGTTATTCCACGATATTCCATGTAGGAAGAGGAGAAAATAATAGCCAATAATCGCACTCAACAAGCTCATTATCAGAAATTACCAGTTCACGTTGCCTCTGAGCGTATTAATCTCCCCATTATGACCCAAGATTCGCATTGGTTGTGCACGATCCCAGCTTGGGAATGTGTTTGTCGAGAAGCGGGAGTGTATCTGCACCAATACACCAGCCAATACAGTCATTCCACAGTGCAATTGCATTATTCAACAGGGGAAATCCGGAACGAAGTCCACAAACATGGAACTGTGATGCGGATGAAAGTATGAGAATACTGGGAACCTATGGCAGTCTGAATGAACACATCCCTCCACTAAATAGATCATCTCATCCTTAAAGACTGAGCCTACGGCTCTGCACCAGGTTTCAGTAAACATGATTCACTTGGCAGCAAGGTTTCTTACCAACTCACTCAGTGTCAGTATCAAGGGAGTGGAAGAACTTAAGGGATCATTCAAACCTCAAGGCTTCAGAAGTCACTCCTCAACCTTGCATCCCGTCAGTCACTCGTTCCATGCTGTTTGTTGAAGTATGAAGTTAGTGGAGAGAGAAGAAAGTAAAAGGTCAATATATTTACCAGGGCCATGTAGCTCGTGAACCTTTCATCGCCAAGATCTGCATAGTAGTAGTCTTTCAACTGAACAGGTTTCAGCTGACCCTTGTAGACAACAGTTCTGCAAATTTGGATAAACAAAAATGGATGTGACATCAAGTGGGGAAAGGTACTGAACCAATGTGATATGATTCGATCTCATGCACGAACAAACCTTGAGGAAAGAGAACATATGTAGAAGTCCCTAGCACCGCCGTGTTGGAGGTTCAAGGCTGCACGAATAGCAACCATTGAGACCCTCCTGAGTATGTACATCTAGTAAAAAATGGAACAAGCACATTAGTCGATAAAAAAAACGAAAGTCAAAGTCAATTTCTGCAAAACAAAAATCTTAGGATGGACAACAAGAACCGTAGACATTGAAATACTTCACTATCTTCAGATGGCTGAATATTAAGCAAGTATTAGTAAGTAAATATAACCAATTAGCACATAAAAGTTTCTCCTTTCTTGTTCTACGTACAGCATTGACTCTTTTCAAAAACACGAAACAAAGCATAACCCAACCCAATGGCCAAGAGACTTAGGAATTCCCTCTGTAAGGAACCCATCACCATGAAGGAAGGACAAAGGAAAAAAAAAAAATCTTGGACTCCCATCTCTCAGTCAAGATACAATAAATTGAGATAAAAAGCAAGTACCTGTCGCTCCAGATCAACTTTCGACCTGGAACTCGGCGTAAGGAACACTTGTTCAATTACAGGTTCCGTCTCCAAAGCTGACTTGCCCAACCCCGAATTATCAGTTGGCACAGATCTCCAACCTATGACCATGTGCCCCAGAGACTCTGCAACCTTCATGAGATAAACCACCACACAACTACATCAGACTTGAAGACAGAGCGAAAGGTGCAAACAATTCAACTAAGCTTTAAGACATGATGCAATTTCGGTGCGTGGATTAGCTCAGTGACCACTGGGGGCAGAGATAGAGAGAGAGAGAGAGAGAGAGAGAGAAACGGTCTCGAGACTACCTTTTGGAATACTCTTTTACTTTGTTCCCTTCGAGTCTCCGACGTTGGCAGAAACAACATGCCGACAGCATACTCGCCGGGAGGCGGTAATTTGAATCCATTCTCTTTGACGACCTGAGGGAAGGCAATCGAGCAATGATCAATGCACGAGCAAAGAACCAGAAAGACACTGAAACCAAAAGTAAAACCGCAAAAATGTTCGATACCTCGAACAAAAATTGTAGGTCAATGTAACCAAAAAAAACCAGCATAAAACTACAAAGCAAGATTTTTTATTTTTTATTTTATTTTTGCAGTAACACGGAATTACTATGATCATCGCCATCGAAAGGTTTTCTTATTTTGTTTTCTGTTTTCATATGACGCACAACGAGAGGAGTAGAGAGAAAGGAACAGGACATACTTCCTGGTAGAACTCATGCGGAAGCGCAACAAGAATTCCAGCTCCATCACCAGTATTAGTTTCGCAACCGCAAGCACCACGGTGCGACATACGAATCAGCATCTCCAGAGCATCCGTCACCTGCACACGAACACATGAAACCATTTACGCGCCCATCAAACAGCGCAGGTAACCCGAATTAACATCTACTACACCCACAAAATTAAGCAGATCAAACACGAGGAGATATTTCCTCCAAGTAAACTGGGAACCGAGCCCGTGGGAAATGCACTTGCAAAAACAAAACACGAACGCCAACCAAAGAGGTAGCATCATATCAGGTAAATTAACTTCACACACACACGGAAGCAAACAGATACGAATTGTGCATGAATAAAGCATGCGCAAATGAACGACCAAATCTCTCACCGTCTTGCGGCTGGTTTCGCCAGACAACTCGGCAACAAACCCGACTCCGCAAGAGTCCTTATCGAACTTCGGGTCGTAGAGACCAAGAGGCTTCTCCGGGACCGCGGACAATGCGGACCGCACGAGGAGGCGGAGCTTCGACAGCCGACCCGACCCATCAGACGCCAAGGCGCGGAGCCTCTCGGATCCGGCCCCCTGCTGGAGCCGGGGCCCGAAGAAGTTCTTCTCCAGAACACCCGTTGACTTCTTGGAAACAGAGCATCGGCTCGCCCTCGCCCTGCTCCTGGAACGAGACACGCTCAACTGAGGCGTAATGGACGGCTTGGCGAGCGACGCGGGCAGAGCGGGAGCTCGCGTTTTCGGCTGAAGGAGCGAAGAACTCGACGAGGCGGACGACATTATAAAAGAACGACGAAGGGACTCGTACGCGATTGGCTTGGCGCTATGGACGAGCGATAAAGATGAGGACTTCCTTCCGAGAGGATAAAAGGGTGTCTAAAGCTGATGTGACCAGAATCAAATCCAAGCGAGATCAGGGAAAGGATCCGGTAGCAAACCGACGACAAAACCCACTTCCCCCACTCGACCCAAAACCAAAATCCTCAGGCGCAGATCTACCGATGCGGATAACGAACGAGGGCCGATTCGACGCGCTCCGAGTCGCGCTTCCTTTCCAACCCCAAGGAAAAACCCACCTCGGCCTCCGTTCCCACGCCCCGAAATGCCCAGCGAGCGCAAGCGAAGAACAGGGTGTGGACGTGGTACAGCACCCCCACCACCTCTACCCCCGGGGATTGACGATTCCGAGGCTTCCAAACACGAGAGCCGTCTCCGCGCGGCAATGCTCGTTGTTATCAAAAAGGAACGAAAACAAGGGAAAAGGCGAGAGAGAGGAAAAAAAACAGAGAACAACGCGGGCGACCCGCTATAAGAATTCACGAAATATAAGCCATTTTTATGGGGCTCGCTCGTTGGCCGAGCGGATTCTTCGAGACCAAGAGAGATTCTCCGGGGGGGCGAAATACAAATGTGGGTAACACCACCGATTCCCTCCGCGACCAGAGCTAAATATATATCCCCCACCACACACACCCCCCCCCCCGCCCGAATGCAGACACGCACAGTCACACGGAGAGAAAGACAGGCAGACACAGACACAAGACAGAGAAACAGAGAGAGAGAGACAGAGGGAGAGAGGGAGCTGCGGAACAAGATTTGATTAATGATTTGGAGAGAGGGAGTAGTGCGTGTGTGAAGAAGAAGGAAGGAAGGAAGAAGAAGAACAAGAACAAGAAGAACAAGAACAAGGTCGAAGGGCCTTGGGAGGGAGGCGGAGCAGGAGGTAGCGACGACGGAGGGCTGGCTGCTGCTGCTGCGCTATCTTTTGGCTGCGGCAGGGGGATGGTGGAGGAGGAACAGCCTTGGCGAGAGCAGTCAATTTATAGAACAAAAAAATGAACCCCCCCCTTCAAAGGAAAAATGCGGAAAAAAAAAACTTTTAAAAAAGGAGGAAAAACTCGGCAGATGCAGATAGAGCGAGGGATTGGCGGGCGGGGCCCCCCACCAACCACCACCGCCACCCCCCCGCCGCCGGCGCGGGGGAGGGACGGGCGACGGAAGGGGGAAATTTTCGCCCGGCCCACGTCAGCGCCCGCCCCCCGTTAAATGACAGCTCGGGGCTCGCCGGGCCGCCGCGTGCGCAGCGACCGCCGATGCGGCACTCGACAGCCGCTCGCGGCTGGCTCTATCTTCTGTGTGTGTCCCTGCTTTTTTCCGCCAAGATCCCCCCCGATAATTCACGGAGCAAAATCCCTAAAGAGAAAGAAATAAAAATAATAATAATAAAATAACAATAAATAGAGAGGACAAAAAGGTCATCAATTAAACAAAGCAAAACGTGGACTTTTCTTCTCACTTCCCTTTCCTCTTCCTCTTTCCCAAATTCAAAAGTCCCGGTCGGGGCCTAATGATAGAGTCCCGATTTGGGGATCAGGCTCGGCTCCGAGCCACCGCGCCGCGAGATCTCCCCTTTCCGGTTGAAGTCCCAATATTTCCAAAAGAACAAAAAAAAAAAAGAAGGAAAAATTCGAATTTTTGGGGAAGAGATTATCGAGCATCGTTTCCATCTAAGACAACTGGGCTTAACTTGGCTAATTAATCAATTGATTATCCACTAAGCATCCGCTTTTCTCGGTAATAACCACCAAGGAAGGGGGGCGGGACATAATAATGCATTTGCCATCCATGCGCCCCGCGTGGGGGGCTTGCTTAGGTTGGTTTCCTTGGTCGGTCCGGGTCCAACCCCGGGCTTTTAATTAGATCGCCCGATTTGGCCATTTCAGATGATCCCCTCGGCTCGCTTCTTGATGCGGCGATACGCTCGCCGAGAAAAACCCTCCGCCTCGAAAGCTTTTGAAACCGGACGAGATGCCGTCGTTCTATCGACGCCGTGACCGGCGAAATCTTTCGAAAGGGGACGGTCTCGATGGTCGATTCGATTGCCTGACGATTCTCGAAGCGTCACTTTACCCCTTGTCCCTGTGCCCGAGATGCCGGGTTCGTTTTTCTTTGTTCCATGGGGAGAGAGAGTTTGCGGCCATGGATGCCCGCTTGTCATCCTCGTCTGACTTTTCTAGCGAACGAAGAGAAGAGCCGAGGACTTTGCCAATCCAGTCACGCTCTTTCCTAATCGAACTAAACATCCCATAGCTTGACGCACGTTAGCAACAGAGAGCAAGAAGATCACGCCAACCCGGCCCCCCCCCCCCCCCCCAAAAAAAAAAATAAATAAATAAAATTTTGCTATGTGCCGGGCCGGGGGCGATACGGTAAATGCGCGGGGCCCGTGCGGGCGATTAGAGTTGACAAAACCCTTTATTAGTGACGGAATGGATGACGGTATTAGGGAGGGCACCGTTATCTTAATAATTAATCGCACGCGGCCACCTGCGCGCGTGATGTCTTTGTCTCCGCGGTGCCGGCGGGCTCCTGCGGCCAACGGTGAGAGGGAGGGACGCTTGCCGATTTTTATAAGTCGGATTTCCGACGGAAACGTGGGATATGGACAGTCTTTGCCGCATGGGGAAAGTCTTCTCTGTTGCGGTCGGTTCTTTGAATAGCGTGTGGTCTTCTTGCTCTTGTTGGCCCTTGCCGGCGTGGGCAGACGAGTGAATTTTGGTGACTAGGGCGGCATATGGAAGGTTGGAAAAGAGGGTGCTTTTGGGGTAATGTTCTTGTGGGCATGCCCATGGATTCTTCTGCTAATCTGTGGTCAAGGAGGACACGCCAAAGCGGGAAGTTAGGCTTTTTTTTTCCTTTAATCCCATCTTTTTTCTTTGTTTAGAGTCGAAGCCGAGCGAACGGGAGACCGGGGCGTGCCGGTCGGTTTTCGTGATCGTATTATCGAGGCTTGCATGTCTGCGATTCGCGTCGGTCGTTCGGACGGAGCTATGAAGATTTATTTTCGAGATGGCATGAAATCTAGGGATCGAGGGGAGCGGGGGAGGGAAACTACGGTGACTGGATAGGATGGCATCGGATGGTATCGTTTTCGAAAGGACAGGGTGGGGCCGGTGCTTGACTTACAGCATCAGCCCGGCTTGAGTATGTTCTCGATGCGGGAAGGCGAATGGATAGGGATCGGGACTCGCCGATTACCGGGCTGTCTTTTTACGAAATTTGACCGGTGGGTTTAGCTTAAGCTTGGACAAACCCCCCCCAGGAGAATTTTGCAAAATTGGTTACTTAGTTTATAATAGCCCTAGGCATTAGGCAATGAACGTGCTTTGGTCAAATAAGGGCACGGGGTTATCAGCGACAGTCAACGGGGGCGCGGAGGCGGGGCGCTGAGTTTTCTTTTCCGTCCCCGAGTGTGAAATGTCCGAAAAAGCCCCCCCGCCAGGAAGAAGGGCTTTGCTGGAGTCACCGTCGGTGACCTCGGGAAAGGAAGAAGGCTCGCGCTCGTTGGCCGACACCTACCCCTCCCCGCGGGGTTAGGTATCCACCTGTCCGGTCCTGCTTCGCCGCGGTTAAAAAGTTCCGGTCCGTCCCCAGCCGTCCCGCCCCCAAAACAGAGACGCGGGGGTCAAGGTCAAGGTGCAAATCGGACATTTCGCACCGCCGCCCGTTTATGACGTCATAATTGAGCCCCGTCCTGTGTATTGGAAAAACGGAGGAAGGGGTGGAAAAAATCGGATAAAAAGACGAAGCGTCGCCATCTTTCTACGCTCCCTATCAGCGCCGTCGTCGAAATCCAATACTCGGATGCCTTATCCAGTCATCGACTCAATCTTCTTCTCCCCCGGCGAAAGAGACGTGTGTTTTTTTTTTCTTTCCTTCTTTTCCGGTAAAAAACGAGGGCAAAGTCCTAGAGTGACGATTACACCGTTACTCTCCCGACAAAACTTGATCATGCCTGATCTCCTATCGAGAATGGAGCGGAAGTCTCGGCTAGACCCGTAAAATGGGTATGCCGGATCGGATCGGGTCGAAAATGGTCTGGCCTAAATGAACGTGTTTACATGCGCCCAGCTCGACTCGTACCCAACACATAACCGACCTGATCCGTATTACTAAAACGCCTTCATACTTACCCAAATCTATGAAAACTCATGCCCATACAAAGATGAGAGCACAAGGTGAGCAAGCACGAGATCGAACAAGGGTGGAAAGAGTGAAGAAACGGGTCGTAAAAGTGGATTGTATCTAAGTAAACTGTGAACTCATTTTTTTATCAACAATTGCGAACTTATTTAATATCTATATTATTTTGAGTTTTATCATTACAAATCCATTTATGATCTACTTACAGAGTATAATTAACTCATATAACAATTCACCCTGCTACATATATGTTAAGACCCATATTAATCGATCCACTCTCGGTGGCCTATGTAATGCTAGAGTGTCATTTACATTTTGATAACCCGACACGAGTTTTCTTCCCTAAAAGTATGTATAAATTTTGATATGTTGGAAAAACTCTAACATTTTCCCAATTTGAGAAAAAAGAATATCACCAAGATTAAGAGAGAGAGAGAGAGTTAAACGTGAGTTTCCACGTAATAAACGCATACAATTCATTCGCGCAGATTTCAAGCCGATTCGAAATTTCTGAAAAAAATCAAAATACATGAGTTGTAATATTTTCTTAAGCAAGAGGGTAAAAATAAAATTCAATTAAGAGAGACTCAAGTAGCGTTGAAAGATAATATTTATGGACTTTTTTACCGATTGAATATGAAATTTTCGAGCGAGGGGTCGAATCATGTGCCAGATTTTTTTTTTCTTTCGAGCCAAAATGAAAATCCGACACCCACTTGGCTCACCTCGCGCTCATTATCTTCACCGGGTTTACAAGTCACGCATGGACATACACCAGGGCAAGACGACATTGACGACACGGAAACGGACACGGGGAGACGTCGTTTTGCACGGGCCGAGCCCTGTCCCCCAAAGCATACATCGAACGCAAAAGAACAAGAGCGTCGCTTTGGGTGTTTTTCCTCACAGGGGGACGGACGAATCGACCGGCGCACTTCGAATCTTCATTCTATGGGGGTGAGCAAAATCAAGAAAACCTGCATCGGTCGTCCTCTCATTCGCCTCTTTCTTGGTGGGTCGTCCTTCCCAGGGCAATAATTCATCATGCTCGTAATAATTCACGATGGATAATGACTTCCATAATTAAGCCTGGGAAGGACATCTTGTCGATTGACGAAAGTGACGAAACGTGTCACGGTGCGCATCGTCTTTCACGAGGGCCCAACTGACGTAGTGCTCTCGAGATTATTTACCAAGTATAACTAATAAAAATATAAAACATGTTTGGTTTTTGAGAGTGTTAATTGTACGTATCACGAGAATGTGCATCGAGCATGGCAGCATTCCCTCGTTCGATAGCTCGGCGAATGCCCAAAACGAACGTTTAGGCAAAATCCCCGTTCGTGGATTCCGAGAAACCCTATCTCGGCCTCGACCGACGTTTTCAAGGTCGGTTATCCGCCAAACGCAACGCGAGCATATAGGGATGTGTAAGCGTACACAAATTATCAAAACAAAAGCGAAGACAAAACAACACGGAACGCTAATATCATAAATGGTCATTGAACTTTGACCTAATGTGTAATACAATTCTCGAACTTTTAATTTGTTCAGTATAGTCCATGCAGTTTAACCTAACGTTCGATGTCGTCCCTGAACTTTTAATTTGTTCAAACTAGTCACTGAATTATATGAAAATATTCGATATAGTGCTTCCCCTGTTTCGTGTCAGCAGCGTTGGTGCGGACGTACCAACAAGATCCGGCGGCTTGCATGTCCCCTCTCATAAAAGCTTCTAAAAACGACACGGCGGCTTTGGTTCCCCTACTTTCTTCTCCCCATTCGTAAATTCAAAGATGCTACCGTATGGTGGTCCGTAGAGGTACCAAAATTTAAAAAAAATTAAAAAGTTTTGAGATAAAGAAAGAAAATATCACGTCGCAAATTTTAGTATATAGTATTTCGACTCGCACGAGTTTTATCTTCTCAAAAGAAATTAGTCGCATCTGGGAAAAAGAGCAATGATTAATATCATGAAAAATCGTAAACCGATACGCTTGTGATAAATTTATTCTAAACTATTTTTTTTTATCATAAAAAATCCCCAAACTGATACACCCGTGACAAAATATACCTCAGACTAATTTTTTGACCTCCAAAAACCTCAAACTGATACATTTGTGATAAATTTACCCCCCGGTTAGTTTCCATAAAATTAGATTAATATCACCAAAAATCACAAAATGATAATGGAGCGTAAAATCCCAAATCAATACACACATTAGCTATCACGTGTTATCCAATTCAGCAATTTGATAGTAAAACTTAACAGAAACTTATGGAGTGTAAATTTATCACAAATGTACAAATTTTAGGGTTTTTTTTGCGGTATAATGAAAAGATAGTGAAATTTTCATGGAGGAAAAATTACTAGTCATAATCTGTTGTCCAGGTATCAATTAGACGTCAGTAAATTTGTGGAGAAAATTAGCCGGAAGAACAGTATTGAATTTATGACGCAAAGGTTCAAGATTGCATCAGTAAAATTGAAAAATTTAGGATTGAATTGGTATCTTTACAGTAGGGTTACAACTGATCAAGTAACCATCACTTTCGAAGAATATATATATTTTTAAGATAAAATAATTAAAAAAATGAACATATAGTACTCATTGCTGCTGCATACAGCATCGTGGCAAGCCATCACTATATTCAAATTAATCATGCTGTGGTATGGTTTTTTTCCTTGAAATTTCCGCTCATTATTCTAATATTTCCAAACCCCCTATGGTGTTGGCCACTTCCTTCTTGCTTTCTCTCCTACCACCAAGCCCCGATTATTTTATGTCACGTCATAATTTAATGATTAGGGCACCCAGCGACGACGGGGGGGCGGCCACGTGACCTTCATGTTACATGGGCAATTCACCACATGGTAATAAATTTTTAAATTTCAGATGAAAAGAATCTGCTCTGGCCAAAAATTAAAAAAAATAAGGAAAAAAATAAGAGAAAAGAATCTGCAAAATGAGGAAAAAATAATATTATGCTAAAAAGGCGCTTTGGGCCCATGAAATGACTGCTGGAAATTGGACAATAGCTCGGCTCTATCTTAAGGTCCACATGTTGCCCCAACTTGTGTCAAGTTTCTTTCGCGTCCAAGCCCTCACCTAACCCCCCCAACCCCCCACCAATTGTCCACGTGGAGCAAATTAAGCCCTTAATTATGCTTAAAAACGATCTCGTTAGTGAGCGCCTCGAGACCCTCGTTAACCATACTTAAAGCTAGGCGACGTGGGCTCTTCGTCACCCGGGACTGTAGCAATTAATTGAACTGAACTATAGTGGCGAATGTAATTTGTTTGATTAACACGGGAAAGCAGAATGGGTGTCGAGTTTTCGTTATAAAGGAAAGGCACGACGCAAGACCGCTGTACTTCACTTAGATCTCGGAGGAGTAGGACATGGTCCATCCCTAATCACGAAATCCAAACAATCAGTTGGTTTAAATGTTCAGAGTTTTAGATATCCTAACACTTCTCCTCACACATAAACTTAAATTTGAGCTACAATTGAAATTAGAGGTGTGAAAACGGACAAGGTTTACCCCAAAACCGAACCGGATCACCCGCAAAATAGGTTCGGAAATCGATTCCTATTTGATTTTTATTATTCATCTTTCATTTCAAATCGTTTCATTGCTACTCATATTATTTTGTTGAAAAAAATGAAACCGGAAAAAGGAACAAAAGAAAAACAGGTTCTTAGGTAGATTTTGAAACCAGATCGGAAAAACAGGGTATGCGTCAAAACAGATTTTAAGACAAACAAGATAGATTCAAAAAATTGGGAACCGGTTATGACCTACTCACTCTGAAACTGATTAATTTAATTAAAATATTAAAATCGATAGTGACCATAAAGATAAACGAAGGCCCGATGAAATTCGATCATAGAATCCCATCGATGTCATGTAAACATTTTACACAATTATTGCCCATTTTTATTAGACGAAGACATGATTTGACACCAATATTCCGACCAATCGAGTGCGAATCTTGGATAGGCAACCTACCAAGACTGAGATATTACCAAGCATATTCTCATGGCGTTAAAATTAAGCTTTGGGCTTCCAAATACCAGGGAAGATCGGATTGAGACCAGCATTTTCCTCAGAAAAGTATCGAGACACCAACAAAAGATGGGACATCACAGTCATGAACAAGACTGTCCGATCCATCATTTTGGGCGAATCCCATGTTCTTGAAAAGCTAGTTCATCCAAGTTATTCCATGGTGTTCTTTTTTAATAGGAACAATCCCTGAACCTCTTTCTCCTCTCTTGACCATGTACTATTATTGCGTGTTCAAAGGGTTCATCTAAGTTGAATCCATTTATCAAATCTAATTTCACATGTCGATTTCGAAACCTGATCTTCAAGAATCAATCCCGCTCCCCATTAAGTAGAATAAACTTCTCCCCATTAAGTAGAATAAACTTCTCACATCAAAGAAACGGCTTCTTTGCCGACCATCTTACTTCGGTTGACAAATTCGTACCGCTTCACATGTAATTTAATTTAATGTTGTACCCAGATAAGAACCTGTCGCTTTCTTTTGGCATATCAACAAAACGACCCGTATGAATGATTGGGACAGGCTCCTAACACCCGCTCGACTAGCTATCGAATATTGATCAGTGTAACATTATTTAAGCCGAGCTAAATCACATAAATTTTAAATAAATCACGCAATTTGTAATATACTAGTCATGATCCAACTTTATTGTCGTAATTCATCTGAAATTATGAATCATAGATAAAAATGTGAAGAGAGAGAGAGAGAGAGAGAGAGATAGATGTCCCTTGCAAAACGACGAGCCTAACAAGTCAACGCTTGTGGAGAAGCCATAGTATAGTCGATGAAGGCACTTTGCTTAGCTGACAAGGCACGATTGATAAATGTTATTACTTTACGATATGTTGTCCTAATCTTAGAGAGCAAAATTCACCTTTTTCCTCTATAGTTTTTTATTTATTCCATGACCAATCAACCTATATAAAGGTGAGGCGACGCGTCACGTAATTTCAGAAGCTAAAATTATTTTTTGCGGGTTCTTTATTTTCCCCGAATTTTCCTCACTATTGTTTTTTTATTCTCCCCTTTTTTTTCGTGGACGTTTTCGGTTTTTTTTTTCTGAGATTGACAAGAGATTATGCAATTCGTCCCCACTCGTGCGTCACCTTCGCACGAGTCGCTCGATGTGCTGCATTATGTATACTGGGGACGATGACATCCTACCTATTTTTCGGTTGGCCGTACTGACATTTTTCGTGATTAAAAATACGAAAAAATAGATAAATAAGTACATAAAAGAAGAGGGAAGATGCATGTACAAAAATTTCAATTGATTGAAAATCTGTGGTGGACCACGCGACAAAAGGAGATACCACAAATAATAATCGATTTATCGGCATATAAATCAATTTATAATAAAAAGTAATAAATATGGTTGTTGGTGGTGTAAATTTACCTACCAAATATTAGGATGAGAATCAAGCTAAAACATTGGTCGAGAAGAAAGAGCACAATAGAAGAGTTGAGTCATCTCAATTTCAAACATCAAATCATATTAAGTTGGGTTAGTACCACGAAAAATCCTAAACTGATACATTTGTGATAATTTTACCTCAAATTATTTTTTTGATCATAAAAAAACCTCAAATTGGTACACTTATGACAAATCTACCATGAACTATTTTTTTGACCACCAAAAATCTCAAACTGGTATACATATGACAATTTTACCCCGAGCTAATTTTTTAATATTATTTTTATTTTTCCAATTTTTTTATTAATTTTTTTTTTCTTTAATTTTTTTTTCCTTTCTCTTCAACCTCTGGTCGGTCGCCGGACTGGCAACCAGCTAGAGGCGGAAGTTGGCGAGGTCGGCCCTGTTGGCCACTGCGAGGCTCGACCTCGCCGGCGTTAGGCAAGGTCGGCCTCGCCTTGCAACGGCGAGATCGAACCTCGTCGGATTTGGTGGGGGCCCGGCCCCGCCAGCCGCTGACGAGGTACAAGTGTATCAGTTTAGAGTTTTTCGTGGTATTAAACTCTATTAAGCTCGACCTTGACCTAGAGTCCATCCCAACTAACTTTGACGGTATATGGAACAGTGGGTCTTGATTCGACATGTATTGGGATTACTTTGATCAGAGCAAGAGCAAGAGCAAAAGCGTCTCGATCTACTTGAGTTAAAGAGTGGGAATGCTTACAAAGTTTAAAAAGGAACGAAAATCGTCCGAGAGGAGGAAGTTATTGCAGAACACGAGATTACTCTTGGAGTTACTGAAATTCCTTTTCTGACTTTTGCACGTGAATTTTAATAACCATTGAAAGAAATATCGGGAAGTATAAAAGGAAAGAATTCATAGGAAGAACACATGCTCGAACTATGCCGAAACTCTGTCAATTTTCGTTTGGTTGTTTTCCCATCAAAACAATAGCGTTCAAATTTTGTTTTAGTCTTGATTTCAAGTTTTCTCTTCATTATGCGTATCATGAATGCAGCTATCGAGTTCATTCAAACATTTTCATTTGAGCACCAATGAGGATAATTGTCCAAAAAGTCCTAAACCTATTGCACGACAGACAATTCAATCTTAAACCTTTCGATTGCAGCAATCAAACCTTTATTCGAATATTTGGCCAAAATATTGTCAATTTATTCACAAACCTTTTTTTATATCAATTTAGTCCTAAACCTTTTGAAAATTTACCAATTTATTCATAAATCTATTATTTGAATATTTGGCCAAAAGGAATATATTGGCAAATCGTCAAAAGATTTAGGACTAAATTGACAAAACATCAAAACTTTTAGGACTAAGGTTTATGACTAAATTGGTATCGGGCAAATCATCAAAAGGTTTGACAAAACATCAATTTAGAACTAAATTGATAAATCATCAATTTTTAGAATTTTTTTTCAAATTATTTATTTTTTGCGAAACCAACTCACTCTTAGATCGTTCAAACAGTTTCTACACCACTTTTTACTCAACACTTTATAGTCAAGCTCGAGCTGGAGAACAAGCTCTCTCCCAATAACCCATTTGTCAGATTTGCTTTAGATCAATTTAGATCAAGGGTTCTTTTCTTTGGATATTCATTTTATGGTCCCCAAATTTTTTCTTCATTTGGATGCATAATCGTTTTTCTTTAATATGTATTAAGCAGCGTAGCTGTTGCTTTTGGAAACCATCTCCATCTTCTAATCAATCAAGTGGCAATGAAATGAATAGTTTTATTCAAACACCAAGTTTTGGTTGTCGGGCTGAAATGATGTGATGGCGCAAGACCAACTCAAAAAACTTAAAATTAATAGGCGACATAAGATCGCGTGCTCATGTGGCAAGCTGAAGTAGAAAGACATGTGAAATTTGACGAAAGTCCGACGGGGAACCTATAACCCATCGATGGGCGAACCGAACCGAACTAGTCGGCTCTAGGCGGTTCTCAGGGGCATAAGTCCAGTTCCTAGTTCCAAAAATTTGATACTGGTGATTTTCGATCCGATTCTTAATTCCATGTGTGGAATCGCCCACTCGAAATAGACCGGACTGATTTTTTTTTTTAATTTCTTACAAATTTGTAAAAACTGAAAAGCCTAATTCTTCCTTCACAGCACAAACCAACGATGAATAGATGCCATACCATGGTCGCCGAATAAACTCGGTATGGGATGATGGTGATTGTGCTTCCATAGCACCTAGAGTACCTCCATAACAAGAACCCTAGAGAGCTAGAACCCGCAGTAGACGTTTAATTTGAAAGCATACATCAAACACCGATTTGACTATATTGCAATAATTTAACGAGAGAACATAACGAAAAATTAAAATAAAAAAAAGGATCACGTCGCCGATTTCATTGGCCCACTCGAGAATCAGACCGAAGCGATCGGTATGATTCAATTCCAAGGGACACCAGTCCGGTTTTCATGGTAACCTAACTAGAGTATTGATTCCCGGTTCTTGGATGGGAACTGAATCACTAGATAATCGATCACCTCTAGTTAGAATATTGTCAAAATATTCGATTTTCAATAGAATTAAGTAAAACCTACGGCTTATTTGGTCCTTACGAAAGCGGGTTTTCCGATAGACTCGCCCCAAAGCAAAGAACCTAGGTTGTGTAATTCGGGGACCAAAGAGTGAAGCCTAGGACCACTTGAACAATGGAAAGGCAACCTTTTGCAAGCTCCGCTTTTTGTGTTTGCTTATGAAAAGCTAGTCATGAGATCCGAGAGGAAAGTTAGAATGCTTTTTCTAACATTAATCCCTCGACATTACTTATGTCGCATCCAGCTCAAGGATTCATTAATTAATTCCACCTTTTGCCTTTTTTCGTAATAAAAGATCAATGCGGTCCGCCATGGCGTTTCACGCCGTTGGATTTCATCGTCCGATGGCGAATCTCGCGTGCTCACAACGAATCATATTTAATCGTCGTGTGTTGTTGTCGTCGTCGTCGTCGTTTTCTTTCTTTTTGTTTTTTTGTATTTGGTGATGTGTGCTCGTGTGAAGTCTGCGGACTTTGGAATGATGTGGGTTAAATGTTGTTGAGCAGATCATTGTCAAATGACTCGGATCTTTTCCTACATGTCTTTATGTGATTTATTACTACAAATCTATTTGTTTTTTTCTGGAGGTACATTGTCTTTTGTTACTTTTTAAATATGATCAACTGCCCGAAACTCATCCAAACTAGCTCTGTTTATTTCGCGAAAAAAATGACGACTTGTGTCCCTCACAAAAATAATTAAAGTAAAAAATATTTTCATCGTTTACGAAAATGTTGAGATATAAATTGCCATCGACGATGAAAATATTTTTTATCGATTAATTATTTCAAGCGATATAAACGATTACTTTTAAGAAAATATTTTCCAAATCATTCATTTTTCGCGAAACAAATGGAGCTTAAACCATTCCCCCTTCTTGCTCTTTCTCTCTCGCCGCGCTCTTTCAACCTTACTTTCTCTTTCTCTCACCCCTGCCCTCTATCTCCGTGGTAGGCTCCCATCATCGATTCCGACCACAGGCCGTGCTGCCGTCGATCTAGGCCGAGCTCTCGGTGCTTCTTTCTCTCTTGTAATGCTCTCTACGCCTCCCTCTTCTTGGCCATGGCCAACATCAAGCTGGATGGGTCTCGGTCGAGCTCGACGAGTCGCGGTTCAACAGGGTTATGGCGGCGGCGGAAGGGTAGGGGCCGAGCAGTAAGGTGGGTCGAGTCATAACGTTTGCAAGCAATTGGATTTTCATTGCGCGTGAATTTGAAGTAGCGGGAGCAACAAAACCGAAACGAAAGCAATAAAATTCGTAAATAAGATGGGATGTTAGATGCAACTTGGGTTTCCATCAAAATTTATCGGGCAAATAAATACGAGCTTAAAATGTCATGATAAATTCAATATTTCCATCAAAATTTATCACGCAGTCAAGTAGCTTTGTTTTGTTTTGGTGTGTGACGCCATGAAAATCGGCAGAAAGATACAGAGAGAAGCCAACATGGATGCGGCTACTTGAAGCAGGTCAATCGAATATTAATATGAATTAACGTCACTAAAATAAAATAAAATAGAAAAATTAGACTTCTTATTATTATTATTATTATTTTCTTTTTGGAGACAAGACAATCACGTATATAAACGAACGTGTTCTGTCTGGGGTCCGCACACGTCACGATGCGACGGACGTGCGGCGGAGTCCCGACGGCAGCTCCTCAGTGGGAGTCATGGTCGGCAAAAGTGGATGCTCAACCTTGCCAAATTGGCTTTGGCCAACATATAAAATATATAAAAAGAAAAATAAACTCAACTTGGCATTATAAATTTAGAATTATATTACGCATCCCATCCCATCCAAACTGTATAAAAGAATCAATTTATGACGAAAATGTTACATATACTCAAAATTATCGTACTAATATTCATTTGCTAGGTGATATGACAAGTTTCAACTTGATATTAAAATAAGCAAGACATACATTGAATCAGTGGCTTCTTAAAAGTTGGTCAATAAGAAATCATCGCATCATTCGGTAAAAGTCAGACCCCCCCCCCCCCAAATAAAAAAAGGTCAGCAGAAGATTTTGTTTTACTAAGATTTCGTAGTATACATAGGACTGCTTAAATTACATCTCGTTCCATAACCTATTTATATCGGAATTTGATTTTTCAGATTTAGATTCATACGCCGCGCGCAATTAAGATAATTTGTGCAGATCGAACTTTTTATACAAATTATTCACGTAACCCATAAAAAAAATTCCATTAATTTATTAGCGAGACTCATAATGGCAAGTTGGCCTTTTATTTTTGGTTTTTTCTTTGTAGGGAATATTGGAATAAAGAAAGGAGGGATTGGCCGTTTGATTGGTTGAGGAGGCCATGCCTTGGCACGTGCTTGGCGATTTGTACTCCTTCAAAGAATCTAAGGGGCAAGTCCTGGCCAGATGCAGTCATGGAGAGAGGGCCAAGCACTCAAGAGCCAGTCAACCCTTATGCTTCAACCATATCCGATTTCTGGAAATCATGATTGTTTTTTTTTTTAATGGTGTCCAATTAAATCAATTGGCAATTGTAAACTAAAGTCAAGCACAGCGAAAGTTGTGGCTTGGTAGACCTACTACATGAGTTTGGTCAGTTGGGTCGTTTCGAGCTCGAGTTTATTGAGCGGTCGTGAACTTTTTCGAGATTAATTAAAATCTAAGTAAGAATTCACTGTAGATTCGTTTGCAGGAATTCGGAAGGAAGTTCCTAATTCTTTGCATTTTCCTTTCACTAAAATTAGCCCAGTAAGGTGCTTTTGTAAATCACTCTGCTCTTCTTGGCAAATCCTTCAATTATACAAAGTAAGCAAATTGTTTGCCACGCACGAAAAATAGTTGAGTTTATATAGTATATCTTAAGAGTGAGCAAAAGAATCGGATAGAATTGGAAATTGCCCGAACTGGCCGGTTCTCGGTGTTCCCCAATTCCTAAAAATTGGAATCCAATTACTAAAGTTACCCATTCTTCTCACTGAAAAGTGAATTAGTATTTCTTCTGTGTCCCCTTTTGATGGTTAGGTGTGAATCCAAATGAAGAGCACGTGTTTTTGTTTGATTAAGTTTATAAATCAGTCTGTTTAGTTCGTTTAGGTTAGGAGTGTCCAATGTGACGTATTGGCATATATATATATATATATATATATATATATATATGAGAAAGGGCTTGCTTGAGCATTCCTGCCAGTTGTTGATGAGATTGGGCAGAAGCTAGCTTAGAAAGCATAAATCCTTTATCATGTAGAAAAGGAGAAATGTTATCAGAACTGATGGGGATAGAACCCCTAGAAATCAGCCAGTCTGAGACGGCTTGTTTGGTGACTCTATGAAAGAAATTAAAACCATCCCACCATTTGACTTTAAATCTTCTAATGAGAATAGGGATGCCATTTTCAATGGCTTTTCGGTAATCATATATATATATATATGTGTGTGTGTGTGTGTGCGCGCGCGCGCGCGCGTGTGCGCGCGCGTATTTATCAAGTAGAGGGTTTTGTTAATGGATTTTTCTTCCATGGAGACATGACAATTTATGATGTCCTTGCATACTTGTATATGCGAATCTATCTTGATAATTTTTTTTCAAGTATCTTGATATGCTCATCGTGATGTAGTTGTAATTTCACACACAATGCACGTACCAATGCTTGCAGAGCAAATATAGTAATAAAGACATCGTAAGCAACTTTATTTGAGGTGGTATTTCACATCATTTATGTAGAATTTTTTTTTTTCACGGAAAGCTCCTGGACCTACTCGGAAACCAGCCCTTTTGGTCTAGTTCCCAATTCCGAGGTGGAAACTAATCACTCTTAGTATATCCGCAGGATAAAACCTGCCTCGAGTGTGCATTTTTCTTAAAAAGAGATGTGTCACCTAGGGGTGAGCAAAAGAACCGGACCGAACTGGCCATTTCTAAGTGGTTTCTAGTTCCTAAAATTTGAAACTGGCGAATATCAGTTTGCTTCCTGGTTTCAGGTGCAAACCCACCCATCTGGACCGGATTGATTTTTTTTTAGTTCTTATTATTATAAATTTCCAAACCCTAATTCCCGTTCTTTTCTCCCTCAAACTCAATCACACAGGCTCGTCGCTCGCACCTCTCACTCTGACTTCACTCAATCTTAATCACGTAGCTCTCGCGGCACCCTCGCGGCTCGACGCCTCTCAAACTTGGTTATTGATGATCATTATAGCTCTGTTTTGTGGAGATGATCATCATGTGTAGCTTATCACAAGCTTATTTTATTAACATCAGTCATGTAGTAGTTTAGATTATGCAACAACACTTGCAGTCTTTCGAGGAATAGGAAAAAAAATAAAAGGAAATATAATCGGTTCCTAGATCCACGGAGGGCATGGATATATCCTATCTACCCTGGAATTGATAATCCCTAGTGTCACCTGTCACATGCTTTTCAATCGTTAGCATCTAGATTCTCCTATAAGCAAAAAGGGGAAAGATGAAAAAAGATCGTCCTTTCTAGCATAAACTTGAGTTGTGAAAAAGAAAAGGAGAGAAATTGAATAAATGAAACATACGTACGAATTATGTCAAAAGAGACTCAAATCAGAGATATGGTATGATATAAAGTAATTAATAGATTATGATTCATTCACGGTTCATTTGCTTAACATTTTGAGGGAATATGGGACAAACTACATGTGTGCTCATCACTAGGTGAATGATTCAGACTTCTATCATGCCTCCCAACATGTGATATTAGAACTTATGGTTGATTCCTTGACTCCCAATTTGGATCAATGTTTAATGAACATCTCAAAAAAAAAAAAATCTCCTGAGCAATGTAGTTTTTCGGACAGCCTTCAAATTGGCAGAAGAGATTAAGGGTGGATGTGGGCAGTGTGAAATAGCAATGCTTTGTTAAGGATGGCCTTGATGGCTGGGTCTAGCAAAAGGGACCAATGACAAAGGTGGGCATTCTGGTCGTTGCGCTCCTCACACCCAACAAGATAAAGATTCAAAAATATATTGATGTAGAAGGTACCTGATTAGGGGGAGCTTGCCTCTTCCATTAGAGGTCAACATGAGAGGGAGATTATTTAAATGCACAATTAAAGAAGTTTCACCATCAGATATATGGTGTAGTCTAGAGCTGCTGATATGTCATAGTTGATGCAATTCATTGGTTTTTTAAGTTTTCGAATAAATATAAATCCAACCGGATATGTTAATATGTTCAGACTTGAATTTCCTTTTAGTGATGTCCCCAAACCAGTGTCTGACAGGACTAAATCCTTTTACAAACTTTGTTACTAAAAATGTAGAGAGCAATGTGACCTTCACAATTCATTTAACTCCGTTGAATTGACGAATTCTGTTTGCAAGAATAAGAATGGAATGTGTGATAAACACGTTATGGAATGTAGATCAATTTCGCCAAGAAACAAAAAGTCATTACATACATCCTTATGGTGACGCAGTTATTTTTTTTTTGGCTTTTTTCAAGGTACACAAATTTCAGTGAAAAAAACACTAGAAGTACTATAACTTTCATAAATCACTCATTTTGGTACCAAAACTTTTCGCCGAATTACATAAGTGCCATTTTAAAAAAAAAATTAATTACTTAAGTGTTAACTCTGATTTGAAACTCTGAAAATCTAACTTGGCATTTCTTTTATCAACATTGACCCACGTGGCTCGCCTGCATGCCCAGTCAACATTAATGGTCTCAAATGACGCCTTTTACATGTTTGCCCCAAATATAAACCCTAATTTGGACAAATCAAGCCACTTCCCCAAATTTTTCAAACCCTATTTCAGACAAGACTTGATGAAGCCAAGCACGATTGATCAAGTATTGAAGGACTACTTGAAGCAATCAAGGATTGAACTTGAGCAGGACAATCACGAAAGCAATTTTGGGGTTTGGATTTAACAAGTGAAGCAGTGGCGGCCGCGGCATGAACTCTTCAGCAATGGCTTTCAAAAACAGAGGTGAGTAGAGGTTGGCTCGGCATGGCTATGGGCGCAACGGAAAGAAGCAGCCGTGGCAGTTTTCTAGCAATTTGAGGACAATAAAGAAGACCCAAGATGAATCAATATCTTGAACCAAAACTCCTCAAAAAAGCGTTTAGCTTTTGGGAATGCATAGCAGAACACCAATACCTTCACCAATGGAGATTACCAAGAGGTACCCCAAGTCTAAATTCCTCAGCTTGTTCAATTAGACCAATCTTCACTGAAAATCTTAAGTCCATGAGTTATTAGCCAACTAAAATATATCAACTACTCTGTACAACACCAATTCTCAAATATGAGACTTCTCCGAAATAACTCACACATGTATTTCAACAATCATCCACTCATGTATGACTCAGTGTTAAGTTTTCTCCCTTTAATCCATGTATCCTTCCACATCTGGATATCTCAACTCAAATCTCCATCTACACCCAACTTCATCCCTAGTTTCTTTCTTCAAATCCAACCATGAAGTTTACTATCGAGCTTGCATTGTTACACCCCAACACCCGCACGGAAACTACGTTGGTCACTAGAGTCCTTCCTTAAGATATTCACCAAATATCGGAACAAGAGCCCACTGATTTACCATCGGTTTGATACCATCTGCTGGGAGTGCGTGATAAAACACCCCATATCCTAAGTAGCACCAACACCGATATGCGCCACAACAGGACATGTCGACACGTCATTTCTCAAAAAATAGAGAATTTCGATATGTTGGGACATGTTATATATTAAATATATATTTTTATATACATGATAAATTATCATTTTTATGATTAATTTGATTGAAATTCACAAATAATTAAATAAATAAAAAGAGTATCGGACGAGTGTTGGAGTCCGACAAGTGTCTGATATCGATACGGAGGCCCCGGAGAGCGTCCGTGCTTCCTAGCCGATACCTTCACTCGAGAAGATCACCAAGAGAGAGCTCAAGTTCGAACTCATCAACATATCTAGTTAGACCCATATTTATTCAAAGGCTTAAATCAAAGAGTTGTGGGCCAACTAGAATATATTAAATTCTCCGCACCACATCGATTCTCTAATATGGGACTTATCTAACACAGCTCATAATTGTATCTCAACACAGCTTCATCATCCCATCAAACACCTTCCTTGCAAACTCAATTTCCCCCTCCACAACGCAACCAATGGCAATAGAATTTGACAGACAATAAGAGAACGGAAAAAAACAGAACAGAACAAAAAGTACAAGATAAATTAGAAAGTAATCGAAGTCATATTTAGAATTTATTAAACTCCATGGAGAAAGTCTGAACGCGGTGCATTGGGAAGGGCTTTCCTCTATTGCCATTGAAATTACTTAGAGATTAAATCGATTGCTCATTGACCAGCGCTATCACAGCGGGGAAGACTCATGGATACTGTCGCGCGCCAAAGGCCGCTCGAAGAAGAATCGCCAAGCCTTTGCCTGTTTTCTCCATGCAAGCCACTCGTTCAAATCTAGTTGGCCCCGCCACCATGACGCTAGAACCGATCAACCAGATATCTGCCACAGCGAAGGCAGAGGGACGAAGACCGCCTCATCGATCATGGAGTAGCTACGGCAACCATGGATGATGGCTCATTCGGCGCTTCAGATAACGGCGATGGAGTTTTTTCATTGTCTGCATAGACTTGATTGAGCAATGATGTAGACGACGTGGACTTGTTTTTTAATAAAAAAATCCGCATGGACTTTCTTTTTCTCATAAGAAAAATCTACATAGACAATGATATCTAATTAAAAATGTCATTTAGGACTTTTGGCCGCAGAGGCACTTAAATAATAGTTTTTTCTCCGATGTGACACTTAAGTGATCCGACAAAAAAATTTGATATTAAAGTGAGCACCGTAGAAAATTATAGCACTTCTAGTGCCAGTTTCTCCAAATTTCAAGAAAATATTCTGATACGTCTAGTCCTCCTCTTTTCGAAATCCATGTGGAGCATTCGAAGGCAGAGTACTTGTTGCATGCATAGCCCTTCAACAATCTTCTCTTGATCAAAAGATACATCTCATGTATGTACGTACTTGTGTTTGGCTTCGTGAATGCATGCTCCGCGTTTAGCAGAAACGTCCAAACGCGATGACTTGCAAAAGTGGGTTCAGAACATCACTTCACTGTATCATTCAGGTGACCATGAGCACATTTTGTCTCATGTAACTGTCCGCTAATGCTCTTCCACTAAAAGCAGGGGTTGACGGGCTTGACCGCCAATAATGCTAAGCACCATACCCCGCAATAGTGAAAAAGTCTCGTGGCTCGTGATTCACCACGTTGAGAAAAAGTGCGAATCTTTGGTGATGCTGCTTGGCAAGAAGTCCTGCCCCAATCAATGCGCACTAAGAAGCATTTCAGACTTTTTGTATCTGCCAGTGAAGCTTCCTACTCGTTATCTTCATGAAATGGTAATGCGAGTGTTGCCAATACCATATAAAATTGAGAGTGTAATGATCAAGAGTAAGCCGTTTAATTGTATATGTATAGCTAATCTTCTGGAGCAGATTTAGGTAATGTGCAAATCTAATGTTACTCGGTGGTAGTTGATGATATGCACATGTGGGTAGTTTGGAATACGATGGGTATGAAAAATTGGTTTCCTAGTTTGTGCCGGTAACGATAATAGGTTTCTTCATTCGCCTACCATAAGAGAAACAAAATAGTCGCAAGATGATGATTCCCGGCCCTACCAACTCCAAAACCCATTTTTGATTATTTGCATTCCCATCGCCAGCATGTTTCCATGAAGTTTCAGTTCCCTTTCACACGATAGTAATCTAGTCATTGTTAGTCAAAACCAAACTTTTGCTACTTCCCGCATAATTGTTATAAAAGAAAGCAAAAAGACCATGTAAACAAAATAGGACCATTTGGTGTTTTGGTGATGTTACATGCATCACTAAGTGATTCAGACGTTTCGAGAGAGAGAGATGGATCCTGGAGTTTTCCTTCCACCAAAACAAGTCCTCTTTACAATTTTCTTTATGGATCTGATCTGATCCAGTTGAGTTGATGAAAAGTGGGGGACATCTAGCGAGCTGTGTTGTGTGTGTGAACTCGATTCTACTACTGTTGAGCGATGCTTCCTTGAAACCAGTATGACAGGGGCCCAACAGTTTTGGAGTGCCTTTCAAAAGGCGAAATCATTTGCAAGAAAAGACTTGCAACTAGTTGAAATCTTTGTAGTGGAGGTCGCTGCCTCAGCATCATCTTTTTAAAGTCATTTTGGAAAGAACCCAGAACCATCATTTTCTTTTTAAATTAACCCTCGGCATCAGATTCACGTGGTGTCAATTTCACTGTGTATGGGTGAATTACATGCCCAATGATAACTTCCACCTTTAAGAAAAGCAAAAACTTCAACCTTTAATTTATTATGTTTTTTTTTGGTCAAACCTTTAATTTATTATGTCGTCTTTCATAATAACTCACGATGCCAGAGAATTACGTCACGTGCGAATTTTATGAGCCATCGGCCTCTTCAATTGGCAAAAGCAAAGGTGATGAAAGAGAATCTGAGGAACTAAGTTGCGATCCATGGTAGCGGTCCCGAGTGGTCCAAGTGGATACGATCAGAAACCAGAATTTTATCATGTAGTGAGTAGATGAAATTGGCATTGACAACTAAATCAACCTTAGCAAGCAAAGTGTATGGTTGGTGGCTGAGGAGCATTGCGGTATGATGCAGTAGGTGAAAAACAGTAGGACTAGACTGAGGTAGTTGAGTATCAACTTCACATGGGTTGTTGGTGCCAACTCATGTCAAACAGGGGCCACTTCTGGGTTGTAGGAGAGGGCTACGAGCAAGAGAGCATGCTTTTCCATTACCTAACACCTGCTTACTACAAGCACTCCTATTTACATGTTCTCTGAAGAAGCCCTTCACCATCTGCATGCAACTGGAGAGATTCTTGGCGGAGGTAGTTGGCACGATGAAGATCTAAGAATCTGAAGGGATCTTCTTGTGGCAGACGAGTGTCGGATTAAAAAAAGGGTCGATTGTGGTTGAGATTTGGACAAGACTTCACTATGAAACCCTCTTTGATTGGGGATGATTTTGGCCCTGCAATCTGCATGCTCTAGCCCACACTAAAAAGTACCCACAAGAAATTCTTACAAACAAAAGGCAAAAAACCATCAAAAATTCCAAATTTTGCCATCTGTGACACATTTACCCTGAATTTTTTTTTTGTGATACCAAAAACCCCAAACTATGCTATTTGTGATACATCTACCTCAATGTACATAGTTCATGGACATTTTCATCTTTTTTGCTTTTTTTTTTTATTTTTTTCTTTCCGGCGAGGGCGGCCCTCACCGGATCTGGCGAGGGTCGCCCTCGCCTGAGTTGAGCGAGGGCTCTCGCCGGATTTGGCGAGGGCAGCCCTAACTCGACGCCGGCGAGGGTCGCCCTCGCCTGAGTTGGGCGAGGGCCCTTGCCTGGTCGAGCGAGGGCGGCCCTCACCGGATCTGGCGAGGGCCACCCTTGCTCGACGCCGCCGAGGGTCACCCTAGCCAGATCCGGCGAGGGCCCCCCTCACCGTAAAGGAAAAAAAAAGAGAAAAAAAAAGAAAAAGCAAAAAAGATGAAAATGCCTATGGACTATGTACATTGGGGTAAATGTGTCACAAACAACATAGTTTGAGATTTTTTGTGTCACAAAAAAAAGTTCAGGGTAAATGTATCACAGGTGGTAAAGTTTGAAATTTTTGGTGGTTTTTTCCCAAAATAAAATTTCAGGAATGGTCTTCGTCCAACATGAGTAGGCTATGCAACTGTTCATTACGTTGTCCTTGAGCCATCATCTCTCAAATCAACTTGAATTAGAGGTGTTGGAAGATAGTGGATCACGAGGGTCAAGCCCACCATAAGCCCAAACACCATCAAGTGACTAGTGCTTCCAGGCTGAAACCTCGTATTTGCACATTATTAGTAAGCCAAACATTTAAGGCTTCCCTTTTCTGTATTGTCTTCATTTCACGAGATGCTATCCTGAGAATGTTTATCAGACACAGTTACTGCAAGTTGAACTCATTATTTTCTCAGCACAGGCCAACAGGGCTCTGGCTTCTTGTAATTTGATCTTCCCAAAGGCAACCGTCCCTATTTTCCGGGCCCTTGTCCTCAAACAAGGACAGACATTTGCAATTATTACGGACAATAAACCATGTAGATTCGTTTCTTATCTCCAACCTGATCAACCCGATCAATTTGACACAGAGCAGAGACACATTGTATCTGGAATACACTTGTTCTTCACTTGCATTGGTGGACTACCCTTTCTTCTTCCGAAGATGTACGGTAGTATAACCATTACCAACCCTTGGCTCAACAATATTCAATAACAATGAGCTTACAAAAGTTTTTGGGACCAACTCAAGTGCAAAATAGATTCAAGAAACCAAAGCAAACGGTTCAATGAAGAAACGAATATGAGAATCTGCCGGTCATCAATCACAGGCTCAGGAAAAGAAAGCCAAATGACCACACACCAGAAACCCCGAGTCATAAAAATATAAACCAAGACTGAATGGACTTCCCCTACAACTCGGTGTCACAAAGTCTAACCATCAAATCAGAAACCATTCTTCGGGCAAAAGGAATGTAGCTTAAACTGTACCTGAAATATAGCAAACAAAGTAGTTGCTTTAGCCTTTACTGAGCTAAAAAATGATACAAGCTACAAAGACAACAATCAAACATAATGTTCTTTCATCACCAGTAACTCCGTCACGAGCCCAAAAGTCAACAAGAGAAATGCCAAGGCATAAATATAGCAAGCAAATAGACAAAAGAAAACAATAGACTCACCAGAAAAGGGCGCAGATCTCACAAATGATTACTACAACGGTCAAAACTTTACTATGTATCTGAAAATTAGAATAATGAAAAAATAAGAACATTTTGTGAGAATATGACTAGCTGCCTCTATCTAAACATTATATATGCAAAGATGTGCCTTAAGCCTGTACACCCTTAGGGAATATTGCACACGCTAGAATACAAATCAGTGAAGAGCACCGTCAGAGACTAAATGGACGAGATCACTAGACGCTGAAGGCTACAGGACCATACAGAAGTGATTGGTTTCGACCATCCACAAAAGTCCTCATGAGCAGTGCCCATCTTGTACGTTAAAGGGCGGTGTCGGGAAATGATAGACAGAAAACTTTGTGAGAAGTGCTCTGATATTGAACTCTATTTCCAACTATTTCATCGAAAAATGCAACATAGGAATGTTGAGCTTTAAAAAAGTTTCAACAATCAAGATCCAAGTAAATTACAAGGGATAATTACGTGGAGAACCAAGTTAAGCACACCGCATAGCCAGGTAGAAAATGCATCAGAGGAAGGAATAATTTCCAAAGCAGAGAGTCACATAAGAAAATACTCCACTTAGCAAGAAAAAATTAATAGGAGTAAAATTAGATTAAGGAAAACTTTGAAGCTCAAAGAATCCATTTTAGTGTCTCCTGCATTATGTTTGCTATGAGAAAAACGTCTTAACAGGATAAAATACTTACCCAAAGAGCACAGATGAGAGCCAAAATGACACATCCAAGGTAAATGGCAGTTGCAAAGACTCGAGTTGGGTCAAACATCATCCTCATTTGTTGTGCAGCTCCAATAAGAAAGACTGTGCTGCCAGACAGGAAAAAAAATTCAGAATCTGGAACGACAACTTATTCGATGGGGCGATTCCTGGAGATATGTAGATAATTCTAATCACATGCATGCGGACCAATAGCAGTAACATTTGCTCTTTATCTAAAGAGGTAACATGGCAAAACAATAATTAAAGTGGTGAGATAATACGTGCAACATCTACAACACCTAGTATGGTCATCCATTGTTGGAGGCTTTAACTCTTGCCTTTCCAAGAAAAGATGAACAATTTATACAGATTACAAGAGATAACACTGCTCTATTCTTAGGAACGACGAACGAGCATTGGGACTAGTCACAGGGAAAGCACCAGAGAGAGGGTAAAAGTGAGCTTTCTCATATAAACTGAATTAGACAAATTAATGAATAAAATATCGGGCATAACTTTGATGGGCGAGAGCAACATACGACATATTAGAACTAGGTATATGGAGCTAAGACATTATTTTCTGCTCAATGACCAAATTTCACTCACCTGCCAACGGCCAAAAGATTGCCGCAGGTGAAAACAACTGCGAATTTGATAGGCTTCGCAAACACAATCAATGACTGCGAGAAGCGAAGTCAAAGGAAATAAATCTTAGTATTGCAGTTCCAAGTTTCAGCAAATGGGTTAAATTCCAAAAGGCGGAAAAATATCACATTTGGAACACATCCATCACCATGAATGGTTCCCAAACAAACAAACAAACATTCTCGCCCTCAATCTTTCATTTCCGAGCAAGCAAAAGATAATGGCGCAACATTCAACATGATAATCAGAAAGCAGAAAAGCAGTAAGCATTGTGGCAAAATGGAAAGCAGGCTTGCAAAACGGCCGAACCGCGAATCACCCAGAAAGCACAAGAATTTCGACACGCAGCAATGAGCAGTTGAATCGAACCCACTGAGATGGCGCGCGTGATCTTACCAGGAACATACATACGAGGCCGACGAGAAGACACGCTGCGAAGGCGTAGACTCTCTGCTCCACAGCCACCCCGGAAAAAAAGAGAGGAAACCCAGGAACGGCATCAACGGGGAGGATCAAACAAGACATGGGTATGCGCAGAATCGGCCGAAAAGAGGTAAGGAAAAGGAGCGAACTCGACCTGCATAGGAGAGAGATTGCAGACACCATCTGAATCATCAGCCAAGAGCTCATCTTGGCCGCCACCTTCTTCCCCGCCGAACAATGGCTGGTTCAGCTTCCACATCGCGCTCGAAGGTTCGGACCTCGCGGCTTCGGATTCGCGCTACGCATCGGCAGAAAGGAAGCTCCTTTGAAGAAGCCGGAAGGAAAGATGGCTGGTTTGTGCGCCGAGAAGAGCTAAGGGAGAGAGAGAGACTTTGCAAATAGAAAATGGTAAAGGAGGTAATTAAGAAAATCAACTTAATACCGCCAAAAATCTAAATTAATATTCATGTAACAAATTTATCTCGAATTAATTTTTTAATTATAAAAAAACTCTAAATTGCTATATCTAAAATAAATTTATCTCAAATTAATTTTTTGTTCACCAAAAATCTCAAACTAGTGTATTTGTGACAAATTTACTATCTGTTAAATTGGATTAATATCGCGAAAATTCACAAATTGATAAATCCGTAATAAATGAAGGGGTAAAACCCTAAACTAGTACACCTTGCCACGTATCATCCAATTCGGCAATTTGACAGTAAAATTATCATAGACATACTAATTTTAGGTTTTTTGTCGTAAAAAAATTAGTTTTGGATAAATTTATCACAGATATACCGATTTAATATTTTTCGTAATATTAATTCAAAAATAAAATGAATTTGCCAAAAAGGAGGATTTTAATGTTCATATCGCGAATTTGTAATGGGAAACTTCTTCTAAACAGTAAACAGCTGTTTTTTTATTAGCTTCTTAAAAATTTATTTGCAAAAAGAAACTTAAGACCATTTGAACTAACGAATTAAGAACATAATCCTCGAAAGCGAATAGACTGAAGTGATTTTTTTTATAGAGGGGATTATGCTTAGAGCTAATGACGGATCGTGCAAATTAGCAGATTCAGATATCTCTCGCGGTTAATCAATTTTTATGCAACACGTCATATAACTATTTCACAATTTTCTGAAGCTTTAACTATTTTTACATCTACTGTGAAAGTACTTCCAAAGAATCTAATCATAAAGTAATGCAGTCAAGAGTCAAGACAATACAAGCAAAAGCATTATCTAGATGTTTAAATTAAAAAACATCATTTATCTCTTTTTTGTGTTTCTTACTTTTATAAACTTATTCGCGTTAATTGTCAAGCAAGGAGGAAATACAAGCGATTTGTTTTATAAAAATATTTTTTAAATCATTTATTTTTCGATAAACAAATAAAACTTTGAATGATCCACAATACAATTTGAATAGCCAATTTCCATTTTTCTTTTTTATCATAGATAATTCTAAAAAGGAAAAATGATATAAAGGATCTTTGCATTTGACCTAATGTATAATGTGATCTATCGATTTTTAATTTATTCAAAGCGGTCCTTAAACTTTAACCCGATATACAATGTGATTCTTGACCTTTTAATTTATTATTTTGTTTTCAATGGTGTCCCCGATCTTGAGTTAAAAGAAGGACCACATTAAGCATTTTCGCACATGTACCAAATGTTCAGGACCGCATTGAATAATAGACTAAAGTTCATGAATCAAATTGAATAAATTAAAAGTCGAGAGACCACGTTACATATTTGGCCAAAGTGAAGAGACGATTTGTGTCATTAAACCTTCTAGAAAACTCCGGAGTTACAGATGGGGGCGAAACGACCGCGTTTGTATCGTCGTTTTTGTCTTCGACGTCCTTCCATATCCATCACTGACACGAGCGAGCGAGCGAGCGTCGCCTTCTGCTACTCTCCGCCATTGCTCGAAACCCTAAAACCGCCCCCCGGAAATCCCCAAAATCGGGAGAGAGAGCGAGAGAGCGAGAGCGCGCGCGCGCGCGTCCGCCGCCGCATCAGCTCGAACCGGGGGAGGCGCCGGAGAGGGACGATGTCGTCGACGTTGCTGGAGGTGACGCGGGCGGCCCACGAGGAGGTGGAGCGGCTCGAGCGCCTCATCGTCAAGGACCTCCAGAACGAGCCGCCGAGCAGCAAGGACCGGCTCTTCCAGAGCCACCGCGTCCGCCACATGATCGACACCATCGCCGCCACCACCGAGAAGCTCGTGAGTCCGTTCTCCCGATCGGCCGCCGAGGAAGGCCGCTCGCTCCATCGCCGAGCGTGCTTTCCGGTGCTCCGGTTCCGGTTTTTAATGAAGCGAGAGCGTTTCGGTCGAATTGCGGCATAAGTTCGCTTCGTGCTCAATGTTTTCTCTTCTGCAAATTTTTTTTTGTTTGTTTGTAGATTGAGGTATATGAAGATAAGGATGGGGCTCGGAAAGACGAGATTGCGGCTTTGGGAGGCCAGACTGCCACTGGAACGAACGTCTTCAGCGCTTTTTATGATAGGCTGAAAGAGGTGATCTGTTATCTCGAGTATTTGCATATGTAATGCGACATGGATCCGTAATTTTTCGCTTTGTGATTCGCGAGAAGCGAAATCGTCTCGTGGTTAAAATGTCTGTGGTTATAAATTTCTGAAGATTTTGGAGTAGCTTTTGCCGGGTGCCTCTCGGCGGTGATTCCTAAGCTGACAATTAAGATGTATCATCTGTTTCAGATACGCGAGTACCATAGAAAGCACCCGGCTGCTCGTGTTGTTGATGCCAATGAGGAGTATGAGGCGCTTCTGAAGGAGGAACCTCAAATTGAATTCAGTGGGGAGGTGGGTCCTCGCCTCCTCTTTAGCAATGCTTGTTTTAGTTACGAGTTACCGTGCCATGTCTTGTCTTTTAGTTTGAATCGGATGGAATGTATGCTTTGTTGCCTCCATAGTTGTTTTCAAATTTGCATTTTTTTTTTGTTTGTCCTCTCTCTCTCTCTCTCCGTCTAGGATGGAGCTCTTATCTAGCAAAAACAATAAAAAGTCTCGTGACATATTCCATCCTCTTTTCCTTTCCATTCTTTTCTCGTGATGGAGAGCTTGTATGATCCTTTAGCAATTTGGATCGCCTTGATTATATCTTCTAATTGATTCATCCAGTTCGCAATCCTTTTAGTTTTTTCAACGCTTCTTGTTTTTAAAATGTACATTAAATTGGAAGACAAGATTTTGGTTTAATGTATGTGAAGACAAATTTCCTCAAACTGAAATTTTCCTGCATTTGCTTTAAGGTGCAGGATTGTGGCTATGAACTTTCCTTCAGCTAACATATTTCTTCTCGTTTCAGGAAGCTCTTGGCCGATACCTGGACATGCACGAATTGTTCCATCAGTACATCAACTGCAAATTTGGAGAGCCCATCGAGTACTCTGCTTATCTTGATGTTTTCTCGCAGCCAGAGAGGATTTCTAGGAAATTGAAATTAACTAGGTAAATTTGGATTATCTTTTTAATCCAAAGTTTGGTAGGAGAGCGAGTAGTTCTTTTGTTCTCATGTTGCAGTTGATGCCGATCTTGCTTGTATGGCTGGCGCAGGCAGTATAAAGAATATCTGGAAAATCTTCTGGAATACCTTGCATATTTCTTTCAGCGAACAGAGCCTCTGCAAGATCTGGATAGGATATTTGCAAAGGTTTGATTCTTTATATGCTTAATTTCAGTTTCTGAGTCATTATGGTAGTTTATTACCTATATTTTGTGAGTTCTGTCAATGGAAGAAATGTGCTGCAGTTTCAATTTAGATTTCTTGTGTGAACCTTTTGGTTAAAATCTACGGTTGCGCAGTGTTCAAATAAAATTAATAACCATGTGGTGTCAAAATGTGGTGGTATGGCAATCTGTCAACCATAAATAGCCATCCTTGCTAAATGGTGACTGTCTTTTCTACTTGCTTGTTAAATTTAACTTGTTGATGCAATTTGGCAGGTTGAGGGTGATTTTGAAGAAGAATGGGCAGATAACAAAGTTGAAGGCTGGGAGAATGGGGGTCAAGAAAATGGACATGCTGCATTGCTGAATACGGTGATTGACCTGGACTATTATAGCTCTGTTGAGGAACTGATGGAAGTCGGTCCTGAGAAGCTAAAGGAGGTAATTTAAATTCATCCATATCTTCCGATTATAATTGCTACAGCCTTTTTGTGGTCGTGTTTATGATTTTATTTCTCTAGTCTGTTATATTGATGCCATAATCAGTTCATTTGCACGAGTGTGGTTTTTCAGAGCCACAAGCTCGATGGTAAAAGGCGTAATTGTTGTTTGTGGCTTTGCAGTAGTTTGTTTAATTAGAGCTAGCAACTTGTGCAAGACATGCAATTTGGACGATGACATTTTCCCATTCCATCCTGTGTTATTAATAGCTATGATAGATTGCTAGTTTAGTGCTTTTTAAACGGATTTGTGTTTGTTCTTGGCATTATTTCTAATGGTCGTCAACTTGAAAGTTCTTTAACCAAAAAGAACAACTGGGAAATATTTTACTATGAGCTTAGGATTGCCTGCGACTGCTATAATCTCTATCATCTAACATTTCATGTTGTTGGGAATTGTCTGAAGTGACGGCTTCTTTTGATAGCTGGTTATAAATGGTCATCCTTTTAACACTTTGAACAGAGTAATCTATATAAATTACAATGCGGTAGTCAAACCTGTCTATCTATTTATTTGTTTATTTTTCTTTTGATAGGTGACCCTAAGCCTGGGCTGAAGGCAAGTTGTATTCCCAATTTGGATAAAGGCAAGTTCAGAACCCAGGCCCAGGGGTCTGTCATCCGAACTGTGCTCTGAGCTAGATAGTGCCTTGTTGGAGCTATTTGTCTGTCTTGTTGGCTTAGTTGGATTTGAAATCGTGAAATTCTTGTAGCTCTGACTGTTTATCTGGCCTTTTCTTGTGGCTAGTATTGGAAATGTTCACATTTTTGGAACTTGAGCAGCTTTTTTATTTTTTATCATTGCCACGTTGTGTACATGGACTAGGAAAGCTTTTATGCTGTTTTTCTTTTGGCTGATAAATTCAAACTCTACTTCACAGTATTTGATGGTTAATTGTGATTTGGCAGGCATTGGCAGCTTTAGGATTAAAGTCAGGTGGCACAGTTCAGCAGCGTGCTGAGAGACTCTTCCTTACAAAGGTAAGGTGCTCATGTGCAGCAAGATACATAAATTGAGACTTATATGGGTGTATCAAGTGTGCTTGTGTATGTTTTTGACGTTCTTAATCCTTAATCCTTCATATCATTGGTGGAATTTTTGTGTAATAACTACTTTTTCTTTTTAGGTGATCCTTTCTTGCTGAACTACTCACACAGACCAAAAAAAAAACCAAAAGAAGAAGCCAAGCTGTAATGATTTTAACTGAAAACCAAAAAAATGCTGATACTAATAGCAAAAATAGTTTTAATTCTGATCAAGCAAAATAAAATTCACAGAAGAATTTGATGACAGTTTCTTTAGAGACTTCAGTGTTGATTTTGAAAAAAAAAATGCTGCTCTTGTTTGAATTGAGGGTTGGCAAAAGCTTTCAATTGTAGGCCGCCCCATCATATTGAGGACAGATCATGGCCATTGTCATGGTGGTTAAAAATGTGTTGCTAACCATTAATATATTTTCTTTGCGGTAACTCTGTCCTCATTATTGGTTTGCATGCAGTCGATAGTGTAATATATGCGAATCTTAATGAGTGGTGGGTTATATCTAAGCTAAGATATTTATTCCTAGCGTGGGTCTGTTTCAATTTCCAATATTGTGATGTCATTACTATTTTTCTAATGTTCGTTATTCAATTTATGCAGCATACGCCTCTTGATAAGTTGGACAAAAAGCATTTTGCAAAAGGTTCTCGTGGGTCGGAGCAGAATGGTGTAGCTATGGCTGTCCAACAGACGGACAATGGGAAAGATATTGCTTTGATGGAGGCTAAAGTGAAAAAACTCTGCTCGCTGCTTGAGGAGGTGAGTGATGTACATCCATTAATATTTAGAAATATCTTGTAACCTACTTATGCATGGAGATAGGCTCAGTTTTATTTGTGAGTACATGTATGAGGATAGCACGCATTTTTTTATGTTATTCTTTTCCCTCATAGTAACTGCTTAACTTATGCACACGCGTTCTGTGCTCACAACCAGATATAGCCGCATGAGTGTCCATATTTGAATGTGAGGAAATGTACAATTGCTCCCTCCCCCACATCCTTTAAAAAAAAATCCAGAAAGAGAAGTAGAGAGGAAAAACTTGGCCTCTTAATTTCTTGCCTTGATGTGTCTGTGTTGATGTTCTTTGGATTCTGCAGACAATTACTAGAACAAAAGAAAATGTGGAGAAAAAGCAAGCTCTGACATACGAGGAGATGGAAGCAGAACGCGAGGAGGTGCTTAATCATACCTCTTTTTAGACTTTGGAAATTCTTTATGATCTTTAGTTTATAATAGATACTTCACCACTATGAAGACCTTGGGAACAAATACTGTATGTATTAATGTTAGCCATGTATGTGATGTCTTGCTGTGCCTTCATTAGTCATGACCTTCTCAAACTCGATCAAGCTTTTCGCACATGGAGCTGGTTTTTCTATTTGTACCCATGCATGCCAGCAGGTTACTTCCCTCTTACACCTCTCATGCTACTGGAGTAGCGAGTAGGCAAACTGCCTGGTGACAGGCAATTTTCCAATTGGCTTTAGGAAAATTCTGAGAAAATTTGCAATTGAAACTTGGGAAGACCTATTTGAATGAGATGGATCTCAGCAGTCTAATTGCCAGTATAACTGTATAAGGGCCTTTAGCTTAGAAACACGTGCTGTGTGCTCAGAATGGAGCATGTTCTTAAAGTTTTTAATTTCGTTTTAGCGAGGGGTTTATTGACATTTTGTGATGTTGGTCAGGAGCTGTTCGAAGTAGATAAGTTACTTGGGTTTTGGTCTCTTCTAGTCATTGTTTACAATAGCTTGATGAATTGGGAATGGCGTGCAGGAAGAGACTCAGGCTGACACTGAAAGTGATGATGACGAGCAACAGATATATAACCCCCTCAAATTGCCAATGGGTTGGGATGGGAAACCTATACCGTACTGGCTCTATAAGCTTCATGGCCTTGGTCAGGTATGCCCATACCTCCTCATCTAACCTTTTATCTCTTCTCTGTCCGCCTTTGATTTTTTTCCCAAGTTGCACTTGAAATGGTGGATGCTGTACAGTCCTTAACTTTTCCAATTTTCACCTTGTGCATACTGATTCCCACAATATACTGGTTTTTATGTATTAGAGGTGCTCTCCTTTCCTTTCTTCCTGGGCAAGATAAGATAACCCTTGCCCACTGCCTTGAGATTCTGGCTTGTGATTGTGCACAAGTAGTGCTGCTTCTAAATGAGAGGGAGAATGAAATCCAGAAGCCATGATATATTTTTCTCTATTGAGGTCGTGTCTGACAACTCTGTTTCTCAGGAATTCAAATGCGAAATATGTGGCAACCACAGTTACTGGGGACGGAGGGCTTTTGAGCGGCATTTTAAAGAATGGCGGCATCAGCATGGCATGCGGTGTCTTGGCATACCAAATACAAAGAACTTCAACGAGATTACGTCCATCCAGGTAAGAGCCTTCCTTCAAACTTGTCTTTGACTGAACTTATTGCAAAATATCTTGGTTTCTAACCAGAAAACTAATAAGTCAATAGAAATCATTTGCTAGCGATAAGGATGAACTTAGTGGTTTTCTGTTCCTGTATGAAAGAGATCTAGGAACGTACTGATGTTGATGCCGTTTTCGTTCAATAAAAGCTGTTAAGCAGTTGTATTAAGTATCAAAGAATATGTTAACTACGAATGAACTGGATTAAAAACGCATCATCTGCCTATTTGCTTCTTATAAGGCCTAAATGAGGGTGAGCAAGGGAAGATTGGCCATGCTGGCACCAGAGAAATTCACTTTCGAATTTTGTCTTATGGGCTGGTTTTGAAGATGCCTGACCGTGATCTTGGAAAACGCATTATGTGATTCACCCAAAAATGACTTAACAGACCTTCCGCTATCGTGCAGGAAGCGCAAGAACTCTGGGAGAGAATACAAGAGAGGTCGGGACTGAACAAGTGGCGCCCAGATCTGGAGGAAGAATACGAAGACAAGGAAGGCAACATCTACAACAAGAAGACTTACACCGATCTTCAGCGCCAGGGTCTCATCTAAGGCACCAGATCCCAGTAGCTTTCCAGTTTCTTGTAATTGTAGGAAGGAATAGTGTGATTCTCATGTGTTTTGGAGGGACAGCTGCGACTAAACACATTCGAAAATCCTTTCGCTTTAGTTTTGGGTTTTGATAGCACTCAAGACCATTTTTTGTATAAGGGGGCTTGCTCCTGGTCTAATTCTAAGCGCTACAGTGTAATGCTAAACTTCTTGCACCCAATCTGCTTTATTCATCGGTGTCATGGGTTATGCGACTGATATTTCCTTCTATATGCAGCAGAGAGAAGAATTGTAAGCCCAAAGTGCTACTTGACAATGAGAATTAAGAAAGCATGAGTTATATAACAAAATCTATGGAGATCTATATGAAAATGTAAATTATCTAATGAAAGTTTGGCGCACGAGAGGAAATTTTCTAAAACGTTAAATTTTCTGCATGATTTGCTTTGCAAGCATGGGTGTCGTAGACCTTGTCCGAGGTGCATCCGTGGGTAGGCAATGTCAAATTGCAGGATCTCAGGCATCTTGAGAAGGGCGGCTCGTTTAACGGACGAGCATTTCATTGCAGATAATGAATATGTCGTGTGGCACAGAGAACCAGAAGAAAGCTGTACCATTCTATGTACTGAACTGTTACAGACCGTGGCCGGAAGGAAGAAAACCCTCATCACCTTGGATTTTCATCCCCACAAGATCTCGTGAACAACAAGGCCGATCCATTGACACTCCGAAGCACTAGAAGCCTGGAGTCGACATACGTACCACACACTAGTCTCGACAAGTCAAACATTTCGGGAGGGATTTGGGTTCTGACTTCTTGGAGTACTTTCTTGGCACTATCAACCTCCTGATTCAATGGCCGACCAAGGTTGAGCAAGAGCTCAATGTCATCGGACACAAATGTGGCCACAGGAAGGCTCGAAGGGAACTCCTTATAAGGAATAGCTTTTCCCCACCTTCCACTGGCAAGTTTCTGGAGCAAAGCATCTCGGTCGATCGACTGACCAAGCGAAAAATAGCCCTTGCTATTTTCCTCCTTCAGATAGAGCTGTCTACCGGCTTTCAAATTGAAAACAGAGTTCACTTGCAACTGTCCAGCTACACCGCCCTTGTTGTGGGGCCAATCCGGGCCAATCAAGGCGGAAAAGCTAATCTCAGATGTCATCGAAAGATTAGTGCTCGACTCAGATGGTCTTGAGACAACAAGGTGCACATTTCCTATAAGCGCCCGGATAGGAGGTTGGCGGAGAGTCAGTCCTATATGCCTTCCAGTGTAATACAAGAGACGCCATTTTCCCGGCATCAATTCCAGCCAATTCTGCTCGTTGTTGAATGGCATTATAGAACAAGCTTCAGTTAAAATAAGACAAAAATGGAAAACAAAAAAAATAGTTTCGATTACTGCAGAATCCCCAGAGAACTGGTTTATTTTTTTACTTTTATCAATGTCATTTCACTGAATTTCTTTTCTCCATCGAAGCCAGTTACCTGGCACAGGTTGGTCCAGTAAAAGAAGACATGATCTTTAGATACGGAATAATTGGGGTGGGGGCGAGAGGACATTGGCCACTTTTCCGAGGATTTTCTAGTGGTCTTACTTATCAGTCACCAAAGCAGTTTGAAGGAAGGGGTAAAGACTAATGGATTTTCAACTACCAAAGTCTATTGCCGAGTATTTGTAGGTTACAATTGCTAGGGCATTCATCTCTTCGGACAAAATAATGATAATTTTGTGTTCAAACAGACAAGAAGCTAAAGAAGGAGAACTGAAGAAGGAGAAAGCGAGGGAGGAAAGTAGAGCAGAGTTACCTTTGGCTTTGAATGGGGATTCAGCATCTCCATTAATTCAATAAAGTGGGCCAGCCTACCGCGCTAAACAAAGTAAAGGAAAATTAGAAGTTAGTGCAACTTCAATATCACGGGCTTTTGGAAAATCGAAGAGGGGGAAAAATTATGCTATCTATTCTTTCCAACAAGCCTTTTTTGCTAACTACTGTTCATACTGAAGGTGTCCATTTACTTTAGAAGAGCATAAATGAAATTTGTTGATTATTGTGTAAGGCAACGAAAATTTTGCTCGAGGAGAATAAGATGAGAACAAGGACTCAGAAAAAAAATAAAAGACAACAATAAGCATGGAAGTAAGATTGAAAGGTAAAAGAATATGAATCACCTGACGCTGAACATAGATATATTCCTCTGTAATTCTTACAGCAGTTGAACCAAGACCCCATCTGATTATATTCATTGATGGCATCACTCGCCATCTTGGTCCACACAGAAACGGGTGTCTCAGGGCCTCCAGACAACTGGTGTAAATCACAAAGAGAGTCATGAACTAAATATTACATCACATGCAGCATTTATTTTAAATGAGTTCATCTAAAAAATTATGATGGAGACAAGGTAAATTTATCATTGGTGAGATTTTCCTCCAGGGCCCACCGCATCAACAAGCTAATTATGAGACGAGAAACAGTTCAAGGCATGAGCCATTTTACACTTAGCAAGTAGTTCGCAATTGAAATTCATCGAGAGTGCCCCCGCCATGGCACTTGTTAAATAGCCAGGAAAGACAATTGTGCACTTTCCAATTCACCACTTTTCTCATGTTACGTGTCATTGGTAAATTGGAAAGCAAAACATCTCTCTATTATGTATGATTAATGAGTGCCCTTAAGGCAGTCGTTAACAAGACCCTCCATGTATTCATTTAGAGAAGTTTTGCATATCACATAATTGACCAAAACGCCATAAAACACTGGTTGCAAAATCTGTCATTGATTCCGCATAATTATCCTTACAGGAACTTAAGATATACTACCTGATTCTTCTGGATGGCTTGGTTGCAAGCAGTAGAGACAAGAGATTCCAACCGGCACCCCAATTCCGATCAAGTATCTAGACATGAGAAGGTAGATTAATAATTGAATCTACAAGAATAAGTGAAAGTAACCCCTTAAATTCCAGAGACACCTACTTGAAGTCCGCAATTACCAGATGACGAGTTCCTGTCTAGGACTTGCAGCAAAAATTCGCGCAGACATGAGGGGTCATTCCCCTGTGCTAGCCAAAAAAAGGGAATTATCAGAAGTTGCACAAGTCCGATAAATGAACAAATTCACCATGCTGGCGGATCTGGCTCATTATTAAAAGATCATGTAGGTTGTATAGTACATTGAACCATTCACAATGATGACCAGAGAGTAACCTGAAGACCCTGTGGCTATTATCATGCATGTGTCCCAAGAAGTGTACCAAACTTGATAGACAGCCTAGCCTAGCATATATTCATGTAACAATCGAAGCACACACCCCCTAGTTCTAGGTTTATCAGCCTAATAACTGTATTTCATTTCAATAGTTTGGTAGGTATTTCGCAAGTACTTGTAAGGTAGGCTTCTCGTTTTCTTTTAGGGTTCTTCTTTTTGGCCAAGCATACTGGTGACGTAATGTGTGTTTTTTTCCCCTTTTGGTGAAAAATACAGGTGAGGCAGTTAATTTAACTTTCTTCTGCTTGACAAGATAGGAACATCTCCAAAACTGCACTTGTCCACTATGAGGTGCAGAAAAAGCAAAACTGCTGTGAAGTTCTCTATATTTTCTGTCATTGCTTCCAAATTAATAATTGAGAGAGTCATTGCTCTGCTGCTAACTTACAGAGCATCGATATCTTGAGTTGGAATAAATCAGACTATGATTTTGTATAAGCCTGTTCCATAAGATTAAAGTCAGGACGCATGATTAAATGCCATTTATACCAAAGATAAAAGGAATCATCAAGAGATTGTGAATCCAAAAAATGAATGCAACTTGAAGAGATTCTATGTTTAATACCTTTGCAAAGAATGATTTGAATTTTGCAAAGATTAATGGATCCATGAGTTCCCGTGACACCATTTTTGCCATCATGAACCCAACACACCTATGCAATTCATAGAGAACGGTATCAGCTTCTCAGCATCTCCTATGAATTTAAAAAGAAAATGCAACAAAGCTCAGTTGCTTTCTTCCACCCACACCTCATGTCAAATGCAATCATCATCTGTCGTCTATTGAGGCTGCTATCCACTGTTGATATAATTGACCCCTCCTCATAAAAGTCCGCAGCATTTCCCAGTATGCCAACCTGACAATGATACATTATAAGCTTAATACTACCCAAAACTGTCCACCTGACAAAAATTTCAGGCATATTGACAAAGTAATAGCAGACGCGATCAGACAGTGAGGCGACCCCATTCTTCACCAATAAAATTCTCTGACAGTAAGAAAATAAGAACTCAGAACACACAATATTTGCATGACATCATCATTAACCATGTTCCCACATAGCAATCAAATCTACGCAGTCATGTGTTAAAGCTACAGCATAAGGAGGATTGCATTGGATGCAAGATGACTTTTATGAAGTTATATTCAACTACATTATTCTTTGCATAATTTTAAGAAACTATTAGCATCCAAATGTTTTCAGGTATCCACAATGTTGGCAGAAAGTCATAGCATGCATTATCTCTTACTGAAGAATAACTCCTATTGATTTAAAGTGAGATCCTCTCTTTATATCTATCAGTAAAAGAGAAACCCAAAAATAGAAAGAAACAGAGCCAGATTTGGACAGATAACTCTGTGCTTACTTTGATATGTCTATCCACCGGGCTAACGTGCACATTCTCAAGTCGCAACTCTGTATGAGCTAGGCCATGACTATGCAAGTAATTCACCTGACATATATGTAGTAGCCATTCATCATCCCCAAGCCAATTAAGCATTGGATAGCAGAATCGTTAGAAGTAATTGGACGTACGCCAATCAAAAGATCCCTCATTAATATGCGAATAAGCCTCATTTTCCGGGTGACTGCTGGTCCTCCAATTGTATCATCTCCTACCCTTCTAACAGACTCCTCATCCAATGCAAGAGTGGCCTCGAGCGTTGGGAGCCAGTCAACTTGTTGAAGCCAATGTCTCAGCGAAAAACTGCCATGATACTGGAAGAAGAAGAAATGCCTCGAATTTATCTCTGTGTTGCTTGAATTTCAGCATATACTGAGCCATATGAATTGAGAATTTATAGAGCAAATGGTTCTCTGATTTGAAACTGGCATAATTCCTCAAGGGGATGGAATTTGGAGGCAAAGTTTCTCTTGCACAAAAGTAAAAATGTAAAAATCCATTGGAAAATTCAGGTATGCATCGCCATGCAATTAGCAGCATAGGTGGTTAAATGACAGAGAAGCTTACCCCATGGACCAGCGTGAGTAAGCCACGACTGCTCCGAGATGAGATGTAACCATGAACTTGCATTGAATAAGAATAGTACATGATTTTATGACGAACCAACTTCTTCAGTACCTGCCATCAGATCCCAATTGGAAGTTTACTATGAGTTATCATATGCTACACGATTTATAGGGTTCGAATATCAGTTCACCAACCTCAATAGCTCGTTTCCCACGACGTTTAGCTTGAGAAGAGATGAGTCGTCGAAGAACAACCCTTGTATTATACAGAGGGCTGCAATCAATCCCATGTGACAGGCATTAATTCATCATATTTCCTAGATAGACCAAAACAAACTTTCTCCCTCTGGACAAAACAAAGGCACCTCACCTCTTGGGATCCGTTGCTATGGCTTCAAAGACCACCTCATCTGCCTGGATAAACCTTCGAGTACTTAGGACAGACTTAACCAAGATTATCAAAGAAACATGTAATGTAGCAAGACATGCGAAATAGCTCATACCCGTCCGCCAAGGCCAATGCTGACAGAATCAAGAACCTTAAAGTCAGACATCTGAAATCTTATAACATGATCCAATCCTTCATCCACGGAAACCGAACGAGAACTCTCAGCAACACCCTTTGATTCCACGGGGGTTGAAGATCTTCTCAATAAAGAGAAGCACATTTTCCGACATCGCCGGGGCGGCATATACAATGAAGGTCCACCAAAATATGCAGACGAAGGTTTTACAAGAAAAGTCGACAGGTTTCCTCTCAAACGTGTTGCTTCCATGCTTTCCACACCCCGAGACATATTGGCGCCGCATAATGCCATGGACCGATTACCTAAATTAGAAAAACACCATAGAGGAAGTCATCCTTCGGCAGATGTATGTGGAGGCGCAAGCATGATCATAGCAATTAGCGGACGTAGCACGCTTTAAAACTGTGATCCACGTCTATCAACTTTTATATTCGACCGCTTAAGTTTTCCATCCTCATCTCCCTCTTCGAGAAAAGAAGAAAACCAGTGAGGCCACGGCAATAAGCAGGATCGTTAACTGGCACATTGATTTGCTTATCGAAGTCAGTAAATGAAATTTGAGATATGCCGAGAAACGAATATTCCGAAATTGAGCCAGAACAACCGGCTCGGCAGCTCGGCCAGTAACGAGAGATCACGATCCGCCACCGCAACACCAGCCGCGAAAACAGTCGGAAAAAAAGAGGGGAAAAAAAAATCAAACTACCGAGTCCTCCGTATTCGAACTAGCGAGGAGGCTCGGAAGCATTCTAACGAGCCTCAAACAAGAGCCGATCGCGCGGCGAAACGGCAAACAACACAAAGCTCGACTATCAAACAATGGGAATCGCGAACGTATTCTGCAGTCGATTCTTTCACCGAGAGCCGGCACGAAAAACCGACGAGAAACGGCGGCGAAGAGCAGGGAAGCTTCGCCGAGGAAACGATGCGATTCCGGGGAAGCTTTGCAGAGAAACTCACCGGAGAAGACGGCCGGCGGCGGCGGCGGCGATCGAGATGGTTGGGCTGAGGGAGAGAGGCGGGAACCGGAGCTTGCAGGGAGAAGTTGGAGGGAGAGTACATGAAGAGAGAGAGAGGAACGTGGGAGTTGCGTGGGAGAGTACGGTACGAGCGCAGTCGCCATAGGCTCGGCTCACGTCTACCTCCGCCTCCTCCAAATATCTCTCGCCTCCCCCACGCCGTTTCCCACGTGACGCGCCACGTCATCGCCTCCCCCCACGCCCTCCCCCGCGGGGGGCGGTCCTCGTTCGGTCGCTCTCTCTCTCTCTCTCTCTCTCGTCTGCGGTTCCGCCACGACACCGTCCTTAGGCCGCGAAACTAGTGAGCCGGATTGGATCTGCGTCCGATCCAAATTGACTTATTTAAACCTATAAATTTGGCGATTCAAATTTGGCTCATACTTAACTTAATATCCGACACATCGTGATATATTTTTAATAACATTCCTCTTTAAATTGTTGCTTTTGAATAATGGGCGACTCCATGAATTGACTCGTGCAATTAATGAAGGAGCTCGGGGCTCAGGATAGGATGGGGGCGTGAAGTTGTTGGTGAAAATCCGGTCAAAGCCATCCATAAATCATGGTGCGGATTCATGCTTTGATTTTGGGTTAAATATGCACCGGGAATCTAAATATATTGGACTTGAAGAAAGACCCAACTTATATTTCTCTCGTAACTAAAAAATATATGCACAAATTTATATTCTTTTGATCATATTTCAAAATTGCACGTTAACAAATATACGATGGATTTCCTACACAACAAGATACTTATTGAGCAATTGTTGCAACATCAATTGTATTTTTTCGTCAAGAGGAAATACATCAATCGAATTCAAATCTAAATAGCAACAATAGAGTACTTAAATTGTCTTCGAAATAATACTACAAGGCTAACAACAGCCTATCATCGTCGTGAAACATAATAGACTTAATAGTCACACACTCAGGTGGGTTGGGTATGGGCATAACCTAAATCATTGAAATCCACATTTAATTGGACATTATAAATCTAAACCATCATAACCCATTTTCTTAATTTTGTCTAACTTGCAAATAACCTGGCTCATTAAATATAAGTTAGATACTAAGTTTTTTACACATTTCAACACCTCTAGTTATCAATATCGTTTGAGCCCATTTTATCTCAACCATTATGACCCCATGCGAGATGTTCTAATAGCTGAATTGAGATAAAACGGGCTCACCCGTATCAAATGCAAACAAAACTTGCTCAATCATATATCATCGATAACAACCACCTTGCACCTGCAAGGTTGCTTTTACATTGATCTTCAAAATCAATTTTTGTTATAAAAATTAAAAACAATTGATTTAAACACGTGTGAAAATCTTAATTATTAATTTAATGATTGAATTTGAAATATTTGTTAATTTTTTGGTAAGATGGAAATGTAAGTTTACAAGCTCACAATAATAAATTTTACTTTTGTGAAAAGAAACTACGAAGCAAATTTAAAAGCATGATTTCATGAATTTTTCAAATTAATTTTCGATAAGGTTATTTTTTTTTTAGAATAACTCGTCACTACTAAATCAGAATGACATACATGGCTTCTTACAATCTCGTTTATGGTTTTGTCTAGCTTAAGAGCATTTTAATAACGTTCATTGCCATTTCAATATTTTCTCCGGTCGATAAAAATAAAATTTATGCAGTGTTTCAATTTCTATTTTTGACCCTACCAAAGAAAAGTGACAAATATAATTTTTTTTCCGATTTCTTCTATTCTTATAGGACGTAGTCAGTAAATTTTAAGAGAAAATGACACAAATGGTCATCAAATTATGACTTAATGTGCAATGCGGTCCTTAATCTTTAACTTAATGTGCAATGTTGGCTCTAAACATTTAATTTGTTCAATATGGTCCATGAACTTTTGCTATATATTCAAATTAGTCCTTAGATTATATGATAATATTCAATATTGTCCTATGAACTTAAATTAATCGAAGGATAACATTAGTTGTTTTTATATAGTTTAGGGATTAATTTAAACATTTACCAAAAGTTTCGTAGACCGCATTGCATATTGAACTAAAGTGGGGAATCCACAATAAACAAATTGAAAATTCGGGACCACATTACATATTACGTCGAAGTTTATGGACCATTGGTGTCATCATTCCAACTTTTTAATATGCTTTATTGCGACATTTGCTTAACTAAACATTGAAGCGGAAAAACCACTGTCTATGCTTTTTCTCGGGAAAAATCGAACAAGAAATTCAATGAAATTTCTTAATATACTTCTAACTAAAAAGGACTATAACATGGATTTCTTAATTTATATTTAGTAAGATGGAAATACAAACTCATTTTTTCTCATTGTCATATTTTGTAACGATAGATAAACCCCAGTGAAAATTTTAATGTCCAATTCTTGCTAGAATGAATTTATGTATACAGCAGAATATAGACTCGTATTTTCTTTGCTCTAAAACTTAAAGTTCAATTTATCCAATCAATTACATCGCTACGAGACTATGAGACTACTGTGCAATTAGAATACGGAATTGTTGATTCGACGTGATACCGTGATGGATTGAACTATATGCTCCACTCCGATGTTTGCGAATGAGTTTGTGATGTTGACAATGCAGATTTTCTACTAAAAAAGATATAAAAAGGGTCTCGAAGCCATCATCAACGACACTTGTATTAGTTCACTTCTTCAATTGTTAGGACAACTGAAGTAAACGTGATTTCCGCAATCCAAGAAAGTAATTACACATTAAATTCGGCTTGGTCGCAGTCATTACAACACAGAAACATATTGTCACAAGAAAAAAGCACACGATGAGTTAGACACCACAAATCATCGAAATAAACGGTCCTTTAATTGTTCAGCGAAAAAAGGAAAGCTATATATATGAAGTGTCCATTTATGTTTCAACAAATTATAATTATTACGAGTAATAAAAAATATGACGTGATAAGATTGGATCACCGCAAATTTTGCTCTCAGAAAGGTTTTGTACTTTTGTATTTTTTTCGCCTCCTAAAATGATTTTTCACACACGAGATGAAGCCACACTTGCCCCAGGACCAGGATTAACGTTTATTTTTTATTTTTGGAGCTTAACCACCTATTTATTTCACTTCCCCAGATTGATCCTTCTTTAAATTTTTTTTTTAATCCAAAGTGCTTTCGAAACTGGCTCACGAAAGGCCGTCCCTCCGAGGTCAAATTTAAGACACAAACACAAAGGACAAGCCCCCACAAGTACAGACACCCCCAACGAGTCTCTCCCGGTCCCAAAACCACCCGACCCCGAACCCGACCCGAACCGGATCGGCTCCGCCAACGTCAGCATGCCATTCCCCCCCGACGTGTCGAGACCTAACTGGACGTTCCGCGCCTAGGCGGGCAATCTCGAATCACCACCGTCCGTCGGAAACCCCTCGAACCGCAATCGACCGTCGCGGCGGCGGCGGCGGCGGCGGCTCAGCCAAGTCTCTCTAGGTCTTCATTTCCCACGCCCCCTTTTTTTTAATTAATTTATTCAAATTTAGAAATAATAAAAAACGGAAAAAAAATTGGGAAAAATTTCAGGGTAATCGACGAATTCACCAAAATACCACGCCTCTGATCAACCCCCTCTCGAGTCTCACAACACGCGCACCCTTCTCCCTCGCTCCCTCTCTCTCTCTCTCTGGCCCCTGCTGCTTCGACTTTAATCCCTAGAACCACCCGAGCAGAAAACTTCCTCGCGGTGGTTATCTCGTCATTTCGTCCCCAATCTCCGGCGATCTGCCTCCGTCTCCGGCCGCCGCCGCCGCCGTCTCCTCTTCCGGTTAGGTCTTCCGTTCTCCCCCTCCAGTCCTTGCATTTGCTCCGGGGTCCCGATCTTCCTGTTTCACCACTCGCGCGATTTTGATTCCGTGGGTTTTGCTCCGTCCGCGATTCGACTCGCTCAAATTTTAGTTCGGGACGCTCGATACAGTTGATTGTACAGTTCCGGCGGAAGTTTTGTCGGAGCGATTTGAGGAAGTAGGGTTTTTTGTTGTGTCGGGGGGGGGGGGGGGGAGGCGAGCGGATCTTAGCTTTCTAGTGTCCGAGTGTTGTTCGAGGATTTGCGGTTAGGGGTTAGGGTTTTTGATTGATTACCAGAGATGCCGAGGAGTTCGCGCCACAAGTCGAGCAAACACAGCTCGAGGGACGCGAGGGATTATTCGGACTCGGAGGACGACTCGGGCTTGAAGGAGCGGAAGGTGAACGAAGAGGGCAATGCTAGGGTTCCGAGGGACTCGGGCCCGAGCGAGAAGCGGAAGGTCGATCCCAAGGATGGCAAGGAGCTGTATGGTTCTGGGAACGGAGAGTACTTGGATGAGTACAGTTCTTCGAAGAGGCGGAAGGAGAAGGTGGTCGATGGAGCGAGCGATAGGTGGAATGGGGGCGGTGAAGCGGATGAAAGAGGGGGTGACAGCTTGAAGAAGGCCAAGGGGGTGAGCGAATCGAAGAGTAGGCGAAGGGACGATGAGATTGAGGAGATGAAGAGGAGTGGTGGAAAGAGTGAGAAGCACAGGGAAACGAGTCGGAAGGAGGGGAGAGATGGCGAAAGGAGAGGGAGAGAAGCCAAAGGAGAAAAATCGGGTGATAACGAAGAAGGAAGGAACTCTAAGCGTGAAATTACTACTGGTAAGGTAACTTATCCCTCGTAAAATTAGTAAGTCTTTGTTTGGCCAAAATGCAGGGATCATAACAAGCATTTGTCAAATATATGCTGAGATTCATTTTGTTAAAAATATGCGATGGTTGAATCGTGTGTGGATTTGCTTGGTGGTGTTACAGTGTAGAAGTGTTATTGAGAGCAGGTGAATAGTTGAATTTTTTAGTGAAAATCTTCTTAGTAAAAAGGCCTCGGATTGTAATGGTGCTCTGGTTTGCTTTTCTAGGTCCCCAGATGCTAGTGCTCTTGCAATTTGAATTTTGTGACGGGCTATATTTGATGTATAAACAGTTTGTTACTGGCTTAAGGGCTTCTATCTATGCCTTTCGGGGTGTAGATACTGCTTTTTGGAGGCTTTGACAGTTGATGCCAATGCCATATTCAATATAATTTGAGAGTGCATCGTTGAAGATTTTAGGAGTACTCGTGTTGATTGTTAATAGAAGCAGGTGTGCTTTCAGCCTCTCTGGGAAGTTATTTAGGAATGGACCTGAAGAATGTTTGTGATAATCAATTGATTGGAGTTTTGCATTACTCGAGGGCTTTTGCTAGCATATTTGTTCTTTGACGTTTCTCCTTTTCCACAAGACGTTCTTTTTCTGAAAAGTGAAGAATCAGGAGAAAGTAAGGAAGAAAGAATTAGTGTAGACAAGGACGTTTGCTGGCCAGGATAAGTTTTCTTGTCAAGTGACTGCTCGAAGCTTAAGCCTCTGATATTTCCTTGTCGTTATCTCAAGGTTATTTTGCTGCTAGTGCTTAAGTCTGAATCTAGTGCTACTAGCAGACCTGCTTTAACATAATTTATCTTGATCTGATTCGTCCAACTTTATCTTGATCTGATTCGTCCAACTTTCCTCTTCCTCTGGAAAAAAAGAAATTACTTTTATTTTAAAATTCTTTGTCTGAAAAACTATGTTGCAGAGTGAATACAACAGGTCCCTTAGTGTGAAGTGTGACGTACACTTGTTGTGGTATTTAAGTTCTATCTGAATAATAATAGCGGACTAGTCTCTTTACAGTTTGTTAGGGAAATTTTGACTTGGGGAGCGCAATGAAAAATTGTCTTTAGAAAAGCCATTCTGGCTGGTTCTTGTAGTGGTAGTTCCTCTGTAATGGCTTGCAGCTTCGATTTGTATGTTTGGTTTTGCAGCCATTCTCTGCAGCTTCTTTGTCTTCTTGAGTTGGAAAGGACGTTGATTACACCTTTTTTCGAGCTTCCTGATTTTAGATATCCCAGGGCCCAACATCCATGACAGTGCAATAGATTCTGTGTGATGCTCAAATCATGAAATACGTGTAATTATTTTCTTTCGATTCTGCTGACTGGAAATTGGAAAGCGAAGACAATCTAAGTCTTTGGATTCGACTTCCTCTGAAGTCAATTCTGCAACAACTTTGCTATTCAGGTTGTTAGATTAGATATTTTACTGTTAATGGCTGAAGGGATTGGATTTGCTGGCGTGTAACATCCCACCTAGTCAAATTTGATTGGAATGTTATATACTTGCCGAAGTAATTGCTCGAATTTCCTTTTTCGTGCTTAAGTGATGGGTCAATGATCCACTGCTGTACTTATGGCGGGGCTCAATTGAGGAAAGTTGAGCGTCTTTTTAGTAAAGTGCATGTTGGTGAGAGGCTGTATTTTTACATTATTTGATTCAAGGTTGGCTGTCATACATTTTATTGGGGAAGTTGGATTTGTTTACTTAAGGGGGAAACTTCCACGTCACCAATAAGCAGAATAAGTGCCTTTGATGTGGAGTCTTCTGGGATTTATATTCTCTTGATAGTACAGTGGGCGTAGAGAAAGAATCAGGATATGAGGAATTTCAAAATTTCTAGGCGGCGTTGGAGAGGTCCTCCCTCCCTCCCTCCCTCCCTCCCTCCCTCCCTCCCTCCCTCCCTCTCTCTCTCTCTCTCTCTCTCTCTCTCTCTCTCTCTCTGGGAGTCTAGTTTGCTTTCTCTGTGCCTTGCTTTCGTAATCTTATTAATATAATTTTACAATCTTGTTATAGGATCGAATTTGTGATTTAGATTCTGCAATTTGTCATCTTATCTAATAATTATGCTTCTTCCTTTCATAACCTTGCTGCTTTGAGGGGTTCTGTTTGTTGTAAATCTGATCTCTCGCTTGTTGAATTTAGTTGATGTCAATGTTGCCCAAGGTCCATTGTAGCAAAAGCTCATTGTCGAATGTCGTGCTCATATCTGGAAGCATCTTTGATGGTTTAGAATGCCAAACCCTGAAGGCATATTACTTGTGTTGTGCATATTAAATTCCCAAATTATTTTGTGTCGTTTATATGTAGTAGAGTGTTAAAATTCTTTTCCTTGCGCTCTTGGACATTTGTCATGGGACATTAACCTTCTAGATTACTAATGATCTAATCATGATGATACCCGATCCAAATAGAACGTTTCTTGTAAGATTACACTTGCAACCATGATCGGGCCTCATTTGCTTTATTTTGGATTTGTAGAGCTTGGATCCCCTACTCCTTCCCGTCCTCTTTCCATTTTACATGTATATGCTTTCAAGGTCTGTCTGAATTTGTCACGACCTTTAAATGTTGTGCATTAGCCTATGTGGCTTGGACGCTAGATTTCAAGCAATTTATTTTTTTGTCTGATTCTCCTCTTGTGACAGCAGCTTAGATTTTGTAATCCTTTTATTTGCTGTCAAGCATGCAGTTTTGCTTTTGCCATTTACTGGTACATCTGCGACACCATACACTGTGGCTTGGATGCTAGATTTCAAGCAATTTATTTTTAAGTCTGATTCTCTTGTGACAGTAAGTTAGATATTTTAAGCCTTTACTTGGTGTCAAGCGTGCAGTTTTGCTTTTGCCATTTACTAGTATTTCTGCTACACCATACAAATGCTATGAACTATTGTAACTTTTTTTTATTATGTATAAACAAGCATGATTTAATAATTGGTGAAGGGAGGATGGAGTTTTTTTAGTGCGATCTCCCATTTCTTTCTACATCCTAAATTTTTCAATGTTCTTTTAGGTGATTCATTGGTGTCAGAGTAATTGCTTTTGCATGTGCAATAATTTGATTTACCAATGAAGAAGTTTTTTGGTTTTAGCTAAGCTAACAAAGATAGATCAATTCCCTTGTTATCCACAGGCAATATGCAGTTTCTAAGGCCAAGCATGGGGACAGGATTGATTATTTAACACTAGGCTAATCATAACTGTCGACTAAGTAGCTATTTTTTGGTTCATGTGGCTACATCTATTGTGTCTTGTCGACTGGCTAGCTTGCATCAAATTCCATGCACGACTTTTAGTGAAATTTGTGTTCCATCCTTCACAATTTGGTTGTGTTAAACAAGGTGATTCTTTGATTTAGTACCACACAAAGATTAAGCTTATTGTTATCTTACTTTCAGAGTCAAAAGCAGAGGCAGCGGTGCAAAATCCTGACTCATTGTCGGAAAGCCTCCTTGAAGGACGAAGTAAGAGGAGGAGAGATGACTCTGCTGATTGGAGCAAGTATCAAGATGACATTGGCGATGGAAAGAACAGGCATGCTTCGTCTGTGGAGGATGCTGCGAAGGATGTAAGGCGGAAAGATGAAAAGCAGAGAGATGATAGGTACAGGGATCGGTACCGGGAAGAGGTTGACAGGGACAGCAAGAACCGTATTGAAAAGAAGAAAGATGAGTTTCCCGCAAAAGATCGCACTGGAAGCAAATCCAATGATAAGTACTCGAAGGATGATCGAGATAATACTGAGGCTCGACAGAAGAAACCTAAGCCCCATGATGGACTTCGTGAGCATGACATTGATTCTGCCCGTGATCATGACCATGACAGGGACCAGGACAGGGACAGGGAGCATGATCAGGATGGATACCGAAGTCGAGATCGGATTCGGAGTGGTGAACGTGATCGTAATCCTGCTCGGGATAAGGAGAGGGATCGTGACTGGGAGCATGATAACGACCGAGACCGAGATCGAGACCGTGACCGTGACCGTGAATGGGAGGTTGAGCTTGCTCATCATGATGATAGAAGTATTAAGTACAAAGATCGCAGAGGAAGGAAAAGATCTCCAGATGATCACGATGATTATAGTGATAGTAAACTTCGAGGTAGTAAAACTCATAATTCTGATTCAGAAAAGAGGTCTTTGAGTGGAAGCAAAGTTGAGGCGGATGGTAGGGTTGGATCTCAATCTCGTCAACCCCATGCCGAAATCACTGTGAACAGCAGTAGACACCGAGCCTCACCGACTTTAAGTTCACATGGTGGCACTGATGAACATAGGTACTAAAGCAACTCATTTGCTATCAACTTGGTTTAGAAGTTTGCATGTCAAATTACTTTGTCTTTCTATGCCCTTAAGAAACTTTTTCTATCTGATTTTGTTGATTTTGATAGCGAAATGTTATTTTTTGTTTAATTCAGGAATGTTAGGCAAGATGACCTAAAGTACAGGGATCTGCCTATCGAGAGTCGGCTGAAAGCAGCAGAGAGAGGTTCAAAATACAGATCTCTGGAAAAGACAAGTAAAATGGACGATGGTCACTATGTGGAGTTGTCGGGTGAAAGATCTTCAAGCAAGGCATCACCCATGGGCTTGGTGGAAAGATCTCCTTCATCACCCAGTATAGAGCGTAGACACATGCATAGAACTGGTGTTAGGAGAAGTCTTGATGTGGAAGAACAAGGACGAAGTAGCCGTGCTTCTGCTGATGCTAGAGATGTGTCTGTCGGTGAGGGGAGATTCACTCGGGATATACCTCTAGACAAACCAGTATTAGATGAGTCTCCTCAAGCTGATTCATCTTTCTACAATAGACCTGGTCAGAGGAGTTCTTCAATACCTCCACCACCTTTCAGGGCTGGAGTGGAAAGCCCTACTTTTATGGGATTGGAAGAAGATGGCAGGAATAACCTAAATGCCCGTTACAAGCGAAGTGGGGATCTGAACTTGGGGAGAGGGCCCGTGAATAATTGGAGGAGTGTACCAAATTGGTCTCCAGTACCAAATGGTTTCATGCCTTTCCAACATGGACCGCCTCATGGAAACTTCCAAGGATTGATGCCACATTTTCCTTCTCCTCCATTATTTGGTGTTCGACCTCCAATGGATATTAATCAGTCTGGTATACCTTATCCGATGGCTGATACTGACAGATTTTCTGGCCATATGCGCCCACTGGGATGGCCAAATATGATTGATGGATCTGGCCCTCCTCGCTTGCATGGATGGGACATGAACAGTGGTGCTTTGAGGAACGAACCTCCGATATATGCTGGACCTGATTGGGATCATAGTAGGCATCCGATGAATAGTCGAGGATGGGAAACTAGTGCAGACATGTGGAAGGGGCATTCCGGTGGTGCTAACGTGGACTTGCCATCCACATCCCATAAGGAGTCCATTCCAGGGCTTTTTCCCATGAATGAAGGTTCTACTGGGCAAGGAACTCAAAAGCCCAATAATGAGGATAGCCATGAGCTTGTTCAGGCAAAAGCTGCTGAAATCAAGGCCAGTGTTACTTCTTTGGAGAAAGAAACCACCAAGTCTTCTACAGAGATAGCTGGTGAAAACAGACCCGATTCTTCCAAGTCATCAGAAAGCAATAAGCGCATGAATATTAGCAGGATCTATCTTTCTAAGCTTGACATCTCAAAAGAGCTTGTTCATTCAGAGGTGTATCAGTGCTGCATGAACTTATTGGACGGGGATCTAAACTGTACTGCTGATGAAGACCCTATAGCGCGTGTCATTCTTAAGGTAAAAGCTCTCTCACAGGCACACACATCCAAGTGCATACACACATCTTATATGCACTCTTTTAATTATTTTTGGTTTTTGTGCAATAGAATCGCGCAAGATTGGAGCCGAAGGCATCGGATGGTTCATTGAGCAGTTCGCTGTTTCCTGCTGTAAATGATTCTGTTTTTCATGTGAGTAAAATGGATGAAGATGTGAATTGCTTGTTGTACGTATTCATTTGTTACAGTACTGGTTGTTGGTTTGATCGCATGGAACTGCTTATTCAATAAATTACTTTTATTCAAGAAATTACTTTTCATTCATTACTAGTAGTGTTGAATATGATAGGATTTGTGCAGTCATGATTCATGAATGCTGAAATTGTTTTATCTTGCAGAAAGCGATGGACCTGTACAAAAAGGAGAGGCTAGACACTAGAGATATTGCCATGTCTGAAGGTGGATTGCTTGATTTTGTATTGTCAACTACCCTGAATAAGGTGAAGGAGCAAGACCGAGTCGACCACGAGGTTGGGAAGGAAGAGCCAGCTCGTACGTTTGATGAAAGGATACAATCACCAACTTCAGCTACTGATCAAATGGAAGTAAAAGCAATTTTAAGTGCTGCGAGGGAGGAAAAGCTTGGGGACTTGGTTGCGATTTCTAGGAAGGATGTTCCAGAACCTATCCTTGTTTCTTCTTCCAAGAAATCGGGACAGGTTCAAAAGGTTCAGGGGTATCTGGGGGAAGATCCAATAGGATTATCTCCTGGGGAGAAGGGAGATTCAATACACATGTCGGTGAATCTGGATGATGCACGTGCAGATCACATTTTATCGCGTGATCATGCTTCGCAAGCTGCTGCCGTTTTGCCCATTGATGACAGTGGCACAGAGTTGGTGGTCAAGACTGCAAGTGATCATTTTTCTGAGGAAACCGGGCATTTTGGTAATATAGTAGGCGATTCTTTAGTTGTTGATGGTCCTTCCAGTACCCACGAGGCATCAATGCCCGGGTCAAATGAGTCTCACCTGGTAAATTTAAGTCGGATACATCATTCTCCTGAAAGTACACATTAGACGTTTTCTATATCCATGCATTTGTATGTGCTTTAGTTCCAAAGTTATCTGCCTTCTGCGTATCATGTTTCTCTCCCCTTTCAGCAAGGAAATAAAAGAAATCCTGTCTCTGGGCCCCCCAGAGAGGAGGTTTTTGGCGTATTGCATATGTTTGTCTCTTGACCTTTTCCTTTACCTGCTCTCGTCTTTTGTTCTGGCCGTCTACTGCATAGTTTTTGCAATACATCTGAGATATATCCTAATGAAGAGAAGTTCGGTTGCTTTTTTGTGGATAGCAGGTTTTCACATGAACCTTTTTGAGAGATTGACCATATTAAAAAAAAGATGGTCACTCTATATTTACGTTCCGCACTGCCTGAGGAAAAATTATTTTGTAATGGCGGCATCTCTGATAGAAAGCCTAAATGCATTACATTGTTGCCTTTGGACCTTTGTGCGAACATAACCAATACTTCGGCTGTTAAGATTGGAGTCTTACTGCATAGGATTTCGTTGATCATCTTGGTTCATTTTGAAGTAGTAGGTTTTTGGATTCAACCCGGCCATTGTTTGAGTCGGGATCGATTGTTGATTGGTCGATTTGAAGTTTTCGAGCATGCCAATACACGGGTCGAGCTTAAGTTTCATTAAAGTAAACGAGTATTTTATGCTACATAATTGTTTAACTTTGGTACGTCGAATGTGCAATTTGTGGACCTGACGAGTTTTGAGCCAATGTGGCAATTGACGGACTAGTTTTCCAGATACCCATTTCTCCGCACATGGTTTATGTCTTTCCTCTTTTTTTTTTTTTAATAAGGAGTGACTGAAAAAAATAGTATGCGACTTCCAAATGCCATTTTTAATGGAAGAAAGACTTCTATTGAATATTTTATATAGCTTGTCCCATTTTAGCCTTATTGATTGCGCGAGTTTTTTGATATAATTCACGTGTTTCAAATGTTTTATTGTTTGATCCTGAAATTTAGATTTAAATCTTAAAAGAGAAAGATAGTAAATATACTAAAAAGGTTGATTGAAACAATAGGATATACCTGAAAGAAGAATATTCCTTTTTAGGGTATGGCAAAGTTTAGGAGGGAAGGTTACCAAATGCATGGTGAGGACAATACCACATGCCTAAAAGATCTTGTAGTGGATTTACAGATCGCCTACCAAAGGGCACTACCGATAGCGGGATTCGAACCTGAGTGAAGAATTCGAATAAGCAATATTAAGTATCATATACAAAATAGCAGACCTTCCTAGAAATCGAGTTGTTATTTTTGTTAAGGTCTGTACTTTGGGTTTTTATTGATAAATGACTTGTTTCTTACTGACAAATTCGAAAAAGAAGACAAAACCTTCATAACGCCTGTGCAATAAGTAGTGCCAACAAGCGTGATATAACAAGTTTTGCAAATATCATGTCTTAAATGAAAAATAACACAAATAGATTCTTAACTTTGGTTTAAGGCTAGGGCCGGTGAGGACGTCGCGGCCCTCGTCGGTGGCTGGCGATGGTGGCTCGTGGCCGTGACGGCGAGGCCTCGCCCAGCCATGGCTAGGCTGACCTCGCGGTTGCCACCGGCGAGGCCAGCTGCAAGGGCCGCGACGCCCTTGCCGGCCTTGGCCTGTGGCCGGTCGCCAGCCCAGGCGACGGCGAGATTGGCCTCGTCAGATCTGGGCAAGGTCGAGAGCCCAGGAGATGGTGAGGTCGGCCTTGTCAAATCTGGGCAAGGTTGAGCCTCGCCTAGCCAAGGTGAGGCCGACCTCGCTGTCGCCACTGGCGAGGGCCGCGATGCCCTCGCCGGCCCTGGCCTGTGGCCGATCACTGGTGTTAGCGACCGGCCATGGTCAAGGAAGGGAAAAAAAAAAAATAAAAAAAGGAAAAAATAAATAAAGAAATATTAAAAAATATAAAATATTATTAATAAAAAGAAATTTTGTGTAGTTACCAAATGCATTTATATTCTTTTCTATTCTAAAAGTAGAAATTTTGGGCAGTTACCAAATGCCTTTAAATGCTTAGAAATTATTTTCGGACACGGAATAAAAAAGAATCATTTCTGAGCAAAATCTGTTCCCGGGCACAGAATGATTGTCATGCGCAACCTTATTGCAAAATAATGCGGGAGCTGCCTAATCTTGTGGACCAAGTCCATTGCTTAGTTGAAATCCGAGCTGAGCTAGGGCTTTATAGACGTATGTGATAGTTGAGTGTCTGTCAGGGCATCGATAGAGTTGACATGCATGACGAGAACTATAACTTGGCTGCAAACATGAAGCTAAGGTAAAGAAAAAATTAACCTATGTCTCGAGTTCGAGCCTGTCATGAAAAGCCTGATGCGAAGGAATTACAGCCTATCTTATGTAGCTACTAATGGTATTGATTAAGAAAGGGATAATGACACAAACATTTCATAAACTTTGGCATAATGTGTAATATGGTCCCTAAACTTTTAATTTGTTCAATATAGTCCCCGAACTATAACATAATGTTCAATTTGATCACTGGACTTTTAATTTGTTCAATATGATCCATGGACTTTTGATACATGTTCAATTTAATTTCTAAACTGTATAAAAATGGTCAATGTAGTACCTGAATGTACCAAAAGTCTAGGGACTACATTGACCAAATTAAAAGTTCAGTGATCAAATTGCACATTGGATTAAAGTTCAAGGACTACATTGAACAAATTAAACGTTCAGGGACCATATTGCACATTAGATCAAAGTTCATAAACTATTTGTGTCATTTTCCCATTAAGAAAAGGGGTTAATTCCAAAAAAAAGCACCAACTTTAGGTCTAGGGATAATTCTGGCCCGAACTTTTTTTTGTCTCATAAAAAAGCACAAACTTTAGGTCAAGGGACAATTTTGGCCCGAACTTTTTTTTATCCCGTAAAAAAGCATCAACTTTAGGTCAAGGGATAATTTTGGCCCCAACTTTTTTTTGTCTCATAAGAAAACATTAACTTTGACTTAAATCCTAAATCTGGCTCCTATTACTTAAAATCATTGATTATCTAACTTGATTATTCCACATTAGCAATAAATCCATGTGACTTGCTAACTAGATTTAAAGCAATATTTATTGTTTTATTTTGAAGCCACAATTTGAAGAATAATGATAAAACTGTTTATCTCCTTCGCTTCACTAACAAGTAAAAAATATCTCTAGATTGAATCTCTCTGGCCAAATGTAATCTGAAACTGACCACTGTTTGTCGATAAACGCCATGGACGAGATTGGTCAAGCTCATCACCATAACCTTTTTTCTCAAATAATGGTGAAAGTCAACATGTGGTTAGATTTAAGATCATGATGAAAGTTTGTGATTTTTAATGAGACAAAAAAAAAATTGGGGCCGAAATTATCACTCAACCTTAAGTTTGTGCTTTTTTATGGGACAAAAAAAAGTCTGGGCTAGAATTGTCCCTCGACCTAAAGTTGGTGCTTTTTTATGGAACAAAAAAAAGTTCAGGCCAGAATTGTCCCTCGACCTAAAGTTGGTGCTTTTTTATTGAACAAAAAAAAGTTTGGGCCAGAATTGTCCCTCGACCTAAAGTTAGTGCTTTTTTTTGGAATTAGGCCTAAGAAAAGCCCACTTGAACTTTGTTGTCTAACCAAATTCGGTGGAGCTGATCTTAGAATTAAAGGAAGAGAAAAAGGGCTTCCATGAGTCTGGCAAACTTGTGACTTGACTTTGCATTCTTATATTGACGGCCTAGTTGTTTTCGTATTCCATTAAAGCTGAGTTTTGCAATAAATGTTAATTCTGCTCGTGAGTTGCATATTGAAACAAATAAGATGAGTAGTAGGGATTATTCCTCTGTAAATGTTATGGATAACTTCTTTGTGAGAGATTGTGAGAGATTATGAGATAACATTTTTGTGGGTTTGTTTGAATATAATCTAAGATTGGGAAATACTTGAACGATTAAGCGATTGTATACTCTGTAACTCTCCAAATACATAAGGGATTTCTTTGCCGTTGACTCTTCCGGTGGCAGAGATACCTAACATTCGGACTAAGCCACGTATATTTTCAGCTATCCTTATTCCTTGTTCTCTCACGTTTGATATTGACTTGCAAGATCCGTTACCTTCCGTATTATTTCACAACTTCGACTACTGCTCTAGCAAAAAGTCCTTGACTCGACATATCTAATTCAACTTTATAATAAGTAAAAGCATATGTCCATATTGAATAGTGAGATTTTCCTTCGTGAAGACTATATACTGCAATCTCAATTTGGATTTTGTTAATGAGTACCTCAATACATTAGTTAAGCAACCAATAAGGAAACTTTGGGGTTTTCACTGCATGATTGTCTCGTGTCATGCACAATTGGTACATTAAACATCTAATTATTCCAAATAAGTATACTTGATAAGTATTTCGAGAGTATTAGTTAACAGCACCCGGCCAATTTAGCAATTTATCGGACCCTTCAAAAACATAGGATTCCAAGCATCTTACGTTATACATCGAAATCTGTTCCTAAATTTTCCAAAAAGAGTGTTTGACGATTTTCCTGCATATAAAGGTCAGGTTCCTGACTGTATAGATAAGGAAGATCGGGCCGTTCTGGTGTCTTTGCAGCCTACCTGAGGCCATCATAAGCCGTCGCAGACATTTCATTTTGTTAGTCAATACAAAATGTCGTAAATTACTGCATATACTTGTACAAAAGAGCCTTTGAGTAACACATCTACTTTAGCATAAATAAATATAAGGTGCTTTATCTTTGACTATTTCGGCACGATAACATCAGCTCATTTAGGATAGCTTACCAAGGAATGTGATGCCCGGCGAAGACATGGCCCAAAAGTAAAGTTGGTACCGATATAGAGTCAACTGTTTCAACTTAAGGCCGATATTTTTTTTGCAGGGCTGGTTCACATAATGCATATCCGTTTGTTTCATAAAAAATAAATAATTTTTAAAAGTATACATTTTAAAATAATTGCTTATATCATTTGAAATAATTAGTCAATGAAAAATATTTTTATTATCAACAACAATTTATGTCTAAACATTTTCATGAATGACCAAAACATTTTTCAGTCATTCATTTTTATAAGCGATATGATCAATTATTTTTAGGAAAATATTTTTCAAATCATTTTTTTTCCGCAAAATAAACGCACATTGCTTTGTTTGATTTGAGGTTTTTTGTAGTAAGATTATTTTGATCAACCCTTTTATACACGATTAATGGACTGGCCGTGTATACTTGACATTTTTCATACATTTATGTTGATTGATTAAGTGTTTAATTTGAATGTAACAGATCTTGTATACAAATATTAGCGTTGTATGGAGCCTACGCATACCACCTTATGGGTGAAGTCTTACTTAATACACGTATATGTTGGGATTGATTGATTTAAAAAATTCGGATAATTAATATGTTAAAACATGTTCTGTAACTCATGAGACACATGCCAGGTTTGTGTTTGAAAGTAGGAACATGATTAACAAGAATGTCATGATCTAAGTTTTAAAGGGAAAATTGTCAAAAAGTTCTAAAACTATTGCACTTTTACCAATTCGATCTAAATCTTTCAATTTTGTTAATGAGTCAAACACTTTTTCACTTTTTGTCAATTGAGTTCATTTGGCCAATTTTGGCTGAAAATTACTCACGTAGACGCCGGCCGTCCTATATGGCACGGCCGACGCTTAGACAATTTTTAATAATATTTTAATATTTTTCGATTTTTTTTAGTTATTTTCCGTTTTTTTCCCCTTTTCCCTTTGGTCCGGGCCATGGCTATTAGTGGTGGTCAAGATTTAGAGCTTGTGGTCGCTATGGCCACTCAAGCTTGAGCTTTGGTTCGTGGCCATGGTCGAGATATGGAGCTCATCGTCTCGCAGCCATGGTGAAACCCTTGAGCTCGTGGCCTTATAGCCATGGCTAATGATGGTCTGGAACTAGAGCTCGTGGCTGCCATGGCCACTTAAACTCGACCTCTGGCTCGCGGTTATGGTCAGGATCTGGAGCTCATTGCCTCGCGGCCATGGCGAAACCCTTGAACTCTTGGCCCCGCAACCATGGTTGTCGATGGTTGGGATTTGGAGCTCATGGCGCTTTAGACTCGTGGCCATAGTCGGGATTTGGAGCTCAAGATCCCGTCCACCACCGACAACCATGCCTCCTTTGCCAACACTTATTTAATCTTTTCGTCGCCATTGCCAAAATCCTCGAGCACAACAATGTCTGCGAGCACGACGACGAATTACTTCAGTTCAATCCAGAGAACGAAGATCGCATTGCTTAGGGCTTTCACTCGACGAGCGATTTCGGCTCTCTAGGGTCACGATCTGGTCCCATCTCCGTGAGGACGACGAGGCTTTTGCTTGGAAGTGCTTCCCAAAAGTGTTGATCGCGGCTCTGACGACTATGCTCGCAACTTAGGAGCCATAGGGGACCTCGTTTTGTAGCTCTAGTCTCATATTTTGGGCTCGTGGTACCTCGCAGCCATGGTTGTTGTGGTAGATGGGATCTCGAGCTTCAGATCTCGGACATGACCGCGAGTCAAGAGCATCAAGAGCTCCAGATCCTGGCCATCAATAACCATGGTTGCGAGGCCGCAAGCTCAAGATATGCGAAACCAGTCATGGCCGTGAGCCATAGCTTGAGCTTGAGTGGCCATGGCGGCCATGAGCTCTATATCTTGACCACCACTAATAGCCATGGCTCGGGTCGAGGCCAAGGTCAGCGAGGGTGGCCTTCACCTGAGGCTGGCGATTCGCCGGCCATCAACGAGGCTTAGCGATGGCTGGCGGAGGGGAGGGAAAAGGGAAAAAGAAAAAAGAAAAAGAAAAGAAGAGAAAAGGGAAAAAATAAAAAAATATTGAAAAATATTATTAAAAATTTTTCATGTCAGCACTGATCGTGCCACATTAGTAATTTCTGGGTGGATTTAATTGGTAAAATGTGAAAATGTTTAGGACTCAATTGGTAAAATTTAAAGGTTTACAATTGAATTGGCAAAAGAGCAATAGGTTTAGGACATTTTGGGAAATTTTCTAAGTTTTATAGGGTTTATTTATGAAACTAAATGAGCATGATGCAAAAACACAAATTGATAGCTTAGGGCGTGAATGATAACCATTATCTTCCTCGGCCCTATTTCTTTGCTAAAATCTATTTCTATTCTTGAATGAGTTTCTGAGCAAAAAGTAGCGTTTGATAATGACACAAAATTTTTGTTCATGAAATAGAAATTCGTTTGATAGGTGATTCTTAAATTTCTGTTCCCAGCAAGCAGCTGTGGGCGGAGGCAGGCGTTCGGTTGCGGTAGCGAACGGCCGATGAGCAGCAAGCACTCTCTTTAGGTTAGAAGCTTATGGGCCTCAAGCTCTGCTACAACATTTAGCTTTCGTCATTAACGTAGACACACAACATGTCACGCCCTGAACCCCAACGGACTCGCGACACCTCTTCGATGGTTGTATTGAACGCGACGTCCCAGGATGCGTCACTGACCCAAACGAAACATGCGAAGACAAACGCAAGCAGAAGAGGAAATCAAGCAACCCAGATAATTAATAATGACAACAGGGTAGTACTTACACAAAACAATAAACTCATATCATTAGCTTGAGACCATAAAATTCGTACGGTAGGTTTCTAGGGTTAGCATCCACCTTCATTATAAAAAAGGGATATGTGGTAGGGTAGGTTAGCTATCTGCACAAAAAGGGCTCTACCAAAAAGGACTTTTAGGCCCAGCATCTAAACACCCCTACGATGCCTAATCTGAATCGGACCCTGAAGGCTCCGACTCCGACTTTGTGTCCAAGTCGATCTCAATCGGCTCCTCCTCATGCTTGGACACCATAGGCTCATTCTCAAGCTCGGACTCGGGCTCTGGTTCTTCTAATTCTTCCTCAATCTCGGGCTCCATGGGCTCCTCCTCGGGCTCGGACTCTTCAAATTCCTCTTCAAGCTCGAGGTTTGCAGGGGCCACAGGTTTGGGTCCGGGCTCCGGTTTAGGACTAGGGTTTATCGGGGGATCTCTGGGGTGCAGGACCTCACCATCAGGAGCAAGAACAGCTGAGGGCTCCCACTCGCCTACCCCAATAAACGGAATATCAAAATGCCGAAGCGGTCCATAGACTCCATATAAATCCCGATAACAGTATGTCCGGTATGTATTGGGCCACAACTCCGGCCTACCTACATCTACCTACACCACTGTGGTATGCTTAACATAGGCCTCACCGTCTCCTACGGGGTACTCCACCGCCAAGTGCTCAGTATGCCTCGGGATCCCAAAATGTTCAGGCGGATCACTCATGGTAGGGGTCGGGAGTCTGAAATGGTTTGCATTACAACAATGAGAATAAATCTCAATAAGCAGACAACTTATACCCCACCTAGGCCAATGCATATCCAGACGAGCCTAAACGTGCAATCTAATAAGCAACAAACTAAAATTAACAAAACTGTACTTATCTTGCCTCAATTCACATACCAACCCTGCATATTAGTCAAGTCACTATAATGCAATAAAATCCCATGAACATATCAAAATCATACCAGCACCATACTCACATGTGTTCACTCAATTCAATCAAGCACATTCCACATGTGTGTCCAGCCAACTCTCCAAGATCCGCGTCAATACGCCTCAGGCCAGCCCTCCGATCATTCCGGGCTTAGTCCCGCCTAACCACGCCTTAGAACATTTCTCACTTTCCCACGACCCGCGTAAACACGTCTTAGGTCAGTCCTCCGATCAATCCGGATTTAGTCCCGCATAATCATGTCTCAGGACATTTCTCACTTTTCCATGACTCGCTTAAACACGCCTCAGGTCAGTTCTCCGATCAATTCGGGCTCTGTCCCGCGTCAACACGCCTCAAGACCTTTCTCATGACCCGGGTCAACACCTCACATGTTCTTTCTCACAACCTGGGTTAACACCCTAGAGGTTGGCAGCCCTCCGATCAATTTGGGCTTGTTCAAGCAAACATATACGCCACATAATTCGATCAATTTCCACGTCTTGCACATAATCAAATATCACTCAACCATTTCCAAATGACAGTAACACAATTCTCCATTCTAACACGTCATAAAATCCAAACTCCAGTTATAGGCTCACCAATTCGACATTCAAGTCGGTCACATTTGAACATCAATTCCACTCACAAACGCCACGACATTCCGATCATTGAACCCACATAAATCAACCATTACTTAAGCCACACAATCACCACAATTTAATCTAACAATTAATCACATTCTAATCACAATTCCATCCCTAACTTAGCCATTGAACCGATACTAATCACACTCTAAACAAGTCTAAAAATATCCATTATACTAAGTAGGGTTTAGGAAGTCACTTACCTATATTTAACTTGGGAAAAATTGGCATGGGCCCAAAATGGCCAAGGTCAACAATGGCGGCTCGGCACGAGCGAGGGCATAGTGGGCACAATGGTTGGCCACGGCGCTCGGCTACGGGCGGGGCAATGGCCTGGGCAGACGAGCGACGGCTGGGTGACTTGGCCGCGGGCTGGGTAGTGGCTGGGCTGCTCGGCCAGCGAGCTAGGGCGGGCTGTCGGGAAGCTCGGCCAAGCGAGCGGCGAGTGCTCGGCCATGGTCGGGAGGCGACCAGGCGACGGCAGATAGGCGGCAGAGGCTTGGCCACTACTGGGACAGTCTGGCCAAGGCTGAGCTGGGGTGGTCCAAGCTGTCTAGGCGAGCATGGCGGCTGTTGGTGGCGGCGGAGCTGGGTGGTAGTGGGCGGAGCAGTGGCGATCAGGACGGCTGCGCACGGCACCTGGGCGAGCGGCGGAGCTGAGGTGAGCTGAAAATAGAGGAGGCGTTGGGGGGAGGGGTAGAGGGGAGAAAAAAATAGGGGAAGGGGGGTGGTGGCGGCCAAAGGGGGGAAGCAGGGCAGCAGAGGTGGTTGACGGGAGAGGCCGGGTGGTAGAGGTGGAGTGGCGGCGGCTGGAATGGTGGTGCATGGTGGCAACGAAGTCGAGGAGCCAAAACAAGGGAAGGCGCCGGGGAAGAAGAAAAACAAGGGAAGGGGATGGTCGTGCGGCGGCCAATGGCAGCACGACGGTGTCGCGGGTGGCCGGGCGATGGTGAGCGGCGATCGACGTCGGCTGGGGGTGAGCTGCGAGCGGTGGTCGGCTAGGCGTAGGAGCAGCGGCGGGGAAGGGAATGAAGAAGAAGAAGAAGAAGAAGAAAAAGAAAAAGAAGAAAAGGAAGAGAGAGAGTGGCTGCATGGGGAAGGGAGAGAGAAGACGTGAGTAGCTGGGGGGAAGTGGACGAGTGCGTAGGGGGCGCGGCAAAAGAGAGAGAGAGAGAGAGAGAGAGAGAGAGAGAGAGAGTCATGCACTCAAGTGTGATCCGACGGTTCTCGTTCAATTCCAAAAACGATCCAATGACCCACGAAAAACTCTATTTATAAATTAGGAAAAAGGTTAAAAGATAATAATTAAAACACACTACGAGAGAGGTCTACTAATCCAAATCCACATCCGATCCAAATTTCACTTTTCACTTATCCTGTTCAATATCGAAACTGGCCACAATAATATCAACACCATCCAATTAAATTCATCACGAAACTCCCAAAAATTCGACACCAAAGTTCGGGATCTAAATAACGGCCAAATTCGATCGAGTGTGATTCTAGCGAAATCTCTAATTTGAAAATAACCCAAGAATGATCAGTTCCGAGCAAGATTTTATTATAAGTGCACTGACGAAATACACATTTTATAAATCCCAAAAATGGGTCGAAAATCGGAATGTCATACAACATATCTTGAAGCTTGTTTTGTAGGCTTCGCCACAAAGTTAAGCTTTGTCTCTTTCTCTCTCTCTCTATGGTTACATAAACACCTATTGATACCTGTGAGTTATGTTAGAAAGTCTCACATCGAATAATTGATATGGTATGAAGCAATATTAATATATTATAGTTAGCCCATAACTTATTGGCTTAAACTTTTAAAACTCGCAATGGCCTCACTAGAAAAGATATGGCGAGGCCCGTGACACCCACGCCTAGGGCCGGCAAGGGTCGGCCAGCGACCCTTGCCGAAGTCCAGGGAAAAAAAAGAAAAAAATTATAACAAAATTCAAAAAATTATTTAAAAAATATCCATGTCAACGTCGGCCATGCCACGTAGGCCGGCCGGCATCCATGTTGGCGATTTTGATCAAAATTGGTTGGATGGACTGAATTAACACAAATAGAAAATGTTTATGACTTAATTGGCCAAAAAAAATTATGACTGAATTTGCACAATTGCAATAGATTTATGACTTTTTGGTAAGTCTTCCATTATTATCCCCAGTTCGATTAGATAGCAAGCTTTGCAAATAAGTATTCCTTTGGAAACTGAATAAAAATTTGTAACGTTTTCCTTAGACCATTATGCTAGAGTTTTGCCCATCGATTGCTTGTTTATAGGATGATAATAAGCATTATATTCATATAGACTTCTTCCTCTCATCTATAAGCATGTGGGTAGTATCTTCTAATCTGGTATAACAGTAAGGTTTCACCTAGATTTATTTAGTGGGTGAGACTTCTTGTTTGTCTACTCCTCGTGCCATTCTCAATATTGACTTTCTAACTCATCATAGCAGGATCACCTCCTCAAAAAATATTCAGTTTGAATCGCGTTATTTCAATGTTAGGTATGTCCTAAATAACATCCCAAAATATAATAGATCATGCTCTGCTCTCCTCGGAGGGAATATCATGTGGACCCAAAGTATGCCGTAGGCTATATGTTTAAGGTGGTACCTGGTAATGGCAAAACAATAAAAGCAAGTTTTGGTTTAAAAGAAAGATACACCCAATAGAAGTTCTACTTTGGGATCTAAAGCGTTAGGAATAAGAAACTTCAAAGATAAAAAAATCAGAGAAGAAGATATGCAAAGTTTTTCATGTGAAAAATTCTTTAAATTTAGAAAGGAAAAATCACAGTGCCGCACTAGGCAATTTTTTCATGCTCAGTATCGAATTACAATTACAAGAGAGATTACTTCAACATATAACACGAGTTTAGATCGACCTTCTACATATTTCACCATGGTGGCATAGCCTCCGATTTTTAATTGCGTACTTGCTATGATTGTGAAGAAGCAGCAAACATCTAATTCTTAATTATGATAATGCATAGTGTTTTTGTAACGACCCAGTCCGATGAGGGCGGGGAGTGGTCGCCAGGGTCTGAGGACCTGGACAAGTAGCAGCTTCCGACAAGCTTCTAGGATGGCAAGGGGGGCATGTCTCTTGTCCCACATCCCCTAGGGAGGGAGCCTTGTGCTTGCTTATAAAGGCTTGAGAAACCTTAACTTACAAGAGGCCTTTTCTAGGGGTAATATGGGCTGCCTTTAGAGGAACAAAACCGTGAGGACTTAGTGCCCAAAACGGACAATATCTTGTAAGTGGGATCTTGTAAGTGGGACCAGGTCGTTACAGATGGTATAAAAGCTGACTCCCAACCGCATGTGGGGCCACAACGAGAATGCTGCGCTGGAAGGAGGGGAGAATGTAATGACCCTATTCGACGAGGGCGGGGAGTGGTCGCCGGGGCCAAAAGGGCCTGGATAAGGAGTAGCTTTCGGCAGGCTTCTAGGATGGCAAGGGGGGCATGTCTCCTGTCTTACATCGCCTAGGGAGGGAGCCTTGAGCTTGCTTATAAAGGCTCGAGAAACCTTAACTTGCAAGAGGCCTTTTCTAGAGGTAGTATGGGCTGCCCTCGGAGGGGGAGAATGTAACGACCCGAGGCCAAAAGGGCCTGGACAAGGAGTAGCTTCCGATAGGCTTCTAGGATGGCAAGGGGGGCATGTCTCCTGTCTTACATCGCCTAGGGAGGGAGCCTTGGGCTTGCTTATAAATGCTCGAGAAACCTTAACTTGCAAGATGCCTTCTCTAGGGGTAGTATGGGCTGCCCTTGGAGGGGGAGAATGTAATGACCCGATCTGACGAGGGCGGGGAGTGGTCGTCGGGGCTAAAAAGGCCTAGACAAGAAGTGGCTTCCGGCAGGCTTCTAGGATGGCAAGGGGGGCATGTCTCCTGTCCTACATCGCCTAGGGAGGGAGCCTTGGGCTTGCTTATAAAGGCTTGAGAAACCTTAACTTGCAAGAAGCCTTTTCTAAAGGTAGTATGGGTTGCCCTCGGAGGAACAAAACCATGAGGACTTAGTGTCCAAAGCGGATAATATCTTGCAAGTGGGACCCATGTCATTATAAGTGGTATCAGAGTCGACTCTCAACCGCATATGGGGCCACAGCAAGGATGCTGTGCTCGAAGGAGGGGAGAATGTAACGACTCGGTCCGATGAGAGCGGAGAGTGGTTGCCAGGGTCCGAGGACCTGGACAAGGAGCAGTTTCCAACAAGCTTCTAAGATGGCAAGGGGGGTATGTCTCTTGTCCCACATTGCCTAGGGAGGGAGCCTTGGGCTTGCGTGTAAAGGCTCGAGAAACCGTAACTTGCAAGAGGCCTTTTCTAGGGGTAGTATGGGTTGCCTTCGGAGGAACAAAACAGTGAGGACTTAGTATCCAAAGTGGACAATATCTTGAAAGTGGGACCCCGGTCGTTACAACATGTAGCAAAAATACTATGCATTATCATAATCAAGAATTAGATGTTTGCTGTTTCTTCACAATCATAGCAAGTACGCAAGTTAAAATCGGAGGCTGCGCCGCCATGGTGAAATATGTAGAAGGTCGATCTAAAATCGTGTTATATATTGCAATGATCTTTTCTGTAATTATAATTTGATACTGAACATGAAAAAATTGCCTCATGAAAATGGAGACGGAGGAGGCTGGCGATGATGCGTGGATCGGATTGAAGGGCCTCCTGGATCACAGTTTCAACGATGCTGGATCCATGTCTTCCCATAAAAATCAGCTGTTAGTTGAGCGTTCGACGGATGGAGGAAAAACAATAGTGTGGTGGCGAAAAGAGTAATTGCCGTCAGCCAGGAAGGAATAGAAGAACATGCCATTACTCGTTAAGTAAGGTGGTTCGGACAAAATGGATACCTCTCGAAAGTTGGGCAATTTGAATCCTAGGGCACATTCTTGGCCCTATCTATATAGTTAGGATATGTCGAAGCTCCTACGGCCCTAAAATTATCATGAGCGCGTAAAATTATTAAAATAATTGCTTGCAAGCTCTAAAATCATTGTGAGCGCGTAAGATTATTAGAATTACTGCTTGCCAGCTCTAATGATCAACACCTTGTGAAGTAACCAGACAGTTTCACCTTTGCTACGTGGTCTCAATGTGAAATTATTTCAGATCCCAAAGTAAAACTTCCATTGGGCGTATCTTTCTTTTAAACCAAAACTTGCCTTTATTATTCTTTTAAACATGCAGCTTACGGCATACTTTGCGTCCACATGAAATTTTTAATTAACACGCAAAATCTTTTATAGATGGTCAGACAGTTTTCGCGTGTATTAAATGACATCTTCATTGAAAGAGTTTCAACTTCCATTATTAAACCACATCATATATATTAAGTCCAGATATTCCCTCCGAGGAGAGAAGAGCATGATAAAGCATTGTATTTGTTCATCGATATAAATTAGGTCAAGTAGATTGAGCTAAAACACTATGCATTATCATAATCAAGAATTACATGCTTGTTGTTTCTTCACATCAGAATGAATATGCAAGTTAAATTCGGGGGCCATGCCACCATGATGGAATATGAAGAAGGTCGATTTAAACTCATGTTACATATTAGGGCGATCTTTCTTGTAAATGTAATTCGATACCAATCATGAAAAAATTGCCTAGTGCGGCACCGTGAATTTTTCCTTTTCTAAATTTAAATATGTGAAAAATTTAGCGTCTCTTCTGCTCTGATTGTTTTGTCTTTGAAGTTTCTCATTTCTAACGCTTTCAGATCCCAAAGTAGAACTTCCATTGGGCGTATCTTTCTTTTAAACCAAAACTTGCCTTTATTAGTTTGCCATTACCAGGTACCATCTTAAACATGCACCCTACGGCAAACTTTGGGTTCACATGAAATTTTTAATTAATAGGCAAAATCTTTTATAAATGGTCAGGCAGTTTGTGAGTGTATTAAATGATATCTTCATTTAAAGAGTTTCAACTTCCATTATTAAACCACACCATATATATTAAGTCCAGATACTACCTTCGAGGAGAGAAGAGCACGATAAAGCATTGTATTTGTTCATCTATATAAATTAGGTCAAATACATGTAGCGAAAACACTATGCATTATCATAATCAAGAATTAGATGTTTGCTATTTCTTCACAATCATAGCAAGTACGCAAGTTAAAATCGGAGGCTATGCCTGTAACGACCCGGGTCTCACTCAGAAGATATTGTCCGCTTTGGACACTAAATCCTCACGGTTTTGTTCCTCTGAGGGCAGCCCATATTACCCCCAGAAAGGCCTCTTACAAGTTAAGGTTTCCCAAGCCATTATAAGCAAGCCCAAGGCTCCCTCCCTAGGCGATGTAGGACAGGAGACATGCCCCCCTTACCATCCTAGAAGCCTACCGGAAGCCGCTCATTGTCCAAGCCCTTTTGGCCCCAGCTACCACTCCCCGCCCTCGTCGGACCGGGTCGTTACAACGCCACCATGGTGAAATATGTAGAAGGTCGATCTAAACTCGTGTTATATATTGAAGTGATCTTTTTTGTAATTGTAATTTGATACTGAACATGAAAAAATTGCCTAGTGCGGCATCGTGATTTTCTCTTTCTAAATTTAAATATGTGAAAAACTTAGCGTCTCTTCTTTTTTGATTTTTTTGTCTTTGAAGTTTCTCATTCCTAACGCTTTCAGATCCCAAAAGTAGAACTTCCATTGGGCGCATCTTTCTTTAAGCCAAGCCTTGCCTTTATTGTTTTGCCATTACCAGATACCATCTTAAACATGTACCCTACGGCAAACTTTGGGTTCACATGAAATTTTTAATTAACACGCAAAATCTTTTATAAATGGTCAGGTAGTTTGTGAGTGTATTAAATGATATCTTCATTGAAAGAGTTTCAACTTCCATTATTAAACCACACCATATATATTAAGTTCAGATATTACCTCCGAGGAGAGAGGAGCACGATAAAGCATTGTATTTGTTCATCTATATAAATTAGGTCAAATACATGTGTAACGATCCGGTCCGACGAGGGCGGGGAGTGGTCGCCGAGGCCAAAAGGGCCTGGACAAGGAGCGACTTCCGACAGGCTTCTAGGATGGCAAGGGGGGCATGTCTCCTGTCCCACGTCGCCTAGGGAGGGAGCCTTGGGCTTGCTTATAAAGGCTTGAGAAACCTTAACTTACAATAGGCCTTTTTTAGGGGTAGTATGGGCTGCCTTCGGAGGAACAAAATCGTGAGGACTTAGTACCCAAAGTGGACAATATCTTGTAAGTGGGATCCGGGTCGGGGGAAGAACAGTAATGGTGCCAAAACTTGTGTACGGAGGCCATTTTGGTACCAAAACTTTCATTTGGATCACTTAAGTGGCAAAAGTTTACGCCGGCGATCACTTAAGTGCCAAATCGGAGAAAAAATGATCACTTAAGTGCCAACGGCGAGAAATTCCGACCAAATTTAATACGTGACTTTTATATTTAAAATTTAATGACACGTGGCATTTCCATGTGTATAATTCAATTTTTTAAATATTTTTTTCCGAATTTTTTTTCTTTTTTCTTCTTTCTTCTTATTTTCGGTGGCCGGCGTCCGGCCACCGGCCATGGCCGGCTTCGCCGGGCGTCGCCTTCCTCCGGGCGAGGCCGCCGTGGCCTCGGCGGGGGCTGGCCTCGCCGGATCTGGCGAGGCGAGCCCTCGCCGGGGCTCGCCGTGCCCAGGCGACGGTCGAGGTCGCCTAGGCAGGGCGAGCCCCGGCGAGGGCTCGCCTCGCCAGATCCGGCGAGGCCGGCCCCCGCCGAGGCCATGGCTGCCTCGTCGGGCATCACCTTCCTCCGGGCGAGGCCCGGTGAGGCCGCCGTGGCCTCGGCGGGGGCCGGCCTAGGCGGATTGGGCGAGGCGAGCCCTCGCCGGGGCTCGCCCTGCCCAGGTGACCTCGACCGTCGCCTGGGCAGGGCGAGCCCCGGCGAGGGCTCGCCTCGCCAGATCCAGCGAGGCCGGCCCCCGCCGAGGCCACGACGGCCTCGCCCGGCGAAGCCGGCCATGGCCGGTGGCCGGCGTCACCGGCCACCGGAAATAAGAAAAACGAAAAGAAAAAAAAAGAAAAGAAAGGAAAAAAGAAAGAAAAGGAAAAAAAAGAAAAGAAAGGAAAAAAGAAAGAAAAGAAATGCCACGTCAGCCTCCGGCGAGCCACGTCAGCTTGAAAAATTAATAAAAAAATAGCACGTCGGACTTCCGGCGAAGTGGCACTTAAGTGATCGTTTTTCACAACTTTTGGCACTTAAGTGATCCAAATGGAAGTTTGGCACTAAAGTGGCCTCCGTACACAAGTTTTGGCACCATTGCTGTTCTTCCCCCGATCCGGGTCGTTACAACATGTAGCAAAAACACTATGCATTATCATAATCAAGAATTAGATGTTTGTTGTTTCTTCACAATCATAGCAAGTACGCAAGTTAAAATTGGAGGCTACGCCGCCATGGTGAAATATGTAGAAGGTCGATCTAAAATCGTGTTATATATTGCAGTGATCTTTTCTGTAATTATAATTTGATACTAAACATGAAAAAATTGCCTCATAGAAATGGAGACGGAGGAGGCTAGCAGTGATGCGTGGATCGGATTGAAGGGCCTCCTGGATCACAGTTTCAACGATGCTGGATATGCCTGGGCATGTCTTCCCATAAAAATCAGCTGTTAGTTGAGCGTTCGACGAATGGAGGAAAAACAATAGTGTGGTGGCGAAAAGAGTAATTGCCGTCAGCCAGGAAGGAATAGAAGAACATGTCATGACTCGTTAAGTAAGGTGGTTCGGACAAAACGGATACCTCTCGAAAGTTGGGCAATTTGAATCCTAAAGCACATTCTTGGCCCGGAGAAAGAATAGCAATGGTGCCAAAACTTGTGTACGGAGGCCACTTTGGTGCCAAAACTTTTATTTGGATCATTTAAGTGCTAAAAGTTGTGAAAAACGATCACTTAAGTGCCACTTCGCCGGAAATCCGACGTGGCGTTTTTTTATTAATTTTTCAAGCTGATGTGGCTCGCCGGATGCTGATGTGGCTCGCCGGAGGCACACGTGGCATTTCTTTTCTTTTTTCCTTTCTTTTTTTTTCCTTTTCTTTTTTTTTTCCTTTTCTTTCTTCTTATTTCCGGTGGCCGTTGGCCGGCCGGCCACCGGAAATAAGAAGAAAGAAAAAAAAAATAAAAAGAAAAAAGAAAAGAAAGAAAAAAATCAGAAAAAATATTTAAAAAATTGAATTATACACATGGAAATGCCACGTGTCATTAAATTTTAAATATAAAAGTCATATATTAAATTTGATCGGAATTTCTCGCCGTTGGCACTTAAGTGATTGTTTTTTCTCCGATTTGGCACTTAAGTGATCGCCGGCGTAAACTTTTGGCACTCAAGTGATACAAATGAAAGTTTTGGCACCAAAGTGGCCTTCGTACACAAGTTTTGGCACTATTGCTGTTCTTCCCCCTTCTTGGCCCTATATATATAGTTATGATATGTCGAAGCTCCTACGGCCCTAAAATTATCATGAGCGCGTAAAATTATTAAAATAATTGCTTGCAAGCTCTAAAATCATTGTGAGCGCGTAAGATTATTAGAATTACTGCTTGCCAGCTCTAATGATCAACACTTTGTGAAGTAACCAGACAGTTTCACCTTCGCTACGTGGTCTCAATGTGAAATTATTTCAGATCCCAAAGTAGAACTTCCATTGGACATATCTTTCTTTTAAACCAAAACTTGCCTTTATTATTCTTTTAAACATGCAACTTACGGCATACTTTGCGTCCACATGAAATTTTTAATTAACACGCAAAATCTTTTATAGATGGTCAGACAGTTTCCGCGTGTATTAAATGACATCTTCATTAAAAGAGTTTTAACTTCCATTATTAAACCACATAATATATATTAAGTCCAGATATTCCCTCCGAGGAGAGAAGAGCACGATAAAGCATTGTATTTGTTCATCGATATAAATTAGGTCAAATAGATTGAGCTAAAACACTATGCATTATCATAATCAAGAATTACATGCTTGTTGTTTCTTCACGATTAGAGTGAATATGCAAGTTAAATTCGGGGGCCATGCCACCATGATGGGATATGAAGAAGGTCAATTTAAACTCATGTTACATATTGGGGCTATCTTTCTTGTAATTATAATTCGATACCAATCATGAAAAAATTGTCTAGTGCGGCACCGTGATTTTCCTTTTGTAAATTTAAATATGTGAAAAATTTAGCGTCTCTTCTTCTCTGATTGTTTTATCTTTGAAGTATCTCATTCCTAACGCTTTCAGATCCCAAAGTAGAACTTCCATTGGACGTATTTTTCTTTTAAACCAAAACTTGCCTTTATTGTTTTGCCATTACCAGGTACCATCTTAAACATGTGCCCTACGGCAAACTTTGGGTTTACCTGAAATTTTTAATTAACAGGCAAAATCTTTTATAAATGGTCAGGCAGTTTGTGAGTGTATTAATTGATATCTTCATTGAAGGAGTTTCAACTTCCATTATTAAATCACATCATATATATTAAGTCCAGATATTCCCTGTGAGGAGAGAAGAGCACGATAAAGCATTATATTTGTTCATCTATAGAAATTAGGTCAAATACATGTAGTGAAAATTGTAACGACCTGGGTCCCACTTGCAAGATATTGTCCGCTTTGGATACTAAGTGCTCACGATTTTGTTCCTTCGAGGGCAGCCCATACTACTCCCAGAAAATGCCACTTGCAAGTTAAGGTTTCCCAAGCCATTATAAGCAAGCCCAAGGCTCCCTCCCTAGGCGATGTGGGACAAAAGACATGCCCCCTTGCCATACTAGAAGCTTGCCGGAAGCCGCTCCTTATCCAGGCCCTCGGACCCCGGCGACCACTTTCCTCCCTCCTCGAACCGGGTCGTTACATTCTCCCCTCCTTCGAGCACAGCGTCCTCACTATGGCCCCACATGCGGTCGAGAGTCGGCTCTGATACCACCTGTAACGACCTGGGTCCCACTCGCAAGATATTGTCCGCTTTAGACACTAAGTTCTCACGGTTTTGTTTCTTCGAGGGCAGCCCATACTATTCCCAGAAAAGGCCTCTTGTAAGTTAAAGTTTTCTAAACCTTTATAAGCAAGCCCAAGGCTCCCTCCCTAGGCGATGTGGGACAGGAGACATGCCCCCCTTGTCATCCTAGAAGCCTGCCGGAAGCCGCTCCTTGTCCAGGCCCTTTTGGCCTCGGCGACCACTCCCCGCCCTTGTTGGATCGGGTCGTTACACATGTATTTGACCTAATTTATGTAGATGAACAAATACAATGCTTTATCGTGCTCCTCTCTCCTCGGAGGTAATATCTGGACTTAATATATATGGTGTGGTTTAATAATGGAAGTTGAAGCTCTTTCAATAAAGATATCATTTAATACACTCACAAACTGCCTGACCATTTATAAAAGATTTTGCGTGTTAATTAAAAATTTCATATGAACCCAAAGTTTGTCATAGGGTACATGTTTAAGATGGTACCTGGTAATGGCAAAACAATAAAGGCAAGGTTTGGTTAAAAAGAAAGACACGCCCAATGGAAGTTCTACTTTGGGATCTGAAAGCATTAGAAATGAGAAACTTCAAAGACAAAAAAATCAGAAAAGAAGATAAGCTAAGTTTTTCATATATTTAAATTTAGAAAGGGAAAATCATGATGCCGCATTAGGCAATTTTTTCATATTCAGTATCAAATTACAATTACAAAAAAGATCACTTCAATATATAACACGAGTTTAGATCGACCTTCTACATATTTCACCATGGTGGCGTTGTAACGACCCGGTCCGATGAGGGCGGGTAGTGGTCGCCGGGGCCAAAAGGGCTTGGACAAGGAGCGGTTTCCGGCAGGCTTCTAGGATGGTAAGGGGGGCATGTCTCCTGTCCCACATCGCCTAGGGAGGGAGCCTTGAGCTTGCTTATAATGGCTTGGGAAACCTTAACTTGCAAGAGGCTTTTTCTGGGGGTAGTATGGGCTGCCCTCAGAGGAACAAAATCGTGAGGACTTAGTGTCCAAAGCAGACAATATCTTGCGAGTGAGACCCGGGTCGTTACAGGCGTAACCTCTGATTTTAACTTGCGTACTTGTTATGATTGTGAAGAAATAGCAAACATCTAATTCTTGATTATGATAATGCATAGTGTTTTCTCTACATGTATTTGACCTAATTTATATAGATGAACAAATACAATGCTTTATCGTGCTCTTCTCTCCTCGAAGGTAATATCTGGATTTAATATATATGGTGTGGTTTAATAATGGAAGTTGAAACTCTTTAAATGAAGATATCATTTAATACACTCACAAACTGCCTGACCATTTATAAAAGATTTTGCATGTTAATTAAAAATTTCATGTGAACCCAAAGTTTGCCGTAGGGTACATGTTTAAGATGGTACTTGGTAATGGCAAAATAATAAAGGCAAGTTTTGGTTTAAAAGATAGATACGCCCAATGGAAGTTCTACTTTGGGATCTGAAAGCGTTAGGAATGAGATACTTCAAAGACAAAACAATTAGAGAATAAGAGATGCTAAATTTTTCACATCTTTAAATTTAGAAAAGGAAAATCACGGTGCCGCACTAGGCAATTTTTTCATGATTGGTATCGAATTACAATTACAAAGATCGCCCCAATATGTAACATGAGTTTAAATCGACCTTCTTCATATTCCATCATGGTGGCATGGCCCTCGAATTTAACTTGCATATTCACTCTGATCGTGAAGAAACAACAAGCATGTAATTCTTGATTATGATAATGCATAGTGTTTTTGCTACGTCTTATTGACTTAATTTATATCGATGAACAAATACAATGCTTTATCGTGCTCTTCTCTCCTCGGACGGAATATCTGAACTTAATATATATGATGTGGTTTAATAATGGAAGTTGAAACTCTTTCAATGAAGATGTCATTTAATACATGCGAAAACTGTCTGACCATCTATAAAAGATTTTGCGTGTTAATTAAAAATTTCATGTGGACGCAAAGTATGCCGTAAGCTGCATGTTTAAAAGAATAACAAAGGCAAGTTTTGGTTTAAAAGAAAGATACACCCAATGGAAGTTCTATTTTGGGATCTGAAATAATTTCACATTGAGACCATGTAGCGAAGGTGAAACTGTCTGGTTACTTCACAAGGCGTTGATCATTAGAGCTGGCAAGCAGTAATTCTAATAATCTTACGTGCTCACGATGATTTTAGAACTTGCAAGCAATTATTTTAATAATTTTACTCTCTCATGATAATTTTAGGGCCGTAGGAGCTTCGACATATCCTAACTATATATATAGGACCATTGTGCTTTAGGATTCAAATTGCCCAACTTTCGAGAGGTACCCGTTTCGTCTGAACCACCTTACTTAACGAGTCATGGCCTGTTCTTCTATTCCTTCCTTGCTGACGGCAATTACTCTTTTCGTCCCCACACTGTTGTTTTTCCTCCATCCGTCGAACGCTCAACTAACAACTGATTTTTATGGGAAGACATGCCCGGGCATATCCAGTATCGTTTAAACTGTGATCCAGGAGGCCCTTCAATCTGACCCACGCATCACCGCCAGCCTCCTCCGTCTCCATTTCCATGATTGTTTTGTCGACGTGAGTCCCTAACTTCCCATTGACAACCGTACTCCCGATCTGATTATCAGCTAGTTAGTCACATAACTAATGCTTGAGCATGACATCTGTGTTGAAAGGGGTGTGATGGATCGCTCTTGCTGGACAACAACCCAACCATAAAGAGCGAGAAAGATGCAGCTCCGAATTTTAAGTCCGCAAGAGGGTTCGATGAGGTGGACAAGATCAAAGCCACTGTTGAGGGTGCTTGTCCTGGGACCGTGCCTTGTGCCTACATTCTCGCTGTCGCTGCTCAAGCTTCCGTCTCTTTGGTATGTGTAGTTATAGTCAAAAGGTTCCTTACTATTACTTAGCCTACACGAATTATAATTGTGTTTCTCTTACGAAACTGCAATCAGGAGGTCCATTTTGGACGGTGCTCTTGGGGAGGAGGGACAGCTTGACGGCGAACCAAGAGGGAGCGAACACATTGATACCCCGCCCTTTTGATAGTCATGCCAAACTTATTTCCAAAGTCTCTGCTCTTGGCTTGGACATCACCGGCCTTGTTGCTCTTTCCGGTAAATAGAACAGTTGAATTCTGAGCATTTGCATATATTTTGCTCTCTTAGCTAACTTTTTGTCCATGCATATGATGACAAAACAGGAGCCCACACCTTTGGACGTGCACGGTGCACTACATTCAGCCCTAGGCTCTACAACTTCACCGCGAACGGTGGCCCTGATCCCACTATAAGTCCGATATATTTGACCACTCTCCGGAAACTTTGCCCTCAGAATGGCAACAGCAGCGTCCTTGGCGACCTTGACCCGACGACCCCGAACTTGTTTGACAACCGGTACTTCTCCAACCTCCGGAAAAATGAAGGGCTTCTTGTGTCCGAGCAAGAGCTGTACTCAACCGCTGGTGCCGCTACCATCTCAATCGTCAATAGTTTCAGCTTCAACCAGAGTGCATTCTTCGAGAGATTCGCTCAGTCTATGATAAACATGGGAAACATAAGTCCTCTTACTGGAAGTCACGGGGAGATTAGGCTCAATTGCAGGAGGGTCAATGGGGATTGAAAGTGTTTTTTGGGGGTTTGGGTGTGTGCACCTGAAAAATAGTTGCGAGTAAATAAAGTTCAGGCATTGTTGGTGTTGAATTGTTGACCCATTATTTTTTAGAATTCTCTAGTCCTACGTGAGAAGCAAGAAAAGCCAGCTGCAAAAGTCTTAGGCGGTGGCTAAATTGTCAATATTTGCAGAGCAAAATCTTGAAGAGTCGGTTGTTGAAGTAAAAAATTGTAGGACAAAAAATATGTAAAAAGTCTAAAATTGTTGGCTCCATAGTCGGTGAAACTTGCCTCCAAATAGGCAAGGATGATCAGTCTGGAAGACAACTAGTAGTGTATCAACTATCACACACACTCACACGTCCTCCTCTTGTAATACTCAGACTATTTAATAAACTTTTCCTTTGTGCTTTCATTCCTTGCCAATTCCTGTCAACCTTTGCCCATTTGTCTTACTTTAACTTCCTTGCCTTGAAGTGGCGTCAAGAACTCACGCACACACTCACCAAAAACCAACTCACGCTTCCACAAAATCTAACAGTTTTTTTTAAGCACTGTCAGATTTTGCGCAAGACTGGGGACTAGATATCCATAGTGAATATAGTTTGGGCCTTTATTTGTTTCAATGACGATGGCTCCTTTTCGTTTCACTTTGACCAATGCACTGTTACCCAATTTCACTTGGGATTTCACCAACGTATCCATATTAGTAAATATGGATATATCCCCCGTCATATGATTGCTACACCCACTATCAATGTACCACGTGTCATTTTTCTTATCATTTGCCGGTTGGCTTGCATAAAATGTGTTGTCTTGACTTTCTTTTTCGGGAGAAGAACAGTAGAAGTGCCAAAACTTGTGTACGTCGCTCACTTTAGTGCCAAATTTTTTGAAAAATGATTACTTAAGTGTCAACTCCGGTCAATTTGGCTGAAAATCCGACGTGACATTTTTTTATTAATTTTTGAAGCCTATGTGGCTCGCTGGAGGTTGAGTCAGCATGTACACATCAAAACGACGTAGTTTAGCATGTACACTTGGATTTTTTAAATATTTTTTTGAATTATTTTTTCCTTCTTTTCTTTATTCTTTTTCTTTCTTCTTCTTCTTCTTCTACCTTGGGGTCACCTCTGGTGACCGGAGGCTGGCCACGGCCCGTCGCCTGGCCTCAGCGACGGCTTCGCCGTCGTTGGATTTGGCGACTACGAGGTTGGCCTTGCCACGGCCGGGCGAGACTTGACCTCGCCGGATTTGGGCGAGGTCGAGCCTCGCTTGCTCGGCCTCGCCGTCGCTGGGTTTGGTGACGGTGAGGTTGGCCTCGCCACGGCTGAGCGAGACTTGACCTCGCCTACATCCGGCAAGGCTGGCGAGGTTGGCCTCGTCGGATTTGGGCGAGGTCGAGCCTCGCTCCCAGCGACGGCGAGGCCGACCTCGCCACTGCCGAGCGAGGCTCGACCTCGCCCAGATCCGGCGAGGTCGAGCCTTGCCTGGCCGTGGCGAGGCCGACCTCACTGTCATTGGGTATGGCGACGGCGAGGTCGGCCTTGCCATGGCCGGGCGAGGCTTGACCTCGCCGGATCTAGGCGAGGTCGAGCCTCGCCCGGCCATGGCGAGGCTGGCCTCGCCGTTGCTGGGTTTGGCGACGGCGAGGTCGGCCTCGCCGTCGTTGGGTTTGGCGACGGCGAGGTCGGCCTCGCCATGGCCGGGCAAGGCTCGACCTCGTACGATCTGGGCGAGGTCGAGCCTCGCTCGGCTGTGGCGAGGCCAGCCTCGCTGTCGTTGGGTTTAGCAACGGTGAGGTCGGCCTCGCCACAGCCGAGCGAGGCTCGACCTCGCCCAGATTCGGCGAGGTCGAGCCTTGCCAGGCCATAGCGAGGCCGACCTCGCTGTCGTTGGGTTTGGCGATGGTGAGGTCGGCCTCGCCATGGCCGGGCGAGGCTCGACCTCGCTCGGCCATGGTGAGGCCGACCTCGCTGTCACTGAGGCCAGGCGGCCAGCCGTGGCTGGTGGCCGGCCTTCGGTCACCGGCGATGACCCAAGGTAGAAGAAAAAGAAAAAAGAAAAGAAGGAAAAAATTTCAAAAAAAATATTTAAAAAGTCGAATTATACACGTGGAAATGCCACGTAGATCGATTTTTTTTTTTAAAAATCCAACTCAGTATAAAATTTTAATTATAAAAGTCACGTATTAATTTGGCCGGAATTTCTCGTCGTTGGCGCTTAAATGATCGTTTTTCCTTCGATTTGGCACTTAAGTGAGCCGGCGAAAACTTTTGGTACTAAAGTGAGCGCCGTACACAAGTTTTGGCACTTCTAGTGTTCTTCTCCCTTCTTTTTCTTCAACATAGTTGGCTCGATTATTTGTTTTCGAGCGATGATATGTTTCTATGTGGCCATCTCTTTTACAAAAGCAGCATCGTGGATTATTTCTAAATTGGCAATCTTTCTTCTTATGATTAGTGTTCTTGCAAATTCCACAAGATGGATAGTTTCCCTTTTGAGTAGTATCTCCTCCTCTATTATTTTTCCATGAGCTCCTTCTACCATTTTTAGATTGATGAAACCGTATGTTTTTTTTTGGTAAGGAAAAAAAAATCCTTAGATTGATGAAACCGTATATTTATTTTAGACTAAAAGGCACTTTCAACTGAATCTTCATCTTGTGCCATCAATCTTTTCTCGTGTGCTTCTAGAGAACCAATTAATTCACTTAATGACAGGGTTGTTAAATCCTTAGTTCCTTCTATAGTTGTGACAATAGAGTTGTATTTTCTGTAAGTGACAATAGTATTTTTTCTACAACCCTTTGATCAGTGATTTCATCTCTATAGGTTCTCATTTGATTAACTAGTTTTTTTTTTAATTTTCCACAATATTCTTGAATGGTTTCATTTGCTTTCATTTTAGAATTCTCAAATTCTCTTCTTAGATTTTGAAATTGAATGGTGCGTACCTTAACCAAGCCTTGGAATTCTTCTTGTAATATTTCCCATGCCTTCTCGCCGTCTTCGCTCTAATTATCCTTGGAAACACCGTTTCCGAGAATGCTTGCTGAATAACAAATAATGTCCTTGCATCCTTTTAGAGTTGATCCTTCGGAACACTTGCACCTTCTTGCCGAGCCTCATAACCTTTTTCTACGATGTCCCATAAATCTTGGCCCATCACAAAAGTAGTCATTTTAATGCTCCAATAGTCATAGTTATTCCCATCGAAAATAGGAATGGGAAATGAGGATGATGTAGACTTGGCCATAGTTTAGTTGTTGGATATTTGGATGGGTAATTTTAGGAACGGGTGGTATTGAAGCCACGTCTTAGGTTGGTATTGGGTGTTCGTCCTAACCACCCGTTCCTAAAACTACCCGTCCAAACATACGTTAAATCAAGTAGATTAATGAGATAATAAAACTACTCCACGTTTTAAGCACATCTCAATGCGATAATAAATTGGCGTTCGATGGTCCGTGTAGGCTTGGTATTTTAACCTTGATTTGCGATGATCTTCTCCAAAGCTATCTGAAGTAGAAGAATGAGAAAAAAACATGCCTATCAGTTCCAAGATGGTGGCCACTTAAATCAAGTATACATTATTTTGATTCAAAATTGAGGTATTTCAAATTCTATCTTATGACATCATTTATTTTTCTACATAGTTATAAAGTTTCTTGAGATGAGGTTTTTACAAGATGCATTGAGAATTTGCACTTTTCTGCACCACAAGATTTTGTTTTTTTTTAAAAAGAAGATATGTTCAACGATCATGCTAAAATTTCCTTGTCATCGGTCGATCAATTAAGTTATGGTATACGGGTTCCCAATAAGATCTTCGATATGTAAATGTCTCATTAGCAATAATTTTTTTTGAAAAAAGTCACTAACGAATCTTAGTTTACCAACTGTCATTTAGAACTCTTTCCAATGTTGATTTGATTGATTCTAGGCAAAAAAAAAAGAGCTTGTAAATTGTCAGAATAGTTGGAAATTTTCAAATGATAGATAAATATTGGTAAATGACTGGAATAAGAGTTGGTAACCAAAAACTAATTAGCAAATTCATGGGCTAAATAAAGTTGATAGGTGACCTCCAAATACAGTAAGCAATTGATAATATTATTGATACCTAAATTTTGACAATCCAATTAATTATCCATTACATAAAAAAAATTAGGGATTGATCTCGACACCTAACAAAAATATCTACATTGCGCTTATATCCTGCATTTAGCAATAAAATTGTTTAGCATGTTGGCGGAGCATCGGCTGTGGGTGTCTTAAAGTTCAAGGGAGCGTGGATTGGTTTGATTTGGACAAGGGTTAATAAGATTGGTGCTCGTCTAGACCAAGGTTGACTGGGATTGCCCAAGTTGATTGAATTTCAAAATGAGATTATCCGTGTTGGTGCAATTTTGATTAGTCTTGGACTAGAAATTTAAATAAAACTTGGACTCGAGGTTGATTCAGATTCATATTCAGGATCAATTCAGATGGGTCAAACTTGGAGAAAGAATATGCGATTTGGTTAATCCATCTGGACTAAGATCGATTGAAATTGAAAGTAAAGTTGGGACGGGCTGGATGGTAAAGGAAACTTTCATAGGAGAGTGCATATTTTTGGTTGGGTGAAAATTTTATTTTGTCATATATATGGTGATCAAGGGAAAAAGGACAAGAAAAGGGGAGCACTCGTAATATACTTGACTGAGATAGGCATATAGAGATTCTCCCTGAATTAAAAATTGCGCACATGGAAAGTGCCACACCCCCAACTGAACAAGAACATGGACAATGACACGGATGTCTTTCCACGCAAAGGATACAGCCTCAAACGTAATTATAACTTAACATGATATCAAAATATATATATCCATATATATTTAATAAAATGTCTTTTGGTTATAATATCGGAGTTTTCTATGAATTATCAAAAAGATATATATATATATATATATATATATATATATATATATCACTTGCCCTTGCATCAAATTTCCCATTGTTGTCATTTCTATTCTTGAGAATGAAGTATTTGCATCCAAAGACATGGAAATATGATATATTAGGCTTTGTTCCTTTGAATATTTATTTTTAGTTGTCTTTCTAACTAAAACAATTTTAATCAAAGAGCTAAGCTAATCTTGTTTATTAGTTACACTAAACTAACCATTACAAGCTCGAGACCGGATAAGACATCGGTCTTTTGGCACCATCTTCGAGAGCCGCAATCACCTCCTCCATGGACAGCCTCGCATGGCCATTGTCGGTGGTGTTGTTTCTCCTTCATCCATTCACATGCAATCACTCAAACAAAAAAATCAACAAAGTTCAATTCAATCAAACAATTGGAATGGCCTCGGGATCGGCGTTTTGGTTTTCATGCATTTCGATCATCCTAAATTCCTAATGGCTTAGGTTCATTGATTAATGGTTAATGATGATTGGTCATCATTTGTATTCACATAACGATGGTCAACATCAATTAACCTCATAGTTAAATTCTAATCAAATCCCAATCAACTACCCATCGAGCATGCATCGCACCTAACAAACATCTAGTAAGCACATGCGCAGGCATTCAATTAAACACACATTTTGGTCACATGACCTTGATTCACAATCAATCACACAAGAGGAAGTGAGTCCTTGAAGGATCACTCATTCATTTTAATAAAGGTATCTATAACCCACCATTGACAGTCCCCATACAAGCAATTATTGAACAGTTATTAACTTCTCACATTGCTCTTATTATTCAGAAACACTTATCTATAAGAAGTTATAAATTCCCAAATTAACGGCTCCACTATCTGACAATTACAAATTCATGTCGATCTTCTACCCCTACCTTCGCTCTATTCGTTGATTGTTCCCTTTCAACACTCGATCACAATCGAATAGAGTTTGTTGTTGATGACCCTATCGATCAATACTTGAATTCCTGATAAAGACTCTCGTCAATCGTGCTTGACATTGAGTTGCCGATCTTCTTAACTGCCGTAGTTCTCTAACCAAATCTGTTCTTGTCTACTAGACTCTGCGTCGATTATCACTCAACACTTGAGACTTTTTTGGTGTTAAAGGGCTCTCTAATGTGGTCCTACTCAATATTACTCCACATGTAACGTCTCTGATCACGAGTACTTTCATAATTATTAAATTCGTACGCTTCAATCCGATTCAAGGCCTTAGCGGTACCTATCTATTAGGTGAATTGTTAATCACCCGAACCACAAGCAAATATATCGATACAATAATGAATCTACGATATGATAGTTTTTATCGATTCAAGCAATTCAGTTTTTATACATTTACCTATCAAAATGATGTAACTTTGCCATATTTTACGATATATGTTGTACTTTGCTAATTACAAAATAACTAAAAATAAATGTTGCACCTTATGATGCAATGATAAATGAAATGACACAAAAATTTGTTATTCGTGTTTGAATGCAGTCTTTATTTCATCAAACACAATTGGAAATTATATCTTCTTATGCGTAGGGATCACCGCATGCACTTGAAATTAAGATTTTTTTTTTCCAAGATCACAATCCTAGCTCAAATTGTAAACCTTATAATATTTATTTATAAAAATCTGCGAATGTTTGTGACACAAATACTAATTTTAGTTATTTTTCCGAATCTTACGCTCAATTGAATTATCTTCATGGTTCATAATTCTAATCTTTCGGTTCACAATGTGTATTTCAATTTAACAATTATGATTACTTTTCTTAAACTACCTTAGTACTATAAAAGGATTTAAGAAGAACCAAAATGTTCTATCACAAATAATTTATGATCCTCTTGGTGACCGATTATAATTTCTCATATGCACCCAATTTGCGAGAGCCAAATGCATAAGCTAAATGACTATCAACAGAAGTTTACTTGATCTACATTCCAAGAATGACACAAAATGGGTAAGTAGCAACTGCTTAAGGGTGAGAGACAACTGCCTTATGCCCCTTCTCTTTCCCTCTTTGTGGTATCTAGCCAAATGGCAGCTGATTTCTCCAGTTGAATAAGATTTGGCAAAGAAATCAATCAGAAGCTCGCACTCCGGTGCGACCGAAAGCCGATCAGCCTAGGTGACGACGCGCTGATCCTAATCTCCCTCAAGTGTCGGAGCCTCACACCGCTCAAGCTCCGTGGCTGCTGTGAGCTCACCAATCTCGGTGTTGCAATTTTATGCAGATCGGAGGCTCTGATAATTACTGTTAAGGATTGGCGAATTCTGAGGACAGATCTTTGTATGCAGCTGCTCCTCAAATTCCTGCGTTTTGGTGTAGAGAGAGTGTGTGTTATGGTTACGCGTGGAGAGGGTAGGTGAGAAGAACATCGATCAGAAAATAGAAATAAATGGAGGAAAATAATGTGGGTCGGAATATGGATTGAGTTTGGGTCAGGTCGGGTTGGGTATGTGTCATACTAATTATATTATATGGAAATTGGTCAATGTGGATTAAATTGGTCAATAAGGGTCGGACCATTTTTTACCCGACCCAAACCTGAGCCACCCACCCATTTAACGAGTCTAGCTATAACAAAGCTGTTTTGGTTTTCTCCCCCATCAAATATTATACTTGATTTGTAGCTGATCTTACAAGGCAACTCTTATCCCAAAGTAAAAAAGAAGAAACATAAAAGATAATATGGCAATTATTCTACAAAATAAAAAAGGAAAGAATATAAAAGATAATACGAAATTATCCCAGATTATAAAAGAAGGAAAAAAAAAGGTAATATACCAGTCCTTATCCCGAAGATCGTGCTCATTCGCAAAAAAGGAAACTTTGATAAAAGGCAAAAAGGAACAAAAGTAAAATAAGGAAAAAAAATCAAAGGAATATGAAAGTCATAATCCCTGAGTATAAAGACGCAAAAATAAATGTAACACGGATATAGCAGAAAAATAAGAGATCCTCCATTCTCCATCCTTAAATAGCTGAATGATGTTGATATGGAGCAATGTCTGCCACAATGATGAACTCATCAGCTAAGCTCAAATTTATCTTTTCTTTATTCCTCGTTAGTTGTGTGAGAGATGTTTGTGGCGACGCATATGTTGAGATCAATAACAATTTGCCGATTGGAACTCGTCTAACAGTTCACTGCAAATCCAATGACGAAGATCTCGGAGTCCATGATATAACATAACACAAGTGGGGATTCTCATTCAATACCAGTTACTTTGGGACGACGATAGTCTCTTGTACCTTTGCATGGCCGGGTCAACTTAAGTATTTTGATATATATGTGCAAACTAGGGAATTAGCATAGTGCGACACCTGTATTTGGATGATCTTCGCTGATGGTCCTTGTATGCTCAGTAGATCGTCTGGAAAATTTGATATTTGTTATTCATGGAATCGTCCTACACAATCAGGGAAGAAACCTCCTATCTAAACATATGGTACATCACAATTTAAATGGAATAAGAATCATCTGAGTTATCTTTCAAATATACATATATACTGTGTGTGTTTCCTCTAGCATTCTCATCATTTAAATTTCGATGGGCATCTCTTTCTTTATAGTTTCTCTCTTCGTTTGTGTCCTTCCATCTGTTATTTTTATCACTTTCAAAGCGTTTCAATGTAAATCTTTTTCAATTGGAAAAAGGTTAACAGGTGTTAAGCTGTGTTAGTTTCAAATTTATAAAGCCGGTGCCCTATTAATAATTAATATTCTTGATTTGGTGATGAGAGCACAGTTGACGGTGTATTGGGCCATTGATCTTGGAGCAATCCTAAAAGCAACCTGGCAAGAGAGATTTCCAATGGCTAGTTCAGGCGTGCGCCATGGGAGAAGAAATCACATTCTTAACTTTGACTTCAAGTATTGTTCCTGTTCAACTTGAAGAAGTTGAGATTTTAGGCCATATTCGTCGGAATCGGCAACGATGCTATGATTCTAAATGAAAAGGTTATGGCACTGACACTATCGTACGTAGAACGGAAGGGATGTAGCTCTTGGCTTAAAGGGTTCGATTGTCGCCTGTTGGAGATTAGTTTCCTTTCTTTTCAAGCTATAATTATAACACCGGATTGAGAAAGGGTGCGCTTGAAACTGTTTTGAGATAATCGGGAATGGTACTTTTGGAAAATAAGAAATAGTCCCGAAACAGGATGTTTTCATGCTCCCACACAGGGTTAGAGATAAATGGGGCTCAGACATTAAAAAAAAAATTGGATAATAAAAAATGGAGAAACAAAACATAAAAGCATCCCTCATTTGGTTGAGTCATTTTGTCACAATAACGGAACACCCTGCAGCAAAAATCAATTTTCCCAGTTGAATGAATCACTTGAGCTCCATGGGCATAGAATCCGAAGATGTTGAATGGCATGCGCGCAATTTACGTTCAAGCAAAATTGGCGAGCAACATGTACTCTCGGTGTACCCCAATTACCCCAAAAGAATCGGAACATAAAGAAATCACACGGAAAATATCAAAGCTTCCGGCGGAGATGTGATTCTGAAGCCACCAATGGGCCAGAGAGACGAGAACTTGGATCTTTCTACTACGAAGAAAATAAGCAACTTAGTTTTACCAAAACTTCTTTAAGCCACTTCTCTTTCCCTCTTTGTGGCATCTAGCTAAATGGCAGCTGCTTTCACCAGTTGCAGATGATTTGGCAGAGAAGTTTCCAATAATTCCGAAGATTTTCCGAATTATCATAATAGTTAAATTATTAGGGATCATTCGGACAATTTTTTGACAAAATTAAAATGACATTGTGCGATGGTTTCCAGTTGGTGTTTAAACTAGCAAATTACTGTTCATCAATCTCACTTTTTTTTTCCAAAATAGCCCCTTAGAATATTGATACATCATGGTAGTGTAAGTTCCCAAATATGTTCACCTGTTTTATGATTAAAAAAAAAACAATCAGTGAATGCGTAGCATCTGCGAAGTGTATTCGTTTCCTAGACAATAGCTATCACAAACTTGTTTCCTTTTCTAGACAATAGCTATCACAAACTTGTATTCGTTTTCTTTCCTTTAATTAAGCTATACATTAGATATTGATATCAAGGTTCAACATCCCGATACTCCCTCCAGGGAATCCCAACCCATGGGGTATCTCGACTCCCGAGGCATCCCGACACTTAGGGCATTGTCACCATTAATTTTACAAGTGACAGAATTATGTTATTCTTATGTTAACCTTGCTCTTTCTTGCATCAAGAATGAAGTAAACACTCATTACAAGTTTACCTTATTTCCTTTCTCATCATGCTTTTTCACATTCACATCATAATAATAAAAACAAGATACTTATCTCTTCCATTTTGCAATGATAAGTAAACATTTACATGCGTTAGACAAACAAATAAGTATGAAGCAATTTAGACTCAAGAAGTAAATCTATTCAGGTTTAGAAAGTAAATATACTTAAGTTTACAAAGTAAAATCTACTCAAGTTCAGAAAGTAAACTTGATCGGTTCATAAAGTAAATCTACCCAAATTTAGAAAGTAAACATATTATGGTCAAGAGAGTAAAATCTACTTGGGTTCAGAAATAAATATATTCAGATTTAGGGAGTAAAATCTGTTCAGGTTCAGAAATAAACATATCCATATTATGAGAGTAAAATCTACTTAGATTCAAAAATAAATATATCTAAATTCTGAGAGTAAAATCTGCTCAGATTCAGAAACAAATATATTCAGATTTTGAGAACAAAATCTATTCGGGTTCAGAAATAAATATGTCCAGATTCAGAGAGTAAAATCTACTCTGATTTAGAAGTAAATAGATTTAGATTCAAAGGGTAAAATCTACTTGGAATTAGAAGTAAATAAATTCAAATTTAGAAAGTAAATCTACTTAGATTTAGGAGTAAACATATTCGGATTCAAAGAGTAAAATCTACTCGAGTTTAGAAAATAGATTGTACAAACAACAGTTAAGTTTTCCTTACCAAAAAAAAAAACAACAGTTAAGTTTAAATTTACAAATATGACTTTTTCACTTACCAAATGTACCCCACTTTAAGAAAAACGATCAATTACCTTTTAAAAAGTATAAGACTAGCAAGACAATTCTACAATCACTTCAAGGATGAGATTTCCAAGTTCAAATTTAACAATTTCACTTGCTAATTATACTGCACTTTAAGAAAACAAATCATACACATTTTGAACATGTACGAGGCCAACAAAACAAATCCAACAATCACTATATCCATAACATTATAGCACATCAGAATGACATATCTCAAACAACCAAGTTAAAAGTGTTAAGTAGATTGAACTTACTTAACGTCTAGAGTTTTCACTTACATCGCATAAAATCTGAACAATCCAAAGTTAAAGCCTCTTTGTAGATCTTGGATCAAATAGTGGTGAAAGTAGGGTATCCTTGAAAATTGAAGGTGAAGAAGAGAGTTATGGCCAAGTTGAAAAATTTCGTTCAATGTTACCAAGATGAAAGTGATGCGTAGGAGTAGATTTTAGGTGGAAGAATGCATGTACCCGTAGGTGGCAAATCTTCACTTAATCTACAACCAAGTGTAAGAAGTTAAGGTGTATTAGAGATGACTAATAACCAAAGGTAATTATGACTTATGGTTATGTGTCATATTAGTGCAAGAGGCTAATTTTAAGAGTGGCATGTGAAGGCGAGGTTGATGACACCTTAGTCTTTAGGTGTTCAAGAGTATTCCTTTGAGTGAGACACTTGCCTTACATGCACTCTTAAAATGACAAGTAAAGGTTTTGGTGTCAAAATTAGCAAGAGTCTAAATCTAAAAGAGACACATGGGTGTGCATGCATTCTTAAAATGACATGTGAGGTCTTGCGTGTCTTAAAAAGAGTTTTTGGTGAGTAATCCAAGTGAAACAAAAAATTCGGCCCATTAACGCGAGTGATTACTATTAGTGCTGATTAATTTAAGTTTAAACAAATAATACCACCCATCAACTATTAAGACGACGGTGAATTAATTAATACTATTATAATATTAACGTATATATCGATGTATTTTAATTTGCAACCTGTCGAGCTCGGAACGATTACGTTCATAGAAAGTCATCCTCCACGTTCTCCATACTTAATGGTCCACTAAGATTTTTACGTGTCAACCCGAATTATTAGCTAAATAATATTTAGCTCTATAACCTAAGCATTATTATTAGACACCGAAAATTCCGAATGCTACATAAACATTATTTTGAAAAATCAGGATGTCACAATAAGAGAGAAAGATGATGTCGTGAACTATTCATTACAGTTTACGTGGAATAAAGATCGTCTTTTTAGTTATATATATATAAACACATACGCACAAACATTTGTGTGTGTTTCTTTACTAATATCCTCATTGTTATGATTTCGATGAGCATCTCTTTCTTTATAGTGTTGTGTCTTCATTTTATGTCATTCCATTTGTTCTTGTTATTAGTATGTTTTTTATTGCTATCAAAATGTTTCAATAATGTAAATCTTCTTTAATTAGAAAAACGTTAACATGTGTTAAGGCATGTCGGTTTCGAGTTTGTAAATGGGAAGTTAGTAAATGAGAAGGGTATGGCACTGCCATCATTGTACGTAGAATAGAAGGGATGTGGCTCTTGGCTCAAAGGGTGCGATTGTCGCCTGTTGGAGATTAATTTCTTTTGTTTTCGTGCTGTAATTGCAACACTATAACGTAAAAGGGTGCGCTTGAAATTGTTTAGAAACAATGTAGTATTGGAAAATGTGAAAAAGGCTCTATTTGTTTTACAAAAATAAATTATTTGAAAAATATTTATTTTAAAAATGATCACCTGTATCGCTTGAAATAATTAATCGACGGAAAATATTTTCATTGTCGTCAATAATTTATGTCTAAACATTTCATGGACGATAAAAATATTTTCCATTCATTCACCTTTATAAGTGATACGAACAATCGTTTTTGGGAAAATATTTTTCGAATTATTTATTTTCTACGAAACAAATGAAGCTTTAAGTCCCGAAACAAGGTGTTTTCATGCTCCCACACATGGTTAGAGATAAATTGGACACGAACACACAAAATTAGATAATGATAGATGGAGAAATGAATAGAGCTCAGAAAACGACTAGTGTATCTCAGAGGGATCTTTATGCGCAACACGAAAACAAGCATTAATTTCTTTTCTGTCAAGCTACCTCTCTCTTTATTGTTCACTACTCGTTTTTGGGCTTGGCCGTCTTCTGAACGGGTGACCACAAACAAGAAGGCTCGGAAAGAGGTATTGGCAGACTCGGGGGCTGTGGTTAGTTTATTTGCTCAAGTTCCCTTCAAGCCTATCAATTGCAGCGCCTACACCACTCCTTGCCTCTCCCCATTGATTTATATCACAGGAAGCAGCCAAACTCCCTCCATTTGCTTTCCCCACTAGCTTCAAGTGGAGCCAGCCTGTAAGAAGAACACGGTACCCCAAATAGGATGTCGAGTCAGAAAAAATAAAAAATAAAAAAATTTTGGTCTTATTTCACATTTTCATGTCAAGTTTCAGTTTGAGCCTTGTGAAAAGCAGCGTTGTAAGACCTACATATTGATTAACAAATCAGCAAAAGTCTGAGATCATTCTGCTAAGATATTTTATCGTGCCAACCCCATGGATATCTTGTTTCTTAACTAACTCATGGGAAAAGTGTCAAAAAAGTTCAAACCTTTTGCATTTGTGTCAATTCAGTCATAAACCTTTTATTTTTATGCCAATTAAGTCCTTCTAGTCAATTTTGACCGGATTTTGCTGATGTGGACGCCGACTGGCCACCGGCATTGATGTGGATAACTTTTAATAATATTTTAATATTTTATGAATTTTATTTATTTATATTATTTTTTTTCTTTTCCTTCCCTCCATCCTTCCTTCGGCTGGTCATCGAACTAGTGACCGGTTAGAGGCCAGAGGCTGGCGAGGTCACCTTGCTGGATGGTCGCAAGGGCGGCCTCGTGTTGGGCGAGCGAGGCCTCTGGCGAGGTCACCTTGCTGGATGGCCGCAAGGGTGGCCTCGCGCTAGGCGAGCGAGGCCCAACCTCGTCGAATTCGGCAAGGTCCAACCTCGTCCAGCTGTTGGCGAGGTAGAGGCCTTTGACCTCATGGCCTCCGGCGAGGTTGGGCCTCGCCCAGCCGCAAGTGAGGCTCGAGCCGTCGCCAAAGGCCGCGAGGTCAAAGGCCTCTAGTGAGAGCTCGAGCCTCACCAGTGACTAGGTGAGGCATGACCTCGCCAGATCCAGTGAGGTACAGCCTCGCCAGTGGCCAGTGAGGTCGACCTCACCGGCCTCTGACCTTTGAACGGTTGCCTGTCCGGCGACTGGTTGGAGGAAGGAGGGAGAGGAGGGGAAAAAATAAAAAAAAGAAATACAGATTAAAAAAAATATTAAACTATTATTAAAATTTATTCACGTTAGCGTTGTTGGCCAGTCGGTGTCCATGTAAGTAAAATCCAGCTAAAATTGACCAGAAGGACTGAATTGACATAAAGACAAAAGATTTATGACTGAATTGACAACAAAAAAAGATTTAGGATTAAATTGGTATTAATGCCAAAGGTTAATGACTTTTTTGACACTTTTCCCCCTAACTCATTGAACCTCATCTGGACATCGTGCTGACTATAAAGAAAATCAGAATACAAGCAAGCTTTTATTGAAGTTTTTCGGACACAGTCCCAATCTTATACTTACGAAGAGGAAAGCAGTCCGCAGCTTCTAGAGTTGCATCAAGAGCGACATTCCTTGCACGCCACTTTAGTGATCCCAGTACTAACACAAACTAAAGTTAAGGAAAAAAAATTCATTTAGGATCATTTATTTAACGGTATCAGCCCAAAATTGTGATACATTGATTTAGTGGGCCACTGCATAACAGTCAATAGACAATATCTCAAGGCTGGGAAGTAATGCCTTACATATCAAACCAAAAGTTGCAGCAACCAGCTTCAGCTAGGTTGAAAACATCATGAACTCCTCGCTCCTCGTTTCTCAGCTAGAAGATTTTGTAGCCCATAGAATGGAGCAGTAAACATCCCGAGGCGCCCTCCACCAATGATGGAGCTACATGTAACTCGAGTGAACCTTTCCTCCATTGCATCCCTCATTAATCGATACTGCTCACACTTGTCGGGTGTGTTCCCAAGTTTCAACATCACTTCAGCATCCTTGCTCTGCAAAACATGGCATAGCAAAGTCTTTTATTGTCAATTAGTGTGTGATGAAATTAAGCTGAAACAAATGTCCTACTTAATGAATTATCTGTGGAAGGGCCTCAGTTTACCTAAATTCAAAATGGGTGACCAAGAACGGAATAAAAAGCATGCGAAACAGGAAGTGCAACACAGGTCAGAGCATTAAAATTCAAATCAAAGAATACACTCTGCATCATCTGGTGGCTAGGTAAGGACGCAATTGAAACTAAATGAGGTCATCAGTCTTATCGGAAGGTTGAGGCATCGTGATGTTACCCATACGATTCGCCCTTAAATGGTCAGCGCTTTGTGTTGTTATTCAAAGAACTCGTTTTGAGGGCTTGACCAATGCCAAATGGACATAATCGTTACATATAGTATTAGAGTGTACGATCATCTACCGTGGACGGATTATGCCCAAACCTGATCCAACAAGAATAGGGAGGGATTGTCAGGGCGAGAAGAGGCTTGAATAAGGCGCAGCTCCTACCCAAGCTTCTAAGATGGCAGACACTACAAAAAAATTGGATTTTTACCACGAAAATTTGCGACGAAAATTTTTTCGTTGGAAAATTTGCGACAAATTTTCCAACGAAAATCAAAATTCGTTGGAAATTTCCAACGAACAATTTTTCGTCGCAAAATTCGTTGGAAATTTCCAACGAAAACGTTTTCGTCGCAAAATTCGTTGGAAATTTCCAACGAAAACTTTTTCATTGGAAAATTTCGTTGGAAATTTCCAACGAATTTTTTTTTGTTGGAAAATTCGTTGGAAATTTCCAACGAATTTGTTTTTGTTGGAAAATTCGTTGGAAATTTCCAACGAATTTTCCAACGAATTCAAAAAAACCCGATATTGTTCGGCATTTTTTATATTCGTTGTCAAATTCGTTGGAAATTTCCAACGAATTTCAATATTCCGGGTAATTATTTTAGTGTGTACAATTTTCGTTGGAAAATTCGTTGGAAATTTCCAACGAATTTTTTTCGTTGGAAATTTCCAACGAATTTTCCAACGAATTCAAAAAAACCCGGTATTGTTCGGCATTTTTTGTATTCGTTGGCAAATTCGTTGGAAATTTCCAACGAATTTTCCAACAAATTTCAATATTCCGGGCAATTATTTTAGTGTGTACAATTTTCGTTGGAAAATTCGTTGGAAATTTCCAACGAATTTTTTTCGTTGGAAATTTCCAACGAATTTTCCAACGAATTCAAAAAACCCGGTATTGTTCGGCATTTTTTATATTCGTTGGCAAATTCGTTGGAAATTTCCAACGAATTTTCCAACGAATTTCAATATTCCGGGCAATTATTTTAGTGTGTACAATTTTCGTTGGAAAATTCGTTGGAAATTTCCAACGAATTCAAAAAAAACCCGGTATTGTTCGGCATTTTTTATATTCGTTGGCAAATTCGTTGGAATTTTCCAACGAATTTCAATATTCCGGGCAATTATTTTAGTGTGTACAATTTTCCAACGAATTCAAAAAAAACCCGGTATTGTTCGACATTTTTTATATTCGTTGGAAAATTCGTTGGAAATTTCCAACGAATTAAAAAAAAACCTATATTGTTCAACGAATTAAAAAAAAAAACTCTCAACCGCACGCCCTTCACCCCCTTCACCCTCCACCCCCTCTCTCACTCTCCACCGCACGCCCCCATTCTCTCTCTCTCACCCCCCTTCACCCTCTCTCACTCTCCACCGCACGCCTCCATTCTCTCTCTCTCTCAATTTCTTATTTTCTTCAGTTGTTGGGCAAGGTCACCTCGACGATGCAGCCGCCCGCCGCCGCCGTCCTCCTCCTCCTCCTCCTCGCCGCCTCCTTCCCTGACCGCTTCCGGTCACAAGCTCTTTCGCCCACACCATCGGCTCCCCTCCCTTCTCCACCGCCTACTCCCCGCCCCCGCCGCCCTGCCCCTCCCCGCCGTGGTCCGCCGTTGCCCTCGAGCTCTCCGCCTCCTCCCGCGGCGACCAGTACGACCGCATCGCCGCCGTCTGGCTCGGCGGCGCCGAGCTCCTCCGCACTAGCACCGCCGAGCCCAGCGTTCTGGACGCTCGAGGTCGCCCAGATCTGGGTGACCTCGAGCCCTCGCCGGCGAGGAGCTCGAGCTCGCCCAGATCTGGGCGAGCTCGGCCCTCGACGGCGACGAGGCTGGCCCTCGCCGGCCATGGCGAGGGCCGAGCTCGCCATGGCCTGCGAGCTCCAGCTCGCCCAAATCTGGCCGAGCTTGGCCCTCGCCGGCCATGGCGAGGGCCGAGCTCGCCATGGCCGGCGAGCTCCAGCTCGCCCAGATCTGGGTGAGCTCGGCCCTCGCCGGCTACGAGGCTGGCCCTCGCCGGCGGGGAGGGCGATTTTTCGACCCAAAAAAAAAATTTCGGTGGAAAAAAATTTCCACGATTTTTCCACCAAATTTTTTTTTTCGATGGAAAAAAAATTTCCATGATTTTTCCACAAAAAAAAAATTTGTAGTTTCCAACGAAAAAAAAATTCGTTGGAAAAAAAATTCGTTTCCAACGAATTTAGCCACAAGTTTTCCAACGAAATTTTCCAACGAAAAAAAATTCGTCGCAAATTTCCAACGAAAATTGAAATTTTTCGTTGGAAAAATTTGCGACGACTTATTACCAACGAATTTTTTTCGTTGGAAAATTCGCTGGAAATTCGTTTTCCAACAAATTTTTCTAAATTTTTCGTTGGAAATTTTGTCGAAAAAAACATGTTTTTTTGTAGTGAGAGGAGGCAAAAATGCACCATGCCACAAATTGAATAGATGGAGCATCTGTTACATCCGAAAATTCCTACATCAATTACTAATATGTAGGAAATGAAGACGATAATTATCACAAGTAGAAATCCCAATTGGATTATCGAATTTATCGTGTGTGAAAGCAAAATGTATTTATGTATCCATGACTTTCAGAATGTGATTCCATTAGGATGTTCCTACATCAATTACTAATATGTAGGAAATGAAGACGATAATTGTCACAAGTAGAAATCCCAGTTGAATTATCGAATTTATCGTGCGCGAAAGCAAAATGTATTTATGTATCCATGACTTTCGGAATGTGATTCCATTAGGATGTAATTACCGGGCATTTGTACATAGGTTGATTATATAGAGTGAGGTGAACCACGCATCGCCGTAGTAATTATTGGCAGGGATCGATATGCTCTGAAATATTTATCGAATAATTTTTAAAGTTAAAATTCACTAAGTTGGGATTTTCCTAACGTTCGATAGCTTTTGCAGATAATTTATTTGAGTTTAAAATATTTTTCTAACTTATCAGTGTTTAGAACGGGCACTAATTTTCTTGTGTCTTTACTGAACTACAAACTGTCTTGATGAAGCATCAAATATCTTTTTTTTTAATCAACCAAAGTAAGCCATGTGCAATGTCATCTTTGGATTTTTAATTCGTTCAACGTGGTTCTTCCACTATTCCTAAATGTTCAATCTAGTCCCTCAACTTTCAATTTATTTAATCTAATAACTCAATCTCCCATAACAAAGTTTAATTAGTCATTCAACAATATTCTCAAATTTGGAAAATTACTAAAACAATCCTAAACTTGTTGCAACTCTGCCAATTCCTAAACCTTTTTTTTTTGCCAATTCAGTCTTAAACCTTTTCCAATTGTGCCAATTGTCAATTTCCCCAATTTTGGTTGGGCCAGCGCTGATGTGGCAATTTTTTTAAATATATATTTTTCGATTTTTTTTAAATTTTTTTCTTTCCTTCTTCTCCTAGTTCGGTGCTAGAGGCTAGGGTCGGGAAGGTCGACCTTGTCGGGACCTTGCTTGCCACTGGTGAGGCTTGCCCTCGATGATGAGGTCGAGCTTGTGCTACTCGCTGTTGGGAGAAATCTAGCCTCGCCATGGCTAGGTGAGTTTGACCTTGCCTAGTGGCCAGCGAGGTCAAGCCTCACCAATGGTCGGCGAGGTACCTCCCCAACCCTAGCCTTTGGTCAATTTGGCAATTGGCCAAGGGAAGAAGGAAAGAAAAAAAAAAGAAAGACAAAGGGAAAAAATCGAAAAACATAGAAAAAAATGTTAAAAAAATTGCCACCGGCCAGTCGATTGGCGTTCACGTTAGCGCCGGCTGGCCAAAATTAGCCAGATGGATTGAATTGGCACAATTACAAAAGATTTATGACTGAACTGGTGTCGCGACCTCCCCGAACCGGCCCGGACGCCTAACGGGTTAAGGCTAATGGATTACTAAGTTAAACCTAGCTCGAGCTCTCCCAAGCCCATACCAATTCACGACTTAAATTAACATGCAAATCATTTTCAATTAGGAGTCGCCACTAATCAATTTTTGGTAGGTTGATTAGACACCTAAGTGAAGCACGGGATAATGCTTCACTTCTACGAACCAGAGACTCAATGGGTACGGGGACTTGATTACACTAACCAATTAGTGCCCTTTCGGTACCTAACCTTGTTCAAACACTACCTAACATGCATAATTGACTACACGCAAATTTAAATTAAACCCACGATTCGGAGCATGCAAATCAAGCAAGGTGTAATCAAACGTAAATTCGAAACCCAACTTCCAATTTTTGATTTTCGATTTTTTTTTTTAAAAAAAAAAATAAAAAAAATAAAAAAAATAAAAAAAAAATAATTTAAAAAAAAAAATAAATAATTTTTTTTTTGCTTTTTTGATCTTTTGGAAGAACTTTTGAATTTTTGAAATTTTTTTTTTTTTTTTTTTTCGAAATTTTTTTTAAAATTTAATTTTTCGTTGGAATAACAATATAATGTTTAAAATAATAATAATAATAATAATAATAATAAAGCAGACCCCGGGTCGGGTCTCCACACCCGACCCGGGTCGGGATTGACCCGGGCTCGCCGGCCCGGATTCACCACCGAACCGGGCTCATATATTGAGCCCGGTAAGGTAAACTCTTTTTTTTTTTTTAAATAGGCCCAGCCCGCAATAATATAAAAGAATAAAAGTCCGCGAAAGCTCAACAGATCGAATGGACGCTCCGGCTACGAAAGCTCGCCGGACAAAGGCAAAAGGACTCTGGGCTGTGAAAGCTCGCCAGGTCGAAGGGACGCTCCGGGCTACGAAAGCTCGCCGGGCAAAGGAAAAGGACTCTGGGCTGCGAAAGCTCGCCAGGTCGAAGGGACGCTCCGGGCTACGAAAGCTCGCCGGGCAAAGGAAAAGGACTCTGGGCTGCGAAAGCTCGCCAGGTCGAAGGGACGCTCCGGGCTACGAAAGCTCGCCGGGCAAAGAAAAAGACTCTAGGCTACGAAAGCTCGCCAGATCGAAGGGACGCTCCGGGCTACGAAAGCTCGCCGGGCAAAGGAAAAGGACTCTGGGCTGCGAAAGCTCGCAAGGTCGAAGGGACGCTCCGGGCTACGAAAGCTCGCCGGGCAAAGAAAAAGACTCTGGGCTGCGAAAGCTCGCCAGGTCGAAGGGACGCTCCGGGCTACGAAAGCTCGCCGGGCAAAGAAAAAGACTCTGGGCTACGAAAGCTCGCCAGGTCGAAGGGACGCTCCGGGCTACGAAAGCTCGCCGGGCAAAGACTCTGGATTGACATTTATGGACTAAAACCCTGTAAACGTCGGAAATTCCACCTAGGGATTAAAACCCTATGAGCAGCTAAGATCCCGCCTAGGGACTAAAACCCTACGAACGGCAATAGGAATAACACCTTGAATGAACAACTAGGGACTAAAACCCTGAAAGTATGCCTAGGCGAATCGCACTCAAGGTTTTGAAATACCTAATGTTTTTCACTAAGGATTTTAATGTGCCTAAGGCTTTTCACTCAGGACTTTATGTGGTAAACAAAACATGGTTTAAGGATAGACCTATAAACCTTTTTGAAATCAGGGTTTAAGGATAGACCCGGAACCTTTTGAAATCTGGGTTTAAGGAAAGACCCGCAACCTTTTTGAAATCGGGGTTTAAGGAAAGACCCGCAACCTTTTGAAATCGGGGTTTAAGGATGACCCGAAACCTTTTGAAATCTGAGTTTAAGGATGACCCGGAACCTTTTGAAATCTGGGTTTAAGGATGACCCGGAACCTTTTGAAATCGGGGTTTAAGGATGACCCGGAACCTTTTGAAATTTGTGTGTTACGCAATGAATGCACAAACCTTTGCATTGCGTGGTTTAAGGACGAACGCACAAACCTTCAGAAAAGCACGATCTTACGTAGGGAAGAGCTCTCATGTGAGGATGACTTCGAACTGTTAGAGCTTGCTGTACATGTCGATCAAAAGATTCCAAAATGGATACTGCACATTCAATGGAATGCGTAATACCAAACGCTCTGGTAATGAAGGCAAACCAGGCGAGATCAATGTCATGAGAGACAATATCAAAAGGGTATCATCAATGAGAAAATTTGATCATATGAACAATTCAGGATAGATTCAATTGTTTGGAAAGCATTCAACATTCTTCAATATCGCAAAATTGCCTCTGGGCTTGAAAGACGCCATTAATCATCAAACTCCCTTTGGAGACAAATCTTTATCAGAAAAGACCTCAGTCCATGCAAAAAGTTAGTTAAGCATGCCAAACAAGAACTCCTTAATCGGAAAAGGGCTTCTCACATACTCTCAAGAAGGCTATTTGATCCCATCCATTAATGTGGGAAATGGTCTGATCACTCAATATACCTCACATGACCGTTGTCGAGGGTTTTGAGAATCATTCGCAATAAGTACACATTGACCAATCTAAGAGGTCTTTTAAAGAACCATAATGTAGGTTTGGTCACGGTTTCAGCAATGAATGAGCATTATCGGTTAAGGAATGAAATGACTGCCAATTGGCGCCTCCATCGGGTATATAAGTCAAGAAACTTTAAGATGAGATAAGGTCACCTTGACCCCCACTTCTTCAAGCGATAGCTTCTTTTGGAAATCCAAACTTCAGCTCGAACCGTCCCAATTGAAGAGACTTCGAGAAAGGGTTGTAATGTTAGTTTGGGTAAAGGCTTGAAAGGCTCAGAAATTTTCAAAAGGGATTTGAAAGTTGGTGATCACCATGGCATTATTACCATATCACCCGAATCCTTTTGAGGATATTTAACCTTTGAAATCCAATTTGTCTCGAAAGTCCATTGACTGATCATTTCACAACAAGAGCTTCGCTCTCTTCTCTAATGATTTTTGTATTTGCATTGATTTTCTTTTCATGCAGACATTTTGCTTTTGACACTTTTTCCCCACAAAAGAATTCTTCTCTTGATGCTACTTTTTCTTTTGTTCTTTTTTTTTTTTTAATGGGCATTGGCCTTGCTTTTACCAGGCACACTGCTTTTTCATGCCCCCTAGTTTTCATTTGACACCCCCTCCTTTTTTTTTTTTTTTTTAGGACTTTCGAGACGTTTTTCACATTGGCTCGCGAGCATCCATTGTCTTGATAAATCACATGCTTTGCCCCGGTATAGGGAGATAATCACCAGCTGGGTTTTAGAAATGGATATTCAGACTCAACTTGGCTGAACAAAGGGTATAAGTGTTTGGATAGAGAAATGAATGCTCTTCTTCATTTTGGGACTTCTCGAGCTTCAACAAGGATTCACCTGAAGCTGCCACAAAAAGATTGATGCCAGTGAGAGCAAAGAAATCTTTCTCATCTTTTCACCGAATGACACTGACCGAAACCTCCAAATTTGCCCCAATTGTGGGGTTATTCTTGACAGGGGTATTTTGTGGAAATTCTTCACACGTGCAGACCCAAAGGGGCTTGGCTATGGTTACCTGTAGTGTGTAGGATTGATGAAAGAAATACCTCTTTTCATTTTGATTCATGTACTATTTGCGAATGAATCTCTCGTCCTTAAACAACACGAGTTTCTCTTTTTCGCTCCTCTCAAAGTGTTTACAGGACGTGTTTGGGGACGGTCTGCCTTTCCTCATCCTAAGTGCTTCTCACTTGGCATAATTAACATCTCCCTTTCATCTCGTTGAGATCATCATGAATTGATCAATCTCCACAGGGAATTTTGATTCAAAATGAATGATCTGCCAAGCATCAAGGCAATTTTTGGATAAAGACGATATTCAAGACTTTCGTGAAAAGTTTGCTTTCACAATTCTACTTTTGTGCTCTTTTCTCAAATACATCACAAACTCCCCCATTTTTCGTGAAGAAAATTTTCATTTAATTTTCATTTGAATTTTGGAAGAAGGGTACTTACCTGCGGTATGGCGACTTGGTAACCCTGTAAAGAATGAGAAAGAATGTGTTAGTTAAAGACCCTTTAGGGATTGAAAAATTGGAAACGATACAACGTTACCCCCCCATTTGCATTTGTCCTTCAGGTTTTTAATGCTTCCTGTCAAAGGAAAAGAGAATCATGTCAAAAATGGTATTAAAATGGACAATTGGAAACGATACAATTTACCCTTCATTTGAATCTGCCTTCTTGGGTGTTTGACAACTCTTTTCATTTGAATTCACTCCTTTGTATGTTTGGCAACTCCCTTCATCTGCTTTCTTCATCTTGACTTTTCAGCACTGTTTCGATATTTGATGGCATTGTCCCTTGGATGCTTTGCCCTATCTATTGTGTGTTTCCTTGGTAGGAGGTGTCGCCTCCGCGGTCGATGTGCGCCCTTGTCTTGCAAAAAGGAAATGAAACGGGTTATCTCCATTCTCGATTGAACTTAATTTAGGGACGATACATCCTTTTGTGCTAAATTAAATGGTTTTGTCAAGATTTGTTGACGGGAGACGTTGCCCCTATGATCAGATACACTCCCCTTCAATGTGTATTGCCTCATCATGCTTTCTTGGAAGAAGTTGTCATCGCCATGGCCAAATACATTATTTCATCTTTTACTCGGGGGCACCGTTTGACGGCTAATTCTTGCTCGTGTACATCCATGCCTCGAAGGATCCTTTCGCAAACCATCAATAATCATCTCCACATCCTCTTCTTGTCTTTTGACAACATCGTTTGGATAGTCCGCATCCACATATGTGGACCCGTCAAGGAGGTTCCCATGAGTTATAGATGTCACTAACCCAGGAAGCAGTTTTGGTGCTGAGGAATCTGAAGCGCAAATTTTAAGAGCACTTCTTCATTCACGTGGACGATTGAAGAAAGAAGTAGATTCACAAATGTGACCCTAAGGTCAAATTTCAAATTTAGGAACATTCAGATGTCGTCCCTCCTCGGACTCGTTTTCCAAAAGTGGTGCAGCATAAAGGCTTAGTGGATTCTTGAAATTAAGCCCCTTTATGAACACTCGGGTATCATCGTCTATGCCAAGACCCGCAAGTCCTTTGGTCTTCTGTCACTGGGAGACTAGCCTCTTCCAGATTGCTTTAAGACAAGCACGAGATGCTTGTGTAAACATTGTGCAAATAGTCACCTGCCAATGCTCAAGCGAGTGATTCTGTTGAATCTATTCTTGTGGTGGTACATGAAAAACCAAACCTTTGGAAGACAGTTGCCTATAGTTCAATGCAAACGGAATTCTGCTGAAGGAAGTAGTTTTGCCCAAGATTCTCTTTTAATGTTCGAAAAGGAAGAGCTCAACCAAAACGAGCTAGACAAGAATAATGCTGACAAAGATTCACCTTGTTGGAAAGAATTGACCCCCCTTTTTTTCGTATTTTGCGCGTAGAGAATCTAAAGCTTTTAAATCATCAACTTGATGAAGCTCATGATTATGAACTTCATGAAAACTGGCCGGAGGCAAGAAAAAGTTTAAATCCCCTAACTCCAGTTTTTATTCATCAAAGTATCGACCACGAGTTATGTCATAGGGAGGTTGAATGTGCACAAGATGATTCCTTGCCTCCCTAAAAGGGTGCATCTTTCGCTTTTGTCCCATTGTATGAAGTACATGCATTGCAATACAACAATGTGGCCGAACTCTCCAATTGGGAAAGACCAATGTCAGTTGGTCCTTGGAGCATGGATGGTACGCATCAACCTGTTTTGGAACCTCCTCAGAAATATTGAAATAGGAACAAATCTTGAAGCCCCAGGAGATATCATCCATGATATCACACAATGTATTGGTGTTTTTTTATCTATGGTGGTGCGTGTCCCCAAATCACAATCACTTGAGCAATGGCCTTCTTTAGGAGTTGACGAGCCTACTGACACTGAGGCTCATTTTGATGTATCTGAATCAGTGTCCACCTCTCCATGGACAAAAGTGGATGTACTTGACAACGCGATGCATCCTCTTTCGGAGTGGCTTATAGATAAGTGTGTGAACGGACACATATTGGGCAATGTTTTGCATGACAAAATCCAGGTTGTAATTATCACTCTCTCGAATTGCATAAAACAAGGGGAAAGGCAGATGGCAACTTTGGATGGATGAAATATTCCCGAGATCTTGGATTTTTCAAACAAGTCTGCTCATGCATGTGTGAATACTGATTTGGTGCTGCCAACAAGGGTTGCAGGATGCTCGTTCTTTGGTAAGCAACGTAAGCAACGGAATTCCCAAGTTCATTAGGAAGAGCATGGAAGCTTGTTAATCTGACCATTGTAATTGAGTTGCTAGCACATCTTTCATCTCCTGCTTACGATGTGAGATTCTCCATTCCCCCACCATTTATGTGTAACTTCTTGAATTTTCCCAAGATCCCTTCATCGTTACCCCATCGTGAAAGATTCAGTTGGCAATCGCGCCTCGATGCATCTACTTTGTGTCACACTTTTGTCTTTTGGAGGAGGTGAATGTTGAACAAATCATTCATAATACCTATTTGACAACAATAGATGGACGAGTTAGTTGTTGCATGAGAAATTCCAATTGGAACGATTACAACCTTACCATCTCAAAGTATCATTTGCGTCCCAATTGAGAAAGTGACCAAGCAAAGGAATATGAAATCTTAAGCAAGTCCCCCCTTTTTTTAAAAAAAATTTAAAAACTTATTTTCGAAACATTTTGAAAGTAAGGCATAAAAGCCTAACCCAGGGACTCAGTTTGAAGTATTGCAAGTACTTTCAAAGACCAATGATATGAGCTAAAACCTCATTACTCAAGGATGATAGTGCATGATTTACAAACACATCGATTGGGTTCACGATTAAACCCACATCGGAAAACACGATTCTTGACGAGAATAAAGACATGGACATGGTACAAAAAACTCTTGCATGGAGGAATGCGATAAATAATTCTTGTCCTAGCTTTAAAGTCCACTTCTTGGTGTGGTCAGGTGAGAAGATTCCAAAGAATGATCGTTGCGCAGAACCTGCGAAGGGAAGACAATGTTAGTACGTGAATGAAAAAAGTGATCTCTCAATGAAGCCGCCTCTTATAACGAAAGCAAGGCGACAATACGTGCCCCATGGTTCCTGTTTGCGAGGATTTAGTATTCCGCCAAGATTTCGTGGTAAGAGGAGACATCATTAAAAGAACAAATCATGGCCATCAATCAAACGCCTCTTTTATTCCAAAAGATTCATCACAAAATGCAGCATATCAAATTTGAAAGACCGATTTGCGATTTCATTTTTGGAAAGACAACACAATTCTTGTTTTAAGAAAAATAAACAAAATATGATTTGAATTCCTATTTTGAAAGGTGAACAAGAAAGAGTTTTGTCGAAAATGTGATTTCAATTTTACGCCCCAAAATACAACCTTGCTTTGGAAGAATTTTTACACAAAATGTGATTTTAAGCCCACTATTGAGAATTTAGACAAGATCATCTATTTTGTAGGGCCAAATTGGAGATATTTGAGATTGATGCTCAAGGCTCACTGTCAAAAGTGATTGTCAAAATTTTCAATTATGAGCCTAGATCACTTAGGGCATTCGATTGATTTCCGCGAATTTAAAATGAAAATCTTCAACCAAAATGAACAAGAGAGAAATTATACTTACAGTGGATGGCGATTTTTTGATCACATACTTACAGTGGATGGCGATTCTTCGATCACATGTGCATGCGAATGTACTTGTGAGGTTAGAATTCTACTCTAGACGGCTTGGCAAAGTGAAGCTACGAGGGTGATCTGACCGTCGCAGTCTCGCGTTAGTGTCAGGTCCTCTTAACTTCGGCTCGGTCGAAAGAGATACCCTATGGTCACGCGGTCTCGCGGACAAGGATAAACGCTTACGACACCAAGAAAGAACTTTTCGGGGAAAAGAAAGGCAACCTCTATATCGCAGTCTCGCGTTCGAGGTTGTATCTTTCTTAGCACCATCCTAAAATCTCCTATCGCGGCCCGGGTCCGGCAGCATGGTTGTGTGTGCAAAAGTGTAGTGCTAAAACATTCAAAGCATGCACAACGGTTCATAAACAAACAATGCTTGGAACATCCAAAAACTAAACATTCATTTTCAATCCTGCAAAACAAGGAATCAATGACAAGAACAAACATGTTAGGGATGCATTTGAACAAGACAAACGGCCTAAGTCCACTAAGAATGTCCCCAGTGGAGTCGCCAAGCTGTCGCGACCTCCCCGAACCGGCCCGGACGCCTAACGGGTTAAGGCTAATGGATTACTAAGTTAAACCTAGCTCGAGCTCTCCCAAGCCCATACCAATTTACGACTTAAATTAACATGCAAATCATTTTCAATTAGGAGTCGCCACTAATCAATTTTTGGTAGGTTGATTAGACACCTAAGTGAAGCACGGGATAATGCTTCACTTCTACGAACCAGAGACTCAATGGGTACGGGGACTTGATTACACTAACCAATTAGTGCCCTTTCGGTACCTAACCTTGTTCAAACACTACCTAACATGCATAATTGACTACACGCAAATTTAAATTAAACCCACGATTCGGAGCATGCAAATCAAGCAAGGTGTAATCAAACGTAAATTCGAAACCCAACTTCCAATTTTTGATTTTCGATTTTTTTTTTTAAAAAAAAAAATAAAAAAAATAAAAAAAATAAAAAAAAAATAATTTAAAAAAAAAAATAAATAATTTTTTTTTTGCTTTTTTGATCTTTTGGAAGAACTTTTGAATTTTTGAAATTTTTTTTTTTTTTTTTTTTCGAAATTTTTTTTAAAATTTAATTTTTCGTTGGAATAACAATATAATGTTTAAAATAATAATAATAATAATAATAATAATAAAGCAGACCCCGGGTCGGGTCTCCACACCCGACCCGGGTCGGGATTGACCCGGGCTCGCCGGCCCGGATTCACCACCGAACCGGGCTCATATATTGAGCCCGGTAAGGTAAACCCTTTTTTTTTTTTTTTAAATAGGCCCAGCTCGCAATAAATAAAAAAAAAAAAAAAAAAAAAAGCAAGGGCTCAAGGCCCAACAAGAACATAAATCGAAATAAACCAAAATGACCCATTTTGGCCCATTCGCGAAATGGCCCAAGATTTAAAAAAACCATTTTGAATTTAAACTAAAAAGCCCAAAGCCTAACAAAATCTAAGATCGGCCCACATTGAACTAAAACCCTACCCGGTTCGCGACCCGAATAGCCGACCCGGTTTGCAACCGCGGACCCGAATCGCCAGAAATTCTACGCAATTCGCCCAAGATCTTTCTCTTTCTCTTTTTTTTTTTGATTTTTTTTTTATTCTCTCTTTTCTTTCTCTTTTGTTTCTTCTTCTTTTTCTATTCTTTTTTTTTTTTTTTTTTTTAAACCTTCTCCCCCGTTCTGGGCGTCCCCTCTTCACGACGTCTTCATCAACTCCTTTCCCCTCTTTGACTTTTCCTCCTTTCTTTTTTTTTTGTTTCTTTTTCTTTTCTCTTGGCTTTTCTTCTGGTCTTTCTCCTCCTCGTGCCTTTCTGCCCCTAGTATACTCTCCTTCACTGGGACTTCTTCACCAAGGGCTTCCCCCGCACGTGAGCTTTTACCGTGACTAAGCCAGGGGACGCCCGACGTCAGCCGTCGACCGTCGGCTCAGGCCGTCGATGCCGATGCCGTCACCGCCGGCCGATGCTCCGGAGATGGCACCGGTGGCTGAAAACGACCATATCTCCACACTTTCCGACAAACCAATATTCGACTCGAACCAAAACACACAAGCATACGTGTACACAGTAAAGCATATAAAACTGATACGGTGGAATTCCAAACCAAGGCATTATCGGGAACAAACAGCGACTTCGACCCATGTGCTCGTCCAAGGCCGATGTCGGGGAAACGATTTTCATGCCATGAAATCACACAAAGACGTGGAGAGCTTGAAGTCAATGACAACACTAGAACGAATCTAGCATGTAATAGAGTGCTAGCGTGTGCCAGAGTGTCGATTTCACAAAAACGCATTCGGAGTTATCTTGAGCATTTTGTCAAATACGTGAAGTGCGGTTCGCGACTGACTGGGAATAGGAACAGACCCGATTAAGGCTTAAACCCATAACCATAATCAACATAAAACAAAAGGCAACACGCAACAATAGCCAGGGAAGGCTCGCCAACGCTCGAAACCGCGTACGGTCGGGCGCCGGCGAGTCAACCTTAGTCAGCCAAAACCCAAGAACAGGGTGTGATTCGGGCGAAATAAAGGGAGTCGACGGAGCTTCCTACTCGACTCGGCGGTGGTGAATGACAGATCGGACTATTGCCCGGTCACCTCCCGTGCTTCCGAGTTGAGATCCTCGGAGAGCAATCCCCCGAATCACAACACACAAACCGAGACCAGGACCTACCGTGTGGGATGGGCTGCGCCGGAGGTTCGCCGGCCACGGTTGAGGCGTGGCGGTCACCGACAGGAGACCGTTCGCCCCTCGGATCTCGCTCTTGAACTCTCTCTCTCTCTCGGATGTCTCTCCCTGGCTCTCTCGCTCACTTTGTCTCGCTTTTTTCTTTTTTCTCTGTCGTGGATCCCCCCTTCGTTAAATACCCGGGGAAGGGGAAGGCTGTCCTCCTCCTCCGTCTTCTCCCGCGACGCTCACCTGCCATTTCTAGCTTAGGAGGGCCATGGATCAGTGCGCCTTCCTCCATTTGTGCTCATGCCATCAGCCGGACCTCCCCTCGAGGGTTGAATCATACCCGTTCTTTGCTAAAACGGCCGTCGGATCACTTGGGTGCTCGCGCCGTCGAGGTGCAGTGCTGCGACACCGCTTCCCGCTTCCGAAATCGCAGCTTCGGCCTCCTCGTGCAGAGCCCCCCTTTTCGTTTTGTCGCCTCTGTCTTCTGGCTTCTGCGTTTTGCTCCGCAGCGTCTTCTCCGCTTTCCCCTTTTCGCGTTTGAGCGCGATAAGGGGAAAAGGAGTAGGCCAGCGTTGACTAATTCAACGCTGGCCTCTCTCCTCTTTAATTAGTCTTTTTTTTTTTTTTAAAAAAGTTTCAAATTTTTTTGTTTTTGTTTTATTTAAAATTAAACAATGAAAGCATGCTCTAATATGCTTTATTAATGTAGATGCACCTATTATCTACATGCCATGTAATTTAAAGAAAATATTTTTGGTTTAGGGATTAAAAAATTAAACCCTAATTTTTATGCAATTAAACCCTAAATGACTAGGCAAAATTTAGGTGTCAACAACTGGCAAAAAGAAAAAATAGTTTAGAACTGAATTGGTATAATTACAATAGGTTTATGATTGTTTTGATAATTTTCCCCTCATATTTTTATAAATACAATGTAGCCCAGATTTTAGATATCTGTTCATTTCAATCTTTTTCGCAAATCGACAAAAAAATATGCTATCTGTTTATTACCTTTTTTAAAACCTTTACAAATATTAAGATATTTAAATATATTTTAATTTATGATCTCTATAATAGTAAAAATATGACCTCATAAGAATATTTCATAATGATTTTTATTTATCAACAGATTTATCATATGTATATTAATCTAAATCTTGTTCATAATCCTTTAGATAGATAAAATTTCAATTTTTGTGTTTTGTGTTTTCTTGATTAAAATTATTTATATTCGTAAATTAAAAACAAAAATAGGAGAAATGTCAACTTGATGCAACAGTAAATGAGGTTTTACTTTTACTATTATGAAGATCATAAACTAAAATATACTTAAATAGAAGGGAAAAAACTACCAAAAACCTCAAACTATACTCATTGTGACACATTTACCTCAAACTATTTTTTGTGACACCAAACACCCCAAACTATGCACATTGTAATACATCTACTCTCCGTTACAATTCCGTTCAAAATCACTGTTAAAAAGTTGACGTGGACTCCACATGGCACTTTTAGAGACATGTGCTCTGATGTGGTGCCATGTGAGCGCCACATTGGAAAAAGAAAAAAATAAAAAAAAAATTTACTGTTCAACGTCTTCTCCATAGCGTTGAACAAAAAAAAAACGTCTTCTCCATAGCTTCGTGAGTACTGTTCATGGTGTTCTTTGTCTTCAATCGGTTGGCCAAACTCCTTCGACACTCTTGCTTCGCAGGCCACTGCTACCTAGACCTCCGGTGACTCTCATCGGCGCCTGCCCGACCATCTACCAACTTCGAAGATCGAGGTTCAAGCCAAGCTTCGAAGCTTGTGGCCGCCATCTTCAAGCTCGAGTAATCATGGCGGCCGCGAGCTTCGAAGCTCGACCTTCAAGCCAAGCTTCAAAGCATGGCCTTGGCCGCTTGCGACCACCCGGGAGCTTCGAAGGTCGAGGTCAGAGCTCAAGTCAAGCTTCAAGCTAGAGCGGTCACGGCAGCCGTGAGCTTTAAAGCTTGGCCACTTGCAACCACCCATGAGCTTTGAAGCTTGACCTTCAAGCTGCTTCGAAGCTTGGCCTTGGCGGCTTGTGACTACCCGCGAGCTTTGAAGGCCGAGGTTAGACCCTCAAGCCAAGCTTTGAGCTAGAGCGCTCATGGTGGCCATGAGCTTCGAAGCTTGGCCATAGAGGCTATCACCCGTGAGCCTCGAAGGTCGAGGTCAGACAAGCCAAGCTTCGAGCTAGAGAGGCCACGGCGGCCTATCAAGCTTGACCTTCTTGAAACTTCGTTTTTGTAACATTCTTCCTCGCGGAGAGCGGAGAAGATGATGAATGATATTTTTTTTTTCCTTTTTCCAAGGCCAAGCTTTGCAGCTTGGCTTGAAGGTCGAGTTTGAAGCTCGTGGCCGCCATGGCCACTCGAAGCTTCACTTGAAGGTCGAGCTTTGAAGCTCGCGGCCGCTATGGCCCCTCAAGCTCGAAGCTTGGCTTGAACCTCGATCTTCAAAACTGGTGGATGGTTGGGCAAGCGCCAACAAGAGCGGCCGAAGGTTTAGGTAGCAGTGGCCAGCGAAGCAAGAGCGTCGGAGTTTGGCCAACCGATTAAAGACGAAGAACGCCATGAACTGTACTTGAGAAGCTATGGAGAAGATGATGAATGGTGAATTTTGTTTTTCTTTTTCTAATGTGGCGCTCGCTTGGCACCCCATCAGAGCCACGTGTCTCTAAAAGTGCCACGTGGAATTCACGTCAGCTTTTTAATCATGATTTTGGATGGAATTGTAACGGAGGATAGATGTGTCACAATGTACATAGTTTGGGATTTTTGGTGTTACAAAAAAATAGTTTGGGGTAAATATGTCACAATTGCATAGTTTGGGATTTTTAGTGATTTTTTTCCCTAAATAGAACAATCTTAATATTTATAAAGACCAAAAAAGTAAACAAAAATGTAAGAAAAAGAAAGCAAAATTCTTTTGTTGATTTAGGAAATGGATCGAAATGAAAAGATATTGTAAAATCCACGCGTTAGTATAACTATGAGAACTTTTTTGACTTTCTTTTATGGAAAGTTAAGGGGCTCGATTAAATAAATTGAAAGTTTAGTAACTAGAATAAACATTTAGGAATAGTTCAAGAATCTCATTGAACCAATTAAAAATTTACCTAAGTTTATGGACTATTTGTGTTATTTTTCCCTTCTTTTAACTAATTGTCTCTGTGACAAAAAAAAAAAAAACAAATTGGCTCAATACGATTCCTCGAAGCCGTCACATCTTAATTAGCTTTTGTTTGTATATTTTTCAATGAAGTCATGACCTTAATGAATAAATTATTCATTATTCCTAAAACGGGTGAGTATGTGTTTTTTGGTGAAAAGGAAAAGAAACTTAGAATGTATTTGTTTTCATTAAAATGATTTTCCAGACTTTCGCTGGTTCACTAAAAGCGGATAATTAGCAAAAAAAAATGGGAAAATTTCAATTAAGGACCCCAAGTGAACATAGTGTCAATAAGGCCATGAAGTGCCTAATCAGTCTCAAATAAGAGGTTGAAGTACCAAATTAGTCTCAAGTAAGGGCCTGAATTTGCCGGTCGATGAGCATTTGACCGGCTAGCGAACTCAGGTTCTTACTTGAGACTAATTAGACACTTCCAGCCCCTATTTGAGACTCTGATTGGGCGCTTCAGGCTCTTATTTGACACTGTATCCACTTTGGGTCCTTTTTGAGAAAAAGACCCTACTTGGGGTCCTTCATTGGAATTTTCCCAAAAAAAATTTACGGTCAAGGAAAACCACTATAATTAAAGTTAAGGAAAATAATTTCTCTATCCTAAAAATAAGAAATAGTTTTCCCAAGCTTCTTTTCCAAATGTATTCTTACGCAGAATAGCAAATTGTTGTCATGTGAAGTTTAATGGGCAATAAGAGATTATGTGTGTTAATAATTTGCATTTTCTATTTTTCTGGCATCCTTTCTTTAGCGGCTTTACTTTGATAATAAAAAACTTAAAAAGTATACTTCATAAATTAGTCATATCATAGACAAGGATTTTGGTATCATCTTGGTATCTTATATTATGAACTAAATTTGATTATAACGGAGAGAATAGTAATGAAAATAAAAGGGTTAATACAATCAAAAACCTCAAACTGATACACATGTGATAATTTTACTCCGAACTATTTTTTTGGCCTTTAAAAACTCCAAACTGGTATACTTGTGATAATTTGACTCCGAACTAATTTTTTGACCATCAAAAACCCCAAACTGATACACCTGTGACAAATTTACCTTTCATTAGTTTCCGTTAAATTTTACTATCAAATTGCTAAGTTTGATGACACATGGTAGTTGACAAATGTACCAGTTTAGAGTTTTACCCCTCTGTTTGTTACAAGTTTATCAATTTGTGATTTTTCGTGATATTAATCCAATTTAACGGACACTAACGGTGGGTAAATTTGTCACAAATGTACCAGTTTGGGATTTTTAGTGGTAAAAAAATTAGTTTTTGGTAAAATTATCACATGTGTACCAGTTTGAGGTTTTTTATGGTAAAAAAAATAGTTCAGGATAAAATTACCACGAGTATACCAGTTTGGGATTTTTTGTGATCAAAAAAATAATTCGGGGTAAATTTGTGACAAATTTACCAGTTTGGGATTTTTTGTGGTATTAACCAAAAATAAAATAAAACTTTGAAAAAAATTTTCCCATACGTCACTAAACAATCGAAAACTAATTATTTTACCTTATAGATAATTTTCACGAAAAACAGTTTTTTAAGCAACTTTATTTCCACTAGCTACACGAAACTTGCCCTACTTGTTTCCTTTCTTAGCATCTTGCGCATATCGCTAATTTTACAATTTTCCTAATTCTCCTAATGGTATTGATAAAATTTAAGAATACAAACCAGGGAAACTTGCTTGAGTCCAAGCCAAATTACCTTCAGGTTTCAAATATTTCCCTTTTCAATTAGAATCGAATGACATGCTTAGTTTCCTAATTTAACTAGGGATAAACTATCCCGACTCCCTGAAAGCCGATATTCTTCTATAAATATCCATAGATGGAGAGACAGGTCTTTAATTAGGGAAATATAATTACCGAGAGAGGAAAGGTTGTTAGTCATGGTGACTCCCGGGAGTTCTGGGAAATTAGCGATGGATTCCGGAGTTAGGCTGGAAGATTTCAGCAACGTCAAGAACGAAGGAGTCTCTAACGAGTGCTTTCGGTTCTGGGCATTGTTGGAGGTATGCAAGGTGGCCAGAAAGAATTATAGAGAGGAGAAGAAGTTGCAGCAGAGGGAAGAAGCCAAGAAAGAGAAGAAAGAATCGCAAGCAGCAGTAGAGGGAAAGACGACGTTGATGAATGAGGAACCGATGAAAACTGCTGGCGGAGCTAGTGGGAAGAGTACTGGGAAACGTAAATATGGTGACGATGCCGAGTGGGAATTGGAGACTTGTGCATCTGCCGAACTAGAAGACGCCGAGGAACCGGGTTTCGTGGGAATGCTGTCGCCGTCGTCGTCGAGAAAGAACCAGTGTTGTTGCAAGAAAGCCGATGAGGATGCGAACAAGGATCATGATCCTGAGTGGAACGTGGAGACGCGCACGTGCTCTGAATTAGAAAAAGCCGGGGTGTTGAGTTTCGCCAGAACGTCATTGTCGAGAAAGAAGTGGAGTTGCAGAGAGAAGAGCAGTAAGAAAGTGAATAAGAATTGCTCTATGAAGGACGACGATGGTGAGTGGGACTCAGAGACACGTGCATGCTCCGGAATAGAGAACGCCGAGGGGTCGGGTTTTGCAGGAATGTCGACATCATTGTCGCCGTCGTCGTCGAGAAACAAGGGGCAGAGTCCTTGGAAGAAAATCAATACTAAAGTGAATAAGAAGCGCGCGAAGGACTGTGAGGACCGGCCCAACATGCCTCAAGAGTTGAAGGATCATATCACTAGGGTTTTGGGCGGCAAAGAAGTGCGATTGGTCATACAAAAGCACTTGACCCAATCAGACGTGAGCGGCGAACTTTGTCGCGTGTCGATCCCCAAGAGTCAGATCATCGACTCTGAATTCTTGAGGGAGGACGAAAAGAAGTTGTTGGAAGCATCCGTTGACAAAGATGTGAGGGTGCTGTGCTACCGTTCCCCAGAAGATAAACTAGGAGAGAAGGTTCTCAAGTTGAGACTGTGGGTGATGCACAAAAAACCCAAAGGTCAAAGGGTCGCGGGCAGGAAGGAGAGAGAGTCTCTGGAGACATGCACAGGCAGAGAGGATCACAACGGTGGCGAGGAGGAGGCGTTGAAGAAGGGCAAATCAAGAGGAACGGATGGTGGCAAAGGGCCAAGACCATCGTGGATGTACATCTTGAGGACCGGCTGGCCCCAGTTTGTAAAGGATAATAAGCTCGAGCTTCACGAGGTCGTCCAGATATGGTCGTTTCGGGTCAACTCGGACTTGGCTCGTGACGAGTTATGCTTGGCCTTGATCATACTACCTGGAAAACAAGCAAGAGAGAGCTAGGAAGTCACCTGATTGATTGAGTATGGTCTCCAAATTAGTTATAAGGATTTATCCAGTTAGTGGCACTGAACTTGTTTTCTTTTCATTGTTAAACAGCCGCTATGTTTGGTAAAAGGAAAGAATGAAATTCTTCCTTATTCTTGGCCAAAACCTTATTATTGTTTTATCATCTAATCAATTTAAGTGACATTTCCTTGATTCATTCTGTCTTTTGTCTGGCAAATTCTTTAGAGATTGGACTTTGAGCTAATTTTGAGGAAACATCATATTATAGGTTCGATAGACGGGTGGTGTTATACAAACTCAGGATAATATTTGGGAGAAGTATCTCGTGGGAGATCCTTACAATACTCGACTGGGTTAAACTTGTGTTTCTTATAATATTAAGTTAGTTAAAATAAGAGTCAATATTCTTCCCCATAAACCTCTCAGCTAAGAATTTATAGAGGCGGGAATGTGAAAGTAGCTCATTTTATAAAGGCTAAATGGAGTCATCTGTACAATTTTCAATTAGTTAAGGCTACATATATTCTAGGAGCACTGTATAACTCGTCAATCTTCTTTTCACAAAGGTTTGTTTAGAAAATAATATGTTATCATCAGCGAGAACTTTCTAAGCGCATCATTAAAATCATCCATAATTCCTCTTAAGGCACAGCTTGAAATGTATAGTGTAAGGTCCATGGAGGCCTGCAAAAAAATTTCATATTCAAAAAAGCATACGTGGCTGCATGCTACATACGAAGAGAAAATAGTTATGGTAAACCCATCAGCCGCTAAAAATGATATAATGGGAGACGGCTAATACTGCCTCCAAAAGCCTAAAAAGCAGTCGCCGATGTCATCAGCCACTGTTTACGGGGTTGTGCTAATGCCATTGGCGGTGGTTCGTTGATCGGCATCTACAGATTTGCCGCCAAACGCGATAGGGGACTGCCCCACGCAGGGAACTCTACGAGAGGGCCGGAGCAACCGTGTTCCTAAAGGCGTGCTGCAGCGACGGTTTACCTGTTCTCAATACCTCTAGAATTCCCTGGCCCATTTACAAAACTCTTTTAGAGGCAGGTAAGCAGTCCCTAGAACTGAAGTGGGGTGGGATTTGTGCTTGATATGGGATTGACCTTCAATAGTCCTTGTAAAAATATATGTTTTCACCAGAAATAAACTATATAATTAGTTCCAGAAATTTACGACTTTCATTTTTCATCATATCAGTATAATTTTCGAACCCTGCTGGTTGTTACTTGTTACCCAGATTCGTTAACCTTTCAGGTGCTTTCCGTTTGGTCATCTTTCTTTCTTCTTGTGACAGTTGAACAGGGGTTTCGTAGTTAGTTTCTCCACTGGTACTATATAAAGGTGGCGCTGAAGATTATATGGGTACATCCCACTTACATTATTCACGAAAGAGAGAGAAAAATCAAGAAGAGATCGTAGAGTGAATTTCTTTCTTCTTTGTCCTTTCTTATTGAGAAGAGAGTGGTTTCACAGTGGATGAACGCAAGAGGCCGCTACGTTCCGAAGATTTCGAGGGCTGTTCCATGGATCATCTCCCACCCAACGAGATGCTCGAGTTGGTAGGCAGAGCTGCGAAGGAGAAGCACAGGGGAGAAGGATCATCTCATGGACAAGAAAATCGCGCATTGTCCATCGAAACCTCAAGCAGTAATGCGTCAAGAGGAGGCGAACCACCGACGAATGCGGGGCGCGGTAAGCAGCCCGTAGACACTCGTGGAAGAGTGGGAAATAGCGTAGTTAGGGAGCAAGATGTTCAAGAAAGAAACTCCCAAGAAGGATATGATCCAAATGACGACAGTTTGAGGAAGCGGATAGCAGAAATATTGTTAGGCGACGGAGGAAACTCGGCATCTGAAGGCGGCGAGGACAAGGAATGGAGATCAGGAGAAGACGAGAAGAGCGGTGGCAGTGGCGGTGGGTCGAAGAGGAAATCTGGGTCGCTGGACAAAGAAGCCGGAGAGGGCAGCAGCAACAGAAACCAGAGGCGGAGGTTCTCCAAGAATGACTTGCCACCTCTTCCCAACTCACCACCAGAAATGCCTGGAGAGTTCAAGGACAAGATCAATGGGCTGGGTGGAAAGGAGGTCACACTGGTCATGCAAAAAGTGATGCTATACTCGGATATGAGTAGGCAAAGGTGCCGCCTCTCGCTCCCCAAGAACCAATTCAAAGAAATGGGTTTCCTGAGAGAGGGAGAGAGGAGGAAGTTGGATGCGAGAGAGGAAATACCCGTCAGGGTGATTTTTCCGAACCTGTCGGAGAAGGGCCTGATCTTTACAGTCTGGGAGATGCGCAAAAAGGGCAAAAGCAATGCGAAGAAGGCGGAGCTGACGCATAACAAGGATGGTAAAGACAACAGGGAGAAGAGGGCGAAGAGGGCGAAAACAGCGCACGGCAACAATGAAGATGGTAAGACGGAAACTAAGAAAGCGAAGTCGACGGATGAACAAGGCAAAGATGGTACAAAGGAACTAAAACCATCGTTAATGTATGTCTTGAGGACTGGCTGGAGAGCTGCGGCTGAGGAAAGCGGGCTAGATGTACTCGATAGGATTCAAGTTTGGTCGTTTCGCGTCAATTCTGATGCTTGTCAAGATCAGCTTTGCTTCGCTTTGATCAGACTACCAAGAGAAGACCGCAGTTGAGATGCAACAGGGTGCAGCAACTTCGAAGAAGCTGGTGCTTGCTCAACTTCAGAGAAGGGACGCCAGGCCCCTCAGAACCAGGACTAGTTTGTGTGTCCCCTAGAACTTCCACTGATTTCATTTGATTTTCGTCAGAGTAATTTGAGTTGGCATTTGACAACATGTTGAGGGCCATGCTTTTTTTTTTGTCAAGTATTTTCGGGCTCATAATCGTACCGAGGTTTTGTTTGGAGGGACATTTACATCATCCCAACTGTGCAGAGTCTTGCTTTTTCAGCTGGCGTCAAAGATTTTCCTCTTTTCATGTGTGATCATGTAACGAGAAGTTGAAAATTTTGCGACAAAATTGCATGCTTCGGGGTGTGATATTATAGATCAGCACATCCGCCCTTATAGATCAGGTGGACTCGCCCCACCTCATCCGCCAGAAGCCGGCAAGAGTTTTTCGAACTTCCACCCTTGTAGTTCAATATATGAGTAGCTGGAACGTCTTCGATGTTCGTATTAGACACAGCGGACGCCAAACCTCCCTCAGATTTACATGTTTTCATTTGGCATTCAATAGTTTACATGTGGTTAATTAGTAGACAGCTGATGCAGAGCTTGAGCAAATTCCAATACACGTGCATGCAGATAGCCCTGGAAAAGCTCTGCTACAGTCAGCTTCAATCGCTCTCTTGAACTTCAATGAATCTCCACATCTGTCGGAAGTGGAATAGATGAAACAACAAATATCACATATTTCCTGCAATTTTCAACTTTTTAGATAGACAAATTTTCACTTTTTTGTATGTCGTGTTTATTTGATTAAATTTAGTCAAATTAGTAACTTAAAAATAAACTATAATAGCAGGAATATCAACTTGATGCAACCACTTTTACTATTATAAAGATCATAAACAATAATATGCTTATATAGAACCATCTTAATATTTATAAAGATAAAAAAAAAGTAAAAAAAAAAGTAAGAAAAAGATGGCAATTTTTTTTTGTTGATTTAGGAAATGGATTGAAATAAAAAGTCATTGTAAAATCCGCGCAATCGTGTAATTATGAGAACTATTTTGACTTTTTTTTTTATGGAAAGTTAAGGGGCTTTATTAAGCAAATTGAAAGTTTGGAAACTAGAATGAACAATTAGGAATAGTTCAAGAACCTCATTGAATTATGGATGACATTGCATATTAGGTCAAAGTTTAGGGATTATGTGTGTTATTTTCTCTTCTCTTAACAAATTGGCTCTATGCCAAAAAAAAACAACTAATTTGGATCAATACATTTCCTTGAAGCCGTCACTTAATTAGCTTTTTAAATTTTTTTTAATGAAGTCACGACCTTAATGAATAAATAAATTATTATTCCTAAAATGAGAGGGTATCTGTTTTTTGGCAAAAAGGAAAAAAAATTTCGAATGTATTTGTTTTCATGAAAATGATTTGCATGAAATAATTTTTCAAACTTTCACTTATTTAGTTTGCTGAAAGTGGATAATCAGCACAAAAGATTGGTCAAGGAAAACCACTGTAATTAAAGTTGAGCAAAGTAATTTTTCTATTCTAAAAATAAGAAATAGTTTCCCAAGCTCCTTTTCCACATGTATTCTTACGCAGAAAAGCAAATCGCGGTCATGTGAAGTTTAATGAGCAATGAAAGATTGAGTTTATCAATTGTTTGCATTTACTATTTTTTTGGCATCCTTTCTTTAGTGGCTTTATTTTGATAATAAAAAACTTAAAAATTACACTTCATAGATAAGTCATATCTTAGATAAGGATTTTGGTATCGCCTTAGTGTCTTATATTATGAACCAGATACGATTATAACAGAACGAATAGTTTGAAAATAAGATTTAAACTTTGAAAAACTTTTTTCTGCGTCACTAAACAATTGAAAACTAATTATTTTACGTTAAACATAACTTTCACGAAAAACAATGTTTTAAGTAACTTTATTTCCACTAGTTACACGAAACTTGCCCAACTTGCTTCCTTTTTCAGCATCCTGCGCATTTTGCTAATTTTACACTTTTCCTAATTCTCCTAATGGTATTGACAAAATTTAAGACTTAAAACTAGGGTACATGCTTGAGTCCAAGCCAAATTACGTTCGGGTTTCAAATATTTCCTTTTCAATCAAAATCGAATGTCATTCTTACTTAACTAATTTAAGTAGGGTTAAACTATCCCTACTTCCTGAAAGCTGACATTTCTTCTGTAAATATCCATAGTTGGAGAGACAGGTCTTTAATTACCGAGAGAGGAAAGGTTGTTAGTCATGGTGACTCCCGAGAGTTCTGGCAAAATTAGCTATAGATACAGGAGTTAGGCTGGAAGATTTCAGCGTCGTCAAGAACGAAGGAGTCTCTGACGAATGCTTTCGATTCTGGGCATTGTTGGAGGCGTGCAAGGTCGCGAGAAAGAATTATAGAGAGGAGAAAAAGTTGCAGCAGAGGGAAGAAGCCAAGAAAGAGAAGAAAGAATCGCAAGCAGCAGTAGAGGGCAAGACGACGTTGGTGAATGAGGGAGGACGAAAAGAAGTTGTTGGAAGCGTCTGTTGATAAAGATGTGAGGGTGCTGTGCTACCGTTCCCCAGAAGAGAAACTAGGAGAGAAGGTTCTCAAGTTGAGACTGTGGGTGATGCACAAAAAACCCAAAGGCCAAAGGGCCGCCGGTGGCAAGGAGAGAGAGTCTCTGGAGACACTCGCAGGCGGAGAGGATAACACCAGTGGCGAGGAGGAGGCCGGATTGTTGAAGAAGGGCAAATCAATTGGAACGGATGGTGGCGAAGGGCCAAGACCATCGTGGATGTACAACTTGAGGACCAGCTGGCCCCAGTTTGTAAAGGATAGTAAGCTCGAGCTTCACGAGGCCGTCCAGATTTGGTCGTTTCGGGTCGACTCGGACTCGGCTCACGACGAGTTACGCTTGGCCTTGATCATACTACCTGGAAAACAGCTCTTTAATTAGAGATTGGACTTCGATAACAGCTAATATTGTGGAAAAATCATATTATAAGGTTCGACAGATGGGTGGCTTCATACATATTTAAAATCATATTTGGGAGAATTATCTCATGGGAGGAGACCCTTACAGTCATTTGTGAGAGAGTAATGGTCAATTTTCTTCCCTATAATCCTGTCAGCTAACAAAATTTATAGAGGCAGGAATGTGAGAATAGCTCAGTTTACAGAGGGCAAATGGATTCACTTCCACAATTTTCAATTACGTAAGGCAACGCATATACTACGAGCATTGCATAACTTGAAACATTTTACCATCCTCGAAAATAACATGCTAACATCCTCGAAAACTTTTTAAGCATATCCTTAAGATCGTTCATTATTCCTCTTAAGGCACAACTTCAAATGTATAGTATGAAGGCCAGAAAAAAAATCATATCCAAAAAAGCATGCTTGGCTGCATGCCACATATGAAAAGAAAATAATTTTGGTAAACCCATCAACTGCTAAAAATGATATGATAGGAGACGGCTCACACCGTCTCCAAAAGCCCAAAAAGCAGTCGCCGTTGTCATTGGCCACAGTTTACAAGTCGTGCTAATGCCATTAGCGGCGGCTCGTTGACCGGCATCTACAGACTTGCTGCCAAACATGATAGGGGTCTGCCCGGCACAGGGATTTTTACAAGAGGGCCGTAGCAATCGTCCCTAAAGGTGTGCTGCAACGATGGTTCGCCTGTCGTCAATAGCACCTCTAGAAGTCGCCGGCTCGTAAGCAGTCCCCAGAACAGGACGTTCAGCACGAGACTGGCAAATCCTAGTGTGGGAAGGTTACAGCATTGAAGTGGAGTGGGATTTGTCTGCTTAATATGGGATTGACCTTCAATAGTCCTTCTAAAAATATATGTTTTCACCAGAAATGAACTGTATAATTTTCGAAACCCTGCTGGTTGTTACTTGTTACCAGATTCGTTAATCTTTCAGGTGCTTTCCGTTGGGTCATCTTTCTTTCTTCTTGTGACATAGTTGGACTGGGGTTTCGTAGTTAGTTTCTCCACTGGTATTGTATAAAGGTGGCGCTGAAGATTGTATGGTGCATCCCACTTGCATTATTCACGAAAGAAAGAGAGAAAAATCAAGAAGAGATCGTAGACTGAATTTCTTTCTTCTTTGTCCTTTCGTATTGAGAAGATGCTGGTTTCACAGTGGATGAACGCAAGAGGCCGTTGCATTCCGAAGATTTCGAGGGCTGTTCCATGGACCATCTCCCACCTAACGAGATGCTCTGGTTGGCAGAGCCACGAACGATGAGCACCAGGGAGAAGGATCGTCTCGTGGACAAGAAAATTGCCCAATGTCCATCGAAACCTCAAGCAGTAATGCGTCGATAAGAGGCGAACCACCGAAGAATGGGGGGTGCAGTAAGCAGCCCGTAGACACTCGTCCATGAGTGGGAAATAGCGTAGTTAGGGAACAAGATGTTCAAGAAAGAAACTCCCAAGAAGGATATGATCCAGATGATGACCTTTTGAGTAAGTGGATAACGAAAAAGTTGTCAGGCGAAGGAGAAAGCTCCGCATCTGATGGCGACGAGGACAAGGAATGGACATCAGGAGAAGACGAGAAGAGGTGCGGCAGTGGTGGCGGGTCGAAGAGGAAATCTGGGTCGCTGGACAAAGAAGCCGGAGAGGGCAGCAGCAACAGAAACCTGAGGCTGACGTTCTCCAAGAAAGACTTGCCACCTCTCCCCAACCCACCACCAGAAATGCCTGGAGAGTTCAAGGACAAGATCAATGGGTTGGGTGGCAAGGAGGTCACACTGGTCATGCAAAAAGTGATACTATACTCGGATATGAGTAGTCAAATGTGCCGCCTCTCGCTCCCCAAGAACCAATTCAAAGAAATGGGTTTCCTGAGAGAGGGAGAGAGGAGGAAGTTGGATGCGAGAGAGGAAATACCCGTCAGGGTGATTTTTCCGAACCTGTCGGAGAAGGACCTGATCTTTACAGTCTGGGAGAGGCGCAAAAAGGGCAAAAGCAATGCGAAGAAGGCGGAGCTGACGCATAACAAGGATGGTAAAGACAACAGGGAGAAGAGGGCGAAGAGGGCGAAAACAGCGCACGGCAACAATGAAGATGGTAAGACGGAAACTAAGAAAGCGAAGTCGACGGATGAACAAGGCAAAGATGGTACAAAGGAACTAAAACCATCGTTAATGTATGTCTTGAGGACTGGCTGGAGAGCTGCGGCTGAGGAAAGCGGGCTAGATGTACTCGATAGGATTCAAGTTTGGTCATTTCGCGTCGATTCTGATGCTTGTCAAGATCGGCTTTGCTTTGCTTTGATCAGACTACCAAGAGAAGACCGCGGTCAAGATGCAACGGGTTACAGCAACTTTGAAGAAGCTGGGGGTTGCTCCACTTCAGAGAAAGGGAGCAATACAGCTCAGAACCAGGACTAGTTTGTGTGTCCCCTGGAACTTCCACTGATTTCAATCGATTTTCGTCAAGAGTAATTTGAGTTGGCACTTGACAACATGTTGAGTGCCATGTTTTTTTGTTTCTCATGTATTTTCGAGCTCATAATCGTACTGAGTTTTTGTTGGGAGGGACATATACAGCATCCCAACCGTGCAGAGTTTTGCTTTTTCAGCTGGCGTCAATGATTTTCCTCTTTTCACGAGCGATCACGTCACCAGAAGTTGAAAATTTTGCGACATAATTGCATGCTTCAGGGTGTGATAATATAGATCAGGAGGACTCGCGCCACCTCATCCACCGGAAGCCAGCAAGAGTTGTTCGAACTTCCCTTCCACCCTTGCGGTTCAATATCTGAGTAGCTCGAACGGCTTTGATCTTTTGTATTAGATACAGCGGTCGCCACACCTCACTCAATTTACATGTTTTCATTTGGCAGTTAATAATTTACATGTGCGTAATTAGCAGACAACTGACGCAGAGTTTGAGCAAATTCTAATACACAGGCTTGCAGATAGCCCTGGAAAAGCTCTGCTATGATCAGCTTCAATTGCTCTGTTGAACTTCCATGAATCTCCGCATCTGTCGGAATTGGAAAAGATAAAACAACAAATATCACATATATCCTGCAATTTTCCGTTGAACATTCAGACACACAAGCACACGAAACCTGAGAAAATTTGGTTAGCATTTGATTAGGGAAGATGAAATATGAGTATGAACAGATATACACAGACCCGAGAAGCCGAACATCCTGACAAATCAACAACTTTTATTGAGCCGAAAAAGAAACAATTGTCAAAAAGAACTAGATTTGATTCTGATCTACTCCTTTTCACAAGAATTACAATCATAACTCTGAAACCTAGAAGTCACTCATTTCGCAAGATGGGTTAGTTTGCCTCCTTGTGGAGAAACAAATTGACTGTGCTGTGCAACCTAATTCATGAATTGCCGGCAGTTTGGAGCTTTGCATAAGCAGGGGACTTTGAATTCATCTGGCTCATCAGGATCGAATAAGTAATCATACCTGCAGCAAACGCCACAGATAATTCAGATACACACACGCGCACATACATATATATGTATATATATATATATATATATATATATATATATATATATATATATAAAGAGAGAGAGAGAGAGAGAGATACGTTAGTTCATCCCCGGCTGATACGTTGGTCTTGGCAATAAGAACTATCCTGCTCTCTTCATGGCCTACACTCATGATCCGTGCATAGCAATTGGGCATACACTGCATGAGAAGCAGAGAGATCATGAGAAGAGTGCTACATTGAATTACAGAGAGGAGGGTCCATGTTTGAAGAAACCTACCGAATGGTTGATGAGACGCGCTATATTTCCTTTATCAGTAGCATCCACCACTACTTCTTCGCTGATCTTAAATAACTGCAATCGGTATTAGCTCAAATTCAATTTCTTAAGAAAGAAACAGTAAATTAATTGAAAACAGCGTATATCCATGAGAAAACAGGGACGGAGTTCTGAAGATTTCTGCACTCCGATGCTTAAAAACTTACATAACAGTCCTTCCCTTCCTGTCGGTACTTTGCCTCCCTAAGATCTGCAACGCTACGCCTCACCTGCTCCCCTCGATATTCAATAACCTGCAGAGAACAGCACGATATTCACAATGCATGAATGGAAGTATCTGTATCACATGGCGACCAATAATTACAGGATGCAAATCTCCCATTTTTTCCTCTTCATTTTCCATATCAAATAGGTCAAAAGAGAATTACCATACATCAGTCACAGGCTGTCAGCTCAAAAATATGAGACAGACAGTGCACCAAGAAAATAAACTGGCATTCCTCATTACAATACAATGTCTCGTGCACATTTCTTATTGCTATGCCATATGAAAATATGCTCGAAGCCCAAGGTCCATGCAAGGAAAGAGCACAAAAAAGGCCAAAGGCACGGTACTTACCATCTCTCCTTCTTGGATATTCCTCCTTGCAAATAGTCCCCACCCATGTATTCCAGATCTACCGAAGCAAGCTCGGTCATGTTCAGTTCTCTGTAGTCATATCAGTAACACGATGTGGAATTAGAAAGCAAGGGAAAACGAAAAGACAACACCGCAAAAGAGCATGAAAGGAAGAGCATTTGCCTGCAAGTGTAGTAGTCTTTCACGGAATGATGAGAATGTGTTGGGCTCCTCTACTTCCTGTAGATGCAATGATAGCAAATTTTAATAATGAGCTGCACATGTCTCAACTTTTGATTTGCAGATTAAAAACACAAAAGCAACTAGAAAAGGACAAGGGTATACTCTAAATTTGTTCAAACTGTCAACTATGCCTAGAGAATGATGGCAAGATCCTTTGACTCTGTGAGGAATAGCTTCTTCCCCAGATCTCTAGCAAGATGAAAAGTCAAAGGAAGATAAGTACAAGATTATCCTTGTCATGTTATGCATGCAACAAAACAATCGGATAGATTGAGAAAGTTGTGAGATGAACCTTCCGGTTATTTTTCAATCTTCTAAAGACCCGGCATCTTGCAGCAGAGAGTGGATCCAATTCACTGATTTCTGCTGCTGGAACATCTTCAAGCACTCGTCTAGATGAAATGAGCCTTGAACCACCCCTCCTTTTGTTTTGTATGAGGCTTTTAGCGGAAAAAACCCCTGCAGGAGTTTGTATGATGAGAACAGTATCCGGATTTGGGGCCCTGAACCAAAAGAAAAAATCATTAAGTCATAACCAACAGTGATAATGAGTTACGAAGACACGGGCAGTGCTTGGTGATCCAGGCAATTCATTGAAAGGAATTGTAGAGCCATGAGTTTGGTTCAAGTTTCACTGGGTAGATATGGCTAGAAGGAGAACACATTCTCATAATTGGAGGAGGGAGGTGCTAAAGCTTTCCTTCTCTAAGGAAAGAGAACATAGTTTCGTAGTTGTAAATTGAATACAAAATGCACAGACATGTGCAGCGTTCTATGGGTGGTATGGTGACTGAACTTGTGAGAGAATGAAGAGTGCTTATCCATAAGTACGCATTCACAGAGGAAAGGAGAGACAATGGAGAGGGCTTAAATATTTGGCAAGATATCCAGACTGCCCATTTAAGGAGGTAAATAACCTATAATAAGGAAAAAACAATGAGAAGTAGAGAACAACGAATAATATGCTGTGGGTGGACAGTGGAGTTAAGGAGGGACCGTCATTATTGTGAAAACACAGAAGCGAGTCCATACCGGTGATAAGCGCAATAAGAGATCATCCTTGTAATCTGTTTCCCATTTTTCTCCAAGCTATGCAACTGAAAGCCAAAAAAGAAATATACTTTAAGAAGAGACATCCATGTTTCCAGTCTGTTTTCTGAAATAATCCAGACAGATACGTTACTCATACTAGCCCAAAAGTACCTAAAAAGTTTGTTGGCTCCAGTTATACAATCAAGCAACAGTATTGGACTTTAGCCAAATGAATATAGTAAACTGGACAACTACCCAAGTTCTGAAGGTTGTGATGACTCACCTCCATTCGATACCCTGCCCTTGATGCACACATTGCATGGTAATATGTCGAGCATTTACAGCATTGCGTACAGGAACCATGAATTTGCTTACAAATAACGCATATCTGAAGTTTAATTCACATATGTGTCAGCAACATATTCAAGTGAGATAAAGCCAAACACACCAACAGGACATGCACCAGCCTAGACAGCAATGGTGAGTTAGAAAGGATAATTGCAGAAATGATAAAAAGACAAGACTAAACATGAAAATTACTGACATAAACATGAGAAAAATTATAGCAAAAATAACATACACTACAATCATAAAATATGTAATATACTTGACATTTCTATCATTGAGGCAAATATTATATTTGGAATGTTATGCCTGGGTTATTAAAAGCTTCACATTACTAAAACGAGTTAGCATCTCTTGATTCATAAAAAGCAAGATGCTGAATAAGCATTTTTTTTTGGCATAGATGCCGAACTAGGTTGAATTTGTTAAAGAAAAGTAAAAGTAAAAACTGGGAATTCAATTTCCGAGACAGGCTTTAACCTTAACAAAAGAATTTGATGGAATGCTTAAGATCCCAATGGCAGGCTCCATCTTCTCATCACTTGCAAAGGCAACTTCAGGTCGAAACCAAGCACATGTAACATGAACCCATAATGGGTCCACATCAGTTGGCTTCAGTGCACCACCTAAAGAGAAAAGGTTCAGCCATTGAGCTCAAGTAAACATGAAGAGACAGGAACTAACCTACCAAGCAAGTTCTCCCAACCACATACAACTGAAATATTTTCAGACATGGATTGAATAGAGGAAGCACAGGTGCAGAGACCCAAAAGTGCTTAAAACATTAGGAAACTGTTTCTAACATGATGTCCAAGGAGTAAATTAAAAAGCAACGGATATTTGACATATATATATATATATATATATATTTCACACACACACACACAAAACATATATAAAACAATGGAACTTTGTTCAATACAGCTTGGCTCTAATATATATATATAAGGGGATTTTCATATGTGCGGATAAAAATTCAATAGTCCTCTCCAGACTAGTTCCAGATAACATACATCCTGGCACTACCCTAACAAATCAGATACCACAAAGATAAAAAGCACCAATGAAGTACCTTTTACAGGACAAAGACAGCATTCCCTCTTGATGTCAGGTGTTTCACAAGCTTTGCATACCCATGATGTTAAATCTCGCACATTTCTTGCCCCATAGCACTCTTGATGAACCGCTATTTGACATCTAATAAGTACACAGTGACATAATTATAATTCCAGAATAACCTTAGTGCCAAAAACAAGTAAAGGAAGGAAGGAAGGAAAAAAAAATCAAAACAAGCATTAACAGGTCATTGGACCAAAATAATGTGCTAATCCTTGGGTCTCCTGAAAAAAAAGGCCCAGAATAATATCTCCTGCAAAGGTACTTTGTCAGAACTAGATACTTGCAATATATAAGGTGGGTACAAGATGCTCTGCTCCTCCCGTAATCCTAGAGTATAATCTTAATAGAAGGTGGCTTGTTATGATTGAGGTGGAAGTTATTTAACCACAATTTTATGGTGATTACCTGTTGCAGATAATAATTTTGTTGTAATCCCAATCTTCAACCCATCTACAGACAGCACATCGCTCGGTCGTCCATTTAGCATACACTGGTTCATACCTCTCTGTCTCAACGATAAAGATTGGCAAGTAAGAATTGGCTCTTTCAATCAGGAGAGTATATGCTAATAAGGGTAAGCAAACCTTGCAAAAATGCGAGCAGCTTCTGCTTCCTCTCTTTCATAGGAGGCCGTTTAGGCGGCTTCCCAGAAACTAAAGTTTTTTCATGGTATTCAGCCAATTGCAGCATCTGCAAATCCAAAAAGGATTTCAATATACCTCTCTCACGTAACTGGCCACGCTATTACCAATCATGGAAGACAAGTTATATTAAGGTTTCAAAACTCAGACTCAATAGATCTCTGTTCAGCATATAAACACCCAACACAGGCACATCATCTAACAGAAACACAAGAAATATTAACAGTACTAGAAAAGATGATCCACATCCATAAGAGGAAGCAACTAACAAGAATGTCAAATCTCTCTCAAAAAATTGAGAACCCCAGATTTAGACTGATTTAGAGATAGGGAAACTGCCTCACTGATTCAGGAACAAAGGAACCCAGAGACTTGGCTTTACCAACCAATCAAAAGAAACTAAAATGAGTCAACGATAAAAGGTACAATTCTTTAATAGAAAGATCAGTGAGGTCATGTAAAATTAAAATTTGCAAAAATCTGCACAAGGGCACAAATTAGGAAAGGAGTTTGCTTCTCATCTTCGTGGCTTTTGCTTGTCTTTCAACTCAAGGTTTGGCAAGGATCGGCAAAAGAAGGGAAAAATTGCATTGAAAATACCTAGCAACAAAAATTAGCGGCAGATTATATTGCCTTGAAACAAGGGTAAGAGGAGTTATTCTGGCTCCAACTACATGGCCCTTTCCTTCCCTCAGGCTCAGATCTTGCCACTGCTAACTTATCTTCATCATTGCAGTAGATTCAACATAATATTCTACTTTGAAGGTGCCGACCACTTAATTCTAGATTTGTGGTCGTATGTGCACTTGTACTCAGGCATTGCCTTCACCAAGATACGGAGGGTTCAGGCAAGGAAAAGGCTCCTTCTCAATTGTATACCACGACCAATGACATAATATTCTACACTTCTGGAGAAAGTAGCACAAGTACCTCATCCCAATACATTGCTACAAGGAGATCCTCCTTGGGCTACATATAAGACCAGACACCACTAGCTACTGGAAAGGTACGTCTCAACTGCTGACCAAGTGATAGTCTAGTAATTAAAATTATTGCTTGATGCTGACAAATACAAATACAAAAAAAAAAAAAAAGCCCACAAAAACCAGCAACAATTTTTTTGACACGTCATAAATTTGACGAGCATAATGCAAAAATTCGGCTTAAGCACATACCCATTTCTCCAGTGGTAACATGGAACCTTTCACTTTTATGCTGGTTTTCCAATTCCTTAACTTGGAATTTGTATGTCGTTCCCAGTCACTCAGTGCTTGTTTTTTTGATCCACAAAGCCCACACTTGCAAATAACTCTGAGGAGAAAAGGAGAAGAAATTAAAAGGCAATTCATCAAATTAACCAATTGGTGTATTTCTGAGGATTGCAACAGAACCAAAGTTTGGACAGTTATATGAATGCAGAAAGTCAGAGACCATGGAAAGGATATGCAGTGATGCAGGACACTGTAAGTTAAACTTACAAATGAAGGCTTGGAAAGTAGATGCCCTCAACACCAGCACAAACAACTGTAACTTTGTTAGGCAGCACCAACTGGCCACTACTCCTGTTCATCCTTCAGCAAAAGGTAGATCAACTATTTAGTAAGTGAGAACTAGACAAAGTTACAATGCTACGTATATAAAAGCAGTACATCTAGCATGCTCTCAGTAACAGGCAAGGAATTTCCAAAAGTGAGAAGGTTTATTTCTGAATAAAAACAACTGGCACAGAGAGAGAGAGAGAGAGAGAGAGAGTTGGTGTGCAATTACTTTATTATAGGTTGGGCCTTTTCAGAATCAGATAATTCAAAATTGAACTTCGCTCTACAGGCAGGGCAATAATAATCAGTGCCACCCATCTCCTTCAAAAATAGTAAAATACAAAAGAATAGTCAGAGGTTGGACCATTTGCCAATGCAAAACAGAACGATGTAAATGATAGTAACTGTACCTTAAAACGGTTACTTGAGATTTTATCGCACTCCGCATGAATCCAAACTTTACAGCCATCACACCGTACCTAATGCCATGAGAATGTTAGAAAATTTTACTATAAGGAGTTACGGAAAAAAGCAGTATATCAGATTAAACCTGCCAAAAGGTCAGTTATCCTTACCCAACTCCCGCTGTCAGAATGATTCCATATCTTCTTGCATATGCCGCAGTAATGATTTGATTTTATCATCTGCAAACAGAAAAGGTTCAGGTAATTTCAGCATTTTATATATGTCTTAAATGCTATATATGGGTTTCGCATACCCGTCAGTGCCATGTAGTCGATTTATTTCTACCTCTCATATGAAATTATAAGTCATATGCCATTACAGGAAAGATGAATTTTACAAACCCTAGAACACAATCTGCACAGTGATTGCCCTCCAGGAGTTGAAACCTTCTCTTTCTTTGTCATTCTCACTGGAAGGATAGATCCACAGCCTTCACAGCACCGTGGTTCTTTCTTCATCCCAGTTACATCCTGCAGGAAAAAGTTCAACCACGTAAGGATGATCATGAACATCATCACATATATTTATCCCAATCATACTACTGACCAAGGTAAGAGGAAGATAGGCATGGATGATGATTCCCACCCTCAAGTTTTGGTCCCCCCCACAACACCCAAAAACAAAAGGAAATGAAATCTATCCTAACTCCATTGTCACGCAAAGACGAACCTCTGCTGGCCAACTGATTCCATGAAAACCAAACCCAGGAAAATCCAGATATCATATAACTATCAACTAGACTTGAGTGCCATTAGCACTAAACATGGATTCTAAGAGATTAGTAATAGATCTATTCAATATGTTAAGAATGTTCCCCAATGAATAGAAATTAAGTATGTAAAGAAAGAGGCGCCTTAGAGAAACCTACCGAGTTAAGATAGTTAAACTCTTGATCTTGATTTGAACCAGTAGCCTCCTCAATCCCTCTATAAACAAAATCAGCAGCTGTAGTATTTCCAGCAGCCAAATTAATGTCATGTGTCAACTTTTCAGTAAAACCATTTTCTGCTAAAAATGCCTCCTCCATTGCAATTTGGAAGTCGCTGGGTTTGCAGTCCTTCAACTCAGGCTGCTCCTGAAACCTGCAAAAAGCACACTTTGGGCTCAGTACAATTGAGCCTTATCCCAAAGATCCAGTGTCCGAGTGAAATGAAGCACCAAGCACTGACCTTTCCACAAAGTCCATAAATGGGAAAATCCTCCCTCGTCTCACCCACGCGAAATCCTGATTATAAACACTTGAACGTTCAGAACAAGATGCCAATGATTTACACAACAGCTCATGTATATATTTCAGTAAATAGAAACCAGCACAAGTAAAGAAAGTACTTCCTGTGCATACCCTATGATCCTCACTCCCAGCATAACCAAAGAACATCACACAAGCTGCGTCAGCGATACAAGCTCTTAAGACCAGTTCTGGAGCTTGTGTCAGTGGATCAATGACAATGGCAGGCCAAAAAGGCTCAAATTCCCCAGATTTCGCCCACACAATATCGCCTGAATAGAAGTCCTCGGGCCCATACAATCCATCTTTCCTTTCCTCACGCCAATCCATTAAGTTTTCCTTTCTGTCAGTTTCCTCTACATCTAACCTGCTGAACTCACCAAGATGGTCCTGTATAGACGTAAGCGAACTGCGGGAGGTTGAGTACTTCCTTATGTCGATATTCCCATGCCCAACTTCTTCTTCCTCAGCTTCTTCACACAATGTACCATATCCGAGATACCTGAAACCAATTTCATCCTCCTTTCTCCTATTTTTCAAGCCATTACTCAAAGTTCTAGCCACTTTATTACCGAATTTCGGCTTTCTACATTCGACGATCTCGTACTCGTCGACGTCACTGTCCAACAATCCAGCCTTAGTAGTACTCTCTTTCCTCCAGTTATCAATAACAGAGTCATTGAACCGAGAAGGCAATACCTGGACTCTTCCCCTGGAGGTCCTCACCAGAGGGGGCCGCGAAATCTCCACCGCCCGGCTCGCCGCCCTCCCCGAATCTTGAGCCTGGGATTCCAACTCGGCCTCTTCCGGGGAACAAGACAATTCCGTGCACCACGAGGCCGCGAATTGCTTCTCGCCCAGAATCCCGGGGATCACGCCCGCGGCCACCTCGCCGAGGAGATTCAACGGGTAGTAACCGTTGCCCAATTTACCCTTCTTCCGCGCCCCGGCCTCCCCGTCCCCGTTCGGCTCGGCCGCCGGGTCCCCGGGCTTCCTCCGCTTCAGCCTCGGCATTCGCGACTTCAATTTGCGCTTGATTATCATCTCTCCCGTCCCCGCGAAACGATCGGAACCCCCACGCAATTCTCTCAATGCGCCATGCTCGCCCTCAATTCCCGCATCGAGGCCGGAGTCCCCGAGCTAAGGCCGGAAACCCTAATCGGACGAAGAGCTCGAAAACAAGAACAGGGGAAGAGTCCGGAATCGCCGCCGCCGGAGCGATTCGTGAGGAACGAAGAAGGGGAAGAGAGAGAGAGAGAGAGAGATGGAACAGGGGATTTCTAAGAGAGAGAAGAAAAGGGTCGAAAGCAAATAAAGGGATCTGCGAGACAAGAGCTTCGCTTCAATCCCAACTGCTGCTTCTTCTTCTTCTTCTTCAGGGTAGAGAGAGAAAGAGGAAGAGGAGAGAGAAAGGTGTGCGTGTGCGCGCACGATAAAGATTGGTTTTTGGCTCGGGAAACAGATAATACAGGAGGAATCGCTCACTGGGTCGATTTGGGTTTCGAGAATTGGAGCGAGGAAAAGGGCGTCATCCTTTTTTTTTTTTTGGTTGGGAATAGCAGTTTCCTCTCTGCGTGCGTATCTTTCAGAGGAAAAAAAAAATTCTAGAGAGAGAAAGCGAGCTGACACAGAAGAGAGAGAGGGGGCGTTATCTTGTGCGAGAGAGAGAGAGAGAGAGAGAGAGAAGAGTGTATATAATGCATGATGTTGGTGACGGGAAGAGTCGATTTGGGGTCACAGCTCTCGATCTCAAACTTGGGAACCACGCGAGATTGCTTAGAGCAAATTTTATAAAGCCCGGGCATATATTTGCGCGATCGAAATCGATCGATCCAAATTTTGCTGCTCCCGAATTCACTGGTTCGTTCATCATTGCTACTTGCTTCAAGGTCTCGAATTTCTCTCTCTTTCCTGTGGCTCTTTTTTTTGCTTTAGCAGAGGTCAAAGGTTTTGGTGACTGAAATTTGTCGGGGTTCCCAATGTGCGACGACGTTCGAGCGGGAGCTCCGGAGGAGTTGGAACACTCGTGGGCGCGACTCCTTCGGATTCCCATTTGATCGGCCTCGATTCTTCGGTGTCGTTGGTAAGCGATCGTGTCATGTTGCTTTGGAGCAAAAAGTGAATTTTTATCTGTTTTGCGTACCATGGTTTATGTGAAGCGTGTGCGTTAGCGTTACTATGTTCTGTCACGAGGATTCCGAAAAATTTCTTCGAAATGTTGTTTCATGGGAGATCCCGAAATCCACGAAGGGGGTCCTCGCGAAGGTGATGTAGTACGCACGAAGTCACGGAGGTACAAATTTGTTTGATGGGTCCATCTTGTCGATTCGTGGGTGGGCTTGACTTTTGGGTCTTCTTCAAGAGGAATGCGGCATCTTTCCGGGGATTCTCGGCGGCGGGTGGCGGTGCTGCGGCGTCTGGTCACGGCGGTCGGGTCGCCAGGGGGGGGGGGGGGGGGGGGTTGTGTGGGGGGGTCTCTCTCTTTCATTTTACGAGGTTGCTCTCTGCGTCTGTTTTGGCGGTTGGGTTCGTTGGTGGGTCCTCAAATTTTCTTTTCCTTTCCCTTTTTTTTTCCCGAAATGGGTATTGGGGACGATGGTGCCTTCCTTCTTCATTAATGGCAGTGTCGAATTACACATGTATTCTCTTCCCACTTTCGCGGAGGATTAGAACTTGAGCAGAGAGAGGTTTCTGAGTCTCGATTCGACGAAGCGACTGTGGGGAATCCTTCATGATTCCGAAAAAAATTGCGTAGTTTCATCATCTTCCGCGGTGCGCTCCCATGCGATTCGAAGATTTCGAACTCGGGACGAGATAAGTAGGAATAGAATCAGTCGAACTTTTTCCTCCCCTGTAAATGATGGCTGTAGACGGGTTCACTGAATTTGTGTGATTTTTCCTAAGCAAATTGATTAAGTCGCAAGGTGGGTTGTCTCTTCTTCTTCTTCTTCTTCTTCTTCTTCTTCTTCTTCTCGTTTTATTTTAATATATTATCGAATTTCGTTTGGAATGGGGTGCTCTTCAGAGTCAAAAGCTTGGGCTTTTTGCATCAATGGCATCGTCCACTGCAAGCGACAAGCCGAAATTCATGAAAGCTTAGTCATCTGATGCCAATTAAACAGAGCCTCGTGTTACGTCCTTTTTGTTGTTATGGTGGGTCACTTCATGGGATCATAAATACTAAGGAGAGAGAGAGAGAGAGAAGCGGGGCTTCATGAGGGTTTTGGCCATGGCAAGACCTTGGAAGAAGAGGAGGAGAGTAGGGGGCTGTGGAAAGCTACCGTTCTTAGTGTGGATATTGGGGACGAGATCATAAGCCTCTCTGTACCGTACGATCGATTTTTCGTGCCCGCCCGAACTTAATGTGCAATGGGTCCGACCGATCATGGGGATGGATCCTCAAACTGTTGCTGGGTAGGAGACGACGAGTTTTCATGGTTAATCATTGGTCGCTTTTTGATTTATAAGAAGCAAAGTCTCGCAAGTTTCGCTCAAGAGAGGAAGGGTCAAGGTCAACTTGCGTGGGAGTAGGTGAAGTTGGAGCTTTCAAGGGGAAAGGTCACGGCAAGAGAGAGAATGTTTTGGATGTAAACTACATTACAAACTCTTCTCTCTGTGCTTGCTTCTTGATAGGAGGCAATATGCGTCTGCGAGCACAGAGGACGGCGATGTGTCCTCTCCGACTCCAGAATTGTCCCCTGATGTGGCTCCAGCCGTGTGGCGGCACGGGTGGCCTCCGTGCTTGCCCGTTGAATACAACTGAGTGCCATTGGGTGGTGATTGGAACGAGTTTGGCTTGTGTCGTCGGAGGACATATCCCCGCTTTGCGGTCGAAACCGTAATTGTCGACCAATCTCATGATCAGTATTCAGTCGCTGATCTTTTCATTTTTCTCTGAATTGCAGTAAGGTAATGGTTGGGTTGGCTTTTAAGTACACTAAACATACTGAAGTCACATTAACTAATTTAGACAACGGCAAACTGGCCGGTCATGCCGCTTCCCAGATTTCGAGAGTCGTGGGTTGTTCACGGTTTGACTTTCGACATGAGCGTCGAGGAGGAATCGAACTTCAGAAAGGCGCAAAATTTAGATCGCTTTGTCGCTGTCAGATTTTGCACATCTGATTTCTTTCGACGATTTTCTCTTTTCTTGGAACGGGGAGTACAATACATGGTGAGGTTGACTCCGCAGATCGACTCTTCAGGTAACATGGCAAAGGCCGCTGCAGTTACATCTAGAGATATGGCTCAAACAGAGGCACAAGCACATAGTTTTCAGAAGTCGCCCCTCTATTTTTCCTTGAGCCTTGGAATGGTATCGCGTCGCGGTTACAATTTCATTCCCATTCCCGAGCAAGACGATAGTACACTAAAATCTAGAACTCACCTTCCCCTATATTTGTTCCTCGAACTTGCTAATGTACTGTTCTAACATTCCTTAATCTGGGAGCCGAGGCAATAAGTTATCGATGAATTCCAATTTCATTCCTGCATCGACAATTTGAAGGTTTGAGTGCCGCCCTGGGTTAGTCACAATTACAATGTCGAGACATGTTCGACTTCTTCATGTTACTTTCATGACTTCAGCTGCAATATGCCTCGACAGAATGCCGAATTAGCTTTTTCTAATCATTCAAGGAACTTATGACCCCATCAGGAGGGACATGCATTGGATCGAAAGCACAGCCATGTTACACGTTCATTGATGCAGGTGAACTTCATAAAACTTAGTCCGACATCACCAAACCCTCTGAAGCTTGGAGAATAGAGTGCCGACAAGATCAGCTACAGAAGAATCCGACGAAACCAAATAACACTGCTCTTACTAACATTATTAAATATGTCAAATACATTCTTCTGGGCTTTAACTTTATTCAACACTCCTCACGTACAAATCTAACTTGACCATTTAAGTCTACTAACTAGTCCCAACGATTAATAAGAAATTAAACCTAAATCCTCCAGTAGTCATTTCGAGCCTTAACTGAGTCAGCCTCTGAGAGGGGTGGCCACTGATCTTGATTTGTTATTTCATCTATCTATCTCAGATTGTCGCGACTTCTAAGTCCGACTTGTTACCAGTTATTACCCTTTTGAAGTGTCTGACTCTTCCATCTTGGCAAATCTTCCTCGGATCCTTGGTTGATTATCAGCGAGAGCCTTTCTGCAAGCATACTGTAAAGTACCATTTTATGATCAGTGACCGGATCGCCCGAATGGTTCGGAATAAACAAAATACATTACAGTGCCTAGTCGCATAACACTAAGATGATGCGGATTTTGTCTCAACATGTTTCCAGAAAAGCAGAAAACAATAAGGACTAGGATCATGCAAAATGAAGTGATGTCTTCGCCTTTTTCTTAGGCATGAAAAAGCAGTAGATTGTTCGAAAATGAGTCTTGCGAACACATTACCTTGATCTTCCTGCCAAAGTTCCTCTTTCTCTTCTTGTTTCTGTATCTAGAAAGCTTTTCCCAACGTCCTTCAGAGGTGTAGTTGCTGAAAAGTATCGGCTGCTGTAGTGGAGATTGGAATCCCACACTACCACCATCAAGAGTCTGTCACAAAAATACAAAGTGTCAATGATGAGGCCTCAAATGGTTTTAGCATCCATGAAAGTTGACAATTTCACAGCTTTTAGAATTGCACAATGCATCAATGCAGTCTTAATGGTAGATAACTGATAAGTTTTGGCAGCTTAAGCTACTGAGATACGATGAGGTAAAAATTAAAATAAAGACATTTATATCGACTTGACTTCACTGAACTGGAGGTTAACTATGCTGAGGAGAGGAATTAGGATCTCTATGAATAATGTCAGCAACGACGACAAACTGAGAACTATCTGTGTTGCTAGATACGACGTCCACCTATCCACGCAATCAAAAGGCCCGAAAATAGACAGAGTTCACTATGCTTCAGTAAGATGATACCCCAGTTGACAGGAAGAGTGAAGCCAGCCCACCTTTACTAAGGAGTGAGAATCTCAAACTATTTAAAGCATTCGATGTCTATTCTCTTTTTTAAAGTAAAAATGCCAGTTGTTATGATGAGAGCAGACCTTTCCAAGTTCCCCCAAATAGAAATGCATAATGAAATTGTATGAAATAGTCACATTGTACTTCAATAACTAAGGAATAGATGAGGGTATTCCACTAAGAAAAGCTCATAAATACTACAAAACAATCGAACTTGACCTTTATGTCTCCTTCACTAAATGCCCTCCGCATTCCACACACCGTTCCATCTCTAAAGTCCACCTCGGCAAAATCGAGGAAACTTGGCTTCAGTCCACTAATGATTCCCATGGAAATCAGACTTCCTGTGCTAACACACTTGGGGAATGGTACCTGGGGAGGCAAATAGTTCTCTTGAGATTGGTTCTCATCAATACTCATCAGAGGAACTTTCATGTCCATGACTTCGGCGATCGAGGCACTGAATGCACCTTGTGCCAAGAGATCCTTCTTACACTCATAGAAAACCTCACTTAAGAGCGGCTCGCCCTCAAGCGATACGATATCACCAGATTTGAGGCCTTGAGAGGAAATGACATCTTCCGGCCCAGAGATCATTGAGATGGCTGCTGCAATGGGATCGAGCCTCGCAATTGGCTCCTCAATTATTGGCTCTGGAGCTTTGAAAAGATCCCCCGCCCCACCAAGGTCATATTCCGATATGGTGGAGACTTGAACCACGTTGTCCTATGAGGGGCACCGAAAAGAATAAAATCAGAAAAGAATTCGGAGAATATGGAAACCAGAGGGATCAAGCAGAATGACAATTCATAGGCACATGACTTCTCAAAAAGAACTACAGATTACTTGAATGAGAAACGACTTACAGTTACAGATTGAGTCAGGAAAAGAAATAAGTAAACGTCAAAGTTGTAAATGGGAATCTGTATGCAGCAACAACAAAGTACACACAAAGTAATGGAAGGCTAGCTACTCACAAGTAGTCAGGAATTAGCAGCCTCTAACTTTGACCGAACTACCATATAAGCAAGTCAAACTGTAGCATCAAACTAGGAGTTGTCATGCAGCCACAACGTGATATATGCGAGCCAATTACTCGTAGATCTCACCTGTAAGCCACATTTTTATACAGGATCCCAACATACTGCATATCCCATACGACAGTCTAATCGTGTTATGGACCTCAATATTGATTTGTTCAGTTATCTATGCAATTAACAAAGACTAGAAAGACTTTAACATCCCAAAATTTCATTAAACCTTCCTTGCCGTAAACATAAATCAACAGTTTTTCATTGACAAGAAAGAGCGCACAAGTTTAAATTCAGAAAAGCTCAATCAGAAAATAAATAAAATTTGAGAAGACCGATAGGAAGCATTTATTCGGAAATAAAAATTCTTATCGTGCTTTAAATTCTCCACTTAAATGCGCTTCCCATAGTTATGTTATGTGCCACTGAAATTAGGAAGACCAAGGAGTTGTCTTCCTCCCACTGCTTTGAGTTCAACAGTCGAATTAATTAAGTCTGTTCACCACAGGCATCCAGCAAGGTATCCGTTTTTTTTTTTTTTGGTAAAGAAAATGTATCCGTTTTATGCTTGCAAGTTGCAATCATCAACTTAGCCTATTACTTTCTTGGTCTCCAGTTTACGGCTAAGTATGGGAAGTATACAGGACACGAGTAATTAACTGTGGTTCTTCTTTGCCTTGTTTCAGCGTCCAGAAATCATCAAGAAATCATGCAAAGCAACCCATCTCCTCTGTTTTCTTCTTCGACCAGAGCTCCTCTGACAAATTCACATTTGAAAATGAAGATACAAATCAACAACATCATTAGATCACCTGGGGACACCTTCTCGTTCCTCAATCTCCCTACCGCTACCTCTTATAGTAAGATAGCGCTAGTTATAGTACAGGACAACCAGCAATGGAAACAGATTCAAGAGGAAGGAATGAGAAGCCCATCTAACCCAATCACAAGTAGAGGGCCAGAACATCAAGAAATTCATGTTCATAGACATACATGTACATGGTTAGAGAAAGAGACAGAGAGAAGGAGAGATTAGTACCAGAGAAGAAGTTGATTTCTGAGCTTTATAGAACTCTTCAAGCTGCTGAACCTCTGGGTAGAAATTCTGGAAGCAAGGGAACAACAGTCCAGTCTCTGCATACATTCTCCCTCTCCTGCCTCTCCTCCCTCTCTCTCGTCGCACACTACGCAAACAAGAACGCAGTTCCAACAATCAAGGAGTGACTTCTTCTTCTTGATGTGCCGTGGGTACCGTCAGAGCATGGGACAGCAGCTGCACAATGGACCAAACTCTTATAAATATGCCATGATGAGCAGGGACTTTAATGGGTTTCTGATCGGTGCTTGGTAATGTTTAAAATATGGTTTTATAGGATGTGGACAAAACAGGGGAAAAGGGACAAGAACAGTTTTAATAATGCAACTGTCCCCCCTCCTTCTCTCTCTCTCTCTCTTATCATGCACTTCTTTTTTGTTTTGACATTGAACATTTGCTTCACAATGTTCCCCTGGACTTTGTGATATTTTATGGCAACTTGTGCGAATGAATGCATCAAGTGCATCAGCACGAAGTGAGGACTGAGAGGGACATATTGGGTGCCATGACTATTCGGGTCAGTCAAATTTTTGTATTTCTTTTTTCTTTTTCAGTCTCATTATTTTAGCATTTTCATTTGTATTGGCACAATAGATATCAACATCTAACATGTAGAATTACAAGAGGAGTTAACTACTACAGCCGAATCAAGACACCATCTACTAAGGCCCAGCCGTTGCTTCAGTCTTACCCACAAGTCATAAGAGCTTGGAATGCTTGAAGTATCACAATGTAATCTCTTGCTTCCAGAAAGCATGTCCATCTCCGGCTCCTTTTTCGCTTGCCAATCTGAAAAACATGCAGGCCCAAATGGTCTTCTTGCTCAAGAGATCGATGCAGAAAAAGCAAAAGAAAACATAAAATATGAGTGTGAGATTAAAAGAAAGAGTGATTCTGCTTTCCATACTGAGGAAAAAGAAAGGAAATTATTCAAATTCTCATTGGAGGTGGAGTGAGCTATTCCTCCACAATTTGCAGTTTGGATTCAAGCGCCTATGCACATTATTTTGCGGCGTCTCATTCGCGTGTCTTTTGTCCCTTTCTCCATCTCAAAAGTCATAAAGCAAAAGAACCTATTTAAGCCTCACAAGTAATGATAATCAACATAAATGGAGACAAATTTACATTTCACAGAGATTCTTTTCTCGTGCAGGCATATGGCCATTATAATGAATTGTGTTCATCATTGTAAAAGACTGAGTTCGTGGTCTATTTTTTTCTCAATTATGAAGACGAAATTACAGTTCATAGTTTATGCCATCGAGCCACAAGAAATTCTCTTCTTGCTGCAGTCGTATGGCCATTTATGATGAACTGTGTTCATCATCGTAAAAGATAGCGTTCATGGTCTATTTTCTTCATTATGGAGACTAAATTACAGTTCACGCTATTAAGCCGCAAGAGATTTTTTCTTGTCGCATGCGTATGGCCATTATGATGAATTGTGTTCATCATTGTAAAAGACTGCGTTCATGGTCTATTTTCTTCATTGTAACTGGTGTTCCATTCAAAAATCTAACGCATGGAGGATTGGCTTAGATTATACAAGACTTATGGTGACCCAAAACGACTCAAAACGTTACTTTAAATAAAGACTTTTCACGTTGGTCGCCCCATCTCATCCTTCTTCTTTTTTTTCTTGTTAATTTTCGACATGTGTCGTTCGTATATCAGGCATTCCAAAGAAGAGCTCTAGAGAAAGGTCCTTTTGTAATCTTGTTGAGAATAGCTACATTTTCCTTTGTTTTGGCATTATGGATTTCAACATCTAACATGTAGAATTACAAGAGGAGTTAGCTACTATAGCCGAATCAAGACACCATCTACTAAGGCCCAGCCGTTGCTTCAGTCTTACCCACAAGTCATAAGAACTTGGAATGCTTGATGTATCACCATGTAATCTCTTGCTTCCAGAAAGCATGTCTATCTCTGGCTCCTTTTTCGCTTGCCAATCTGAAAAACACGCGGGCCCAAATGGTCTTCTTGCTCAAGAGATCGATGCAGAAAAAGCAAAAGTAAACATAAAATATGAGAGTGAGATTAAAAGAAAGAATGATTCTGCTTCCACACTGAGGAAAAAGAAAGGAAATTGTTCAAATTCTCATTGGAGGTGGAGTGAGCTATTCCTCCGCAATTTGCAGTTTGGATTCAAGCGCCAATGCACATTATTTTGCGGCGTCTCAACCACATGTCTTTTGTCCATTTCTCCATCTCAAAAGTCATAAAGCAAAAGAACCTATTTAAGCCTAACAAGTAATGATAATCAACATAAATGGAGTCAAATTTACATTTCACAGAGATTCTTTTCTCGTGCACATGTATGGCCATTATAATGAATTGTGTTCATCATGGTAAAAGACTGAGTTCGTGGTCTATTTTTTTCTCAATTATGGAGACGAAATTACAGTTCACAGTTCACACCATCGAGCAATTTCTTTTCTTGCTGCAGGTATATGGCCATTATGATGAACTATGTTCGTCATTGTAAAAGATAGTATTCATGATCTATTTTCTTCATTACGAAGACTAAATCACAGTTCGGTCTATTTTCTTCATTACGAAGACTAAATTACAATTCACAGTTCACACCATTGAGCCACAAGAGACTTTTTTTCTTGTTGCGGGCGTATGTCCATTATGATGAATTGTGTTCGTCATTGTAAAAGACTGTGTTCATTGGCTATTTTCTTCATTGTAACTGGTGTTGCATTAAAAAATCTAACGCGCGGAGGATTGGCTTTGATTATACAAGACTTATGGTGACCCAAAACGACTCAAAACATTACTTCAAAGAAAGACTTTTGACGTTGGTCGCCCAATCTCATCCTTCTTCTTTTTTGTTCTTGTTAATTTTCGACACGTGTCGTTCGTATATCAGGCATTCCGAAGAAGAGCTCTAGAGAAAGGTCCTTTTGTAGTCTTGTTGAGAATGGCTACGTTTTATTGGCTACTTTTATGTGTGGCATCCTTGCTTTAGTGCCACATTAGGGTTGTCCATGACATTAGTAGAAGCATATTAAAATCGAAAAAATCACAAAGAAAGGGAAAAGCCACTCAGAAATATTTCGATCAAAAACTAATTTTGTCAAAATAGATTCTTTTTTTCAACACTGGAAAAAGAAACGTCATGGGAGGAATATTTTGGCCAGTGGGGTCTGTAAAGCGATCGGAGAAAAGCTCAAATCGAATTTCAACGTAAATGAGACGTTCTGTGAAATAAATAGGCCAAAAGAAAAGAGGAAAAGGCAAATGATTCTTCTTTTGGGTAAAGTTATGGAGGGATAAATATGCACTTAGCGATGGCTCATGGGACAAAATTGAACTTGTAATAAGAAAAGGCTCCATAGAATCATTTATTTTTATCAAATGCATGTAATTCTCTCTCTATCTCTCTCTCTCTAAATTATGTACGTGAACTAAGAGTGATCGGTTTTCGATCCGATCCAATTTGATGGTGGAACCGGAAACTGGACTAGGAGAACTAGTTCCTAAAATTAGGAACCGAGGACCGCATCAGTCCGGTCTAGTCCGGTCCCCAATGGAACCGGTCCCTTTTTTTTCCTCACTACTTAATACCATATATTTTGAAATTAAAATTTTATTTCTCGTGCCGACTACACATAGTCACAAAAACAAATATGCAATTCGAGCCAATGCAATGACGAATTGTGTTCCCCATGCCGACTACATATATGTTTTAAAATTGGAATTCTATTCTCCATGCTGGCTATACATAAAGAGTACATGTAGTCGATCCGGTCTGATTGTTGGTTCGATTCCCCTTGGAACCAAGAACCGGTGTCCGAGCATTTTTAGGAACCGGGAACCAGACCGACACTTCCAGGAACCGGATCCAATCGATTGGTTCAGTTCAGTCCGAGCGATTTTTGATTTGGGCGGTCCGTTTTGCATATCCTAACGTGAACAAGTTCAATTTTCCCTAGTCGTCCCTATCGCGAGAAGACATTAATTGCATTACAGATGGATTAGCCACAATCATGACACTTGGCAGCCACTGACAAGTGTTGGGAACTTCATAATAAGCCGACAAAAGAGTAGGAACGACTCGCTTTCACCAAACACATCGAGCGGTGCCATTTTCTCTGGACATATCATGTTGCAGGTACTTCTGTTCTTGTGAGAGAGGATGAGAGGTCCGACTTTACTTAAGACTAATTAGCATTCCGTTGATGGAAAACATTGGCGGCTTTTGGCGCGTGTTCCGACATAAAACGCGTGTTTAAACCAATGATTGTCGTGTTCCTTCTGGTTCATCGACGCCGGAACGAGCTCTCGTCTCTCTCCGGCACTCGGCCTTCCCTCTATATTGTTTTTTCGATGAGATGTTGGCGTTCTACGTTCGGCTCGCGAGCGCTCGACATGTATGTCCAATCGGGAATGTGCCATTTCAACAGAACTTTACACTAGTGCATTGTTCTTTTTGTTCCCGAGTTCATTTCTGTTTTTTTTTTGGTGGGGTTAGAATGGAAACGACAAGGAGGGAGATGCCAAGGGAAGAAAGTTTGCCCGAGTTGGGAAAAAGTCCAATCACGAGTGGGTGAAGTTGACACACCGATTGAGCTTAGTGGGGGAGAGTTGGAGGAACGAACCCAATCATCATCATCCTTCGTCTCTTTCAGATTGTAAGACAGCTCCATGCTTGCCCTAGAGAGTGGTCTTTTTCCTGTCCCTATTCGTGCTTTCTTTTTTGCTAAAAGTGTTCCCACTAGGCTCCATGCTTTGGGCGCTGCGAAGTAGAACACAAAATGTTGCAAAAAACAGGAAAGGAAAAAAACCACTAAAAATTCAAAACTATGCCACCAATGACATATTTATCTTGAATTTTTTTTGTGACATCAAAAACTCCAAATTATACTATTTATGACACATTTACCCCATTGTACTTTAGTCCATAGGCATTTTTGTCTTTTTTGTTTTTTCTTTTTTTTCCTTTCCGACAAGGGCAACCCTCACTGGCGTCGAGCAAGGGCAGTGCTCGCCGGATCAGGCGAGGATAGCCCTCTCCAGCGTCGAGCGGCCCTCTTCAGCATCGGGCAAGGGTCGCCTCGCCTGCGTTGGGCGAGGGTCACCTCGCCTGGGCGAGCAAGGGCGGCCCTCGCCCGACTTAGGTGAGGGCGACCCTCGTCGGCGTCGGACGAGGGCCGCCCTCGCTCACCCAGGCGAGGTGACCCTCGTCCGACACTGATGGTGGTTTTTTCCCAAAAAGAAAAGGGTTAATATCACAAAAAACCCTAAATTGGTACACTTGTGACAATTTTATCTCGAACTATTTTTTTGACCAGAAAAAACCCCAAACTAGTACATCTGTGACAAATTTACCCCGAACTATTTTTTTGACCACCAAAAACCCCAAACTGGTATACTTATGACAATTTTACCCTAAACTATTTTTTGACCACAAAAAACCCTACACTGGTATACCTGTGACAATTTGACCCCAAGAACTAATTTTTTGACTACTAAAAATCCCAAATTGGTACATTTGTGATAAATTTACTCTCTCTTAGTGTTCGTTAAATTATATTAATATCACAAAAAATCACAAATTAGTAAATTTGAGACAGACAAGCAAAGGGGTAAAACCCAAAATCGGTACACATGTCAATTACCACATATCATTAAATGTCGCAATTTGATAGTAAAATTTAACGAAAACTAACAGAGGGTAAATTTGTCACAGGTGTACCAGTTTGGGGGTTTTGGTAGCCAAAAAATTAGTTCGGGGGTAAAATTGTCACAAGTATACAAGTGTGGGGTTTTTGGTGGTCAAAAAAATAGTTCTAAGTAAAATTGTCACAGATGTACCAGTTTAGAGTTTTTTGTAGTCAAAAAAATAATTTGGGATAAATTTATCATAAATGTACCAGTTTGGGATTTTTTGTGATATTAACCCAAAGGAAAATTACTACATGGAGAGTTTGCCTCAAAGATGGAAGAAGTGGCTATTTTGAGTTGAGCAAATGAGCGAGGGCTGGATATGTTTTTGATTGAAGGAAGTGGGGTGCTCGAATTGTATATTTGTAAATCAATTTTTTAGGGATAGTTTTGGAATGAATAAGGAGTAAGTCGCTTGAGTGTTTTCGCTTAATTAATTGAAGATTTATATTCTTGTGCCGAAAATTTAAGGGTTTGTTTAAGCCCACTAATATGATGGCCTGATTCCCTAAAAAAGAACTCAACTTTAGGTCTAGTCCTGATTCTACTTTAAAAAAAAAATTTATCTCGTAAAAACCTCTAATTTTAGATAATGTCATAATTCTACCATAAACTTCTTTTGTCCCATAAAAAAACCCCATCTTTAGGTCCAGTTCCAATCTATCCTAAACTTTTTTTGTCTCATAAAAAATCATCAACTTTTACTCGAGTTCAAAATCTGTCCTCGTTAATCATCCGTCCAAAATTTCTCTTGATAATCGAGAGATGAAAAAACTCCCGAGCATGAGCTATTTGAATATCCTGAACGCGAGCTCTCCAACCGCGAGAGATGAAAGACTCCGAGCACGAGCAATTGAATACTGAGCGCAAAATTGAAGATCCTCGAGTGAGATGCGAGGAAAACTCTTGTAAGAGAAAGAGCAATTGAAGAAGGCCAACCCCAATCACTCTAATTTTTACCCAAATTTTAGATCCAAAAAAGACGTCGTTCAGGCTTATGTGGAAATTCATCTTCAAAATGCGTCTTCTTGGATTTGAAATTTGGAGAAAAACTAGAGCAACGACGTAGAAATGCCACATCATTAAGGGTGATTTTGGATGGAGTATTAACAGAGGTAGATATGGGACTTAAGTAAAAGTTGATGATTTTTTAAGATACCAAAAAAATTTAAGGTTAAAATTGGGACTGGACCAAAAATTGATGACTTTTTATGAGACGAAAAAAATTTATGGTAAATTAGGACGTGACCTAAAGTTGAATGTTTTTTAGGATATTAGACCATAATACGATATATCGGAATTAAAGTAAGAATTGCCTCCACGCTCCATTTAGCAGTCCTACTCTCGATTTCATCACTCTACTCGATCATTCTTTTTCTGGCCAAAAAACTAAACTGGCTGATCGAGAAGAACAGAGGACCTACTCAATAGTGAATGCGACCACTGGCGCGCAAACGTGTTTCCCTCATGATCTTCTATGTAGATTTCCTCTTCTGTTTTCTGGGGCCAAAACAATCTTCATGCGATCGAGTACGATTTGCATAGGAAAGGCACAAACAAACAGCAAGAGAGCAGCACTTCGATTCCTCTATCCCGCATGACGAAATTAAAGTTAATTAGAGGGTCCGCCGTCTTGTGTTCCAAAGCGTGCTCTAGCGAGAGAGACAGAGAAGAGATAATATTCTCAGATTCCATCGATGCAAAACTGCTTCGAACGTTCCCGAAAGTGACAAATTCTAGTGGGGGGGCATGCTTACCTAAAAAACCTGAAAGGACAAGCGCGCGCATTTGGCCCCTCTCTCATCATGCTTGGGTCGAATCACATGTGAATTGAATAAGCACAATGAGATGCATCGATGGACTTTTTTTCTTCCAACTTTTCTGCATTTATGTTGTAGGGCCTGCTTCTTATAAAGTACACATAGGTAATTGATCTTAGTGCTGGTCTTAAATGGTTCTATCTGTTGATAATGGAATTATCTATGCTTGGCTCTTTATTCGACGGACTTTGGTACAATTAAAGCCATTCGAACACCGAAACGTATGGTCCAGAACATGGGCTTGTGCCGGATCATAGGATTGGGAGGACAGCGGATGGAAGTTCGGCGGTACGTCATGTCCCATTAGAATCCACGAGATATTATGGGGAGCCGATAACCTTTTTTTCGAACTCAATAATAGACCTCGTAACCGGCGTAATTTATTAGGTGAGTAGAAGAATACCGAGCACATTCTACCCAACAGCTTGGCCTTGCTCCCTAATCACGTGAAATCCTTCTGCTATACTATTTGCAAATGTTTTAAACTTCAAAATGTGACTACTAACTTATGCAATATGATATCTACTGTACTAATGCTAAAGGATACTCATTAATCGGATCCACATAAAATTTAAACAGTATAATCAACAAACGACTCTTCCCAATTCCCACTTGAGAAGAGAGAGGTAGGGAGTTCGGTCCTTCACCTTATTAGGACGAATTGGGGGTGGGAACGAGTGAGTGTGGGAGCATGGTTTCGAAACCTGCGAACACACATAACCCACACCATAACTTGTAACATAGAAATAGGATAGAAACGGACCAAAAAAATCAAACGAACGTGTATTACATGCTACGATACACAGTGAGAGCTTTTTGAAAACTGTAATTGCGTTCTTTTTAACATTTAAAGATGGCGTAATAAAATTAAATCCCTCATTGGTACATAACTTGGTCATTTTTGTTTTGTTGCCAAAACATGATGATTCCACGTTTCCATGATCATTTGACCAACCTACATTATGAGGGCACGGAACGATCTATTGAGTCGTGGCAGAATTGAGGACATGAAATTGGGCTAGACACCGCACTCAATCCCGACCATTGTCCCAACCGTGATGTCACGTTATACCCTATTTGTGAGGACCATGTTGCAATTATGTCTACATTGTGCTCAACCAAGACGATTCTCCATATTAGTGTTTTCACAGTAGCAACTTCTTTCAGCAGTCATAAAAAAAGAAAAAAGAAAATTGTGAACCAAGAGCAGATCACTCCTAAGAGAAATGGGAGTTTCGAAAAACAAACCACAAGCCTCTTGTTAAAACCACCAAAACAATTGAACAATAGCTCTGTCATCCGCGCCCAAAGCAAACATCCAACGATTTCCGGATTTATCATAGTATGATGAAGCTAGAGAAGAAGCAGTCGAACATCCCCCCTCATGCAATCTTTGCTCTTGAGAAGTCCATCTCTGGATGCTGCAAGAGAGGTCGCCAGAAAGAAGAAATTAGCAACATTGATCTACAGATACAAGAACGCTCATCAATAAGAAAAGCAACCAATATCCACCTCTGCCATGAACTTCTTTAGAATCTCCTGTTTCTGCATCTCATCACTGGTAGGAAGACCCATTGCCTTTTGTCTCTGATCAAACTGATAAGTTAAAAGCAAAATGTCAGTACTGTATTTGCAAGGAGAAATGCAAACACTCCAAGGCCACCAGCATTGTGCTCGTCTACATGCACATAACAAAATACATGCAATGTGTGTTTGTTTAGTTAATACCCAGGAGGAGCTTAAGAAAGAGAGCCACTTACCATCATCTTTTCAACTGTCTGTCGAGTTTCTGGGTCCAGGTCAGACAATTTGCTATTCTCTGGTTCTACCTTCTGAGTATCAATTTCAGGATCCCCTTTGACCAAAGATTTCCACCACTCCATTTGATTGTGCTTAGTCAGGAGAATGGAGATCGCACTCTGGTCCTCTGTAGATTCACAACGTTAAGATGATCGCGCAACATGGAATTGACTCATAATACTATTAACTTAACAACAGGAGGCAGATCATTCTTGTTTTTGTGTTTGAATTCATATGCCATGTGATATTCTTGACTCAATCCACTACATACCTAAACTCCAGTAACAATCATCAGGCTTGACAGTCTGGAAAAGCTCCCCCTGCAAGTAATCGTACATGGTCAAGAGAGTTATGTAAATAAATCAAGCTGATCAAATAAACTCAAATTACGCACACTCACTTCTATGACAGGAGGTTGACCCTTGAGTCCAACTTTCAAGTGGTTTTTCTTTATGTCGCATACCACAAACCTTCCTTTAGTACCCTTAGGAACTGGAACATGGACGGTAACCTCCTGCAGAGTCTGAGTCCAGGAATAATTCTCAAGATCAAGGCCATTGCCTTTGTTTGGCACTGTTCAACCAGAAACAATGTCAGAGCAACTAGGGAGGCAACATGGTATATTTTACACAATATGTCTTCTAAACATATGCATCCACCTTGTAAAAGGAATCATAACAAGACAGTCTCTTATAGAGTTGCACTCTCCAAAGCACACTGGGTAACCTAACTGGTCATCTCAGCTAAAGCTATCTGAATCATGCTCAATGCAAGAGCTAAAATCAGGCTCAGTTCACAATTTGGGCATGGGGATAGTCAAAGTCATAACTATTGGTCCATATCAAATGTTGATGCCGAGGTGGTCAAGTGATCACTTTTTAATTGGTCGTTAACAATTTTAATTATGAGTCCTAAATCGTTTGTCCAGCCATGCTAAATCCCAAAGGCAGAAAGGCACTAACCAATCCCGAAGTTCCACAAAACAATCAGACATTCTATGATTACAGTTGATCCATAATCAGATCACCTAGTTTTCCAGCTCGTATGACAAAAAAAAAATAAGATTACACTTGCAAAGTAGCTTCTTTTCCTAATTTCCAAGGAAAATGGGAGATCCAATCAAGCATAAGCCCGCAAAAAAACTTGCAAGAGCCAAACACTGCAACGAGAAGACATCTCCAAAACCAAAAGCAAGAAGCTTACAGCAAACCTTCCATCACTAGAGTACTTGAATAAGCCAATGCACGCTTAAACAGATTATAGGAGAGATCAGCACGAGAAATTTAATTATTCGGGAGAGTTCAGATTGCTGAACAAAGGAGCAAGTACCCATCAAAGAATATCCACACTTTAGCGAAATCGATAGCATAATAGAATGAAACATTTTCCCTGCCCATCGCCATTAAATAGCCAACCAGAGAAAACATCCGAGCTATATAGATGACTACGGCCACGAAACCGTCACAGCCTAACTATAGCAGGAGAAAAGAGCCACATCATGAGCGATCACTATGTAATGTACTTCTCATCTAATCTCCCAGATGTCTCAGCCCCAGCAGCGTCTCGACAGGCACTCATCGCGCTCATACGTAGCAAGCAACAAATCACGACACTGTCCAAGGAAAATCAAAAGCTCTTACCTATCGCTCCACTCTTCTCCTCCTTCTCTTCCTCCGCATCCTTCATCTCCACCTCCTGCACCTTCTTCTCTTCCTCCACCTTCTTAGCCGCCGCCGCAGCAGCTGCCGCCGCAGCCTCCGCCTTCTTAGCCCTCTCCCGCTCCCTCTCCTTCTCCCTCTCGACCTGCCTCAGCTTCTGCTTCTGCTTCTCCCTCACCGCCCTCAACACCGCCGCGACGTCCCTCTCCGCCGCCTCATGCGCGAGGAAATCGCTCCGCTCGGCCACGAACTCGAAGGCCTTCTCGATGAACCCCAGCGGGCTGGACGGATCGAACCTCGCGCTGAACTCCGCCGCGGCAGAGGACGAGGACGAGGCCGAGGAGGACGAGGCCGAGGGCTTGGCCTCCGGTTGCTTCTCCTCTTCCTCCTCGAAGTCGGAGATGATCGCCATGGACGGTGAGCTCCGGGGAGGGATCTAATCGGAGATTGCTCTTCTCTCGCGCTGCGAATCGGATCGCCAGGCTCGGCTCGGCTCGGCCTCCTTTCGGGGTTTTTAAAGGGTTTGGGCTTCGACGACTTGGCGTTGACGGCTCCGTGGAGAACTCCAGAAGGATGTGCGGTTTTTCTTGTGAGGGCCCCCCCCGACTTCGTCGAAATTCCGAAGCAGTCCCCGGGTTTCCGAGAAAGTTTGCAATTACGTCAGCTTTCGTCTTCTGGTTTATAATCTACGTCCCCCAATTTTGTAACGAGTATTCTTATAGACCTACCTACTAATGAATTAGTCTCGATAAGATCGGGATTTAATTTCGGAAAAGTAGGGTTACTCGTAGTGTAGAAAAGTTGGTGGATGTAGACAATTTTATCGCTTAATTGTTTAGGTCTGTTCGGATCGATTTTTTTTTTTAACTTTTTGCCTAATTTGAATTTTGCTACTCACGCAGTTAAACACTTTTTTTTTTCTTTTATTCCAAAAAATCTCGAAACTTCCGTTGCCCAACTTACGCTCAAAGCGTTGACATGTAAATCCGTGTATACGATTCTTTTTAATTGCTTTTTGAAATTCGAATAACAAAGAAAGCAAGAAATACGTGTATGCCCTTATTTAGTGTTTGTTTAAATAAATTTGGTACTAATACTATAATTCTATATCACACATTAAGTATCGTCTATCTATTAATGTGCTTAGATCAAAATTGGATTTCGTCTCACTTTTCGGTTTCCCATTTAACCATTATGTAATTGTTCCTCCGGATGTTAAGCAGTTTCATCCTTCGATGGGGTAACTGTCCACTTTCACATTTCCGCTAAGAAATCGCACTTGTTAAATTTTTTTGATTGTTCTAACAACGCAATAACTAGCTTCGTCTAGTTTGGAATGCCTGCCTCGTTTAATTCTCCGTCCAATCAAAATTGTGAATTTTACTATCGATTTGTTACGCGCATAAGAATCGAAAACCAGCCGTGCACGTGAGTAGTTGTTCGACCGAACTCGGTCGATAAACTAAACATGCATAAACATAATTAGGGAAACAGCTACAAAAAAAAATTCCAAACTATGCCCATCGTGGCATTGAACTTTTTTTTGTAACATAAAAAATTCCAAACTATGTGCACTATGATATATTTACCATAAACTTTATTCTTGTTGACAAAAAAATCCCAAATTTATACTTATGTGACCCATTTATATAGGATTTTTCAGTCAAAATAACGTCGTTTTTATTTCATTTAGATCATGTGGGAGCCACGTCAACACTATCTGTTTTTGGGTGTTCATATAGGCAGATTTTTCACGGTTTTCGTTGATAAAACTTTGACAAAAGGTAAATATGTCACGCAGATTCAAGTTTCTAATTTTTAGCGTCACAAAAAAAAAAGTTTAACTTAATGTGTCACGGTTGACATAATGTTAGGGTTTTTAGTGGCATTTGCCCATGTAATTATAAAACAAAAGAGAGCCTAATAAGTATATCGAGTTAATATCACGAAAAACCCCAAATCAGTACATCTATGACAATTTTACCCCGAACTAATTTTTTGATCACAAAAAACCTCAAACTGGTACACTTATGACAATTTTAGCCCGAACTATATTTTTGACCATCGACAACGCCAAATCGGTACACCCGTGACAATTTTACCCAAAACTAATTTTTCGTGATATCACGAAAAGCTTTCCTCCATTCACAATTTTAACCAAGTCGCCACGTCAACTTCAACAGGGCGTCAGAGAGAATCGTGATCATCGCCATCAAGCTCGCAATTTCCTCCCCCCCAACAAAAGCTTTCGTCCATTCACACCCCCCAGAAAAAGAATGGCGGAGGAGGAGGAGGAAGGGGGGAAAGAAGCCCAGGGAAGCGACGTCCAGCATGTACCCCGCGACTCCCTTTCCACGGTCAAATTCTGGAAAAAGAAGGGAGGGACGCTTAAGAAGGGCCAAACGGAAAAGATGGTGGAATCGCGACTCGAACCAAGAGCCGGAAAAAAAGCTCTTCTTCCCTTTTGTTGGGAATCTGTTCAAACCGCAAATCACGGTCAGTACACACGGCAATCTCGAACCCAACAACATGAGAACAGCAGTAGTAAAATTATTCGTACGACTCGATTTTGGGCCGTCCGACCAGCGTCGTCCGACGGTACGACCTCCGCGCATGTGATCGAGCGGACCCCAGCAAGCACGGCATTCACGACCACGACAGGACAAAAGGACAAAAGATAGCCACCTACCTCCCACCGCATCACCACCACCACCACCACCACCACCACTACCCCCAAGTACCCATTGCGCCGATCGCCATTACTCACTCAGCCTTAATGATTAAAGATTGATTGTCATGATTGGCCCTTCTTAGCAAAGTTAAGAACTGTGGATCTAAAGTTGTCACGGGTGTATCAGGTTTGGGTAAAATTATCGTCGGTGTATCAGTTCGGAATTTTTCGTGATATCAACTCTAAGTATATCAATAGCAAAAAGGGCTTCTCCATTTGACTTGGGCCCCCTTAATTGTAGCCCTTCAACTTATACTCACAAGCTTGCTCACCGAAGAAGCCTCGAGATGATAATAAAGCCCTTTTATTGCAAACCTTAGCCAATGAGTAACATGAACATGGAAGCCCATGAAGAGCAAAAGAGGCCCACGTTTCGGGAAGTGCACGAAGTCGGCTCTGTTTCCCCCTGTTTTCGCGTCCAGAAATCTCGAAGTGGCGAGGCCCCATTTGCAGCTCATTCGTCGGCTGTAATGTAGAGCCTCAGCAGTAATCACAGCTCTTGTCATCGATTCAGCCATGGTCGAATCTCTCTGTCTTCGTCCGTTGAAGAGGTAATTTCATTCCTCGTTTCTTCTTCTCTTGTTTCGGCGAAATATAAAACCAAGCGGTGTTCATGTAGCCCATGTGAAAATCACCGGAGATCTCGGTAGTATTTTGGTGATTCGCGACAGCTTTGTGGTCCTGATACTGATATTAGACGGAAACATAACTTCGATCTCATGACCAGATCCAGTCACTTCGGTGCACGTCAATTGTTTGATGAAATGCCTCTTGAGCAATGCCGATGAAACGATTCCTGATCCAGTTCAATCAGAAGAGTTCCTTAACATAGATTACTTGTTACCAGTCAGTCCATTATTATTCAAATTCGATCCTTATTGTGATTCGTTATTATCAAGACCATATCCAAACATCAAATTTCTGAGATCTCGCTCCATGTCTCGCTCACGTTCCTGAGAAATAATGATTGGAGTCGACGAACGGTGGTCAATCTCGTGAAATGTTCACGTAAGTTCGTCTCTCCAATTCGTGCTCTGAACAGTTTTACCATTCTTGCGGTCGTGAATACACTGGATGTGCCCAGTCACCGGAGGGAACCGGTGGTCGAGGTCCGGCGACGGACGGACGTATGTGATCAGCGGTGATGGATAAGTTATTATCGATTTGAAGTTTGAGAGCGTTGATTACTGGTTAAGCTGCGCATGTTTCGGAGTTACTGTTTCGTTTTAGGAGTTGCCTAATCTGTAACAGGAAGAGAACGCCTGTCGTAGTAAGAAGAAGTTACGAAGTGAAGATTAGGCTAGAAAGAACTAGCAAGATGGGCTTAATTGGGCTTGAGGTAAGAGCCTGTTGGTGTCCAGGGCCAAAGCCCGTGAGACGTTGGCCCATGTTCGGATCCGGCCCGAATCCCTATTTTCAGAAAATAATAAAAATAACAAAAATCCGAAAAATAAAATTGAAAATGGCTAGAAATAGGGACCTTGATTAATTTGTTAAGTTTTGGCGATAGACTTAGCTTAGTTTCATTTAGTATGCATACATTTAGTTTAGGGGTTTTAGTGAATACCTTTGATATTGCTTGACTTTGGTAAATTGATTTTTCAGGTAAGAAATTGGACTCGGTTTGAGCTTAGCTCATGAGGGTTGCTGTCTTAGGGCTTAATAACAATGCCGTGTTGTACTTTTGACTAACTCGTATTAGATTGCTTTGGTGCACTCTATCTTTTAATTCTTCCTGGGATAATAACACAAATAGTCCCTGAATTTTGGTTTACTATGCAATGTGATTTCTGAACTTTTAATTTATTCAATTAGGGGTGTCAATGGGTCGGGTCTTGTTGATACCTAGCTCCACTCGAAAATAAAAGGAAACATGTTTTTGTGAATCGACCCGAGACTTGAACCGTATGGAACCCTAACTGAAAAACGGGTAGGATTAGGTCGGGTTATGGGTTTTATTTTTTTAACACGCCAAACCTTTAACCCACCTCTTAAAATCCAGTGAAGACGCTTGATAAGGAAAACACTAAGCACACATGCCTCCCTAGCTCTCTTCCTCCTTGTTCCCAAAATTTTCAAACCCTAATAACATCAGCAAACTTAAAAATTCCTCTATCCGAGCGCCGGCCTCTGCCCTTGAATGCTTGTGTCATCACCTCCAGCCACCGTCTCTCACCATCAAGCTCCGCCACGCCATTTCGGCCGCCATTGCCACCACCAACGAGAAAGCCTCCTCTCTCTCTCTCAACCACCCACGGCACACGAAACTTGGCATCATAGTAGCACCACCTATTGAGGCTCGACATCTAAATCTTGAAGTTCGAAGACCAAATCTGGCAGCTCGATGGGCCATGGAGGCGTCAACCCTCTGTATCGAGTCGACGGGCGGTGGTCTATAACTTCAGATTACGACAAAACGACGAACTCTGACAAGAGAAATTCAATCTGGAGATCTTTTTGATTTGCCGGTGAAGTGAATGAGATGAACAGTTTCGCCGTTATTTTTCAAGCTATGGCTCAGAGAAGAAGACAATGAATAGTGCTTTAAATCCACTAAGCAAGCCACATGGATTTATTGTTGAGGTGGAATAGTCAAGTTGGATAATCTATAGTTCTAAGTCAAGGGGGTTAGATTTGAGATTTAAATGAAAGTTTATAATTTTTTATGAGACAAAAGAAAGTTGAGGTCAGAATTATCACTCGAACTAAATTTCGTGCTTTTTTACGAAATAAAAAAAAGTTGGGGCCAGAATTGTCGCTAAACCTAAAGTTTGTGCTTTTTTTTTTTAATTAGGCCCTTAATGGAACGACACGATTGTGCTAATTTGATAATTTACACTTTTTGTAAGTTTTATAACTCGGTTGTAATTTGTAATAAATTTTAGGATTTTCAGTGCACTTATCCAAACAGAAAATTTTAAGTATTAAAGTCTCTCGACACCAAGCAATATCAGTATAATATTGTAAAAAAACAGGAAAATGTTACGGCTGCGCAAGAGGTGCCAATGCATCTGAATTAATATACGCCTGAGCGAGATATGCATTAAGTCGAAAGGTAATCAAATTGGATGGGAAATATTCATTAAGGTTTGGATCTTGCGTGCACACGATGATATACAGTATATGCTCTAATTACTTGAGAACTTTGACTTCGACCAGCACATGCTATCCTATTCACTGGCCAAACGTGCACTTAACTTGTCAAAGAGAAAATTAATGTTGGTTGACTTTTGAATTCGGTTCTCCTTCTGCATCACATGGCTGATTCATGCACTGCACATTGACTTAGGTGATTTGTTAGGTTCCGTTTATTTTGCAAAAAATGAAATCCTAAAAGTAATCGCTTCTTGAAGTAATTGATCGATGAAAAATGTTTTCAATACCAATAACAATTTATGTTTAAACATTTTCGTGGATATTCAAAAAATATTTTGTTCATTCTTTTTTTATTAGTAATTCAAGCGATCATTTTTAGGAAAATATTTCACAAATAATTTATTTTTCCGCAAAACAAATACACCCTTAATTTTGTACAAATTGCGAAGTTCTCGCTCTCTGGCAGTCATCAACTCCTGTGGCCTCCATAAATACAGGAAATGATGGAGGTAGAAGTGGCATTGCTGCAGAAGATAGCCCCCTAAGAGTGACTCCACACATCGTTTACATTTCACCTGTAGCAGGTAACTGTGTGAACTGCACATTTCTCTCTTCCTTAGTAATGCACATTTGAACAACATTTCTCTCTTCCAAAGTAATGCACATTTGAACATTCCTTTCTTAATGGTACAAGTCTAATTACATTTGGGTCGCTCTCGCTTTATCATGGAAAACAACATGTGTGAGAATTAGAAGATAGTGCAGATTTCAGAAATCAGAAGTCGACCTCGCCTGGCGACGGCGAGGGCTAGCCTCGCCCATGGCCAGCGAGGTGGAACTCGTCGGCCTCAGCCTCTCGTCGGTCGCCGGACCGGCAACCGAGGAAGAAGATAAGGAAAAAAAAGAAAGAGAAAAAAAATCAAAAAATAATAAAAAAATTTATTAAAAATATTGTCACGTCATCCACATTAGTGCCGGCCGGCATCCGCATCAGCGCCGACCAGCCAAAAGTGGCCGGATGGACTGAATTGGCACAATTGTAAAAGGTTTAGGACTGAATTGAAAAAAAAAAGGTTTATGACTGAATTGGCACGATTGCAAAAAGTTTAGAACTTTTTTGGTAAGTTTTCCCTCAGGAATCACTTGCTGCCTCCGTTTGGCCAATAGAAAACTTCTCAACAGTGTTTTGGAAAGCCATGACCCCCGGATCAACCATGGCATAAGCGTGGAAGAGTACTAGACCCTTGAGGAGCTTTTAGGCCTTGGGCCAAATTTGGTTCTTTCGGGTTGATGGGGCCGAGCAATTAGCTGAAGCAGAGGCACACCAGATCCCAAATTGAACAAATTCGGCTAGTCCGAGCCCAAACATTTGCCAAAAATCTCTTTTGGGCCTCAAAGGGCAGCTACCAATGTCTGTCGATACAGTGTCTGCTATACCGACCAGAGGGCGACGGTACTACTCACAGCGAACTGGATTTGATTTACGCGATGCTTGAACCGACTGATTGATAATAACGTGCTCTTTTTTGTTGCTTTGTTGCTGTTCAGTTCCAAGTGGATGTCAAAAGGAAGCATTGACATTACGGGGTGGCGCCAAGTCTTGCCATGTAGGGCAAGGCCATAGTGGCCAAAAAAAAAACACAGACAATATCAACATCATGATCTTGGATTTGTCCACTAATTATTGGAACCTCCCAAAGGTTGCACGCCAAGAGTTTCTCTATTTTCTGAGGAAAATCAGATGCAGAAATCTCTCTTTTTGTCCCAGGGTATACATAGATTGTGTGGCTATTAACCTATTAGAACAAATGGCTTGCTGATTATGTTATGTATACACACACCCATTTAAAAGTCCATTGTCAAATTCTGTTGATTGGATCGAAAGCTGCTTCTTTATCTCGTGTTTGAGCGATAACGTTTTGACCCCCTAGTCACAGTCTCCCATTAAGTTCAAAAACCCTATTTAAGTGCCCGGTTTTGAGCCCGCATCGTGCCCATAATACAAAAAAATCTGGCGTAGCACCTTCGTATCATGACCTCATGGAAAACAAAAAAAAATTATGAACTTATTAAAAGATGGATTTTCTTCATATTTTTTTCACGAGGATAATATCGGGACACGGTAGGAACCCTAGATAAATGACTATACAAAACCGACGTTGTACTCACCTATACGTCGTTGGCACTAGGGTATGATGAAAGATGTCCAGTACTTGATTTACGTTTTCAACTAGAATACAACATCCTCATCATTGTTGATTGCATCCCCCGTTGAATTTTGCTTGCAATGTTGACTGGAGGTGGATGGGGGTATCGAAGACTTCAAGTCGCATAAAAATAAATGTGGGCCTCTAATCATATTATGGCCAGTTGCCATCGACCTACATAGAGTGTAGGTCAGGGGAAAAAGGATGTCAACACTTGCTGGCATTGGATATAACGTGTCATGAATATGTGAATTATGTACAATGATTGTGTTGGGAGTCCAACACCTAGCACTGCTAGTGGAAAACTAGTGCCTCATATCACTAAGTACTAAAAAAATAACATATGTATCGTTAGAGAAGCTACCTGATCGGTTCTAAACTTATTATACGAATGTCAATTCAGTTATAAACTTTTTAATTTTATCAATTTAATTTTAAACTTTTGTGCGAAATTCCACCGTAATCCTTCTAATCAATTTTCCCCGGAAATTGTCAACATAGCAATCTAGTCATTGCCGGCCGTTCTACGTGGCATATACCACAACATTAGCGATTTTTGACGAAAATTAACCGGAAGGACTACATTGAAATTTCGTACAGAGGTTTATAACTAAATTGACAAAATTGAAAAGTTTGCGATTGAATTGACATCCGAATAATAAGTTTATGATTGATTTGATAATCTTTTCCGAATGACGGGCATGCCCTGGATGCGACCAGAACATGTTTAGTGATAAGATTACACTACTAAGCTGGATTAGTGGGAATTCTAAGATGTAAACATCAAGATCAGTGCTTTTTCTTAAGGTGCCCCTTTCATCTCATCTATATGCTTTAATTGCTTTCCTTTTCAATAGTCCTAAGGACGAGCCCCACATTGAATAATTGCAATCCCACGAGATGAGTGCTTCTCCACCTTCTAAAGTTTATTTCTTGTCATAGCAAAATGAGTAATAAAGAAGAAAGCATGATACCAGCGGGCGGATGCTTGAGAAGCTCATGGCAATGGCTAATCAAAACTGATCTGGTGCTTGAACTTAAAAAGTAGTGGTCCTCCTCCCCAATTAGCCCCAACGCCTATCCACTCCAACTTGAGCATTGGCCATTAGCTTTTGCAACCAACCCAATCATGGTTTAATTCTTCTTCTTCTTGTGAGCATGATGGAACCAATCATGTGGTAATTGAATGAGCAGGACACGAATCACGGCACCTAACAGGTCCATAAGCTCGATTAGGTACGTTAACTCACGTCACGAAATAATTATCTGGTTGGAGTGATCACGAGCCTTTCGTGTCAATTTAAAAAGTTAGTGGATAGGCTAAATAAATCACATAGTCCTTTGAATAATTTCTAGTTAGTTGACGCTACAAGACATTAAAGAGCTAAGAAATAAAGGGAAATGCCACGAGTGATTCTTAAACTTTTAGTCAATGTGTAATGTGGTGTCTGAACTTTTAATTTATTCAATGTGGTCCTCAAACCTTAGCCTAATGTAACACTGGACATATTTATATAGTTTATTGGACTATATTGAACATGTACAAAAAATCCAAGAATCATATTGAACAATTTAAAAGTTCATGGACGATATTACACATTGGTCTAAAGTTCATGGACCATAATACATATTGGACTAAAATTTAGGGATCGTTTATGTCATTATTCCAAGAAATAATTATGATATAAGTTGCTCAACAGGATCATGTGATCTCGCATAGGGGGCATGGCCATGTGTGCCCCCCGCCACCGCCACCCATGGAAGGTATGCACGTGCCTTGTTGCGTCGGTTCGTGGCCTCAATTCATCGTTCCGCCATGAACTCGCCATCACCCTTTGTCAACTTGCCCCTCTCGCCCGACGCTAGAGAAAAAGTTCGCAGTAGCGTCAGCAAAGCCCGTCTTGTCCCGCGACACGTCGGCTGAAGTTTAGATAGAAAAGGTAAATTTAGACTATGGATGAGAACAATCATGCGGCGAGGGAGATTTTACCCGAAAAAAGCTTTACAATTCACGTTGGCAAAGTTCGTCCTTCAAAGTGAACAATGTCTAGTCTGTTTTAGGATGGGTGTTAGAGTAGATATTGATAAAGGCGATTATGGAGGCACTAATGATCCCAAGATGTTTCTCCCTTTTCCGAGCGTTTCGATAGCTACAGTGGAGATATCGAAACTCGTTTATAAAAATAATTGATTAAATGATATGGTAAACTATAGGATTGTGCAATCGGACTAATTCTACCACAGAACCGGACTAGACTGCCTTGAAAACCCGTTCGATTCTCGATTCTAAATGAAGAACTACCAGGGAATCGGACTGAATTTGGAATCGATTTCATAAAGCCTAAAAAATCCTAATTTTTCTCTTGGCACCTTTTTCTCAGTCTTTCTCTTTTTCTCTGTCCCCTCCAACTTCACTCAAAAAATTCACGACTCTCTCTCCCTCGCGACTCAACCTCCTCCTCACTCACACGCGGCTTGCCCTTGCTCATTCGAGGCTCGCAACCCTCGCGCGTTCCTAACTCGCATTTACTCGCTTGCCCCCGTTCATCTTTTAATTTGAACCGTTTTGTTGCTCATATTATTTTCTTGTAAAAATTGAAACCAAAAAACGAATCAAAAGAAGAACAGGTTCCGAAAAAGAAGGTAGGTTTCAGAGTCAGTTCTAGAGTAGATGTGATAAGTTTTGGGTTTAAAAAACTGGGAATCGATTCTAGCAATATAGGTTTTTTTGATCGGTTAGCAAAGTAGGTTACATGTTTCACGTCTGGAATATATCCATCCCGAAATTGATTATTCAAACAACGTGGTCAATGTTTAATGTTCTAGTAAGAGCCTCCGTCATCGCTCCATGGATTAATTTTGCGAACAATATTTTAGGATCGTTAACACTCTTCTTTGTGGTTTTATTCATTGTAGGAGCAGACTTCACTTATGATACGAATGAGATTCGTCTCTTCTCCGGACAGAGGGCATTCGTGGTATTTTCGAGAACCCAATGACGATAAACCGACGCCCAACAACTTCCTAGAAACAGAGATCCCTACTTACCAGATTGAACCCGGGGAAAAACATAAATCTATGTCCGGGAAGCAGGAGAAGACGGTTACATACTCTCATCGCTCGTGTTATCATGGGAATTTCGAAGTAATTAGCGTGCTCACGGACAAGCAAAGATAGAAAAAGAAAAAGAAAAAAGGGTAAGCTTCTAATCTGTTTCCAAAGATAACAAGCAACGTAGGCGAGACAAATTCGGACGACACAACTCTGTGTATGGTAGGAAAGCCCACAGGGCTCGAACAGCGCAGGTTTCGTCGTCCATTGCATTCGCGACACCACTGTTTGTCGCCAAAAGGTGTCGGTGGAGGCCATAAATGTAAGAGAGCCATAAAGCGCGCCCGGTGGTCAATAAAGGCGAAGGTCGATCGTCCATCCACCGATTTCATCCGTTTTTCAATGAGCGACGCTTTGGGGTTTGGATTAAACAAACATTGGAGCGACTTTGGGTGCCCACGTTATTTCTTGTCCTGTCTTCTTTTTCTCCCGCTGTTTTCTCTGTTCGAGAAGATGATTATGGAGGGGGGCTGTGCTGTGGGACTTGCTCTTACTGTGGATCGTCACGACACGACTGATGTCCGCTCATGTTACTTAAAAGCAGCGGGTTGAATCGATTAAAGTAAAGATAATGACATAAACAATTCATGGGTGCTGGCTTAATATGTAATGTGATCCCTGAACTTTATCCCTTATATGAAAATATTCAATATCGTCATTCCATTAATCCAAATTTAGAGACAACATTAAACATTTCCATATAGTTCAGGAACTAAATTGAACATGCATCAAAAGTTCAAAGATCACATTACACATGAGGCTAAAGTTCAAAAATTATATTGAACGAATTAAAAGTTCGTGGATCACGTTATACGTCGGGTCAAAATTCATAAATTATTTATGTCATTTTCCCATTAAATTAAGCCTCGGCGAGTAACGTGGAGCTTTGGATCCCAGGATTGGATAGGAGGCTCGAATTGTCCCGATCCCGAAGATGATTGATCCAAGATGGGGTAAAAGTGGGCACGGCTTTATGTCATTTGGGGTGTGTGGGGGTCCTCTTTAGTGGTGCCCTTTTGGCGTTTCCCCTTTCCAAATCCCGCACTAATTTTGGACAATATTCAAAGGGCGTTCGAACGGGGCGTCGTCAGCAAGATTGCCGAGACCTGGAAGGATCGATGGGTCCACGTACAAGAAATCGGTGCGCTGATGACATGTGTAGAAGATGATGATTCTCCTTCTCGTTCTTCTTTTTGCGATTTGAAGCTCTTGCGGAGAGAATAGAAGCTTTTGAAGGACCTAATGTGAGATGGCATCCGAACGATAATCGCTTCATATTATTATTAACATTCCATGTGGAAACTTTTGGCGACAAAGTCACCACCGAGCACATAACTTTGCCCGAATGTTTTTTTCCGGATCTCGTCGCGTCATCGCTCGTTTTGGTCGAGACGGGCGGGCATATCGACAGTCCGCTCTACTGTACACGTATTGTCGGTAAAGTCGTGCGCATCTAGAATGCGTATACACCGTACATACATGCAAAAGTGTATTAAGACATTAATACGTCTAAGTCCCATCGTATCTGACGGGGCACATGCGAACATTCTCGCATTAATAATAAGGGGTATGCACCGGCAGCCGAAACTGAAATGGCCATTTTACCCTCGAAGTTAATGCCTTTTTTTGAGGGACAATTTAATGATAGGAGGGAGCGAATTTTATCCAGAATGCCTTCAAATCTGCTTATTGGAAGTACAGGAGTCTGAGTTTTTATAATGGATTAGATAATATAATTTTATCTTCTGCACTAATTAACTATACAATTATATATTTTGGGAATTCCTTGGTGACCAAAGGACAATATTCTCCATTGGGTAGTGGGCAAATTATTTATTTTATTTGATCCGGTCAATGGACAATTACGACTTTCGAAGTGCGAGTGGGACCGTGTATAGTTGGTGAGGGACCGACGGTAATCGTTGTCAATCATTAAAATTTTCGAATGTGCACATGGATTTCGCTCGTAGAAGCACTAAGACGAGATATGAGGTCAAGAACGTATTACGCGCTTCGCAAGTCCGACGTCGTGTCTTAAGAGTCGATCTTTATGAAAGCGGCGTCCGGTCGTCAATGATTGTATTGTTAATGGAGTTTTTTACCCTTGACGAATGAGACGGTAAACATATGTTTGGAATCTAAATGCGTGATGTAAGAATATAGAAATCTTTATGGAATTTACATGTCACGATATTTTGCATTTAAATCACAGTGGTACTTGTATGACCATATCATGTTACGGCTAGCAAAAGATTTCTAGGGACTGTAAGTAATCTTATTACGGGGAAAACATTTGTTCAGACCCAAGTCTATTTAGGTGGGGTTTATTGATCACAAGAGTTTCGTACGTATTAAGGATATGTCTGAATTGACTTTCGCTTCTCACTTTCGTGGTTCATGCGCTTCAAACTTTTTCAAAAGATCTTGTTGACAAACTAAGTGAAAATTGGAATTGCACTTTTGCAAGAGTTTCTGAAAGTTGAAAAGGTACGCATTGTGAGGGTACATCAGATGGAATTTCTCTGCGCTTCCAAAAACACGATTAATAACGTTTGACAAACGTCACAGGGGCAACCTTGAATGTTCTTCTTTTTTGAAATCCAAACGCTCAAGTGTTGACCCGAAAATTCATGTATAATTTTCTAATATTTCTAAAATTCGAGTTGTAATTTGAATTTTGACAAGAAAATGAAATGATTTTGATCGCATCATGAATCACGATACGTGCAATTTCGAAATCGATTATGTAGGAAGGGCATATCAATGTTTTCGGCTTGGGATTGGAGGGGGGTTGTGGGTTCGAGTTCTGTCCCGGAAAACTTAAGATTTGGGCAGAGTACCGTGACGGTGGTTTATCGTGTTAGTTCTCTCGAAGCAGCTTACTTTTTATAATCATGATATTAGTTATAAATAATGTATAAAACGTTTTCCACAGTCTAAAGGGTAGAAATTGAAAGGAAAAATTGATAAATGAACAGTGTGAAAAGTCCCAAATTGCGTACCTTTTACTGGCCTAGAGTTCAGTTCTTTTTTGCTAGAGTTGAGTGCTACAAAGTAGAAGTGAGCAGAGTGAGTGCAGCAGCAGTAAGTAAGTGAGTAGGAGACAGCTCATGCGTCGCGACACAGACTCCTTACCAGCCACCCTCCTCTCCTTCCTCCACGTCCTCCTCCTCCTCCTCCTCCTCCTCCGCCACGACCTCGACCACCGCCACCGCTTCCCTCCACCACCATATAAGAACCACCTCCATCCTCTCACTCTTCATCCCCAGCTACGCCAACGCATAACACATCAGAAAAGAACCCACCATTTTTCTCTGTCTGTCTATCTGCCTCTCTCTCTCTCTTCCCCACCACCACCACCGCAGCAGCAGCAGTCTCGCCGCCGCAGCAAATGAACTACGGCAGGCTCCGACCCTCCGACCCCGGCGGCTCCGACCGCTACGACAACTCCGACGCCCCCAGCAGCGGCGGCGGCGGCGGCAGCAGCAGCACCCTCCGCCTAGTCCTCCTCACCATCCTCTCCCTCGCCGTCCTCCTCGCCGCCGCCGCCGCCGCCACCGTCCTCCTCCTCAAGCTCCGCCCCGGCGGCCCGTCCGGCCCGAAGCTCGCCCCCACGAGAGCCGTCTCCCGCGTGTGCGGCCTGACGCGGTACCCGGCCCTGTGCCTCGACGCGCTCGCGGCGTTCCCCGGCGCGGATACCGCGAGCGAGCAGGACATGGTCCACATTTCGTTCAACGTCACGCTGCAGCGGTTCAGCAAGGCGCTCTACTTGTCGTCGACGATCGGTCACCTCCAGATGGAGCCGCGCGTGAGATCGGCGTTCGACGACTGCCTCGAGCTCCTCGACGACTCCGTCGACGCCCTCCGCCGCTCCCTCTACTTTGTCGCCCCGAGCGGTGCCAAGTCCTCTTCCGGGTCGGCTCAGGTAAGGCCGGGAGCTCGCGTTTCGCCTTGTCAAGTCAGTCAAGTTCCGTCGGGGTTCAGAACCTGACAGCCCTCCGTCTGCGTGCAGGACGTGGTGACGTGGCTGAGCGCGGCGATGACCAACCAGGACACGTGCACGGAGGGGTTCGCCGACGTGTCCGGGGGAGTGAAGCAGCTGATGGCCCAGAGGCTGCGGGACCTGTCGGAGCTGGTGAGCAACTGCCTGGCTATATTCTCGGCGACGTCCGGCGAGGACTTCGACGGCGTGCCGATACAGAACAGGAGGAGGAGGAGGTTGATGGGGAGCTCCGGCGGCGACGGCGACGGAATGCCGGGGTGGCTGGGAAGGAAGGAGAGGAGGTTGCTGCAAATGCCGGCGACGGCGATACCGGCCGACGTGACGGTGTCGCAAGACGGGAACGGGACATGCAAGACGATCTCGGAGGCCATCAAGAGGGCGCCGGATTACGGCACCCGCCGGTTCATCATTTACGTGCGAGCTGGGAGGTAAAAATAAACTTTTCTTTTTCTTTTTAGCCTTGCTACTTACATATAAGCATGTAAATATTAAAATTAATCCCAAAAAAAAATATGGACTACTTTTCAGAAATTATATTATTGCTGTAATTTAGCTCGGAATATTATTTAGCATTTTAAGGGGCATTTTTTGGGGCTTGAGTCTTCTCAGTTGTCACTCTCATTGTTCTTCTCAATTTATTTATTTTTTAATTTATTTTGTTCTTTTCTGGCAAGAAGGTAGAGAGGTTATTGATAATACATGCACATGATATATTTAGTGCATCGCAAGGTATTAATATATTTCGACCAAAAAAATAAAAAAAAAGGTATTAATATTATTTCGACCAAAAAAAATGGGTACATATTTTAATTAATTTTTTGTGGCGAACTAACATTCTTTTATGAGAATTTCATTAGTATTTTTATATAATTATTATTATTTTTTATTTTCCAAACAAGGTATGTCATCTCCTTCCAAACTATGTCCATGATCAATTTTCCAGTCATGTAGAGCGTTCCTAAGGATCCTATTACGCCCCCTGGTGGACCATAAGTTAGTCTCTTTGTGCTATGCTTTTGATGAAAAGATAGTGTCAGTGCCTCAATCACTACGCCACAAATTGTTCCCACGATGTATTCAAAGTTAGGCTCGGTTTTCCCCGGATCGACCCCGGAATCAGTCGGTTCGGTTCTAGGGCCGGTTCTCACGGGGACCGACTCGATACCCGAGTCATAAAAATCGGGAACCTCCTGTGATAGGGTTAATTTCGGGTTCTCGATTCGGGCCTACATGCTCTGGATTCCATCACCATCGGTCCATTAGTACTGATTGACTTCACCGGCCGTGCACTAACGCTGCAATCTCCCTTTTTTTTTTAACTTTGGAGTCGTGCAATTGTGAGTTCCGCTCGTGAACTCGCTGCTTTCTAAGTTTTTTTTTTTACCTTTTCTGACTTTCCACCGACGGTGACTTAACCAGCCTTCGAAACTTCACTTTGGGAAACTTGTCTCACCATGCATATTGAATTTCGAATGATTGATCCGTTCCTTTTTCGGGTAGTGGTGGAGCCGGTGGCGGTGGTGGCGGTGGTGGTGGTGTTGGTGGATGACAGAGGACAACGCCGCCTCGGCTTTGTCCATTTGTCTTTCCCTTTGCTTTTAACGATGGTCGTCGGTTTATAATCTTTGGATTTTCGTATTTTAATGATCCAGGTACGAGGAAGATAATCTGAAGGTGGGGAGGAAGAAGACGAACCTGATGTTCGTCGGGGACGGGAAGGGGAAGACCGTGATTTCCGGCCGCAGGAGCGTCTTCGACAACATGACGACGTTCCACACCGCGTCCTTCGGTAATATTAAAAAAAAGAAAAGAAATCCCTCCCTTTTTCCCGTTTCGGTCCCCGTATTTTTATCGGACTTTCGCAATCCACTAATCAGATTAAAAAAATATTGGGATAAATGTATTGGGAGTCCGAAACTTGCGACGAAAATGCAATCAAGTCCTCCTAAAATTCTCAAAAAATGAAATTATGTCCAAAAACTTGTCACGAAATCGCAGTTAAGCTGAAAAATTTTCGAAAAGTGCAATAGCGTCTTAAAACCCGTCAAATTGATCTAATCAAATTATTCCGTTGATCGCATTTTTTTAAAATTTTAGCATTTAATTATACTTTTGTGATAAGATTTGGGACTTTTTGGACTAAAATATTTATAATAATAACACAAGGAAAGAAGGCAAAAGTACAGAGAGAGAGAGAGAGAGAGGTCATGTGATGCGAGCAAAACGCACGTGGACTGTCGTTTGAGGCCAGAGGGTGGGATCAGAACTTGGTTTCCATCGTTTTCTTTTCCTCTTTGCTTGTCGTCCGACTGGGATGTCGCCTTCGCGTTTGTCCACATTCAAGAAATTGCCTCATTAAAGCTGAAGATTCACCTGTGCAAGGCGCAGCAGCAGTCACTTAACAACATGAAAATGTCAAGCTTTTCGTGCGGAGGGAATCATGTTCCTCGCCAGTGAAAGTAGACAGAGATCACTTTCACGGACAGTCGCGCGATCGAAAAAAGAGAAAGCACATTAGACCTACAGCTCGTGTAATGCGATGATGGAGAAATCAGAATGTTTGTTTTCTTCATTTTTTTTTGTCCTTCGGAGTCCCCACGCACGTTCATCTTCAGCCTGAAGATGAGGCCAACACCAACCCCCCATCTTCCTTGTGCTGCACGACCTTATCATCATCGATGTCATCATTGCGAGCCCGTCTTCCTTTTTCTCTTCTTTTTTTTTTATCCTTTGTCTTTCTGAGTGGACGTTGCGCTGTCGCTCCCAACTTGGAACCGGAAGCTGTAGAGAAAAGGACTGTGAGAAAGGAGACTACCACCTACTTCTTGTATAGGTGGGGACATGATCATGATTCCTTACGAGTGTCGATCAATCTTGTCTTCACTTAGATGCGGCTAGGAGTTATGAACCAGACGAATCGATGACTTGAACAGAAGGTTGTTGCCATGATGAGTTTTTAATGTCCCGTGAATTGCTTAATGATGGTGCTTTGGTATATGCCGCGTGCAGCTGCCACCGGAGCCGGGTTCATCGCCCGGGACATCACGTTCGAGAACTGGGCCGGGCCAGCGAAGCACCAGGCCGTGGCGCTCCGCGTCGGGGCGGATCACGCGGTGGTCTACAGGTGCAACATCATCGGGTACCAAGACACCCTGTACGTCCACTCGAACCGGCAGTTCTTCCGGGAGTGCGACGTGTACGGGACCGTGGACTTCATCTTCGGGAACGCGGCGGTCGTGTTCCAGAACTGCAGCCTCTACGCCCGCAAGCCCATGCCCATGCAGAAGAACACCGTCACGGCCCAGAACCGCAAGGACCCGAACCAGAACACGGGCATCTCCATCCACGCGTGCCGGATCCTGGCCGCGTCCGACCTCGCCGCCTCGAACGAGAGCTTCCTCTCGTTCCTTGGCCGGCCTTGGAAGCTGTACTCGAGGACCGTGTACATGATGTCCTACATCGGCAGCCACATCCACCCACGGGGCTGGCTCGAGTGGAACGCCACATTCGCGCTCGACACGCTCTACTACGGCGAGTACATGAACTACGGGCCGGGTGGGGCGGTCGGGCAGCGGGTTAACTGGACCGGGCACCGGGTCATCACATCGCCCGTGGAGGCCAGCAAATTCACGGTAGGACAGTTCATATTCGGATCCTCCTGGTTGCCGTCCACCGGCGTGTCGTTCTTGGCCGGGCTAACCGTCTAATCAAACCGTTCTCGAAAAACAAGAAAAAAAATTGAAAAAAATCATTGTGGGTTCTTTCTGTAATGTGATGGGTATAGTTTGGAAAATTTTCTATTTTTCTTGGGTATTTTTTTGTAAGCTGTACTAACAATAATTGTACAACGTCGCTGCCCATTTCTCGTTGCCATGTTTAGCGCTCATTTCCATTGAAGAACCTACGGGACTAACGAACGAACGATCCTGCGCTTTCTTTCCCTTTGTTGGATACGTAACGTATGTCTCCGCATCCATGTCATCATGAAAGAAATCCAACACAGCAAAGACAATTTCGTGGACAAGATTGAATTGGAGAGAGAGAATGTACTTGCGCGCAAGTCAAACTCGGGCGTCGCATGAATCTTGTCGGGTTGTGACCACTTTTGCCTCGGAAACGAGAGGTCTGCGATGCAGGTGGTGTCGGTGGCGATGGAAAAAATGAATGCTGTGATCTGTGAACCACCTTTTTCTTGATGACCCACCACCCCGTTTTGAACATGATCCATGAATCTGACCAGGGAAGCGCAAAGTGCTTTGAATTCATGGGGCGTGCTGGGACATGGGGGGGCCAAAGCCACCGACATTTACTTTCTTCACCGCTCAAGTCAAGTGGGTCACTGACATTTCCCAACCACTCTCGATAGATTTGCATGGTTCTTGTGGTCTGCAGAGCTCCGGACTTATGTCTCTGACTGGAAATTTTCGTATCTTTTTTGAATGAAAACTATCTGCTGATGAAACAGATCAAGCCCCAGACTACTCTTATCAGTCATCTTGCTTCTGTTTTCCGACCCCGGTTTAAGTTGGAACTCTTTGACGCATGCGCAAGACGAGCCGAGTCATTTCTGTACGAATCGAAGCCGCGAGCCGTCGACATCCTTCAACAAGGCTCCTTGTATGTAGTGAGACGAACCTCGAATTGTTGTCGCGAATGATACATGGACCGTAAGGTCGTAATCGAATTACCCCAAGATCGCCCCCCGAATTCGAGGTTTTTAAGTGTTTGCAGAACAACAATTTGGAGCACTGAAAGAGGAAACTAGAAGCTGAGACTGACCGATTGATATGGAAAGTTAATAAAACTTGGTAATGTTTCGTAGGTTAAATTTCTTCACAGCAACTCATTAATGGCTAGGGATATACCCTTTTTTATACTGATTTTAGATTACTTCCTAATCACGTGAAAGATGTTAATAATCAAAAAGATTGAGATAATTAAACCTCATGAAAAATTATGATCCCGAGAGAAAAACTATCAGCAAAGGAGATAGATACTTACTTTCCAATATCAAGATACTGTGCATGATGAAAACAAACTTAGGGAAAGCTCACATATCGAGCTTGACTTCTCACACGAAACTTAACTAATCGCGTCGAAGAATTTTCACTTACTCAGAAGGTTTAAAGTTACTTTTTCTTAATGAAAACTTGCTAATCACATCGCAAAATGATTAATATGTTATTAACCACCGTGCTCAACCTCTTAAAAGAGTGGACAGACGACAATCTAGTGGTACGATCAGCTGCATTGAACACTTCACTGAATCAACAAACAAGTATGCACAGTACCAGATGTATGAATATAGTTAACTTCGACATTATTGATATTTTTTGAACTTCCCCATTAAACTCCTTAAAATTACAAAGCAAGAAAGCTGCATTTAAATGACATGAATCACTTGCGCCCTCACATCCCATGTATAACTTCTCTGGAGAGCTCACCCTCATCCGCAAGAGGCTGAGATATCGGCACAGGCTGATTGATGGACGATTCAGTGACCGTGCTGGTCCGCATTGTGTTGGATGCTCTCTTTGTGCCGATGACAGATGCCGTCGATGTTGCTTGCACTCATTCATGGCGGCTAATGGATTAACTTCAGTATGCGGCTATTATCTGAAGCTTACACCTCTGAATCTTCTACCTCGGAACTAAGCACAAAACTGGGGAACGCCAGCGTAATGTCCCTGCAAAAAGAAGCGAAACTGTTCAAGAATTGTCCCACTATTCAAGAAATGTCCCACTAAGAATTATGCCAACTATTGCACGACCCGAAAATCTCAAACACCGCAAGGTGGAAATGAAACGAGTGAAGTGGTTAGTGAGCATGAATGGGACCTCGCCATGAACAAGGAAGTGCTTACGATGATTAAGAATTTGTGAATGTGCGTTTGAGCCTCGCATAATTCGTGCATCGTGATGACAGGGCTAGGCAGAAAGATGCAAAAATCAAGCATTTCATATAGATTTAATTAAGTGTGTAGTCTATGAGTACGCACTTCAAATATGGTAGCGTCATGTTCCTGATCAGCGAAGGGTTCTTGGACACAAACTCCTTCCATTCTTCCTGGTCGATCTTCCCATCACCTTTCGCATCTGCTTCTCTGAACGTCTGTTGAAAAGAATAAAGTATCGGCAAGAATCTTTCATTTGACCTCTCTCGATTTGAAGAGAAACAGAATGTAAGAAATATGAGCACCTTATCCACAATTGTTTCAACAACATCCTCTGAAAGAACCAGATCTGACTCATGTAGAAGTGCCACTACCATCTCCTTCAACTGTCCAGGCCAACCTCATATTATATGAGCAGAGAGATGTAATATAGAAGATATTCATTTCTAAATGGGGGCATCAGAAGGCTCAAACAGATCGGCATATATTGGAGAAAGCTATTCAGACAGGTTCAGTCTCCTTAAACCAAAACAAAATGAAAAGGAATTAAAGGAACACGATTGACCGTATTGGAACTGTAGGCAGCACTCACCTCCTCTTGCTCTATGTATCCAGTGTGCCTCAAGTCGTACAATCTGAAAGCAACTGATAGAAAGATCCTCGGAAATTAGCCAAAGCAGATTCATTTAACTACGTAAAGCAAAGAAACTATAAGATTTAAATGTAGAATCAAAGATAAAATGCGACTCTTCTTACATGCAGTTTTGTCTTCTATTGGTGCATCTGGGTGAAAGACACCCAGAGATCTGACAAATTCTCCAAACTCAATGACACCATTTCGCTTCACATCAAATAGATCAAAAATCTGGAAAATATCAACAATTTATATGTATTTAGATAGAGATAGAACATGTATATACGCCAACAAATCAAAAGCAGGAAGCGAAGACCAAGTCGAAACTGCAGCAACTTCAAACTACGCTTTTCTCTAAAAAGTTGCACTCAATTTAAATGCAGCAAATGAGAGATTAAAAGTAGACCATTAGCCATCTGTTCGTTTCTTTTGTACTCATTTTAGGGGATACATCATTTTCATGGTCAACAAGATACAAACTTAAGTCCGAAGAATCATAAAAGCAAATAAATGAGACAGCAAACAGACCCTGTCAGCGAAGAGATTCCTCTTATTTCTGTTCCTGAAAAGAGCAAGATTGAACTCTTCCTGCAAAAGTTGCGACAAAGAAAATTAATCATCCAGTTCTACCAAGCATGAATATGAGAGCTTTGATCACAAAATGATTGAATGGACCTATTAACGAGATAGGAACTGCAACCAACATTTCATAACCTCCATGTTCAAAACCAAAAGCACACCTTGTGAATAAGCCCGTCATCAATAATCGAGCTGCTTAGTTTCTTAAAGAGCTCATACAATGCCTCCACTTCGCTTACGGTAACTGGAGTGCATAAAATCAAAGTCACATTAAGCCATCAACCTTATGAACACACCGATATAAGAATAAAAAAAAAGACAAACGACTCTTTATTGGATACTGACTCCTAAGAGGATTCACGAGTAAAAGAACTAACGATATTTTTAGTAAAAATAACGCTGGCTAAAATTAATATTTCCTTAGGGTAGAATCCCTAAAAGTGGCTGTTACATTCAAAGAACATAAAAAATCATCACCTCCATAACCATGCGCTATTAAAGACCATCAAGTTTCCTAATACAAGACCATACCATGAGGCAGAAAGAAAGCGCCATCCATTGATAAAAAATTGTTGAGCAGGCCAATACCTGAATCTTGAACTCTGTACTTAACATATATATTAGTCCAGTGATCTAAAGAAGTCTCCCTCATCCATCTATACCAAGACTATGTTCCTCATTGAAGATACATTGAGAATTGAGATGGATTAAATTAGACTCAGGTTGTATCCTAGCTTGAAGTAATGCTCAAAATGAATAGGCATATTCAAAATCAAGACGTTGTCGCCGTTTAACTCTATGACATAAATGCATACTCACAAGGTGTCTCAGAAGCCAGAACAGTAGGCTCCTCGTACCCAGGCGTCTGCTTAACACCTTTTGAGCAAAAGCAGCCCATGAACTATCTTTCCATCAAAAGTATGACAACCGTGCTGTAGGACTGGACAAAGAAACACCTGCGAATTCCACAATATACAGTCTGTTTCCTGAAAAGAAAGTATAACACAGCTTAAAATCCAGCCTTTCATATTAGTCGTCTCTGTAAACTCTGTGCTCCTGATAAGCAAAGGAGAAACAAGGACTGTCCACAGTAACACATCAACCAAACAAGACAAGGAACCTACAATCACATCCAAAGCAGCGTCGTGGATGTACATATCTAGTCATGAAAAGATGAAACAGTATGCGTTATTTAGAGAAAAGAAAAGTAAATAATAGAAACAGGAAAGAAGCTATTGCATGCCTCCGAATTTTTTAGGTTGATTACCAAACCGCAATAAAGCCTATTACGATGGATACAGATAACTTCAACCCGGAGAATGAAACTTGAGCGACTGGCTGTGCATCACTACGATAGACAGCCAATTGACTACACGTATTGTGCTTGTATATTGACAAAAGGACAACATGTCCATAGAGACACTGGAATCATTCAAAAGAGGCAGCTATGGTTGAGACAGCTACCCAATGGCGCCAGTTATAAGTAACTGGCTCAACAGGACATGTAATCTGAATGCAGGAAAGAAAAAGAGCAGAGTATCTGGATAGTAGGAAAATGGTCATCAAATAATTTTTTAAGCATGAGCACGAGACTGAGGTAATACTCTTAGAAGGATTTGTTACAGCAACTTTTCAAGTGATGGGGTCATCTGTTCTGTCCTTAGTAGCATATACCAAATCCTAAATGAGAGAGATTCGGATCACAAACGATATTAGCCGCAGGGAACACTAAGATCATTTATAGAAATTATCAACCTTAAGTGGAATTAAGGAATATCTCTCGACGACAAGTCCCATGAGACCACGAAACATCATATCACTGTCTTAGTAGTATATTTTAAGAACAAGTATATGGTATCCAGTGCATAAATAAAAGGACAGGTAGGAGACTTCAGACTCTTGCGGACCAATATCCTTAATAATTAACAAGTCGCTGTCACTGGCAAAGCCTCCTAAGCAGATTGGAACTCCCCTAATTAACTCCTAAAGTAGTTCTACTACCAAACTGGTTCGCCAAGAAACAAAAAAACCAACACAGAACAACTAACGAGCACAAACAATAAATCCACAAGACTCACTCCTTTCGGTGAAGCAGAAAAGTACCCAGATTATTATATAGAAGCATAGAAAATCGATCGACTCCAGAAATGTTCACGTTCAGTAGCAGACAGAATGTGAGCCGATTGTCCGTAAAACAAATGACGGATTAAGAAACGTTGCCGTATCTCTGAAGGGACCAAGCGAGGCACGTTACGCCATATACAAATCGTTCATTTGTTTTTTTTCACTCAAGTCAATGTAAGACGTCCGAATCCTCGAATATAAAAAAGAGAACAGAAAAGAAAATTTATTGAGAGACGAAATCTAGTGCAGTAAGATCTGGAAACCGCGAAAGGAAAAGCAAAATCAAGAACGCAATGTCATCCTAGACAAGTGTCGGGCATCCACTGGCGAGAACATTTAATTAAAAAAAACAAGAAATCGCTATTCTTCCCCTCTTTTCCAAACGTTACAACGCGGCGCAAAGCAAGAAGTCTGCAGGCAAAAGCCCTGCTCGGAGGCCTCCCATCGGTTCGGACCCAGGAACGATTCGAGCGACCATCGCGTCCCACGAAAGCAACGGGGCATGCGATCCTTTTCCCACCTCCAAGCAATTCCCCGGGGAACCCAAGAAGCCCACCCGGACATCAAAAGGAATCCCCGCTCGTCCCCATATCATTAAAAATGGAAAGCTTGCCCGAACGGCCCGAACAAATACACCCGGCAATCGAAACAGCACGGCCGAAGAACAGGGGGAACAAACGTTCGAATCGATGACGGGCACAGCGAACGATCACCGACGTGTCCCCCGGAAGGACGGACTCGCGAGGAGGAACAGGAGGCCAACTCACCTGGACTTCCCTGGTGGGTTCCGCGCTCCGAGGATCTACCGCAAGAGGGTCTGCGAGGGGGAAGCTGGCGCTCGAGCTCGATGGAGAAAGGCCGGAGCTTTCGACGAAAGAACTGAGCTTGCGGGAGATGAGGATCGATGGCGTATTTTTTATAGAGACGAAGACAGAGAGAGAGAGAGACGTTTGACACGTTCCCTTTGAGTCCAAGTGTCCCCACAACGCCATGCAGCTGCTCCCCCTTTTTTCCCACTTTTACTTTCCGAAATGTGTGAAAGATTGCTTCTTCTTCTTCTTCTTCTTTAATTTTTACGTATATGGTTTTGCGACTTTGCATAAATTCTAAGAACAGTACGACCTTTGACGAATATCTCGCTACCATGAGCCTAACGCTTATTGTGATCACACATTGCAGTTCCTTTTTTCCTTTTCTTGATGATATTGAAAAGTCAATAATTGACGACTTGCATTATCCGGAACACACCGACACCTTTCGTCAAATATCGCTACTGACACTTTTCAATACGCCCACGTGTCCCAAAAATCGTCCCATGATTTCTTCGGGATCATCGACATCGGGAGGCTGCTGCTGTTCTTTACAAACGGTGACGCTCTTGATGAAGACGCGAGTGCTGATAACGCATCTCTAACTAGCTCCGATATCGATAATATTGAAGAAAGTAGTCGTAATTTTTGGAAGCACGAGCAGATTTGGGATTTGAGTGAAAGTCGAGGAAATTTGATATTTTAAGATTACATGTAGTTATTGTTTTTTTCTCATATAGAAAATTCAATTAGTGGGTGTTCATTAAGAAAAAAAAAAAGAAAAATAAAAATAAAAATAAAAAGAGTTGTTATTTTTTTTATGGGTTAATATTATCAAAAATCCCAAACCGATACCCATGTGATAAATTTATCCTAAATTAATTTTTTGACTACCAAAAACTCCAAACTTGTACACCTGTGATAAATTTACCCTATATTAGTTATCCTTTAAATTTGATTAATAACACGAAAAATCATAAACCAGTGCCAACGAAGATAAAACCTCAAATTGTTATACATCATGTGTCATCAATTCATCAATTTAACGATAAAATTTAACGAAAACTAATAGAAGGTAAATTTATTATGGGTATATCAGTTTAAAATTTTTGGTGATCAAAAAATTAATTTAAAATAAATTTATCACAAATATATGAATTTTAAATTTTTTGTAATATTAATCCATTTTTTTATTAATCGTGTTAAAACACTTTTCCGTTGATAGGTCTAATCGAACGGGCTTGTGGAAAAATAGAGGAAAAGTTCAATATTACTTCGATATGGGCATCATGTCATCGGGAAGAGCAGTGCATTAATGAATTTTCTTTTTTTATAGCATCGCGGTGGTGAATATTAGGGGTGAGCATGATGGACAGTTCGAACCGGGACCGGACTGGATCGGACCGGACCAGCCAGTTTGGTCCGGTTCTCGAAAGTATCGATCCGGTTCCCGGTTCCTAAAATTGAAATCGGTTTCCGATTTAGGGTGAGAATCGGACCAGACTAATAAATATATATTTACTTTTTAAATTTTTTGAAGAAAAAAAGAAAGCCTAATCTATTCTCTCTTGCCTTTACCAATTTTTTTTAAGGATTGGTTCCATTGAAACGTGATTGGTTCCATTTGAAAATAGAAAAATAAATACATTTATTTATTTAAAATAGAAAGCCTAATTTAAAAGTACGTGATTAGTTCCATTGGAACCGAACCGGACCATCGGTCCGGTCCGATCCACGGTCGTAGGACTAGTCGATCCTGTAACAACATAAGTATCACTCGCAAGATATTGTCCGTTTTGGATATTAAGTCCTCACGGTTTTGTTCCTTCGAGGGCAGCCCATACTACTTCAAGAAAAGGCCTCTTGCAAGTTAAGGTTTCCCAAATCTTTATAAGCAAGCCCAATGCTCCCTCCCTAGGCGATGTGGGACAGGAGACGTGCCCTCCCTTGCTATCCTAGAAGCCTATCGGAAGTCGTTCCTTGTCCAAGCTCTTTTGGTCTCGGCGACCACTCCCCGCTCTCGTCAGACCGGGTCGTTACAGATCCGATCCTCAGTCCTAGAAAATGGGAACCGGTCCTTCTGGTCCTGTTCCTGGTTCTTGGGTGGGACCGAATCGGATCGGGAACTGCTCTAGTGAATATCAAACCAAAAGGCTGAAATTTAGGACAACGAACTGGAACCACGATAGAAATTCAACACTTAAAAAGGCCAAAAGAAAGAATAAGATCGAGTATACAAAAATTGGTTTATTAAGTGATGCGACTCGCGTATTTAACGCTTCAATTACTATCTGTCGCGTCATCTAGTTAAGTAATTTAGCGGATTGAATTTAGTATATTTATCATTGACGGGGCCAAGTAAAAGCCCAAAAAAGGGCGAAAAGTCTAAGCAAACACGGGAGTCCTCGGATATGGTACAAGTGGACGCGGATTTTGACAGCGAAACCCGCAACTTGTTGCTCAGTTGCTCCTACGTGCGAGAATTTTTGTTTTTGTTTTTTTTTTCCCAAATGAAGAAAAAAGAATTTCGACAAAAAAAAGAAGTCAGAAAAGTCATACAGCAGATCACGTGACAAAAAGGGAAAATAAATAATCGATTTTGTAACCCGATTAATTTTAGGTAGATCAAATTTCTAAATGACGTTCTCTGAATAGTCTTGGAGTGTGATAATCGTTCAGGTGAATCTCGCTTATGAATTAATATATTATGATGATACGCATTTGATATAGAGGTGATTGGCTTCTGAGTAGGCCAATTTATGGTCTAGAAATGGGGACTGACCTTGTAACTCCTGATTTCAAGTTTTTGGAATAGGTTATGGAATCCAAGAATTGGCCACTTTTTGTTTTTTCAGAAAAATACAATTTTTATAATAAAATATAGAAGTTGCACCATTTCGTTGTACAAAAATAGTCAAGTGACTATGTTGTTTGTTTCTTCATGTTGCAAACCATGCTTCTATTTTTTTTTATGGAAGCTAAAGTCTTTCCTTTTTGTTTTAAAAGAGGCTTCGAAATCAATTCAACCCTCGTCCTAGGCTCTCATAACTGGGAATCAAATTGGTTCTCGATTGAACTGATCGCGATTGGTTCAGTCCGATTCTACTTAAGAACCGGACCTGCTGCCCGTTCCTAATCTGATGTGAAATTTGATATATCACGAAACTGAGCATAGGCTACCTCACCATATGAAAACTTCATAAAGTGGAAGTGAGACAAGACGAAACTTTCCTAGTTAATTAAATTTTTTAGGGAAAAGTGCACTACGAATCTTAAAAATTGTCAGAAAAGTGAAATCAAATCATATTGTCAACTTCGTCTAATTTGGCTAACGGAAAATGATGACGTGGTTTTTTTTTATTTGTCTTTCCTATGTGGTGTTAAAATTAACTAAAGTACTAAAACGATGTCGTTTTGGTACAAATGCTAATTCTTTTTACACAAAATCTTAATTATATTAGGTTGAAAAAAGTCTAAAAGTTTTTCCAAAAAGAAAAAAACTAACTAAACAAAAGGAGAGGCTAAAAGTTAAAACAAACACAAAAGAAGAAGAAAAAAACCACAGGCGGTGGTGGGCCTGGCTCTCCCTCTTGTAAACCTTTTTTTAGTTTGTTTTTTACTTGGAAAAACTTTTGGACTTTTTTAACCTAAATTAGGACTCGGCCCAAAACAAGTTCGTTTTAGTGCTTTACTTAAATTCAGTGCCACGTAGGATGGCAAGTAGGAGAAAGAAAAAAATAAAAAAAAAAACGTCATGCCAACATTTATTATTAGCCAAATTTAACAGAGTTAATGGAATAATTTGATTGCACAAATTTGTCAAATTTTAGGACTTGATCGTACTTTTTAAAAGTTTTATGACTCAGTTACATTTTCCTGAAAAGTCTAGGACTTATAGTGCGCATATCCCAAGTTTTCATCTTTAATATTCAGGATCTCATCTCATTCCCTGTCCTTTTATTTTGTACGCAGAGTCCCTTTTCTTCTGAAACTGCGAATATTAGCCGCGCGAATTGGATGAAATTTGTCCCACCACCCCAACCCAGAACTTACCGGTCCTTTAAAAAACTAACGAAATTTCCTAATAACCCCGCAATTCAATTCACTCAAAAGTTCTGTTATTTTAGGAGAAAGTAGATTGACAAAAATACTCCCCAAAAAAAGTGAACATATTTTCCTGAAATTAGACTAAAATGAGTTGTGCCAGGCATAGTTGACGTATTCGAGTTAATTAATTGTAGACCCCTGTCTCTCCAAGCTGTACGATGGAGAAACTTCCTACGATATTCGAGATTAATTAAGGACATAATAGGAGCATCGAGCAACAAAGAGAGCACGAGACCTGGGGCCCTTGGTAGAGTTTGGGGTTGAATCAGGCAGCAAATGCCTCACATACGACCTTCTCAGAAGTGAACTGCCCAGTTCCTTGTTCATTTTGCAAGACAGGCTCTGCCCATGGCTCGAACACCATCGGATTTGATTCGCGCCGGGAAAACGACATGGATGGTCTCTGAACCGGGACCTGATGTGCAATATCGTCTTTGGGAAGTTCGATTTGGTCCTTGGACTGTTGATAAATGTTTAATGCAATTCTTGCGTTGGCTCACATGATAGATCGAACATCGTTTGATTATATGGATTATTATGCGTTGAGTTGGATTTTTAGATCTGACGGGTCAACGTGTCCATCTTTTTCTGCATCTACTTTAGAAAAGAAAAATAAACGAGACGGTTGCATATTAGGCCAACAAAATTCAAACTTGACGGATTGAATGCCACGTAAGGCAGATTCCATTAATTAAATTTAAAGTTCAAGAACGGCATTATACATTGGATCGAAGTTCGGGGACCGCTTGTGTCGTCTTCCTATTCATGTTCTTATATCAACATACAGTAACCGGTTGCAATACTTGGAGTGCTCGTTAACGAGAACCCTTTCGACTTTCGAGAACCCCATTATTTTCTTTTCTTGGGATAATTCAGATCGCAGAGATCTAGCTACAATGTTGCATGATTGTCTATATATGATTAGCATTTTCCATCGTTGGTTTATAGCACAAGTGAAAAGGGCGAGGCGATTACAATGTGCCGTCACCGGATGCTGAACAACGGCCGCCCCCAGGATGAATCGATGTTAAAGTATTTAGCTAAATCATATGCATGTCTAAAGTCTTTCTTGACAGATAGAATTTCGCAATTTGTGTACTTTTATATCTTGAAAATAAATAATAAAACAATGTACCCTTTTAACCAGCTTCTTTTTGGAAAAAATAAATTGTATAGTACGTGGGTTAGGCACACAGATATAATTGTTAAGATATGAAATCTTCTTGATATCTTTTTGAATTTCAAATTATCTTACCAATTATAGATGAGTTGACATTCCTTGATTTTTACAACTATAGATGAGTTGCATTCCTTGATTTTTGTTCTGCCAAAGATTGTATTTTTTTCTTCTCTTTATAAATGTGTACAATCTGTAAATGTATAGTAATGAAAATCATTCTTAAACGTTGAGCTTCTATAATAATCACGTATAAAGTGCACGTAATATTCCAAGGCTTTGTAGATCTCAACAAATATATTTAGCTCGGAGTACTCGTTAATTAGGTCCCTTTTTACCTTTGCAAATGACATTATTTGCTTTTTTTTTCTAGAAAATTTGAATTGCAGAGGCCTGATCACATGAGAGAATAACGTTATTGTTATAACTGTTAATATAAAACTAATCGAGTTCTATGTGTTCCGAAATTATGATCACGTCACGGTGCGTTATTTTTATGGTATGATTTGGTATCTTATCTCCACGACAGTCTTTCGTCTAGGCAATTTCACAATTAGCTTCCATCCTTGCTCATTTCACACATGATTTGATATATTATGCTGCACAATCGGTTCTAAATCAATTGTTACTTGAACTGATGTGGCCCTGAACTTTTAAGACCAAATGCAATTGAGTCCTCTCGGTCGGACGATAGCTTCAAGCTCAATCCGAGACGGAAAAGAAGAAGAATAGTAACTAGAAAAGGAAGAAAAAGAGGAATAAAAAGAAAGAAGAGAGAAATAAAAAAAGAGAATAAAGTCCGAACATTCATCAAGATGAAATGGGCGTCGCTCCGTTTAAAATTGTCCACGTCGCCAAATGTGACTGGATTACTACGTCGGAAAATTCAAGAGACACTTGGCTCGGAGGACATGATTGCATTTTTCATCAAAAGTTTAGGACCGCAATAGTTCAATTGGAGGTCTAAGGATGAATTCAAATTCGTATAATATGTAATTCTCCTTTTAAAGCTGTATATCGCAATTACAAAGTGCCATCTATAAACATTTTGACGATTGGATGACTCGAATTTCTTTATTTTATTTTGAAATCGAACTCGATCACATCTCTTTTTTTTATTTTTTATTTTTTGGCCAGAACTTAAAGTCCCAATTTATTTGTCAGCTTTCTGTGTTCCCATTCCCCGCTCAGTGGAGACTTGAGTTGCTCAAACGATGTCGAGTGAAAAGAAAAATAAATAAAAATATCTTCTTCTTTTTTTTGTGTACAGAAAATAAAAAATATCTGAGCTGGACCATGCAAGGAAGGCACGTACTCCCAAACTATTTTTACGTCAAGAATATGAGCATGTGAAATTTCAGATTGCTCGCGCGTCAGCAAAAGGCGAAGATGACGTCACATCGCACGACACTAGACAATAATTGCCTTGAGGCACTAATGAATCTTAATGTATTAAATAAAGCACGTCCATCAATCTTTTAAAAAAAGGTTATTACCATGAAAAATTTTAAACTGCTACATTTATTATAATTTATGTGATTAAGAAGTTGTTTCTTTATTTAACTTTAAAAACCATTGTATGTAATCATCTATACAATGTCATAAATACCGTAATTTGTAAGAACTCCAAGTCATCGCAGTAAGCAATCGACATAGAAATATATAACCACTGGATGGTTATGTCTATTGTCATTAATTTTGGATTTTTTTTGTAACTTCTTGTGGAAAAATGTGCTAGATAATAAGAGATTGTATAACTTCTTGTAACTACCGGTAGGATTAAATTTTTTTTTCTTTATTCAACTCTATTAACCATTGTATATAATTATCGATAGAGGGTCATAAATACCCAAGTGTATTCATCGTAAGAACCCCAATTAATCACATAACTCAACTTGTTCTGCAAATATATCTTTATATTTTCTTTCTTGTAATTTACATTGCAGTCGTGATTGCCTCCATTCTCCGTCCTTTAATTTCTTGTCATTTACTTTCCTATCCAAATTTAACAAATGACACTTCTCAACTTTTATCAATTCACTTATCGATCTATTTACACTTTGAAAAGTTTTTCCCCGTCAATTTTTCGATGAAACATTTTTTACCATGCCTTGGATACATTTTATTGATTTGAGGAGACTATGATGACAAGAACTATAAATCAATAAGATTTTGACAATACTATTGGCAACAACAACCCGTTACCCCAAGGTGGTAATGAGATGGCCACGCATTTTGATACATCGGCCGCTGGAAGAGCAGCATAAGGAAATCGATGCAAAGAAGTTGATCTTCCAAGGCTTCTTAATGAAGAATGTTGCTCTAAATTTTAACACAGTATCTGCCGTGAAAAGAATGTTTGAAGAGCGACAAAATTATATGGCCAACTACATTGTGAGTTATTTATTCGATGTGATCAAGTCAATTGTCATAAATGCCGTAAATGATGGCCTCTCGAGGCCAAGATTGTCCGACAGGTATGTTCCAAGCACTTTTCCATTTATTGACGCTAATAATATTGTTAAATATGTCTTGAATTTTGTATACTTGATCCGGTTTATGACCCGACCCGATATATTTTTGTGCGACTCGAAGGTAGAGAGAAAATTGAGATTTGATTTGCGACGCGAAGGGTTGGGCTGATAGGGCCAACCCGTAGTAAGCGAATTAATCTTTATAGCGGACCGCCCAAGATGGAGAAAACGAAGCAATGTCTCGGGAGGTTCGAGGGTGTAGCCCCCGAGGAAAATTTTTTGGAAGCCCTATTTATACTGCGGCTAGGTTTTCTCATTGATGTACGGAGAGAATTTTGTTTTCGGAGAGTTTTGTGAGCCGTGAACTTTTGTCGTTGTTTCGACTTCTGAAAACTGTACTCTCTTTTGATTATAGTGGAATCTTGTCTTGCCTCGCCCGTGGACGTAGATCACGTTTTGATCGAACCACGTAAATCCTTGTGTTCTGCATTTGTTTTTCCGCATTTGTTTATCAACAAATATTGGTCAAAATAGTCAACCCCTATAAGAATTATGCAAAGGCCCAAATCTTCTAATCAAGGTCAGAATAAAGGATATGATCAAGCCAATGTTGGTCAAAATAACCATATTGGTAATAATAATTTGACAAATTAAACTGGTCGGCAGCTGGTAACTGCCATTTATTGAAAGTGCAAGGCTAGCAGCTCTATGGATACCAACCAATGTGAATATTCCTGTTGACCCTAACACGCTGATTAACGTTTATAATCCAACATGATTAGCATCACCGCCAAGGGGGCAAGGTGGCTAACCAAATCCAAATTTAAACTCTTTCACTATTTGCCGAAACAGTTCAACAACATTGGGATTAGACATGGGCGTTATCATCATACATATTTTTAGGAAACCACATCCCAAATGGGTCGCTAATTAGCATTTTCCAAGAGGTTTCAAAATCCCTGACTTGGCGAAGAAGAACAATCGACCCTTGAATACAGTGTTCAATTTACAGCCCAATGTGGGAAAGTATGGATGAATGAGTTTTTAAAACTTAAGATGTTTCCTTTGTCTTTGTTAAAAACTTCTTCAACTTAATTCTATGTATAATCGGGCAAAAATGGAAAGATAATTTCATTCTCGATTTTATAGAATGATACTTGAAGTATCTATCGCTGATTTGGCCAAGCTATATAATAGTGAGTCAGTCGATCAATTTGTTGCTCGACTTAAAAAGGCTAAAAATAGATGCCTCACTTCGCTCTTAGATAAAGAATTCACGAATTTGGCTTCCAATGAGTTAAAAGCTTAACATGCAAGAAAGATTTGAAGGCTAATACTTTGCCGATTTATTTCAATTAGAACGAGAGTGTATAAATATGAGCAATCATTAAAAGAGAGAATTAAGAATCACATGAATACTTTACACAAAACATGGCTCTAATGGAAATTTATGAGTCACAGTATATGAAAGCATTCAAAATGTGCCAAAAATGATGCTCAACAAGCCTTACATTTGTTGATCGTTAAAGCCTGTCAAAATAATAATAAAAACGTAGCTTGGGCTAAAGAATCAAGCATAATCGTTCAACATTAATAAGTTGGATGAAATCTTCAATTCACTCTTAAAAGATGGCTTGATAAGATTAACGGAAGACCAGGTTTTCTTGAGTAAAAAAGATTTTTTAAACAAAAAATATTGCAAGCGACACCATTCATGGATTAATTGTGTCAAGAAAACAATTCAAGAAGCTATTTGGCAAGAAAAAAAAATCAAATTTACCAATGTAAATGGGCATACGATAACTCTTGATTATCTAATTTAAAAAAAATTGAATAATCAATGAATCATTTCATTCTTTTAAAATGGGCATATGTTGACATCTTAAAATTGCCAACTTTTGGTTATTATCGACAATTATTGGATTTAGTCGCTGAAAAGAGAGTTTGGTCAACAATGAACAAAACAACAGACAACTTGAATAGAATCGACAACACCCTAGGAAAGTCATCTACAACATCATGAAAGTTATCGACGAGAGCCTTCATCAAGACTTGAGAAGTTGATCGACAACGAGCAATGGACATAAAAATATAACCGCTGGGTGCTTATTTCTATTACCTCTAATTTATGATTTTTTTTATAACTTCTTATATATAAGTATGCTAAATAATAGGAGATCTTCTTCCTCTCGCAAAAGGTTGAGTGTTCGAATCTCAGGCGCTGCAGGGTGACTTAACCGGTGCACGTGTGTGGTGGCTAGCACGTGTCGCCCCCAGGGTTTACCTCCCTGCTGTCGGCCGTGCCGGGGTTCCCCGGGTTATCAAAAAAAAAATAGGAGATTGTGTAACTTCCGGTAACTACCAATGGGATTAGGAAGTTATCATTTTATTTAAATTCAATAACCTTTGTATTTAACCATCGGCTCACTGTGAGGACCTCCAATCAATCATAGAACTCAACCTTCTTTCTTCAAAATTATCATTATCTTTACTTTCTTGCAATTTACATGGCTTGTCGTGATTGCTTCTCGTCTCCGTACCTTTAAATTTCTTGCTTTCCCGTTCAACATCGACAAAGACCCTTTTGCAACCTTTGTCGGGTCACTTACCGATCCACTGCGCATTTTGAAAGGTTTTTCATCGTCGGCTTTCGGTGAAAACGGGTACCCCTTGTAACATACGTAAGCAAAGCACGCAAGATCTGACCTGTATAACATCATCCTCAAAGTCTCTGTAAATCTCACGACACATCTTTCACCATATAGAAAGCGGTTTTGTCGAGGAGCGGAAAAGGTTTGCCCTTTACAGCCTCCTCTCGTTTGTTCAGTGTAGAGCCACTCAAACTGGTCACCTATCTCTCTCTCTTTCCTTCGCCTTTTCCGCTCATCTTCCATCATCTGACCGAACTTATCCACGACACTGTCGAGAGACAGCCAAGGGCGGCTGCTCTCTTATGGCCTGGCCTCACAGGTCTCTCTCCTCGAGACCTGCAAATTCGGCTGTTTTGTCCGGACTTTGGGAATTTTCCTTTCTTGAGAAAAAGCCGCAAAAAAATTCTTAAATTATGTTTATTGTGACATGTTTACCTTAAACTTTTTCTTTGAATATAAAAAATCACAAACTTATACTTACGTGATACAATTACCCTCCGTCAAAAATTCCAACAATGCCATTTTTATTAAATCATGTGAGCGTCATATCAATACTACTTGCTTTCTGGCATCCACGGTTCTCATTAATAGAATTTTAACGGAGGGTAAATGCGTTACACATATATAAGTTAGGAATTTTTGATATCACAGAAAAAAATTTAAGATAAATATATCACAACAGCCAAATATAGAATTTTTGGTTGCTTTTACTTTTTCATTTTACTTGGGCACTTCTGCCCAGATCCTTTCTATTCTGCATTGGCGCTCCCCTGAGCTGTCCCGCAAACGAGATGGCCATGCAAGATCCCTAAAGTTCTGAAAAAGACTGGCTTCCAATATATGGATGGGGGCCAGTGCAGGGTCAAATAAGGCAAGTCTGTTTTGCGGAACATTGCTTTTGACCGAAGCACCGGTACAGTAGTTCGATGGAGATGTTCCAAGTCCCCCTTCTTTTCTTTGATTTGACTCATAAGATGTTGAAGTGGGTCCTCTCTCCCTATCTCTGAAGAATGAAGAACTCATGCCAAGACTAGAGGAGATGAACAAAATTTGAACGTGAGATCTCAAGCTTTTTAAAGCGCGGAATTTACGCCACTTTGTTACCTCAACGAACTCGCCAGCGAAGTACTTTACTAAGTTGGATTAACGTAATTCCCACCAAACTGTTTCGACAAATGTTTGAATCGCCGAACAAACAATACTACACCTATATACCAGCAAATCAAATAGAGAAGAGAGTTCCTGACGACTTCAATTTGCAATATGTGGAGTACAACTCCAGAGCCTAATGTTATTAGTCACACGATGATGATCACGATGCTTATCATCCATTTAACACGAGAGACCTCAGAGACTTCTCAAAACTTCAATAAACATCACAATCAACAGAAAATTTTCACAGGTACAACAGAACTGCAGTTTTCCCAAATATTCTAACTCGGAAAATTGCATCGAAAATCACTTTGGTCTTAGCTACACAAATTCGGTATGCAAACTCCAGTCTCTGGGTTTTGCTGTTCCTTCCATATTCGCCCTGTCACTCTGAGCTTCAGCTCCTTCCTGTCCCCACCGGAGAAGAAAAGTGCCATGTTCCGCTGGATTATAAGGCCATCGTGGCTATCCCTGACCTTCCGGTGGCTATCGCGGATGCTTCGTGGGGTCCCCTCCCATATGAGTTTCCGGCCGTTCGCTCCAACCTCCAGGCTGTAGCTGTAATTCCGAGCCTCAGTCTCGTCGCCCATGAAACGGAGAAACGCCATGTAAACAGGGGCCATGCCAAGCTGGAACGCCTCGAAATGGAGGCAGAAGTATTGACCAAAACAATGAAATACCTGACAAAAGATACAGATTTTTTACCAGATAAATAGCAATGCAATGTATATCCTTGAGTAAAAATTCCAACAGCAGTATGGAGAAATGATGCAAAGCCTTCCGGATAATGAATACTCAGGCATCATCTATTGAACGAATGAACAATGTACTCACAGGTTTCAACAACATTTTTTAGATAAAAGATGCAAATAAGCTTGCCATGCCACCATATTCATCACACACAAGGAGAGTTGCTCTACAACATAGCTGTCGCAGCTATGCGAAACACACTGAGAAAAAAACCTACAGCTTTACCAACTAGGTGAAAACCACACTACAAGTCATTTACTCCACAGTTATTGCCATTGGAAAAGAAGGCCATTCCTCCATAAGTAAAACAAACGTGATAGTATAGCCTAGACAAATAAACTCTAGCAAAAGATCAGAGGGCAAAGGAGAAACTCACAGTTAGCATCCACGTAGCATTTTCTACTTCCCGAGGATTGGATTTTACATAACGATGATTAAATGTGGATCCTGTGTGCATGTCCACCTTGTGATCATCCCTCAGATGTGTGACCAAAAATGGGATATCGCCAACGACAGAACACTCTGATCCAGCATACGGGCAGTTGTAAGGCCTAAAATTGCACAATGCCTCATGCTTGAGTTTACTGTAGTATGGAAATATCCCTGGGCATCCCAAAGAATAATACTTGCAGGGGAGCTCGAGTGACTCAGCCACCTTCTCCAATGCTAAACACCTAATATCACCGAGCTCTTGTCTACAGGTAGGGCAACGGTTATGCACCCTCGTTTTACAGGTCGAGCACAAAGTATGTCCATTGTGGCACTGCCAAAAAGAGAAAAACTAGTTTCTCAGATCAAAATTCAAAGTCTAGGAGATGTAACCAACTAATCTACACTAACAACCAAAACGTCACTAACGTTAAATATAGGTTAGGTTACTGGGAATGGTCCCCCCAGTCTTTATCAAAACAGCCAGTGCACCAATGAACCTGGCAATGACAACTAAAATTTAGCAAGTTTCTCTGCACGTTTGTTTGACTTTAGGTGAAGTTTCTTCATGCAATTGCACAATCTACAACCGATGCACTAAACTTCTCAATACTTTGCAATGGTACCTTTGCATCTCGAAAGCCTTGACTGGTGCGTACTTCAGTGGCTCACTTCCCCATACACACAGACCGAAAGTTCATGACATATCTCGTGGCCCAATCGACGAAATGATCGCATTAGTACTCAGTTTCTTTAGAATTTTGAAAAATGAAAATTAAATGACCTCTATGATGGGTGAAGATGTAAAAGCATGTGAGTTATGTGTCATGCCGACATGGTTTTTCTAATCTGACCATGCCTCTTCAAACCTTCAAAATTTTTCTAACCATCTAGCAGTAAAATCTCAAAAATAGGAAAGGCACAACTGGCTCATACTCGATAAAACCACCAGAGGCTAACACGTGATTTTCTTGGTCTGGTCTTCAAAGCCTTGTGTTCATTTTAAGCCCTTCAGTCAGGAATTAACATTCGACCTTCTCTCTCCTTCGCCTCTTATAGATGCATGTGACATGGAGGTATGAAATGCGATATCCAGGCCATGATGACTAAGCGACAAACCTAGAGGTGAAGGTTGAATTAAGACAACACAACTGGCCACATTGAGGTACTAAGTCTGTCCCACTGGAAGGGAAAAAATGAGTTCAGAGCAGCCAATTTATACTGCAAGACCCACTTCAACCCCAACCAAATCTCAGAGGTATATAGAGACCTATTCCACTACAATTCTCTCCAAGGCATTTGACTACACTTGCAGCCCACCTGAAAAGAATTTTGAGTGATCCCTTTCTGAAGTCAAGATAAGGAGACCTAAAACTTTCTGCAAAGGCCAAACCTAAAAGCACGAATTAGCCCTGTGCAACACTATGTAGCCGTACACAGCAATCACATTGTACACTTGCCATCAGTATCGCATGATCTAGACCTAGATCTGCTTGTAGAAAAACGGGGAATCCTCCGAATCGCCATGCCTGGCATGATCAAACCCGGATCTACTCTGAAACGAATGCGGAGCAACACAGATTCTCTGAAATCCAACAAATCCGAACCCGTCATCATCTAAATCGCATTGCCTACCAACACCATCACCCTAGGAAACCAAGAACACCGCAATGACATCAACTGCGAAGAGAGACAGACATTCAGAACGCAAAGGGGATCATCAGAAACTACGCGATCAAACCTGGTGAATGGGCGGGTACATGGAATTGGTGCACACGGGGCACTCGAGCAGCTCGTGGACGCTCGTGGCCGGGGCGATGGCGGCGGGGCCCAGAATGCCGTTCGGGGGCGGGCTGGCATTGAGGGGCTTCGACGACGAGAACGGCGGCGGCGGCGGCGGGGGCTGGAGACTGTTCTGGTGGAGGTGGGGGTGGTGGTGGTGGTGGTGGTGGTGGTTGTGGTGGAGGTTGTGGATCTCGCTCTCGTCCGCCCCATCCACGACCGACACGCACTCAATGTTATCCAAATCCATTCATAAAGGACGAGAAAGAGGCAAAAAGAAAAACCACCCACGACGGCAAAATGCACGAACAACCCCCCACCTACTTACTCTCTTCCTTTCACCGAACCTCAAAACAGAACCAGAATCGACCCGTGTCGGCTGTTCTTGTTCTTGTTCTTGTTCTTGTCCTTGTTCTGCTCCCTTCTCGTTCTGCAAGTTCTTCCTTACTTTCCGGGAAAATCCGGCGGGACGGGGAAAGGGAAGAAAACGATGGAGAAGAAGGGGCGGCAACGGATGGACGCCTCAGCACCCGAACGATCTCTCTCTCTCTCTCTCTCTCTCTCTCTCTCTCTCTCTCCTTCGCTCTCGCTCGCTGCTCGAGAGGAAAGGTGGTTCCTTTCTTCGTTGGCTCCTTTGCATCTCTCTCTCTCTCTCTCTCTCTCTCTCTCTGCGCGCGCTGACAGAGAGATGTGGATGGCCGTCGATGTCGCCAGCGGGGATTCTGATCGGACGGCGTGCCATTTTCGTTGCCCTTTACCGCTTCTTTTTTTTCTTTTTTTTTCGCCCCTGCTCGCTCCTTTAATAATCATTATTTGTTAGGACAAAGCACAGCGCGACGTGACAGACGGAAAAGCGTGCCAGAGAAGACATTTTCGGGGTCGTTTTCGTTATTTTTATTTCGTTTAAAATTAGTTGAAATTTTTTTTTTGGTCGAATAAAATTAGTTGAAATTGCGACGTCATCTAATGTACAAAATTTCAACCCCCTCGGCACTCTCCTCGTATAATTTATTAATCACGTGCATTTAGCTCGAGTGGTGGTTTATTATTTTTAAAAAAAATTTTAATCTCCGCTTATTGCCACTCTCGGGTCGGGGCCTTGCCTCGTCGAAAGGCCCCGTTTTTCCAAAAGGTGTAGATCATGCCGGGATCCGGAAAGCCCGTTGAATATTATTAATTACATGCCGAAGTGATTGGGGTGTCCCCGAGTGCGTTAGTATTAGCTTGTCATTTCATCTAATTTCATTTAGGTGTGTATGCCTTTTACATAACGAGGATAAGCTCGTTGTGTTGACCGAAAATGGAGTGTTGATGGGATTCGATTAGATTGTAGGGGTTTTTGGCTCGGAATTAAAGAATGGGTGACACAATATCTTATGCACTAGGCAAAAAAATCAAAGGAATTTGGGAATTTTGGGGATTGGTCAAGGTGTTGATGTCCAATGACTAGCTAAAGTTACGATTCGTAGTTGAGATTTCCAATTTTAGGTGGTTGACCACCGCTCATTAAATGTCTGTGCCCCCCACAATATCAAATAGGTCTAATTAGCTTTTCAAAACTTCTCGAGGTGTAGCCTCATTAATTTTATTTTTAAAATTTTCAAATAGGTCTAATTACCTTTTCAAACTCGTTGAGGTGGAGTAGCCCCATTGAAATTTCTTTTTGTAAAAATCTCTATCCTCACAATTTAAGGACACTTGCCGCAATTAACCGGCTATCCGAAAAGGAACCAGCACGGCAACCTATAATCATGTTGAACCCACTTAAATTTGGATTTTCTCAAGGCAAGCATCGGATTTGCAGTCATCGATTATCGGTTCAAAAGCATGGAAATGCCCTTGCCACCGGGTTTATCCCAAAGTGGGTAAGGTTCTAGGCAAAATAAATCGATACAACTTCATTTCGCCACTCGAATTTCAATAGAAACCAGACAGAAAAGAGATCAAATACACCGTTCGTACACACGCTATTCTAGGACCAAAAAATATACCCGGTCGCAACCGTGGATCTTCAGAGCAAACGACATAGAGAGCATCGAAATCGAATGAATGGGTTCGGACGAGAGGTGAGTGTTACCCAACTCTCTCCATCCAAATCCAAAAAGGAGGTGAGTTGCAAAACTAAGACTCTTCTCCTTCCCAATGAATGTAACCCTCCCTCTCCCCTTTTCTTTTTTGTTTCAATTATTGTTTTTTTCCCTTTACACGAAAGCAACTGCACCATATCAGCTAACTTTGCTCGCATACAATCTCTTCATTTTCACACCTCTTGAAGAACCTCAACCATACACACAAAAGAGGGTGCAACCGCGGGGGAAATATATTCAAGCTTCGCAGCTCAGCAACCGGAATTCAAGATTTCTTTTTCTTGGTCAACAAATTAAAAGAAAATATATATGAAAATGGGCAACAAAAAAAAAAGTGGTAGTGCTCTCAAAATGGGCTTTAGGAAAGGGAGCAGTAAAAACGAAATTCCTACAAAATGGGTGATGAGCAAATTTTTTTTTTAATAGGGGCAGGGAATAGAGTAGATATGAAAAGAACTTATGAAAATTCTAGATTGATTTTTTTTTTTTTGGATTGATTGAATGTGCTGTTGACATTACTCTGCACTGTCCATTTACCTCCAATATTTTACAATACAATGATGCTCAGATGTCTTATACTCCACTCATGCTCAATCCAACAACACGAGTCAAGATCATGTTAGCAAAGATCCATTCACCTGTTTAATGCACAAGTCATTGGTCATAAGGTTCAAAACTAGAAACGAGAAATATTATGCTAATAATTCAATATCGGTAGCTTCCATATCTAGATGGGAATGATATGATCATCCTTCTGCTTACGCATAATTATAAGTTTCCAAGTAAAGATTCTTTCTTTTGCCCCCCTCTTTTTCTCCCTTTTGTTAGATCAAATCATGGAGAGAAGGGCTCGCAATGGGGGGAGTAACCACAGGAGCAAATTTCTCTCCTCGGTTAATTGGCATGATCTAGGTAGTAAAGTTGACCAGAAAAAGGGTACAAGAAATGGCCCAATTCCCAAAAAAAAAACGCTAACTTTACCTCGAGTGACAATTCTGGTCAAAACTTTTTTTTGTCTCGAAAAAAACTACTAATTTTTACTTAAATCCCAGATCATGCTCGAACAATTCGAAAATTTTACACCAGCGGGGGCCAAATTTGGGATTCGAGTAAGATTCGATGCTTTTTATCTAGACAGAAGGAAGTTCGGTCCATAATTGTCACTCGAGGTAAAGTTGGCATTTTGCTTTTTCGAATCAGCCCTAAAAAAAAAATTATTGTTCATAGAGGTAATAAAAGGACCAAAAAAAAATATGTTAGATCCTGCCCTTTTTTTTTTCTCTCTTTTTCCTAAAAATAAAGATAAAAAAAAACACCCGGGCCGTGCCCCGGGTGCGCGTCCGCGCGGCCCAGCTCGTGACTCCGGTAAATACTGACGGCGAGCGCGCGGGACGGCAGTTACTGCTCTCACATACCTTCCTTGGTCCTTCTTCTTCATCTTCTTCATCCTCTTCATCTTCATCATCTTCTTCTTCTTCTTCTTCTCTCTCTCTCTCTCTCTCTCTTCTCTGCTTCACTAGAGATATAGATGGACACGCCTCGCTCTGCATGCGCTTCTGGGATCAGAGCGACAGTCCGAATGCATGTCGAGTGAGCGGGATCGTGCTCCGAGTGCATCCAGCCCCCACTCAATCTCTCAGGTGCGCGCGTGCCTCCTTCTCTTGCGTCCTTTCTCCCTTCTACCTTCGTCTCGATCTTCTTCGTCGACGGGAGCGTGTGAGCTTGCGCCTGCGTCTGGGTAAATTGCGGAGGCGTTTCGATTCGGTGGAATCCGGGGTGGGACTGTCGCAAGTTCCCCGTCTCTTTTCGAGCTTTTCAGCAGGTTTGGTGTCCCGTTTTCTTGATGGGTCTGTGCGGTCTCCGGGGTTCGCGCAATGCTTCTTGATTTTAAACCAGGTTTCTGTGTGTTCCCGCACGGTTTTGGTTCATGCAGTAATGGTTATGTGAGGCAATTATCCAAAGGATATAAAGCATTGATCTCTCTGGTGTAGGAGATGGGAAAGAAAGGAAGCGGCTGGTTCTCGTCCGTGAAGAAGGCTTTCAGATCTTCTTCTCCAAAGGAGTTGCCTGCGAAGAGGGTAATTTGACTTTTTCCTCCATTGATCTCTCGTCATGCCCTGTTTCGTTCATCGCAACCGACAGGCAAAGCTTAGGAAAACCCATACGATCTCCCCTTCTTTGCGCCCCTGAATCGTCATTGGTTGCGCTTTCATTTTCGAAACCGGCCTCGAGCTGTAGCGCGACGGTCCGCACTGCGGCAGCAACTTCTACCAGTCTCTTACAATCTTGTGGTGCAAGTTAACGTTTCTTAAACATGTTCGTGCCGACTAATCCTTCCGCAAAAAGATTTAAAACAAAAAAAAAATTTCTACAGCTCCTGGCAGATTCACGGACTAGGAAACTGTTTGGATACTGGATGCAGGTTGTTGAATTATTACAGAAACTTGGTATCTTCTGAAGCAGCACGTATCCCAATTGTAAACTATATTAACGTTTAATAATCGAATCGATTAGCCCGTGATGTGATCTGCTTAATGGTCGATAATGCTAGGAAGAAAATTTTTTTTCGTGGGTGTCGTTTTTTTTTTGTTTTTTTTTTCTTTTCGAGGTTTTCAGATCATCAATGACTATCTTGCAGAAGCAGCATTTAACCATATCACCTACCATGACATTGTCTTTTGAGGTCATGGGGGCATGAGACCTCCCATGGTCCCCCTGGCATGAAGCGTTGTTGTCGGACCACCTAAAAAGCCGTCCCACCAGAAAGAAAAGAAATCATCTTTTTTCCATCTTTCATGTGCTCCTTCACGTTGGATCACCATCAGACCTCCATGGATCTTGCATTCTTTGGGGGAGTAATTTGAACTTTAGTTGAGTCGCAATCGATCGATATGGTTGTATGTGACGTTGATTTTTTTTTTTTTTTTTTTCGATTTTGCAGAAAGATGGTGGCGCCGAGAGATGGCGGAACGACGCGCCGGAGGTGGTGTCGGTTGAGCATTTCCCGACCGAGAGCTCGCCGGACATCACCAACGACGGGAGCGTGGCTTCGACCCCTGTGACCGAGGATAGGAATCACGCGATCGCGGTGGCGGTGGCGACCGCCGCGGCCGCGGAAGCCGCCGTGGCGGCAGCTCAGGCGGCGGCGAAGGTGGTTAGGTTGGCTGGTTACGGACGGCATTCTAGGGAAGAGAGAGCCGCTACCCTCATTCAGTCCTATTACAGAGGCTACCTAGTAAGATTTAATGTCACGCATCTTGTCTCTTCTAAAACGGGAATTAAATAAAGTGGTTTAATATGATTGATAGCGTGATTAGGGAATAGAACCTTGTGTGCCTAATCTAATTAATTTATGTGCACGAGAGAGAAAAGTACATGGTATAGGTTAGGTCTGTATGAACCCTCAATTGGTAGGAAATTAATTTGATTTTACTTATCTTCAATTATCGACGGTATGTGCGATTGTGATTAGGCACGGCGTGCGCTGCGAGCGTTGAAGGGGTTGGTGAGACTACAAGCGCTGGTAAGAGGCCACAACGTGCGCAAGCAAGCCCAGATGACCATGCGGTGCATGCAAGCCCTGGTCCGAGTCCAGGCCAGGGTCCGAGCCTCCCGGCTTCAGCTCTCCCCCGACAAGCTCGTTCACGACATGGCCGATGACAGTGGCCAGCGGCGAGCACCGATTGAGGTGGGCCGCAAACCTTACAACAGCCCCGTCCCGAAGAGCAAGTACCACGAGGTATCGTCGGACAACCGGGATGGCAGGCGCCTGGGTTCTGAGAAGATCAGGGAGAATTCTTCCAGGAAAAGTGAAGGTGTGATGAAGAAGGAGCGAGCTCTTGCTTACGCCATAAGCATTCAGGTTCCTAGTGGCTATATAGCTCTTATATCTATGCTTATACAATACACTTGCGGTTCCTCAATGGTCCTTCATGGCTCTTTTCACTGTAATTCGTTCTGTAGATCTGCCGATGGTAATCCCAGGACCAAAGCCAATTGAAACGATTAATCTTTCACTTTTATTGTCCATTAATATACTTTTTCTTCCATTTTTCCACAGCAACAACAACTGATGCAACCGGAACCGAGCAACATCGACGAAGGACTTTATGCTAACGAAAGGGAAAAGGCACAGTGGGGATGGAACTGGCTCGAGCGTTGGATGGCGGCACAGCCATACCACGTCCAGCAATCGGGGGTGCCGGACCACCCTTACGTGGCACTTCCCACCGTCACCAAGAACACGACCACAACCGATGACTTGTCCGAGAAGACGGTGGAAATGGACATGGTGACCCCAGAGAACGTGAACTTGGGCTTTCTCGGTAGGGAATCCGGTTATACCAGCCCGTACCCCGCCCGGCATCAACGCCAATCGAGCTCGAACAACATCCCAAGCTACATGGCCCCTACTCAGTCTGCCAAGGCCAAGGTGAGAGGTCAATGCCCGGCCAAGCAGCGGAGTCCGTTAGGGCCTCAGTGGAACCCTTCGACTAAGAAAGGTCCGAGCGCCGAAACAGGCTGTGATTCCTCGAGCTCCGGCGGAGGGACGACAGCCTACCCAGCACCAAGAAGCCCGAGCTTTAAAGTTAACGGGCCGCAGGGCCAGGGCAGGAGAATCGCGGGTTACAGCCCGGAGCATATGGGCATTGATGACTGGACGCTACCTGTTGTTGGGCGTACATGGAGGCACGATTTTGGTTGATGTTGTGGTGTTCTTGCGTCTCTGGGTATATACATCAAGCTGAATAATTATGACAACGAGCGAAGAGTTCTCTTGTTTATTTGTCCATAAGACTTTAAATTTATGGTAATGTAAAAGTTTATGGATTGACGTTATGAGACTTTCCCGTTAAAATAAAAATGCAAGTGTCTTTTGCCTTATCAGCCCTACTGTCGTGGTTCTCTAGAATCAAACAGGCTGTGTTGTTCACCAGGAAACAGTGTTAAACGTTGCAGGAGACATGCCAAGCTTTAGAATAACAATCTCATCCGAAATCACATGCTACCCAGCAACATAACTCTTGGAAAGGCATAAAGAAAAACAATCTTACCCGAAACCGTGATAATTTACAAAGATTCTCATCTACAAAACTTACCAAAGAAAAAGTAAAAGGTATCGTTCAGACATGCAGGAGAAGCTTCACCAGCAAGAGAGGAAACATAGAACAGACATGCAGGAGAAGCTTCACCAGCAAGAGAGGAAACGTAGAACGGATTCCCCCCGTGTTCACCCACAAGGTGTGAGTTTCTTATTTCCTGCCCCGCGAGGATTGTCATCTTTCCAGTCATCCCAGGCTCTTGCCTTCTCTTGAGCAGCATCATCGTCTTCGTCCTCATCTTCAACTGGCCCTGGCTGTTTCTGCTCCTTGTACCACGACGAATTAGCCTCTTCCATGAACTTGGCATTTCTCTCTTGAAACTTCTGCATAATCTGCATCTCCTTCAAGCCAGCTTCCTCTATGCTCATGGTTGGCATCCTGATGCATGCAAACAAAATGATTCAATTCACATGAAACCAACCCCGCAGGTACACAGCAGGAGGACTATACACAAAAAACAGTATCAATATTCAAGTACTAAGATAACATCCAAGGATCCTCTAATAGTTTCATAAAAAGAAGAGCAATATCAGGAGTGGTGCATACCGGTGACCTGGTTGAAACACTTGTGCTGCCATTCTATCCCTCTCGCTAGTCAGACTCCCATTTACGAGACTCGCAGGTCCAAATATCAGGGGTTGGTGTTTATGTTCGTGAGCATCTGAAACATTTGCCCTACCTTCCAAAACATCTTGTGCAAAAGTAGCACATGTAATAGGTTGTGCCGGTTTAGTATATCGTGCACGAGTTGCAGCATTACGGTGCCAAGCTTCAGCCGTCTTCGTGCGCTCATCCAGAATAGCACGAGAGAATTCCTTTTCCCCTTCCTGTGAATACAAACCACTTCTTTATATCCATCTAATGCACAAAACGTATTATGCCAGCAACTGGGAGAACTACAGCCGCTAATGTCGTGGTCCAAATTCAATACCTTTCCTCAATTACACTGCTCAGCCTGCTCCTCAGTTTTAAACAACATGTATGAAGAAGATCCAAATCAAATGAAGAACAACATATCACCCTTTATTTTTATTTACTTTATTTTTTTGCAAATCTTTCCTTTGCTTCTCTGTGTCAGCACTAACAATCCGCAGCAAGGTGGTGAACCTTGAGATTAGGACCAGTGGGGCATTTGGTGCCCTCAGCTATCACATGTTTATTCGGTACATGCTAACCCAGTAAACAAAAGGAATAGGGGCATGGCTTCTTCACCATTAACAAAAAATAAATGCGAACAAGAAGTAACATGAAATGCTCAAAACAATGGGATTGGGAATCCTAACACCCAAAAAAATAAATTTCCTATATCAAAGTACGTCAACTATGATTAAGATGGAAGAACTGCTACATAAAACAGTATAGCAGCACCCTGTTAGTGTAGGAAGTACTAATTTTTCTAGAAACTGAACCAGCGGTATACTTTATTTCAATGTGTCCAAATATTCTTCAGGTAGCACAATCTACAAAAATATACCTTTGACTGCTTCTCTTTGATAGCAGAAAGCATTTCTTCCTCTTTCTTCAGCATTTCTAGTAAATCCAGAGCCTGCAATGTCCATGGCAAGAGCATACTCATCACATCAATACATAAGCAGTAAACAACCAAAATTAGAGTATCTAATAACCAAACATGACCAATTGGATAAAGCTAACCTTACAAATTGCTAGAGAGATTGCAATAAGCCAAGCCTGCGAGAGAAAGGACATTCAGAATAAAAATATTAAGTATCACCCTGTGGAAGGGTAACAGAAGAAAGGCAATCGCATGTTAAATGTTAAATAGCCAGTCTCAGCATCAACAAGAAATGAAAAAGATAATCTACATCAGAAACTACTTGCCTTTTCATTTGTAATGTCAAGATCAGGAAATTTTGACCATGAGATTCGTGATGGACTTCCGAACATGAGTATTTGGCATCCAACATGATGATTAGCCTCATTTTTTTTTTGAAAGTATTGAAATAATTAAGTGCAATAAGTCAAACTTTCAGTAGTTATGTGACTTGACTTTCTAGAAGACAGCTTGAGAAGCTCCTATGTCAAACACAAACCAACACATGCATAGACACAGAAACCTTCAGCAGTAAAGCAAACTACCTAATGCACTAGTAAGCTGTGGAGGACATATGCTGAGCAAGTGCATCTAAGCATCTTTAGCTCTTGCTCACAACTCGAAAATCTAACTGCCATATAGAACCAACCTCACGCTCTTCCTCACTGTCGTCATCGACTATTTCTTCTTCTCCTGCCTCCACAGGAGTAGATAAGGCAGCTGCTTTGGTTGACCTCCCACGCCGCTCTTTCCGTTCCTTGATTTCAAGCAACTTTGATTCAGCAGCTTTTTGACGTTTAAAACGTGCTATCTGCCAAAAAATAAAAGAGGTATTCATTATTAAATGGTCATTTCACCCACGGTTGTTAGGATCGTGACTGGATCGCAGCAACATTCGCAAATAGGTGGGATCAGGATCCAAGATCATGGAATCTTGCAAGATCTTGATCCTACCAAGGATCCTAATGATCCTTGTCAAGACAGAGTGTTCATTCTTCCAGCTAAAGGAAGCAGAATTTTGGGCCTTGCTACTAGTCCAAGACCCACTCTTTCTTTGGGAACACATCACTTGGCTTTTTAGCAAAATCGGGCTGACGAATCTACAACTGGTTCAAATAGACTCTGTATAGATTGAAAATTCCTGCCTACCACTAACTTCTCCTCCATGATGCACTCATCAACCTTCGAACTTCAACACATTCTGATTGAACCATTTTTCTGGAGCTTCCTCTCTATTCTTTATACATTTTAAATACTTGACGCTTCTCAACCTTCGAACTTCTCCTTTACGTGCTGGTCGAAGCTGCATTCTGATTTTGAAGCTTTCTTCATTCTTTTAGTTTTTAATTTTTTATTTCTCCGTTTGCTGTGTGGCTCTAATCTACATATCTTCTGAAGTATTTCCCTGTTTTCTTTTATTAAAATTTCTTTACTGATTTTGCTGAATTAGATTATCAATTGTTGCTTTATTCAAGAGTTTGAACAGTAACCATTTTGGTGAGGAAGAATTTAATAAAGAGGACTACAATGTGATGGGAAGATGATAAGCCCAAAGATGAGGATTTTAGGGATGAGTCATTTTTGGGAATCTTTTTTTCCTCTCTTTTTTCTCACTGAATAGAAAGGTAATAACTCTCACTGGTGTTTTCTGAATAGCTTGCACTTAATTCATTTGGTTAAAATTGTTTTGTCAATTTCTTCATACTTAAGTTGGATATGGAGATTGGAGAATGCAAAACTCAGAACTTGACCTTACTTGGGCTTTACTCTTTCTTTATAAAAAAAATTGGCATATGATTGGATTAAACAATGTAAAAATTACATTTTAGGTATCAATTCATTAATTTTCTAGGATCTTACGATCCTTGAGCAGATCCTGCTTAAAATTCCAATCCTCCAAAAGATCCTACTTAGAATCCCGAGCGTGACAAACTTGGTTTCACCAAAAGCACCATTGTCCTTGCCTCCCAATTGCTTCCATATGCAATGGACATAGTACAGTCTTAAACAAACCAACTAGCCCCAGTTGCTACTGGGCATAGTGTGCAACAACAGTGAACCATCAATTTATTAATTTTCAAAGATCTTATGATCCTCATTCCGATCCTATTTGGAATTTCAATCCTAAAATACCTCCAATAGATCCTACTTAGGATCTAAATCCTGACAAACTTTGTTTCACCAACAGCACCATTTGTCCTTGCCTCCCAATTGCTTCCAGGTGCAATGGACTGGGTACACTATCAAACAAACCAACTACTCTCAGCTGCTACTGTGCATAGCATGCAACAACGATGAACTAAAGAAAAGCTTCCAAATGAACCAAACTCCCAACACAATACAACCAAGACAAGAATACAGAACTAATCCTCCAAATCAAGCTTGTCGATGTTTCTCTGAACCATTGGTCAAGGTATGATACACCAAAAAAACCTCATACTTCTCTATGACCATACTTATCACTTTCAATGTAGGAAGTATCCTAAAATTATTCAGCACCAGAGAAGCACACAGCTCCAAATGTCCGAAAATTTTAATCAATCTTAACCCCCATTTGGAGAAGCCAAGCAGTGCTTAGTAAAAACAATAGGTGAGAAAGAATATACATCAGTACCTTTCTAGCTCTTTGATCTACCATTTGATTCGAACCTCCGTGCACAGATGTCTCTAACTCTTCCTTGGGTAAAAGTTCCATTGCTTCACAAAAAGACACAAATTCCTGCAAGACATGGCACCCAGAATTCATCATCATTGTATACCACTGCTCCAGCAAGAACTCCAAAAAAAGTTAATAAACATAGCAAAAGCCCCCCTCCTTATAGTCTGCATGTCCCAATCTCAAAACGTCCTCCACAAAGAAGTAAATTAGAACCACAGAACAAACCTTTAGTTTTTCCTGAGAGGCTTTAATAATGGGTACCCTATCATCAGCAGCAACCCTTTCTGTCAACTCGGCCAGATAAAAAGGGACCTGCGAAGAAGAACACAATGAGAATCCCACTTAAAAATTTTAACTCGTGGCCCAAAAAACAGCACCGCCGCCACCGCCACCCTCTGCCGTAACTCAGCACGCAAACGAATGCACAAACAGATCCTAAGCATGATAGATGACAATCCTATTTGCAACAATTGGTGCCCGTCTCTAACAAAATGCGAAGACGCCCCTATTCATCGCCAGCTCCATCATGCTCATGCGCTAATTAGTAAATAAAATCTCAAGTTTACTTCTTTATCGCGAGATTTACGATAAAACATCGATGAAGATCACCAGTAGCATCGTAGTCATCGTACCTACACGAATTCAAACAGAAAAGGCTACAAAGCAACTGCTCACCAGAATATACTTGAGATTACAAGTGCTGATATCATCCTTCGTCTCGTTGGACGAGAACAATCCCAGCTTACTTATCATGTCCTCGCACTTCCGCAAAGCCTCGATTCCTCTCTTCACAGCATCCTAGGAAACACATCACCCACCGCATTCGCTAACGAAAGAGCTCGCGAAAACGAAAGAGACCCCAAAAAAAAAAAACAGAAGACTCCGGCACGCCGGAGACTCGGCTCACCTGATCGACGGCGGACTCCTCGGCGGCGAGATGGATCTTGCGAGACTGCTCGAACAGGGACGGCAAGGGCATTTCCTCCATTTGCAATTCCCCCATCGCCAACAAATCCGAGAACCTCTCCTCGATCAATGGTCCGCGCGGCCAGGAAGAACACGAGATTCAATTCCGCAGATTCCTGCGATTCTTTGCAAATTGGATGGACAAAGCGAAGGATCGTGCTCGCTGGGAGAGAAATCAGAGCGCCCCAGCGAAAACGAAGGAAGAAGAAGAAAATGCGTTTAGAAAATAAATAAATAAGATTAAATTAAGAAAAGGGATGAGAAAATTCGCGTGGGCTTAGAAGTTTCTAGGCCCATATGAAAGCGGCGGAGGAGACCTTATTATTATTATTATTATTTTATTTATCGGTTTTAAGTTCTTGCGTTATGTGCATTGGAAAATGACACAGGCGATCCCTGAACTTTGGTCCAATATGTAATGTCGTGCATGAACTTTGAATTTATTCAATGTAGTCCCTAAAGTTAAACTCGATATGTAACGTGGTTCCCGAACTTTTGATTTGTTCAATATGATCCTTCGACTTTTGATAATAGAAGGACTGAATTGAATATTTTAATATGGTTCAAGAAATATATTGAATATGTACAAAAATTCATGGATCATATTGAACAAAATTAAATATTCAGGGACCACGCCACACACAACGAGTTAAAGTTCGGGGACTATATCGAATAAATTAAAAATTCGGGGACCACATTATATATTGGGTCAAAGTTCAAGAACTATTTATGTCATTATCCCTTTTTTAATTGGAGTTTCTATTTAGAGTCTTTGAATTTTTTTTTTAAAGATAGTGCTTCACTTTATAAATGTAAATTGGACGGATTAATTGTTAGAAAATCGATCGGTAAAAGATTAGGATGCTAATCATAATCAGGAGATTATCATAAATATATTGCTTTTTGTTGTTGCTTTAAAATGGCCTAAAATCTTTTGACACGCAAATAAAAGAGGAGCTCCAAAGTTTCTTGCGACGAGAAAAATATTAGGTATTTCTTAAATGCCACATGGGATTAGATAGGAGTGACATGTTAGCTTCCTCAAGCTAAATCAATGAGAATCGCATGAAATTTCTTCTTTTTGCAATGCATTAGAAAGATCAAAATTCTTTTAATATTACGAAAAACTCCAAATTGATAAATGTGATAAATTTACCACAAACTAATTTTTTAACCATAAAAAACCTCAAACTGATACACCTGTGACAAATTTACTTTCCGTTAGTTTCAGTTAAATTTTATCGTGAAATTGCTAAGATTAATGACATATGATAGTTATAAGTGTACAAGTTTGGGATTTTACTCTCCGTTTATTACAGGTGTACCGATTTGTGATTTTTTATGGTATTAATTCAATTTAATGAAAATTATTGGAGGGTAAATTTATCACAAATGTACTAGTTTGAGATTTTTGGTGATCGAAGAATTAGTTTAGGATAAATTTGTCACATGTATACTAATTTGGGATTTTTGGTGATCGAAGAATTAATTTAGGGTAAATTTGTCACATGTATACTAATTTGGGATTTTTAGAGGTGAAAAAATTTGTTTGGAGTAAATTTATCATAAATATATCAGTTTTTCATTGTATTAACCTTACTTTTACTCTGTCTTTCAAACTCTGTAAAGATTTTTTTGAAAAAAAATCATCTTTTCCAAATAGAAAAAAAAAATGCTCGCTAAGGCCCTTAAACCAGAGCTTTTATCATTACTTGTCAATATTGGATTCGTCTCTCCCTCTATCTAAATTAGGAAGTTAAACGCCATACTACAATGTCCGAATTAATGAATATTGTTAATATGTAATTTCACATGTACTGCAATTCTTCCTATTTCCTCCCGAGCTGCGGACTGTTATTTGAAATTGATTGGCCTTTGTTTAGTTGTCCGTGAAAGTTTCGTCTTGGAAATTTAGTGAATTTCAGTTTTTAGCTAACAATCTTCGGCACCTACAGAATGTGTTCTACCGGGGAAATAGGAGAAAGAACACTAGAAGTGTCAAAACTTATGTACGACGCTCACTTTAGTGTCAAAAGTTTTTTTTTCGGATCACTTAAGTAAAACTTTTTAAAAAAAAACGATCACTTAAGTGAAACTTTTTTAAAAAAAACGATCACTTAAGTGCCAACTCCGATTCGGATCGTCGGAAATCTGATATGACCATATTTTATTAATTTCTCAGTCCTACGTGGCACGTTGGTGTTGATGGGGATAATACTTAATAATATTTTAATATTTTTTTTATTTTTAAATATTTCTTCTTATTTTTTTGATTTTTTTTTCCTTTTTTTCTTTTTTTCCCTTTCTTCTTCTTCTTCAACCTTTGGCCAGTGGTCAGTTAAAAAATCAAAATATACATATGGAAATGCCACGTAGACTGCTTTACCAAAAAAAAATGCCACGTAGACTGAATTTTTTTTTTTTAAATCCAACTCAAATTAAAATTTAATTATAAAAGCCACGGATTAATTTGGCTGGAATTTCTCGCCATTGGCACTTAAGTGATCGGTTTTCCTTCGATTTGGCACTTAAATAAGCCGGCGAAAACTTTTGCACTAAAATGAGCGCCATACACAAGTTTTAGCACTTCTATTGTTCTTCTCCCGGGAAAATAGGGCTCTTGGGTACCGTTGAATTCTTGCATTATTTTCATTATCAAACCCAAGTTGAGGGTTGAGATTTGTAAAAGTGTTGCCCTTATCTTTTGTTGGGTTCTCTATAAATTGAAGGTGATTTTTGCAATGTCGTAAGTGCATAAATAAGTTATGCAGACTTGCGACCTGTATAGAATTATTTCCATTTGATTTTAAGGTGCGTTTGTTAGGAGAAAAACTCCTTAATAAAGAAAAATATTTTCCCAAAAATCATTTTCTAGAAAAATAGTTACTTTTTCTTTGTTTAGTAATATATGACCAAAAACGTTTTCTATGTTCGGAAAATGATTTCAATCTTAAGAATAACAAAAATTTCTAATACAAAAAATTTGAAAGGAAAAAGTTGCGGAATCAAAAATTGAGAGAAAGACCCTGCCTTTCTCTGCTGTATAATGTTGTCGCCGAAAGAAGGCTCTCCAACCCCAAATCAGCATTACTCCTGAACTCGTTATCCTTCTCCATCGCATTTTCCTCTTTGGATTGAATGCCACATGCGATTTACGCAAATCTAATTACTTTAATTTTTTTATTAGACCACTTTATGTTGATAAAACTTGCACAATTTGAAACAGATAGTATTACGACGTTAAGTCGTTGCTACAATCTCCGAATCAAAGAATTTTGTTGATATGTAATTGCAAAATTTGTAGGTTGAGCGTTACAAGGAGTGGCGCATTTGTAAATCCCCTGTTTTGTAGTCAGTATTCGGACGTATAAATGAATGATTGAGATTATATTGAAGTGATCGTTGCTTTATATTTAATGCATGTTTAGTCGATTTAGCATTACATAATGCACACACAATCCACAATTTTAATTCCCCGGTCGCATTAGTAACGGCCTAATACCCTAGAAAACCTCAAATTTTAGCTTTTGTCTTAATTCTATTTTTTGTCTCATAAAAGTCTCTAACTTTAGATCATATCTCAATTCCATCCTAAACATTTTTTTATCCCATAAAAAACCTCCACCTTTAGATGTAGTCCCAATTTTATCCTAAACATTTTTTATCTTATAAAAAATCATCAACTTTAAGTCTAGTACCGGTTCTACCCTAAACTTTTTTTTTATCTCATAAAAGAATACCAGCTTTAGGTCTAATTTCAATTTCACTTTAATCTTTTTTTTTGCATCATAAGATATAATCAATTTTTACTTGAGTTCCAAATCTACTTTCCATTAACCCTCCGTCAAAATAGCCCTCAGTGATCTTGCACTCGGTCTTCGATCTCTTGCGGTTGGAGATATCGCGCTTGGGACGCTCGAACAATTCATGCTTGGGAGTTTTCCATGAGAAATTTTGGATTGAGGATTAATGGGGACAGATTTGTGACTCAAGTAAAAGTTTGTGATTTTTTATGTGAATGTACAAATTTTAGGGTAAAATTGGAATATAATCTAACGTTGAGGGTCTTTCATAGAACAAAAAAAGTTTAAGGTAGAATTAGGACTGGACTTAAAGTTGAGAGTTTTTTACGGAACAAAAAAAAGTTTATCGTAGAATTGAGACATGACCTAAAGTTGAAGATTTTTTATGAGACATAAAGTAAAATTGGGATGAGGGTTAAAGTTAGAGATTTTTTAGGATATTAGGCCCATTAGTAACTAATAGGAGCTTTCTAATGATACTAATTCCATCGAAATTGAAGTTCGTTCGGTCGTTCGACACTCAGATATGACAATTTGTTTCTTTGAACATCCAAAAGTGTCTTCCAATTTTAATGAACTTGAGGTCCTATTTTGCAAAAACTCAAAACTAAAATGTTGTTCATCAGAGTCTTTATTTGTAAGCTAAAGACTCATCTATTTAAGGATGGAAGCGCTCACAAGCTTCGTACCTCGCGCAACATCTTTTTTATTAATCTAAGTTTTTATCTAGAGTCACCAGTAAGCATTTTTGGTGGGTTAGTTAGAAATTCAATCGAGTGATGGGAGATTTATCTCCGGTTACAAGAACTCTAGATTTGAAGACGACAAAACTCCATGACCATTGATCTCGTCGAGATCTGAATGGCCATGGAGGAGAGATAGAGCTCGAGTGTGGACAACCATGCACATAGCTTTGGCGATCTAGACAATCCTGGACTGGTCAGCATTTCATCAAAGTTGTGAAAATCAGTAAAAGGACATCAATTTTATCTTTGCAAAGCATAAGTTAGGCTTTTACTTTTTAGTATTTTGTTTATAAAAATGATCAAGAGTTGACTATAGTGCAGTTCACTGCAGATTCTTCATATTCTCTAGAGAGCTTTGGACCGTCATTTAAATTTTTATTTGGTCAAAAAAAGTCATTTAAATTTGATTGGCCTTTGTTTTATTGTTTGTGAAAGTTTTGTCTTCGAAGAAGAGGATGGATTTTTGGAAATTTAGTTAATTTCAGCTTGTGGTTTCCAATCTCCGACATTTACGGAGCTATGTTCTATTGAAGAAATATGGCTCGTGTACCATAGAATTCTTGTTTTTTTTGTTTATTATCAAACCCAAGTTGAGTAGGAATAAAAAAAGGATTAATATCACGAAAAATCACAAATTGGTACATATGTGATAAATTTATCCTAAACTAATTTTTTAACAACCAAAAATCCCAAACCAGTACACTGGTGACAAAGTTACCTTTTATTAATTTCAGTTAAATTAGATTAATATCACAAAAAACCAAAAATTGGCCCTAAACTGATACACCCATTAATTATCACGTGTCATCCAACTCAACAATTTGACAGTAAAATTTAACGGAAACTAATGGAGAGTAAATTTGTCACAAGTATACCAATTTGAGATTTTTTGTGGTAAAAAATTTAATTCGGGGCAAATTTATCACAGTAATATTATTTTAGAGTTTTTCGTGATATTAAGCCAGATAAAAACACCAAATTAAGGGTTGACATTTGTTAAAGTGTTGCCGTGATGTCATGTTTTGTTGGATTCTCTATAAATTAAAGGTGATTTATGTTTCTTTACCAAAAAAAAAAAAGGTGATTTATGCAGTATTGTAAGTGCACGTGTGTTATGCAAGCTCGCGGCCTGAGGAATTCTGTCTTCCATTTGCCTCGTTGAGTGGAGTAAATTTTGTTTGAGTAAAAGATGGCAAGTTGGCAGGAGTGTTGCATTTTTCTTGGAGAGACTGTAAAGCTATGATATTTGGCAATAGATTGTTTTTTTCCTGAGCAAATTGGAATAATTTTCTAGTCAATGAAACTTGAGATCACGATGTACTTTAGTGTTTTTATGATTTGTCAATATATCGTTAAACCTAGAAAAATTTATCATGCATGTTGAGAATAATCATGCATGTAAAAATAGCAAATCAAAAGCATTTGATAAAATATTGAAAAATGATATACGATACTTGTAAGAGTGTTCATCATGATCGCCAATTGATCCACGGCCACGATTCATGATCAATCCAATGACATGATCCTCGGCCACAACAAATGCGATCCCCATCCATTTGCCCGTGGACTGTTCGTGTCTCGTTGCCGTGCATTGTGTCCCTGTGCCTTGCATTGTGCCTGCGCACCGTGCGACCGTGTGCATCGATGATCCCTTATCGATCCATGGCCAGGACTCACAAGCGCTCCATCCAATCCATGAGCAAACACCGGTGGCTCCCTACCACACCAGGCATACCCCACCGAGAACAACACCCCAACAACATCTCTCTGCCACGTGTCCCTCGCAACTCTCCCTTTCACATTGGTGCCCTAGAATCAAAATGAACACCATCACATATAAATTAAATGATTTGAAAGCTCTTACAAGTACAAGATCAAGCACATGACATTTATTGAACCTAGAAAAATTTATACTATCATGTGAGAATGATCATGCATCTTGTTAGAATAATTAAATATTAAACCATGCTTCATCTAACAGTTTAAACTTTTAGAACAGTTGAAATTTAATATTTAATTACTCATGGTATCAGAGCCACTCTAGGTGAAGTCTATTCCAGGGTGGTAGTCACAGCAATCTTGGTTAGTCACTCCATGTCCATTTTTTGGGCGAAATCCACTACTGTTGAGTGCTGTATCACCACTTTCTACTGCTTCTTTTGCAAAATCGACACCACCAGTAGACTCACCAACCTCAAGATTGCCAGACGCTGAAATTCAATCGCCGTTGGCCGTCGTGCAAGCCTTCATGCGCCGCCACCTCTCGGACACACCAAAGCCGAAACTTTCTAGAGCTATTTGGACATTTTAAGTTTCATATTTCGAAAACTCACCACCACCATCCGCCTCTAAATCTCTCGGAGAGTCAGGATCTGGGAAGATCGTTGCTGTACTATGCCACACACGCCCCCACGCGCCACCAGAAGCCTCTGCAAGTGATCTTCACGGGCCACGTGCTTCTCATGTGATCCGCCACCCTGCCAAAGAAGTGATGTCATTAGCCAAGTGTCAGCCGCATCATCAGCTACGCGTATTTCACATCATCACCATCTGTTGCCATGTCATCGACACGTGTTAGCCACATCGTCAACACATGTTCGTCATGTCAGCATATGACCTTGACCGACGAGTGCGTTGACTTTCATTGACCGGCATTGACCAAATCGGTTCGCTTATCTTCCAGATCGGTTCGACCTATTTCCGATCGATTCTTTGTGTTTTTCGACCGGTTCCTAAGGTATTTTGACGTCCTGAATCTATTTGTGGCCTTATTTTCTACATATCAGTTTTGGATGTGCCGATTTTCTTTAAACTCACCACATAATCTATTTAGTTTCGACTAATACTTTGCATATTATGGAGAAATTGGAAGTTTCAATGCCCATTCAAACCATTTTTTAATGGTTCCAGTTATATCTTATGGGCTCAAGACATATCCAGTTTTTTAAAAGGACGACAACTGTGGCGCTACATTACTGGTATTATTAGTGAACTTATTCAGATTACGGGTGAAACCAATGACAAATTTAGTGAACAATTGGAGGACTAGGATAGCAAGAACCATCAAGTCCTTACTTGGTTCCACAACACTTTGATTCCTTTTATTAGACTTCAATTTGGTCGTCTTAATATAACCAAGGAAGCGTGGAACTACAGTCAACTGTTCTAAATGCTGAAACTATTAGATGATGCATGGTTTAATATTTAATTACTCTAATACTCACTCTCATGTTTAATCTGATCTTTTTTCCTAGTACTTGCTTGATAAGGTTTGAACTCAAGACCTTATAGGTGGAACCACAGCCAACTGTTCTAAAAACTTAAGCTGTTAGATGAGGCGTGGTTTAATATTTAATTACTCTAACACATCTAAACCAGAAAATCAAAGTACTTGATAAAGTATGGAAGAATGATATTCGATATGTGTAAGAGTATTTTAGTTGACACGATGGTAATTTCATTGACAAGAAAATCATTCCAATTTGCACGGTAAAAAGAAAAATCCTGTCGCCAAATATCATAGCTCCAAAGTGACTCCAAGAAAAATGCAAGAATTCTACCAACTTGCTGTCTTTTCCCCTACAAATTTGCTCTACTCAGGAAGGCAAATAGAAGACAGAATCACACTACAACTTTCCACCATTAGCTTGCATTCAAATCGCTCCCACACAGGCACGACACATGCACTCATAACATTGACATAATCGCCATTACTTTATGTACAGAACCCAACTCTAGATGACATCATGACTACACTTTAAGCAATCTCAACCCTCAATTGCGTTTGATAACTGAAAACACAGGCAAGAATTCTACGGTACAAGAGAGCCTTATTTCGCCAATAGCACTTTGGTTTGCCAAAGATTCGTGCCTAAAAACTGAAAATCACTAATGTCCAAAACATTGTCCTCTTCAAAGGCAATTAAACCAAGTCAATCAGGTTCATATGACAGTCCAAAACTCGAGAGAGAAAATGAAGAAACTGTAGTGAGCTGCTTTAGATCTATAGCTACATATTAACAATATTCGCCCGGATCGTAGCAAAAGTGATTCTAAAAAAAGAGAAGCTCCGATTTGGGGGCGTGAGTGAGCTCGATTTGTTTTACTCTCTTAGGAGGAATGATTTTGTAAGGAAAATCTTTGGAAGTGTTTGAAAGATAGAGCAAATAGAAATGAAGATAAAGTTTGCTCTTTTGAATGAAGCACTGAGGAGGAAGAGCAAAAGGAAGAAGATTTCATGCAGATCTTTTTCGTGCAGCTGAAAAAAGGCTAATTGACTAGTATTGCCACAGCAGCTTCTTCGTCTAGTCCTAGTTGTGCACAATTTCTTGGTCCAGTCCAAATTGTGCAGAACGGATCTCACTTGGCATTTGCATCTTAAAAAAAAAATAAAATGAGTTGGATTGAATTTGCACATGTGACAACCGGCGAGTGGATTTGTATAACCTATGTGGCAATCAGAGGGAGTACTCCACATTTTCTGCCTTGCAACTTCTGACTATTTGTATAAATCCTATATGGAGACTAGTTCGGCCATTCGTCTAGTTAACAGCCACTGAAGAGGATATTCGTGACATGACTCCACAATATCTTTGAGATTAGGCCGCTCTCCTCTTTCAATTTAGAATTAGGTCCAGATTTGGAGATTTTACTCTTGCGAACTATATCTACATATAGATATGGGAGTTTCTTACAGGTATTTAATTTGTGCTCTTTCAATATATTGATGTCGGTATCTTCATTAAACCTAAACGCGCACTGCAAGCCGCTGCAAATGGAGTTGGAGATCTCGGTATTTGCTCATCACTTAATCTGGTGATCGACCGCCGAAAATATACGGTGGCAGATATGTTCTTAAGGAATAAGAGTATGTTTCTAGCTGCAGATCGTGTTTTAATATTTGCATTTTGGCATTTGCTTTGTTCATCAATTATTTGGGATTTATTAAGCTTGAAAACTTATATGTACCTCTCAAGTATTATTATGAGATATGAATGAAATTTTCTTTCGATAAAAAAAATTCCAACTATAGGTATTATTTAGAGTTTTTGCTTGGTTAGGATTATATCTTTTCTGGCGTTCTCATAATTTAGTTTTTATTTCACTTGAAATATTTTTTTAAAAAAATTGAAAGCATGCATATATCGATATGTCGATTGGTGTAAGCGATTTTCATTGTAAAAACCTATTGAAAAAGAGGAGGAGCAATGTTCCCTTTCTTTTGTGCAACCACTATTTTAAGAAAAGTAATTTCCTTTGTATTTTTTATTTCCGATTTGGCTCCACACAAGAACCAGAAGAAATTGGAAAACAAAACATTCCTTGTTGATAGGCTCTATAATCACTTTAAAAATTGACTATGATCTCTCATGATAGGGAATGATGGAGAGTTTCATAAATTATTGTCCCAAATTAGGGACCGCGGGCAATATAATGTCGCAGGAAAAGTAGCTACTCATTGCATTGCTCGGACCGGACAGACCCGGTTCCATGGGTCGAACGGGAAAACCGGTCCTTATTCCGGTCTGATCAAACCATATAAACTGTTCTGGTCAATGCCCAAATCAAAACAGGTTTTACTCTCGATAGTCGATCCTAACGATTTAACAAAAATATTTGACATCAAATTGAACAAAACGATGGAGATGCTTTATTTTTATTTTATTTGGTTCGTCGGAAATGGAGATGCATTATGATGAAATTGTGGCATCCCAATTGGCACGGTTTTGTCCTTTAGTATGCATGCATACATTTTTCTAGGAGGCCATCCATCCTAGTTGTATTATTGCCTCGGCATGTTTAACTTTGGAATTCTAAAGCAAAGCATGTCGTTACGTCAAAAGGCACACTCGCTGGTTAATTCCGATGTTCACACATACACACACATTTCAAAATCGCGGCACCTCTATGAGTTAATTATATATAAATCTCATAATCGCTCTCTTCCTTTTTGGTGTATAGCTCGATTCATTCATGCTCCCTTCGCCATCCTAGAAGTTTGCCAGGGGCCGCTTCTTATCTAGGTCCTTTAGGCCCGACTAGCTTCCGCGTGGTTCGTCCCCAAACCATACACTTACAGGAGAGGGTGTCGCTCGGATACCATATTTTGACATTCATAGATTAAGTTACTCGAGGTATTGTCCGTTTTGGCTTGTTCCATTCCAAACCGCATGGTTTTGTTCTTTGGCGTGCAATTGAATACTTTCCCAATAGGCACCTATTCCGGTAGTGTTTCAGCCTTAGCACACTTAATTTTGGAATTCCAAAGCAAAGCCTACCGTTACGTCAAAAAGCGCCTCTGTGAGTTAATTCCAGTTTTAACACGCATGTACATCTTAGAATTGTTCATCTATTATTTGGTGTACAATTCGGTTCATTTCTACCTTATTTGCCATCCTAGAAGTTTATCAAGAGCCGTTCATTGTCCAGGTCTTCTCACCCCGGTGACCACTCCCTACTCTCATTGGACTGAGTCGATTTAGAAATAGGAAAAGACAAGCACGGTGATCTGTAGGTTTTAAACGAGAGAGATGGACATGCCGCTTGACTGAATAGCTTTTCATTTCTTTATTCGGTATTTGGGTCTACGCATCTTGTTCATGTTTTGCCAAGAAATTACCGTTCATGTTTTGACGTGGACCATTCGCATGTTCATCGCATCACATGTGTGTTTGCTTCTCCCCAAAGATGCAGATACATCGGCACGTCCCCGATAATCCCATAATGCGCGTGACAAGTGGATTGCCTTATGTGACGGAAGTCGAATCGGGTGTTTAGAGAATCCTGACGGAAGTCGAATTAGGTGTTCAGAGAACCCCGAGTATCCTATTGGACATGCCGATGGCCCTAGGAATGTGATGCTACGAGATAGTTGAGGAGAGAATAAAAGGAAGGGAGATCGGCACGTCATCGACAGCAATCCACGGGATCGCGCAATTGCTTTTAATGACTCGATTAGAGAGAGAGAGAGAGAGAGAGAGAGAGAGAGAGAGAGAGAGAGAGAGAGAGAGAGAGTCAAAGGATGTGTACGAAGTCCCACCAGGAAGAGGCGAGCGCACATGCCTTTGTTGGATCCATCGCCAAGCAAAATGGACACGAGTTTCGAACCGATCATCGCTCGCAGATTTCGATTCCGCGTCTTGTCCTTGCCTTTCAACAATTACATAGGACTCGGGCCGTTCACGATCCTGTCAGTCACTGTTGTTGTGGTCACCACCATCGCTCCTATCTCCTCCTCTCTCCTCCCATCATAAATTCTGTCATAATTCAAAGTATTATCTATATTTCAAAAAATTATGAAAGGGATCATACATATATTTACGAGTCTGATTTGTGCATATCATGAAAGTCTGGTGCATTTCGACTTAAAATGAATGTCACGTTATAAAGCAAATCGTGAAAATCAAGCCCGATATCCTATCTTTATCTATTGACTTGATTATCGTAATTCCATGATTAATCACCATCGAGTTCAATCGGTGCAAATTTCCCCCTCTGTACGAACAAGGGGTGTCTCGCACCGGATCATAACACCCCGCTATAGCGCGTTTTTTTTGTTTTTTCGGCTGACCATTTTCTTCCTTCTCAAAATTTATATGTTTTTTCATGGAAATATTCAGGAGTGGGCAGATTGCTTTCGAAACCATATTTCTAAAGTATAATTAAATGATGAAGCCAGCGAAACAATGCCCAGATTTCAAGGGCAGATCTTGGACAACTCTAAATAAAAAATCAGAACAGGGATGGAATAGTGCAGACCGAACTTAGTAGTTAGTACCACACAATGTTTCAATTTCTCCCCCTCTCTCTCCTTCTTCTTCTTCTTGTATTTTTTGGGTGATATTAGGCAAATGATTATATGCTTCATGTACCAACTTTCTGGAGCAAGTGCCTGCTTTACAGGGCCTCCCCCAGCCAAAGGAAGCCAAACTTGAGGACCGTATGAAAAGAGAGGCTCGGTCGCTCTGGTCCACCATGAAAGCCTGGCGGCCCTCCTCCGGTCCCTTGCATCCATCATGACAATCCACTGACAGTGACCTTCTTTCCTGCCTTTTCCCCCCTATCCTTAAAACCCCTCTCCCATTTGCATAGCGTGATCCCCCCCTTGGCTAATATGGACCTTAAGCAAAACTTAATCACATGACAGATTCGTCTACTTTTACGTACGTGGAGGGTCCTTCTTCGAAACTTCTGTCTTTCCTTTTCGACGTCGGGTTCATCAATTATGGGAATTGGTTTCCGCTAGTGGCGTAGCATCAATCGACCCAATTTCGTTCGCAGAACTGAGATATAATGTTTCCAATTGTCTTAGCTTCGATGAGCTCCAGTGTTAAATGCTGTTTTTAGTGCTTGAGGGGTGGGGCTGGGTAGGTGCTTAGCATTAAACAGAGGGGGTCGCCTAAAAAATTCTTTCCTGTGATGGGTTGTCTCTGAATTTTTGTCTAGATTGCTATAAGAAAAGATTTTGCATTTGATACTGGTCTCACCTGCATAATGCTGCTGATTATGTGGTCCGAGGTCTTGTCATTGGTCTTTTATGCGGTTCCTTCCACTTGACATCACCCGCAGATTATTTTCCTGAATCCACATGTCTAGCCGGTAACCAAAGACCTTTCCTTTTCAATTCTGCAAAAATATCTCTTCTTGTGTTGTTTTAAGCCGAAAATCAAGGAAAACTTAACGAGGAAGTAGAATCTGCTCACTGCTGTTTAGTGTTGCAGCATGTTCAAGAACATTATTTTATAGGGGAGAGAGAGAACTTCTATGCTCAACCTATCTGGGTTTACTTGGGTGATCCACCCTGGAATAATACAAACTTTCTTGGACTGTTCTCATAAGGAAGTTCATTTCTTTTCTCTTTGTTTCTTTTTTTGGATCAGCCCTTTCTTTCTAATCAGTAACGTTGACAAAACTAGCAGGAATCTAGTGCCTTTTGCTTCCTGCTGTTGCAGTCGTGACTCACCAAGAGAAAGATGAAAGAGCAGACGAATTTTATTGGAGGTGGGTCAGTTTTCTCACTGAAAACCAGGGAACACTTTCTGTTATTTCTTCCATGTTTTCTTCTGCTTAAAGCGCCTTTTTTGAGCAGATTTTGCAGTCTCTCACACGTGTAAATTCCACTCACCCCTCATGCTTTTATCATTCTCTAGCTCATTCATAATTCATTTTCGCAGCACAATTTCTCTGCAGTTCTTGGGTCCAGCTGATGCTTGAGATCTACTCCTGATGAGTCCTTCAGAACTGGGTTTCAATTGAAGCCTTGAATCTGTTGCGCTCGTGAGTTCGCTCTTTATCCCTTTTCACTTGCCTCATTTGTCTCTGCCTTTGTGTTGGCTTTCCTTCATTAAAATTCTTTTGTCTGATTTTAGTTGTCTGTGCCTGCATTTGCAAAAACTGGGTATCTTGTGATCATTTTCGAATGAGTGAATTGTTCTATTGTCAATAGCAACTGCTCGAAATATTGCTTCTTCCTAACCGACTTTTGACTTTTGACTCCCTCTTCATGCTTCTCAAGGGAGAAGCAGCGCGTTCCTGCTCTTGACAAATGGATGAGAGGAAGATTCCAGATTCTTGTTTGTCATCCTTGTTCTTATGCGAAGAAAAGGTCAATGACTGGTATCCAATGTACTTTGGTGTGTCGTGCGCGTACTTTGCCCTGAGACTCTTGCCCGGTCGAGAGACGGATGATGACAAATGGTCTGAGGTATGGAACACGATACTCCAAGGAAGCGCTCAGTTGTTGGGTTTGCTCGTGTGGAAAGCTCAGAAAAAGGGAAATGATGAGGGAAAAGGTGCGCTCTTAGCCAAGCTAGAGATGGCTGAGCGAGAGAGAGAGGAGTTGAAGAGAATTAGACATGAAGATGCAAAAGCCAACGAGAAAGTAGTCGGTATTTTTGCGGCGCAAGAGCAGAGATGGCTTAATGAAAGGAAGAAGCTCCAGCAACAGATCAGAGCACTCATGAATGAGGTGAGGGTCTGTGGGAAAAGGAAGGATGAAGAAATTTCTGGGTTGAATGAAAGATTGAAGGAAATGGAGTTTCTGGTCCAGACAAAGGATAAAGAATTGCAAGAAGAGGGACTAAAGAGAAAGGAATTGGAAGAAAAGATCAAGAAGGCCGAGAATACTGCGGAAGAATTGAGGGAGAACGCAAAGCGAGAGGCTAAAGCGCATGCCTCTGAAATTTGGAAGCACAAAACCGCATTCATCGAGCTCGTGTCGAACCAACGGCAGATCGAGGCCGAGATGGGTAGGGCCCTCAGGCAAGTGGAGACCACAAAGCAAGATCTCGAGTTGGTTTTAGAGCAGAAGGAGGAGTCTGAATTGATGGCCCAAAAATTGTCCGTGGAGATTGTGAAGATGCAAAAGGACATGGAACAGAAAGACGATATTCTGTCTGCAATGCTGAGGAAGTCCAAGTTGGACACGGCGGAGAAGCAGATGCTTTTGAAGGAGATTAAGTTGTCAAAAGCTAAGAGAAAACAGGCAGAACTAGAGACAGAAAGATTGAGGTCCGTGTCCGAGGCCAAACATGGGGGACACTCGTTGAGGAGTATGTTGGCTAACCAAGTCAATCTAAAACTTGAAGGCATATATGGAAAAAGAAAACTGAATTCCGGTGCGACGGGGTCGTCTCTCATTGGAAAGGCCAGGTTCCAGGCAAATAATCTTCTTGAATACAAGAATCCAAATTTTTCTGAGGAGATAGAGGCATGCTCTCCTGATTATGACAGCTATTCTCAAGAACAAACTGAGGCACTAGGTAGAAGCTATAGTCTCTTTCTTGGCTTTCTTTGAATTTCCTCTTGCTAATTCTTGAAACATGAATTACATATAACTCATCATGAAATTCTTGGCTAGGATGTTTTCTGTCTACTTTTTCTGCCTCTCCTTGAAATTCCTGAGTGTTTATCTGTTCTGGTCCTTGAAGCTATCAGGAATGATGTTAAGCAATTGGAACACTGGGTACATTCGGAAGCAGAGAAATATGCAACTCTAGTCGAGGAAAGGCATCACCTTGAGATAAATGCCTTCGTGGAACAGATGAGGCTCAAAGATGAGAAATTGGAAGCTTTTCGTTGGCGGATGCTGAGCATGGAAATTGAGTCTAAGCGACTGCGGTCCCATGTTGAGGCTTTGAATAGAGACATATCTCAACTCAAAAACACTAATACGAAGTTGGAAGCCCTGTTGCTTGCACGAGAGGACGAGCTCGGTGTTTTGAAACAGCAGCTCGCTTCACAATCAAATCATATTAATTTCCAGAGGCCTTTAAATGATCCATCTATCCATGATCCTGAACTAGTTGAAGGTACCATTTGGTCTGAAGTTAAGATCGTTAAGAGAAGACCGGGGCATAAGGAAAAAAAAGCAGATAGATCGGCAGCGAAATCTTCTCAAGACGAAAATGCAGAAGTAACAGTTGAAAGTGCATTAGTTTGTCAGCCCGCCGAAGTGATGAAGGTCCAATCTCCTCAAAAAGTTTCTGAAGTACAGGAGGATGTTGGTGATTCTGTTCCTATAAGAGAAGAAAGCGGAAGTTCCACAGATTTGGGCACTCTCCAAAATTTACCGTCTGTGAGCCAGATTTCAAGCAAGACAAAATGTTCTTCCTGGAAAATGGATCTTCAAGCTCTTGGAGTTTCGTACAAGATCAAGAGGCTGAAGCAGCAACTTCTCATGCTTGAGAGGTTGATGGGAAAGAAAGAAAGCAGCAAAAATGTCGAAAGCAAAGATGATGGACCCAATGGCAACAAAGGTTTCCTTTCGCTTGTTTCTTTGTTGACCAAACAAGTCAGCCGGTGTCAGTCGCTCCAAGAAAAAGCCGATGATCTTTGCAAGAGAATGGTAAGCTTCTCCTATAGATAATGCACACTCAACTTATGGACTTGGTACTGACAGAAATATCATATGTTGAAGCCTAATCCATTGAAATATGTTAATTGATTTTCCCATTGGATGGTTGTTTTATTGCCAGGCAATAAATGAATTGTTTAGCATCAGCAACAGCAAGTTTGATATTAACACTCATCAGAAAAGATTCCAGTTCCTATTTTTATCTAGCGAACAGATTCCAATTCCTGTCTTTTATCTAGTAATAGATTGCTCTCACAAGACTTACAAGCCAAAAAGGAAAAGAGAGAATTTTTACAGTCCTCCCTCAAAATCTCTACAGTGCTTTCTCATTTTCCGCCTCTCTGTGCTTATTTAGAATGACACTAACTGTAATCTGATCCTTATACAAATTTGCAGCATGAGAACAATCTGGATGTGAGTCACGTGGATTCCAATGCCCCGAAATCGAGGGAAAAGACTAAAACACTAGAGAATTTTCTCGAGGAAACGTTTCAGCTTCAACGGTACATGGTTGCGACCGGACAGAAATTGACGGAGATACAATCAAAGATCGCCGTTGGATTTGTTGTAGCAGCCGAAGAACTCGCAAAATCTGCCAGCTTTGACATAAAGCGGTTTGCCGATAGTGTGAGGACTCTGTTTCAAGAAGTCCAAAGAGGCCTGGAAGTCCGAATAGCTCGTATCATCGGGGACCTTGAAGGAACCTTGGCTTGCGATGGGATAATACATTTGAGGAGATAGCTGATGAGATGAAACAGAGATGAGTTTTAGGTGAACTGTGTTGAAGGGATTAACCATTTCTTCTCATGTTTCCCCTTTCTTTTACCTCTTTTACCCTCTGTAATATATGTACGCAGTTACTCGCCATTGTATAGGATTATGCATAGTTGCAACCACAACACAAATTCATGTGACTGGATATAATCTCAACCTGAGGAGATATGTCAGCTCAGAAGAGCAACTCATGCCGAAACTTATTTGGGTAATTATTCACTTTAATCTTGCCTCTGGTGCCTTCTCTCTAAAGCATCAGGTTGCTATAAAACATTTTTATGGTATTTAGTTTCATAAAAAATGATACTCGAGGGAAATAACTCGGTATCCTCAAAAGGGACGGCATAAAAGGAAGTAGAGAGGCGATGCGCGTCTTCGCTTGTGAAGCTGAAAGAAGCTAGGCATATTGGTATATTCCACAGGTATAACTGGAAGGTTTCCCTTGTCCAAGAAATAATATTCCATGGCATATGGCATCTTATTAAAAGACTCTTTCCTTACTTCTTCCCCCTTCTCTTCATTCTCCTCATCCTGCAACTGCAAGATCTCTTCACAGAGGTTCTCTCCTCTCAGAAAAAGTATCAATCAGGCAACTCTCTCTCTCTCTCTCTCTCTCTCTCTCTCTCTCTCTCTCTCTCTCTCTCTCTCTATAAATTTACAAAGTTTCTTTTTACAGAAACTCCTGTCTCCCACGGTTGTGTTTTGTTCAGGAGTTAGACGTCTTATTTTCTGGTGATATTGCTTGTAGTGGCATGTACATGGCCTCAAAAATTAGAGTTAAAATGTATGGGTCTGAAAAACGAAGTAAATTTTCAGACCAACTCACAAGGGTCGGTACCGCGTTCCTCGGTCTCTCCATCGAAAGGTCGGGCTTAAAGGAAATAAGGTGCGGGGAATGATAGCCATCCGTCGGATCTAGGACCTCCCATGTCTGGAGATCTTAATAACAACGGACCATCACCGGGCCATCCTTTTATCCAGAAAAGCAGAAACATGTAGCAATTGTCACTCCAAATTTTAACAGTTAATGAAAAAGAAATCGAATGTCACACAGCTATATTCCTGGAAACCTTGTAAGAGATACGTTTATCTTATAGATTACTTGAAAACTCACTTGGAGTCTCTACTGTTTTGTCAGTATCATTCGCATGAATGATGAAGCACTTTCCTGTTATTAGTCATACATGCGAAATAAGCTCAAGGTCTAGGTCGTTAGGAGCACTTCCACGAGTGGAGAAGCATTATCCACACAAGACAGACTGAGAAACTTCATTGAATATTATTAAGAAACCGCACCGATTCATTAAAGATATCAAGAAACATAGTTTTTCTAGTGAATAGTTTACAAATTTTGCTGATACTCCAATGGAATCCAATTTAGTGTTGAAAGGGAGGGGTTCTCAATTCTCAAATTTGTCTCCCTCTCTGCCTATCCTAGAGACATCTGCCTTAAAAGTTGGCTTCTCTCTGGACGGGCTTGACAGTTATGTCTGTCTCATTGCATGGTCAAATTCTTGTATTTTCAGTAGGATCATGTTACAGGAGCCACTCTACTCTTGTGAAAGAAACTCTGCAATGTAAAAGGGAGCAAATAAACAGTCATTATTCATTTTCCAGTACATAAAAATTTAACTACGCCACCTTACCAAAAAAAAAAAAAAAATTAACTACGCCCGCATGTCTTAAAAAGAAGTAGGGCCTAAAATTGGAGACAGAAATGACATTACCAGTCAGAAAGAGGGTCCTGCGCATTAGTAGCTTTGTGAGTATGTGAGGGCAGGTTGGACCTTGATAGGCTTCAGGAATTCCATTGCCTTTCTTCCAGACTCAAATCCCATCATTAACCAACCAAAAAAGTGCCACAGGAAAAAATTTAGCCTTTCGATAACGCCATTAACAAAACACATAAGTAAGTCTCCCTCCGCATGTGTTCTTGTGATAGACATACTTGTCTCTGGCAATCCTGTAAAAGGATCGGTAGACATCAGCACTTGCAGTTCTTTCGGAAACGCATAAACATATTTAACCTAACAGATATCGTAGTGCAAGTCTCATTTTTGTTTAGATAAGATCAATGCCAGTGAATGGGGTTAGGCTTGACCCATATGGTCTTTTACACGGTGGGCATGTGCCTATACACAGGTCACCTGTGTGTATGGTATATGCACGCATTTACATACATACATGTGACCTCACGTGCATCTAACGTGCACAAATGCTTCAGAGAATGAATAAATGAGACCAGAAATCATTCTGAGCATGGGTATACTCACCAGGGCTATTGTTAGGCAAGTCAGTCCAATCTTGCTGAACGACCTTCAGTTCTGATACCTTGATCAGCTCGAGAAGAGCTTGATTAACCTGAACATGAGCATAGCTTCAATCCATCTTTTGCAGTTCAACAATCAAGCCCAGACAATTAAATCAACTTGTATGACCAAAATATCGAAACGGTCTGATGTGATTCCCTCATTTTTGAGAAACTCTGGACTGCAATAATATGTTCAAAAGCCACATCTAGAAACCTCTCGAGTCTGAATAAACTTTACAAATTCCTTTTGATCTCAATTCATACGCACAAGTCAATTGAAATAATTAAAGTATATCCATTTCATTGATAATTAGCACAAAACCTATAAGCACTGTCTAGAATGATTTCTCCAACTTATTCACATGTTTGACTAGTGCACTCTGAAAACCTAATTGCCCTCCATAAATTATCATGGAGCAAGCATGTAGTAGTGCCAGAAAAACTGCCCCTCTAAAAAAAAGAATCTAGCTTTCCAATTATTGTTCCAAATAAAGTACCTCTTTAGTCCTTTCATGACTCACTAGGTGTCCTCCATCAAGCTCTATCATTCTAGCAACAGGCTTTAATTTCTCTGCCAGACTCCTTGCATGGCATATTTGAGCAACAACGTCATGCCTGCATACAACAAGGTAAACATACAGTAAAATCGCCAACATTCTGCCAAATGATACGGATTGCAATTGAAGATAATAGAGAAATCTTAATCATCTTTGAAGTAGAGTTACACTGTTTGCAACAAGCATTTGAAACTATTTGAAGAAATTTAGAGTTGAGAGAACGCCACTCAAACCATTCCACTAAATCAGGAGCTAATACTTCTTGACAGTGATAACTGATTCTGTCAAATCACCTATATATCTTGGTTGGTCCTTGTGGAAATGTGATGAAAGCAAATGGTTGATGTTGGGAAACACCCAAAGGTGCTCATGTCCCTCTGTTATTAACGCGATACTGCTCGGGGAGAGGCATCATCAAGTTACGTATTAATTGAGGAGAGGTAAATATCAACATTGAGGACATTGTCCCATTAAATTCCTGTTTCCTTAGCCTACTGCAATGTTCTTACAAAGTTCCTGGTGAACTGCCACTATCATTCGTCATGTCAGTTCATAAGGTTAGTCATATACCTTCCATGAATGATTGATACAGGAAATCCAGCCGAGCGGATTAATTCTATCTCTGTTCTTGTCATTCTATGCTTCCAGCAAGCATTTATCTGACCTTGAAAGCCATAGTTTGACTGCAGTCCTGTTGATGTAATACTTTTTACATATTCCTGCAAGTGATTGGATCTAGTCCTCAGTCAAGTTATCAATGTTACAATTATAAAATTAAACTAGTCAAAAACCAATTATTGACTTCAACAAAATGGCAATTTCAGAAAAGTAATCTCTCATTAAGTTCATTCAGTTTCAATAAACTCCAAGCAAAGGTGTATAGTCCTAAGTGAAAAAAGTTGCCTAGGTAAAATACCATATTTCACCATGGTTATTCAGAGGTAGGTCCATTTAACTGTGAACACCAAAGCAAATGCATCTTTGGAAATCCTAAGGATACGAAAACTCAATGATAGTTTGGCACTTGTTCATATGGCATTGTTGTGCATTTAAACCTGGAAAACACTCGTAGACATAAACACTTACTAAACCTTAGAGAACCCTCTGGAAGTCTCTAAATAACACAGTTACCAAGACCATGTAGAGTTAACTCCATTAAGTTAATGCTAGACCAAAGAAACTTGAGATTTCTCAAGATTTCTTACTTGGTGGAGTACTTCCCTCCGGGTGCTAGATCCAACATATTCCTCAAGATATTCCTGCACATAATACATTACACTTCCATAAGAGAAAGAAAAATAGACCAACGGCTTTACCCTGTGGATTGCTCTCTCTCTCTCTCTCTCTCTCTCTCTCTCTCTCTCTCTCACACACACACACACACACACACACACACAGATTATCTGAAACCTCTGTCCGAGGAAGCCTAAAACATCAATGCACTTTGATGTCCCAAAAGAAAGACTCCAATCATAAGAACACAATTGAATTTACTTGGAGTCCTTAATTCATACTATCATGGAACCACTGATTGTTCTCCTAACATCCTTATTTCTTTCGGGATGGAGAAAGACTAAGTATTTCTCCTTTGACAGGGATGGAAGAAGGATGCAGTGGATTTTACAATGACGGTTTAAGTACGTAAGTACTGCCTACCTTTGAGTAGTGGGTATCCAAATCAACAGCAGCCCTTTGTTCCGAAGTCTTAGCCCTAAAGAAGCGGATTGCAATTGAGATGGTTCGCCGGTCAATCTACATGAATCAAAATATCGTTGTGAGACTGCTCAAATAGTGGCTCAAATGCGATATCAGGACTGGGTTCAACTTTTTTTTTTTTTTAAGCGACAAAGCAATTGCATCATCTAAACTAATTTAATTTACATAGTAAATAGCACAACTAGTTACTCAATACAAGTATGCAAATTTCTGTGGGAAAGTAATAATGAAACCAATTTTCTTGAGGAAAGTCAAAACAGCTTCCACTCCCCCAATAACAATGTTCCATCATATGGTGAGGTCAAGATACAGAATATGAATGGATTCAAGTGAACAACAAGCAGTTCCACCATTAAAAGGCAGTTCCACCATTAAAAGGCAAACTGTGAGAGGATCCTTTTTTGCCTAGATGAAAACACGGAATCATCTCAGGAAGACTGCAACTGCGATGCAGAAAGGCTTTCGCTAGATTTCAATCTTTCTTAGAATCTCTATTTCAAAAAATCGTTGTTCCCGCACAAAATCCAAGGTTAAGTCCTACGTCTCTGCATTGCTTCTCATTTTCGCAAGGAAAAGGACTCCTGTAGCTAATCAACGAGAGATCTTTTGAAAAAATAACCATCTCTATGATTTTGTGCGATAGCTATGGCTGGGATATTCAGGTGATGCAATGAGATCTTTTGAAGATTTTTCCATCTGAATGATTTTGTATGGTAGCTGTGACTGGGACATTCGAGAGATGCAAACCGTGAAAGCAACTTCTGCTACTACGCGCGAACATTAATAAGGAGCATTCTTGACATGGATTAAAATCCGCAAGTAACCAACCAGTAAAAGTTCATAACGGCTCCTTTCTTAAGCAGTATGTTAGTAAAAAAATCCATTTCCGCTTGTTCATGTGGTTAAAGCAAAGGGTAGGAGCATGGAACAGGCTCAGCATGCGATAAATGAATGACCTGTCTGTAAAGTACTGAACAGCAAACACCCACACAAACAAATAGTTCTTTTAATGATAAAAGAAACCGGGAAGAACATTCTTTGCCCTTTTAGTTTGCCTGGAGAAAAATGCCAATCTCTATTCAAAGGAAGGACCATCGCATATTGAAATGGATGCAATACCTTTGGGAAACATTCATAACCTCCACCAGTCACATTAAGCAATCCTAAAGATAAAACTCTGTTGGGCACCATGGCAGCCAACTTGCAAGCGATCATAGCTCCTGTTTTGACAGCCAAAGAGGGCAGTTAGGCACCCTGAAACAAACAGGAACCCGATCTGGACTCACAGGCAGACATGTCATGGATGTGGTTCAATTCATTATTAAGTTTGAAACATGGCCAGATAATCCAGGCATCCAGAAATTGCAATCAGAATGGTTGTTTCAAAATCTCATATGAACCACAGAGCCAAATAAGCTTCCATGAAATTTGGGTCATTCAAAACTCACCCATTGAATGGCCAATGACATGGGCTCTTTCCCATCCCAGGTGATCGAGTACAGCAATCGCATCTTTCGCCATAATCTTTGTCCTACTCCAGAAATCACATTGAAAGTCGAAGTCAATTATTCGTTAAAATTTTTTTGGAACAACACCAAATTATCATCAAAGTAAAAGACTAAGAAAGCCATCCAATGTTCACGATTAGTCCCAAGGAAAGCTGAAGCTGCATTCCAGCTTTGCACCAACTGGCAACCATTTCTCCGGGGAATACACTCCCGATTCAAGAAACTCCACGAAGCAGCACACACTCAAACGAACTAGAAAGCTCACGGCATGCGTCGATTGGACTCACGTGTACTCCGACTTGTCGGCGGGCACGGAGCTCCGGCCCGCGCCGCGATTGTCGAACGCGCACACCTCGACCCCACCACCACCACCGCCAGCGCCAGCTACCCCCAGAGCCTCGTCGTCGCCGGCCAATCCTCGAATCTGGGGTCCCCAACAATCGTGCGTCCCCGCCAGTCCTGCTCGTTACCCACCACCGACGAACATCACATCAGGCGAAACAGAAACTGACCCAGAAAGCGAAAGAAGCACACCATGTTCGGAATCCCAAAGAAGCAGAAGTTTTCTTCTTCTTCCTTTCTTTTCCTTCTTTTGCGGGAGGGGGGGGGGGAGAGAGAGAGAGAGAGAGACCTATGATGAGGAGGACTTTGACAGGGCCGCCGCCGTAGGTCCGGTAGAAGACGTCGGTCCCGCTGTCGTCCACGGGGCAGTGCGGCATTGTTTGTCTCCCGCGCCAGAGAGCGACGCCGATCGACGGAGCGAGAACGACGAGAATGCAGAGGACGATCGAAGAAGAAGAAGGAAGAAGAAGAAGAAGGCACAGCAATGGTTCTGTGTGAACAGAGAGAATGGAGAGTGTTCAAATAAAAAGGGGGACGGAGGAAGGCAGCTGCGGACGTGGCGGATAGGCAGCGGCCTTTCGCCACGCAGGATGGTCGGCGGGGGCGGGGAAGGGGAAACGAGTATCACGTGCGTTATTTCCGAAGCTCCGCGAGTTACTCTTACGTAGCATTGTTATCTACATGTACAAGAAGTCCTCCTCCTCGTAAATGGACATCTGATCATTATGGTTTGAATCAGCAAAAATCATTAAATTTCCAAAAGTTTGGAGAGGCCAGATTCTGCGGAGAGACCCTCAGACTTTGACTTCAATTGCAATTACGTGCCCAACTTCTTCTCGTGCAAAACATAAATTTTCCGCTTTTACTGTGGTCCCAAATTTGTCGATCCGTCCGGAAATCGTCATTAATTTTTTCAAAATTGTCAATATCACGAGGATATGAATGTGATGGTATTGATAGAGATGAGGATTTTGATAATGAACCTCAAATTGGCCCCCGTGTCGATAATTTTGAAGGAATTCGTGACGATTTTTGGATGCTTTGGCAAATTTGGAAATTCTTTTCTAGACAAAATTAAAATCGGAATCTTACCTGAAATTGGGGATTTTTTTGGGGGATTAGACCAAACTTTATATCTCTTTTCTCCTAATTAAAGGCAAAGAGAGATATGGTCAAGAGTTGCCACCGACAGTTTCTTGCTTGCTAGCTAAGCTCCTTCGCCACAAAGCACGAACCGAATAATAGCAAAGACTTCAATTCAAGCGTGATTAACAAAATTAGTCAATTTGCAGCGACAACAACAACATGTCTCCATGTTCATTACTTGATCTTTGGGAAAGTTAACAATTCAATAGCGAGATGAGCGCGTACCATGTGGCAATGATCTCGTACAAGGACCCGTCAACTAATTCTTCCCCAACCGGGGACGGGGGCTCCTCCTTCTAATCCACGTCCTTCGATTTATTTATTTAATCGAAGTCTAATTGGTATGTTAATCGGCGGCCACACATGGGTCAAATCCAATCATTTCTGCCAAAATTGATTTCCGCGAAGTTTCTCCGTGGCCAACTCGCGAGTTGATTCGACCCATTAAACACGTTTGCGTAAGAAATAGTTGGACACTGAGGCAGATTTTGCATTATAAAATTAGCCGACGACGAGAAGCATTGGAGCACCAAGCTGCACGTTTAGGTAATGTCGAATTCATATGCATGTATGAATATATGAGTGAAGAGGAGAGCTTGGGTAGGCTTTGGCTAATCGAAGTTGACGTGGGATCCTGATTACTTCTGGAATCAAACCGAACCAAAGCAATAAAGGGGAAAACAACAACAAACCAGCCCAAAGACAAGGTCGCTGTGGCGGCCGTCATCGTCATAAAGAATGCAGGAAGAGAAGAGCAGGACCTAAATGTCCGTTTTGGGAACAGACATTCTGGTCCAGAACTTGTAACTCTTCTACAACCAACCAAACATCACATGGATCAGCCGCAAGGAAGCAAGTTCCGTAACCGAAGAGCATTTGATAACCGATACCGGAATAGAAAAAAGCCCCAAGATCGACAATTGCTGTTTTCATAGCTAGTATTGAAATGGGCTTGGTATTTGGTGTGTTGTTGAAGCACACCCAGATGATTGACCCGCTAGTCTTAGGAATTGTTACGAACAATTTGATCTGCGCGCATGATGCCCAGACACAACATGGTCGTACAAAGCAAGTGAATCAAATCATGTCCAAGAATATTTGTCTGACAAACTCTTGCATAACCTTAGAGAGGAGAATCGACAGGGAGAATTTCAAGTTCGTGTCCAACCATCGTGCCTCTGGGCACCGAGCGCATTCAAGAAGCATTCTCAGGGAAGGAAAAAAAAAGACGCAGAAAAGAGGCAACTGATTATGGATACGAATTTAAAACGAACATGAGATTGTCTGGGTAGAGAGTATCTGATATCACGAGTGAATGTCAGATGATCCTCAGTAAGAATTCCAACTCACAACTCGTACTAATAGACACTCGAATAAGATGAGTCATTCTTCCCAGCTCCCCACCAATTACATCGAATGTCTGGAGAAAGCGGCTTCTTCATCGGAGGCAAAACACTTTAAAATTTCAGTAAGAAGGTAGGACCATTATCCAAGCAATGGAACTGTGACATCCGGAAATTTCCATATTTGATAATAGTATTTATGACTAACTTCCATGACCAATGATGGGGTTTGGAGATTTCATGGATATCTTCGTGTACATGCGAGAGAGAGAGAGAGAGAGATCTTCCCCTATAAGTACAAGAGGTTCTCTGCACAAAGAACAGGTGAAGTTGATCTCAACTGTTATCCACTATGATTAGCATTAGTCAAAGGTTCTCGTATCACTAGTAATTTTCTTTTTAAAATTGAAAAGGGTGAGGGTAGTGACCAATTAGCTACCTCCCTTGGGAGTAACCATAGGGACTCCACAACCTGCCACAAATTATCGAGTTGCAGGTCCGCCAAGTCTGACGTTGCGTCATCACTACTGATTATGAAGAAGGTGGTGACAGTCGTATGTAGGGATGTATTTTTCGGATATTGCCTTGGTGAGCTACTTGTTGCCAAGAAACCACTGTTGCTGACATCGCCTTGCTCCTGAAAATGGATCAAAGGGGCAGATAGATGTCTTAGAAAAATTTACAGGGAGCTAACAACTAGCAGAAGTTCTTTCTATCGATTACTAGTGTCCAACATTCTTCCATCCACGATCACATCATCTGAAACTAAATTTCAGTTGAAATTATGGTTTCTTTAGAATGCCAATAACTCCGAAAGCATGACAATCTGAGAACATTATGTAATCACAGTATAGACCATAGTATTACAGTACATTGGAACTAGGTGTCACAGCCATCACAACAGTTTAGGTAACTTGACACATGAATGCTGCAGCTCATAAATTTAAATATGACCATAATAAAAGTATTAGAACTGTCTGCAGCCAATTCAGTAACCTCCGCTGGACATTTTTGTTGATAGGGGTAATCAATAAATAAGTAAATTGATGACCGATTTCGCACGAAAATTCTCAGAGAAGTATATTTTTTTCTGATTTCGAAAAGAGAAATGTTAACAAGACATCACTCTTCCTATAAAGCCTTTTCACTGCCGTGAATCCTGCAATCATAGATGATATGAAAGCAGTAATTAAAACAGCTCAAGACAGGAATCAAGTGCTACCTCAATGACCAATAGTTGGATGAACTGGCTCTTCTGTCTGTTTAACAACATTGCCATCCTCATAGAAAACTCATCCCAGTCACAGCTGCCAGTAATCGAATGAATCTTCCGACAAATTGCTTAAGTAGGCAGGCATAAACTCAACAACTATGGCCTCAAAATCCTATCTGACAAGGCAGGATAAGGGCATCTAGCTAAACCACGAGTTCCTGATAATATCACGACGTCAGGATCATGTAGAGGTATTCACTTTATTTTCAAAATAGTCCCACTTGTGCATAACAAATCACCCTGAAGAAGATGGAAGCAGATGTGCCAAGAAACTAATAATGTATCATTTGCTTGTATTTCATCTTGAGTACAGACAATCTTTTCTGCAGCCGAACTTTTTCATCCCTTCTTCCTAATTTTTCCAAATAGAACACAACTTTTTTCAGGGTTACTGCCACTTCTTCACTCTCATAACCTATCTCTTTCTCTTGGATTTTTAGAACTCTCTGGAGAAGCACCACTAACTTGTCATCATCCTTTCCCATGCGAGTCTGGATCGAAATTAAACAGTCAAGAGCCTCCCCTGCAAGACAAATCAGAGGGAAAGAACATAAGCTGCCAACCTGCAATAGAATAGGGAATTCCCAGTGTTTTCAACACGTCCACAAAAGCCACCCAGTCCATTTGTGTAATGATTAACATTGCATAATGTAACTCCACAAAATAATGTTTCCTGTGAAGACAGAGACGATGCATAGAGATAAGATTAACGAAGACAGGAAAAACTAGGGTTTACCAACTGGTAGAGAATCTTCTCCAAATGCTTTCTCGCGAATCAGCAAAGCATCCTTGGCAAGTTCCTCAGCTTCTTCATCCCTTTGCAAATGGTATAGAGTCACTGCAAGATGAAGCATAGGAAAGCTGACGGAGGGATCATCAGGCCTCAAGGTCCTCGTCGTTATATCTAAACCAGTTCTTAGCAAGCGCTCTGCCTCCACAAAGTTTTTTGAGCGAAAATAGGATGTTGCAAGATTTAGAAGGTGTCTAACAGAATCTGGATGATCCTTTCCTTTATATTTCTCAGAAATTAACAAGCACTCCTCCAACAGCTGTTGCCCTTCATTACCCCTGCAAGTGCCACATTAAATCAAATGAAAAAGCGAACTACTAGCTGCCTCCACTTGTCCGGAAAATAGTGTCGTTTTCTTTAAATTTTCATTCTGTGATATCTCAAATGCATAATCAATTATTATACACTCAGATAACTGTCAGATTGGGAATGTTTTGTTCATGGATATTCGAATAAATACCACGAGGGTACTAACCCATATTCATTATCAAGAATACCAAATTAAACCCCATGAAATACCAATTAAAGGACAAACACCATATAGCCCCAACAACCATAGGCCCAATTAAACCCTCAGCTTGCCCCCTTTGCAGGCCAAGATTAGACCGTTTACCAGAAGAGATTAATGAAAGTCTTATGAACATCTCTTGTACGTTGACCCTGCCCCTAAAAATGTCAAAGCCACATCCTCAGTCAGCATGTCGGAAGAGTACTTCCTTGAAAGCCATCTACATACTATTCTCAACGGCAAATGGTGGATGGAAGAAAGACAGGCAAGCTCTATGATTATCTGAGGAATCCAATAAGCACGCCCCTTAATACTCTTAGCATTATAATAAGTATGACAAAGAAAACTTCAGCTGAAGTTCAAAATATTTTAAGACCAAGTGTTAAGAAAAAGTACACTGAAATATGCATCTTATGATGACAGATTACAAAACAATAATAGCACGAAGTAATTCGGCCAGATAGAGTAGTAAATGTAAACCTTCCAGTAACATGAAGTAATTCGGCCAGGTCTATTCTCATCTTCTCCATCATGGGATCATCCAAAGCCATAGAATTTGAATCCTTGATGATCTGAAGGGCGCTTTTGTATAAGTTAATAGCTTCATTGACGTCTCCTGTAAACACGCAACTTAACATTAGTTAAGGAAAATATTTAATAGAAAAATTAGTGAGAAATAGGATAGTCATACACAGAACAAAACTCGCTTTCTAGGTGCTGGAAAGCTTATATCAGAAAAGGACTTTATACTATCACCCACTATAATTGCTTTCATTTTCCATTTTTCAACTATCAAAAGGATAGAGTATTGAAGCAAAGTAAAATATTACAGTGGGAGTAAGAGGGAGATCCATATTTAGAGTAGGAGAGAGTAAGAAATTACCTTTTGCACATTTCACATGGGCAAGAGAAGATAATGCCATTCCAACTCTTCCATCTTTGTCTCCATATAAGGTTTTATATATGCTTACAATTCTAATAGAAACATCAAGAAGGCAAGTTAAACATATATCGCAGGGTTCACTACTGTTAATAAGCAGTACACATCAGCAAGCAGAATTCAGTGCAGACCTAGCAAAAGGACTCTCTGCATCGTCAACCTTCCCTTCCATTATCAGAAGATTGCCAAGACCAGATAAAGGAACTACCAAATCTTCACTTTCAGGGCCTCTACTTAATTCTAGAATGCTAATTGCACGACGGTATATCTCTGTAGCTTTAGATGTTCTTTGAATAGAGCCCAAAGCCTTTGCCATTCCCAGTAATGGCATGACAAGAAAAGTACTAGTTTCACCTACAGTTCAACAAATAGAAAATAAGTGAAGAACAATTGCTGACATTTAGCATTTCTGCTCTAAGTGAACTCCAAATAGTGAGAAAGATTAGTATTGGCATTATATAAGATAGTAACAGAGTGAGCTTGTAACAGCACAGTGCATTCATCACAAGTCTAGTGTTTTTGTATTGACAGAAAGATAGTGAAAATCGCTTTTTTTACTAAGACTGCTAGGGTGCTTAAAGTCATAATGGAAGATCACATCATAAAATTGTAAAGTAGCTTAGGAAATACTAGTGGAATCAGAAACCCAGTTGAAAAACATCTTATAAAGATTAATGATATTTTGTGTATAATAGATTGAACAGTACGATACAATGGACATGCCCATAACACATGTCATAGCAATAAGCAAACCTAATCTGAATTTTTTTTATGCACATAAAATTAAAGTATCAAATTGTTGACTTTAATACCAACATCCTAAACAACAAAAGTAGTACGTTTAGGAAATCAAGATAATGTTTTGTTGGTAGCAAAGACTCAAGAGGTATCCTAATATTAACCCAGTTGAAAACGAAACAACATCCATCTTCTTCAACTACCAAAGGTTTAGATTGATGATTTTTTAAATTTGCGATGCACCACATCTTTCATTAATCACCTCAAATAACTTCATTTTTTAACATTCATAACTTCAGACAAAATCCAACATATTACGGAGACATAACAAAGATATGGATGAACATGAGTTCAGATAAATTGCACTCAATGCCATGCAAGTTCTTGTCAAATGATAGATAGTGGCAATTCCTCTTACTCCAAAAACGTGAAATGGCATTCAAATCGCTTCACATCAATATAACTAGCACAAGGTAAACAGATAAAATAGACAATCTGCCATACATATGATTTTTAACAGCTAGTTCATGCAGCTGCAGTCAACATTATGGCCACCCTGTTAGCTGCTTAGTCCAACGTAGTCAAGTCAGCGACATATCCATCCATGCAAGACCAACCAACAGAGCTATCCTATTGGCCTTTAAGCTAGACCCAAGCAAACCTGTAGAGTTTAAGATTGAACATCGCACGTACCATATAGCTGTTCAAGAATGCTAATAGACCTTCGGTACATGACTGTTGACTTCTCAAACTTCCCCAAACTGGAATACATGCTTCCCATATGCATAAGTACTGATCCAAGAAGACGTCCATCGTCATATATATTGGCAACAACTCCGTTCATCTGGTTATGCATGATATGAAGCAACAGAAAAGAGAAGAATCACGGCCTCGAACATTGAAGAAGCAAAACATCATGATTGATGTGCTTTAGCATCCAACACAAGGCTTCAGATCTAGGTGAATCCATCACAACATCATCATTTCAAATTTGAGACGAAGAGCATAATCACAAGGGGAATTAACCAGGCAACAAGTCGTTGGATCTCCTTCATACAACAGTGCAGTCAACCTCCAGAACAACATGGGCAAGAAAATACGACAGAAACACAGAGAAGTATTTATTGATTATTCCTCTTAAGAAAGGCGCCTGACAAATCATATCATACTAAGGCACCACCTTTTCCCCATGTAACACGAAAGAAACTATAGAGACTCTATCTCAAATTCATCCTAAAGCTCCACCTAATCAACCCCCCTCCCCCGGGGCAGGTGCATTACCCTGCAACTGAGCAATTATTCAAAAAAGAAAAAAAGAAAAAAGATTACCATCTCCAGTAGGGTCTCGACCATTTTCAAGTCTCCAACGCGCATGTACCCCAAGGCTACAACGTCAAGAACAGCAGCTTCTTCGATGCTTCTAGAACCTGCATCTATTTCCCCCTTTACAGCTTCGAAATTCGCTCGAAGCAGGCTTACGGCATCCTCATTCTTCCCTGCGGCAATCATACCTTTGACTTCGTCGAACAACTCTTGCAACTCTCCCTCAAACTCATGCACGCCTCCCGAGGAATCCGCAGTGGGTTCCGACCTGCCAATTTTCACACATCGAACACCGACCGCACTCGTCACGCCTCGGGCACTCCCAAACCACGCGCTCTCGGAACATTTTCTAGCCACAGAACTTCAAACAATCAAACACAGCACTCAAAAGCCGAGGACGAGGAGAGAGACCCTACCTCCCGAGGTCAGCCGCTGCTCCGCCGCCTCGATCCTTACTCGTCACGCCGGAACTAGCGACGGCTCGAATCGGACCGGCGACGACCCCGCCCCTGAACGTCCGCCGCCGGAGATCAGCAACGGAGAGCAGCGCGGCGGCGGCCCCCACCGGAAACGGCGGTCTCGTCCTGGAAAAACCATGGTTTTTAGAGCAGAGGAGGAGGACTTCAGCTATCCGAGGCGTCCCGGTAACCGACCGTTACACCTTCGAGGCGGTGACGCGGTCGTCGCGGAGAGGAGGAGGAGCATTTACCTGTAGGCGTTGGGGCGGAGCGAAGGCAGGAGAGAAGACGACGCCGCCGTCGCCGCCGTGCCGGTCAAAGAACAGAGGAACTCCATCTTCCGGGGACGGAGAAATTTGCAGAGTCGAATCTACAGCGCGCGAGGCGGGCCTGTGGGGATGCCCGGTTCGGTCTCTGTTCCTCCCGTTTTCTTCCTTTTGACGGTCGGACCGGACCGAGATGATCGTGCGGTTCGGTTTGACCATAGGCGAAAATGCTTTTGCTTTGCGGGCCCACAAGATTTACGGGGGGGGGGGAATTCAAGACTTACTTGTACTTCACTCACTCGTATTTATTTTTAATTTTTTTTCCGGGTTATATGTAGGGTTGTGCATCGATCCCGATCCCGATCCAACCTAGGATGCGAAATGAACCGAACTAAACAGGTCGATTCAAGGTAGTTCTCCGAGGGACAGGTCCCAAGATTTCTTAATTTTTGTTACTTTTTTGTTTATCTTGAAGCAAAATCATCGGTTTCGAAATCAACCCTAAAACCAAACCGAACTAAGCAGGTCTGTTTTAGGACCGGGTGGGCCGATTCTGTGATTCTAGGATTTCGGAGTAGGAATCGACCCACTATGAAACCAGTCACTCGTAGTTATGTGCGTTGCATATTGCAATTTATAAATTCAAATTTGCTTATCATTTTTATGTTAGAGAGGTAAAGAGACAAAATCTAAAACGTGGGCTTCATTTGAACGCGTGGCGATTAATGAATAGGAGTGTCCTACCGCCTGCACGACACAAAAAATTTCAGTTATTACAGGCCAAGCATCCTCCTCTCCTTCTCTTATCTCTCCACCGCCCCCATCACTACCCACCACAAACGAAGAATCTCTGCTCTGCTCTGTTCTGCTCTGCTCCGCTCCGCAAAATTCACCGGAGCCAGGACAGACTCGGTCCATCCATGGCGCTGCTGAGCCCCCGGCTGCAGCGGTTCCTCTCGGCCAAGCTCGCCCGCGACCCGGCCTCCAGGTCCCCGGCCAAGGCGGCGGCCGCCATGGCCGCCGCCCGGCCGAAGAGCCGGTGCTGCTCCGCCATCGCGATCGACGCGCCGTCGTCGCTGGCGGAAGTGTCCGGCGTCCGATGGGGTTACGCGAGCTTGCAGGGGGCCCGGGAGGAGATGGAGGACGACGTCGTCGTGAGGACCGAGGGCCTGGATGGCTACTCGTTCGCCGCCGTCTTCGATGGCCACGGGGGTTTCGCTTCCGCCAAGTTCCTCAGGTTAAGATAATATGCCGTTGTAGTTTCAGTCTATATTTTCCTGACGATCACGAGTGCGAATGCACTTGTTGTTCTTCCGTTTAAGGTAATGCTAGTTGCTTCACCTCGTGATTTTCTGGCTGCGAGAATGAATTGTCTGGAATTGGTGCTAGAGCTAGCTTTCAATTTTTGTTTCTTTCCGAGCTTCAGTGGAGCGCATAGCACGCGTACAATTCACTCTAACAACTTTGTTCATCCGAGGCACGTAAATAAGATCGACACTGCTCTTCTGGACAAGTTTGAAGCTGCCGTTGATGTTGTCCTTCAAATTGGCATAACTCTGTTTCGCATCTAAGCCTGAATAATCTAGAGTTGGCGACATTGTTGTTCCGGGTTTTGATTTTTTCTGCAGAGATATTATAGGCTTTCATTTCAATCCTTAGCTTAAATTTGATGCTCTGAGTACAGGGACGAACTGTTCAAAGAATGTGTCATGTCCCTACAAGGTGGTTTGGTCCTGAGTAAACAAGACATCAACTCCATCCAAGAGGCACTGCGGGAGGCTTTTGCAAATGCGGATGCGAAATTAGTGAATTGGTAAGCTTTGTTTCTCCTGGTCGAGAAAATTTGGTGCAGTTTAGTCGATAAAACTTGGTTCGGTTTTAGCTGATAACCAATGAGAATAAGCCCCCATAAAGTGTTCTCAAGTCGTGGCATTGAAGTTTTGTATGGTCTTTCATTTTGGGTAGGCTTGAGACGACACAAGAAGAAGATGAATCAGGTTCAACAGCCACTGCTATATTCCTTGGGAGTGATCAGGTCTTCATTGCACATGTTGGGGACTCATGTGTGGTACGTAATCTTTCCGTGAATATATAATAGGTCATAATATCTCCAGGCTCATGGAATTCAGAATTGAAGGAATTTATTGTATTCCAAATATGTATCGGGCCAATGTGAAATATGTATTGTGTTGGATAATGCAGGGTTGCATTTGCTTCTGTTATAGCAAATTTCCTGAATGAACTTTACATTGCTCCCGATAACGATATCTGGCACAAAACGCGTTTAATTATGATGTTATTTTTTATTTGTCTGATTGCATCCACCACAATGAACCCTCTGAACTTCTGCTGCAGGTCCTCTCCCGTTCTGGAATGCCGGAAGTTTTAACAAATCCCCATCGACCATATGGAAGCAGCAAAGTTTCTCTTAACGAAATCAGAAGAATCAGAGAAGCAGGTGGATGGGTGTGTTTTTCTGTACACCGTTTTGCTTTGTCTTCTCAATGATAAGTTCTTTTTCTGTGTCCAATAATTAGAGCATAATCTTGAACTCAGAAGTACCTACTTGATGGTAAGCAGACTAGATTTTCTAGCTTTATCATTGTTTTCTAGCTCTGGTTCTGAGTTCTTAATTAAGTAATACTGCAGATGATTCCCTGGCTAGTAATTTGAAGCATCGTGACTTGCACATAAGCCATAAATGACTTTCAATCCAGTTCTAGAATTTTTGTTTTTTTTCTGTGGTACTCATAGTTACTATACAATATGTGGATGGTGACTCTTGTGCACGGGGACCGTAGATTAGTAATGGAAGAATTTGTGGCGACATCTCCGTCTCTCGAGCTTTTGGTGACATACGTTACAAGACAAAAAAGATCGAGTTAGTTTCTGCAACTCTCATTTTTATGTTGATAGTGTTTGTGCAATATCCTAAACAACGACCTCTTATCATACCCCACAACGTTTTTTGATAATTGAGAAGGATGCTGCAGAAGGGAGTCAAGGAAGGAAGATGGTCAGAGAAATTCATTTCTCGGTAGGTAACCACCTAACTGTTCATTATTATTCTCTCCCCCCTACTGAGGAGAGGCGGAATGCTTGGGGTACAAAATTTCAAATGAACTGTCTTTTCGTGAATTCACTCTATAGCTCCTCTAACCAATCAAATGGCATATCTAAAGAATTGATCTTGAAGTTTGTTGTAGCGCGACACAGTTGAAGCGAGTTGGTTGGTTCATTTCACCGAGAGATGCTTTTAGGATGAAAATGTGTTCTGATGCTCTCAACCAATCTAGTGTGCCTTTTGCCCCAGTGGCTTAAGGGTGATTAGCACCTTCATAAACTTATTATGTAACTATTGCCATTCATTTTGATGAACTAAAAATGAGCGCGGGTTGTTAAATATGCAATAATCCATTTGGTAGTTGTAAGCTTGCAACAGTTTTGCATGTACACTTTGGACTGTAACTTTTCCAAGATGCTGACGGCTTAGATTTCATAGCTTTGACCACAGACACAATTAATTCTGTTTCAGCATTCAGTTCAATGGGGACTTGGTCACTGCATCTCCAGACATATACCAGGTAGCTCTTGGTTCTGATGCAGAGTTCATAGTGCTAGCATCTGATGGCTTATGGGACTACATGAATAGGTATTGCTCTTTATTTGTTGATGAAGTACAGTAATACGGTGAAGTTTTTTCTTTCTTTTTTGGTTTCTCTTTCTTCCTAAGTGAGGAGGTAAAAATAACTTTCTGGTTATCGTTTACTTTTTTTTTTTCAGCTCAGATGCCATTGAATTTGTCAGAAACCAACTTCGGCAACATGGAAATGTTCAGGTAATTAAGTCATGTTGTTCCAATGACGAATCTGCCTTAGACTCCTCGGTATATTAAATCTACTTTACTTACTGATCATTGCCTTTCCCTATCATGCTTGATAGTTGATTCTGAACTTACTGTAAGTTCCTTTCTTTTCATTAATGCAGCTGGCATCTGAAGCACTTGCAGAAGCAGCTCTGGTAATTATAACTCGCAGCAAAAACAATTCCATCTCCTAGAAATAATTTCCAAGGCAGTGCCACTAACTCGATAATGCATGCATTTGCAGGACCGGCGCTCACAAGATAATATCACCATTGTGATTGCTGAATTGGGGTACGCGCATCTTCGATCTGTGTGATTTTAGTGCTTATTTTACTTAATTAGATGGATTGGATTTGATTATGACCGGACTACAAGAAAAGCCATGCCTTGTTGATTAACATCAAATCGGTTCTCAACTACCTGAGTCATCGACTTGAATTCAAATAATAAAATCTATCGCGGGTTCTATTTTGCACGTCTGTTGTAATCTTGTTGTTGATCAATCTGTGTAGGCGAACGGACTGGCGCAATTTACCAGTGCAGCGACCAAATGTAGTTTTTGAATTCGGCCAAGCTTTTGCCACTGTTGGTCTCGTGTCTCTTGGAATTTGGATGTTTTCCCTGCTGTCTTGATGAAATTGGAGCATGCTCAATTCCCCAAATGTATATAAGTCGACATAGAGCTTCGATTTTTGCTCTTTTCATGTAATATTATTGTAGATAACCTCACTTAAACCTGCTATATAGCGCATCTTAGAGTAATACAATACAAAATTCTTCATGCAATTTTTCCGTAGTTATGAAGGTATGTTTATATGTGGTACATCCTATCCTCAGTTACAGGTTGCGCTATGGAGAAAGCTGGAGTTTAGGCTATACATCAAGTGTACTAACACAAATTCTTTCCACCCAAAAATTTAAATTGATAGGTTAGGGATATTCCATGGACGTAATACCCATTGAAACTCCATAGACAAGTTATGCGGGATGCTTTTAAGAGACCGAGAGGGCCCGGAAAATTATGGTTCATCCCCAAAGAAGGTGAAATTGCGGGAGGTATGGCTCCACCAAACACCCATCAACTCTCAAAAACGTAAATCATCTCCGTCAAATTCACATGGCGTAGCAGTTCTTTTATCATGCTCAAGTAAAATTTGACATAAGTAATTAGGTTGTAGTCCACGGATACAGATTCAGGATTTCTTACGGCCTTCCATAATTTCTAAAGCCGTGACGACGTACTATGTGGATGAAAACCTACGAAGAGAACCATGCCACAAATCTTTTGTTCGATACTCGGGACAGTTTGTATGGTTGATCACCACCACCGTCACTGCCGTTCTTGTCTTTGTTCATCTCGTTTACCACTTCATGTGTTTCCAGATATGCCTTGTATGTGTGCACAGAGTTTGGTCTATATTTTATGAAGGAATTTCGAGTTTTTCAGAATTGGGTAATTTTTGACAGATTAATATTTATTTGGGAAGTATTATTATTAGCATGTCCAAAGTCCACGTATACAGACTCAGGATTTCTTACTACCTTACGAGATCGAGATCGAGGGAGATCTCCAGAGAGAGAACTGAGATGTATCAAAGCTAAGCAATCAAAATCAACATTTATTGAGCCTTCATACACGTAAAACAAATAGTACAGAGAAGTACACAACTGCGCATATAGGCAACGTGCCATGTATTGGGGTATCATCACACACCCAAATTATTATTCGTCGGGGTCGTTTATTGTAGAATGCCTTGCAAAACAGATATATATATATTCAGAGACGGAGAGAGAAGGAAGTTAATAATGTGGGGGTGGGGGTGAGAGTGAGGTAAATGATGAGCGCTAAGGATTCTAGCAACCAGGTTTCTTCCTGGGATCGTGCTTGGTGTTGGCACAGACGTCGTCATAATCCGGCATCGCCTCCATCCCCATCACCTTCCTTCCCTTTATCCCAGCAACAACGCCATCCTTTAGAGAGAGAGAGAGAGAGAGAGAGAGAGAGAGAGAGAGAGAGAGAGAGAGAGAGAGATGCTAGTTATCAGCTGAAACTAATGAATTCCCACTATGTTATGTTCACCTTTACTGGCGATATGAAAAATTCCCACTTCTTGACAAAGGCGTGCATGCATGCATTTTGTACTGTACCCCCATGAGTCTTAAGTGTTTTCCTTGTGCAGTGCACAATCTAGAAGTAAGCATCGCATCATCTCATTGCATAGCGATGAGAAATATATTTGGACTCTTACCCTTTCCTTTATTGGGAAATGAGAAAATTCATAACACTTGCCACCTAACAATTGACATAAATGAATGACCACACACCGCACTAAAAAATAATGATATTCTATGCCCCTAGGTTGGAATTCCCAACATTTTCTAATACCCGAAGCGGTAATGGCTTTATGGTGTGGTTCTCGCACCCTAGAGATAATCTATTTGTATTCTTAGCAATAGCAACTATGCTGGTATGTGCTTACCTTATGAAGTGAAGAGCCAGAGATCTTGTCATCCAGTTCTGTCCTTCCTGCATTCGAGAAAAGAAAAAGGGAAAGGATGTTTAAACTATGTGCTGCAAGGTCAATCTTAACATGATCCTTAACTTACTGACTAATGCTTTTTGACTTGCACCTGAAGAGAGAGTACTCATGATCAGGAGGGAAGCGAGAAGGGCAGCAGGGAAGGCCTTCAGAGCCATGGCTCGTGCAAATGCAATCTCTCTCTCTCTCTCTCTCTCTCTCTCTCTCTCTCTCTCTCTCTCTCTCTCTCTCTCTCTCTCTCTCGATGTTGAGTCGTATTGGAGCTGGAGATGGTAAGGGTCTTCTTTTATATGAACTCAGTAGCACCACATAAAAGCTGTGATGGCGACTGTGCTTCCCCCACCAATTCCAGCGCAAATTGCAACTCCTTGTTTCTTTTCCTTCCTTGTGTCACAGGCACCAAAGAGTCAACTATAATGCTCACACGTTACATCACCACAGGGAGCACTTTGCATAGTTCCTCCCTGCTGATTATGTTTTCTTTCCTATTACTATTTTGACGCGCAAACTCGATAGTTGTTTATTGATCAATAACAGCATTTTGCAAGTTTATATCTTGCTCATCATAAATAGGGAAGAATCTCGGAATTTACACTACGGGACCTTTCATTGCTTAAGCCAGCATACGTAGAGAGAAGCAAAAGAGAGCTAATTGAGTTAGAGAGAGAGAAGCCATCCATACCTCACGCCTTTTTTTTTCTCTTTGCCCCGTGCATGACTCCATAACTTCCAATTGACCATTACACAAAGAGGAAGAATGTGGGCTACGTGGTGGGACTTAGATTATGGGCCAGCTTTTCTATTAGGTCAATCTAACAAGGGCTCAATTGTAATGGGTCAATGACTCAATCGCCCCTTTATTACTTTCCTTTTGCATGTACTCTCGAAGCTAGCCAATCTTCTAATTTACTTTCGACCCAACTATGCATAGTTCATTTTCTCTCTCTAAAATTATGGGGCTCATTTACTCGAAAAACTCCAATTTTAGGTCCACTCCTACTTTTTTCCAGAACTTTTATTGTCTAAAAAAAATCTCCAACTTTAACCTCAATCCCAAATTTGCCCACGTGTTCAAAAATCACCACTGATTTCTTAAAGAATATTGGCATCTCGGGAGGTTGCTATTGTTCCATATGAATGCAAAGGTGCTGATGAAGACATCGGTTCTGATAGTGAGCCTCTAATCAGCATCAATGTTGATAACTTTAAAGAAATTAGTAATGATTTTTTTACGAGTGGGCAAATTTGGGAGTAAAGTGAATGTTGGGGTTTTTTTTAGATAAAAGAAGTTCGGGATAGGATTAGGTTTGCACCTAAAGCATGGGGTTTTCTTTAGGGAATTATGCCAAAAATATGTGCGTTTCTTTCTTCTTCTTTCTTCTTCTTCTTTTTTGATAAATGAGTGAGGCACTACGGGTAAAAAGGTATGTTTGACCTTGGGCCTCACTTGGCCTTCCATTCGAGCTGGTCTACCTGTGATCCTCATATCTAGGCTTCTTATGACGTTATGAGAAAAAAAAAGTTGGCAACCATGGGTTACAAATACAAAGGACAAAATCAAAGGGGAAGCCTTTAGGAACTTAAGCGACTATCCCTCGAATTAGCTAATGATTTGAAACGAAAATAGAATATATAGTGTTATCGTCCCTAGAAATCACTTGACGCTACTCCAATGAAGCTAGTACTTTTTATCCTTACACATTTCTCCTCTTAGGATGCGGCCTTATTTCACTGCAACCTTTATAATAAAGGAAAATGTTTTTCATAAGCTTTAATTTGTTTAGTGGTTTAAGGAAAGTCCATTTTGCCAGAAGAGGAAACAGTTTTCCCCCAATCTAAATCTGTTATTTTTAGTCCATGGAAAATATTTTCCGTAAATTGATTAGTTTTCTGTCATCCAAACACTAAAAAATCATAAAATAATTTCCCCGAAATAGTTTTCCCCGGGAAAAATGGACCCTCAATGTCATTTTAAGGTGACAAAAATAACATAAGCATTGAAAGTTTGCAGCAAGCAAAAATCTATGGAAAGCATTAACATAATAAATGGACCTGTCAAAATGGGGTCATTGACCTATTTCTTAACTCATATTTGATGGAATGAGTTATTATATGGGTCAGCTATGTTCAGTAAATGGATTTAGAATGGCAAAGCCCAAAAAATTTTCCCAAACTCAACTCACCTTTACGATTATTTCTTCACCCTTTAAAAGAAAATAATTGACTCCTCATATTGTTCCAAGATCAAAGAAGTCTTAGTGGGCCCGCAAGGTGAGCTCAACTTTACCCTTATTAAAAATATCAAGACAGCTTCTTTTTTTTCCCGTTGTTTTTTATTTTTATTAAAGTTTCATTTGCTAGTTATTGGAGTATATATTTTCTTGGTTGCATTAGGCATTGTTATTTCTAAGTAATATTCTAATCTTAATCTTATTATTGCAATCCATGGTCAGCATAAACTATATTCTTCAATATCTTATATTCCATTTAATTAAAATTTCAATTCCTCCACGTTATTTGTTTCTGTAATTTTATAAATTCTCTACTAAGTACTAACTTTCTCTTATCTTTCATTGTTAATCAATACAAAAATTGAAAATTCTATGCATTGTTGAAAGCCAATTCTTTAACATGTTATAGTCGAAATAACAATTTTATGCAAATAACATAAACACATGAAGAGCTTAAAGTAGGTTAAATAAGTGGATATGAATTTTCATGAGTTGAATTAAGTGTAGAAGTATTTTAGTAACAGGGTGGATTCGGTATTGGTCACTGGATTTGTATTACATATAAATAGGTCAAATTAGATCGGGCCATTTTCGATTAGACTCGACGTAACCCGTCCCACCCATTTGATGGGCCCTACTAATAAGGATTTTGAACTCTTAACATATACTGTTTTTAGGATCATAAATTAACAAATAGCCATCCTCTGAGCATACATTGATTTTGAACATTTATTTTGTGGACGGTAAATGATGAGATTTATCCAAGCTGACGAGCTACGTCGGATCAATGACATGTACACTAAACATTCACCTTATTTAGCCACGCAAATGGACCCCTGTCATCAAGCCGTTGTGGTCGTCGCCGCCCTCGTTGTAACTTAGTTTGCTTACCCGCGATGTTTCTAACGGACTTCTGTTCTGATTTTTCTTGGAGCGTATACTTTGCTTGTAGTCAAATCCATGCCAAGCTGACAAACAAAGTGTTGTGACATTGGACAAAGCACATGGTGCGCATGCAATTGTGCAAAAGAGAGCATAGAAAAATGGCAATGGCAACGCCACCGCCCACAGGTGAATGGTGAGTGCTATTCACTTCCAAAGCTGACTCAAGAAAGAAAACTAGGGTTTCGGTTTTCTCTCTTTGTTACTTTGAATTCGTTCCTTCCATTGAACGTCCCAGCTTTCTTCATCCATCCCTGTCGTGCACAGACACAGCATGAGCTCACATGGAGTGAGATTTAACGAATGGAAACTCGAAAATAATGGGAGCAATGAAACTGAGCCACATAAGAAGTTCCAAATTCATCAAAAGAAACGGGCCAGGTTGGTAGCATGAAGGTCTTGTCACAAAAGCAAAGAGCACACCACAAAGGCACAAACCACGTTCTCTGAACCACGCCACTAAGGAACGAAAGACCAAATTCGTGTCCCTTTCCCTTCCATGTTTATCCGTGTTTGGAGGAACTTTCACCGTACTGGTGTGCGCTCAACTGTAGCAGTACTACTATAGCACTAGCATGTCGCTCTCGTTTTGCTTCTCTATTTCTTCGACCCGCTTCTACCACAAAAGAGGACGATGTCGACATCTCCCACTCGCGCCCCACTTTTCTGTTGCCCACCCTGTTGTCAAGCTATCGTGCCCGTCGTGTTCCGGGATCGCCTTTTTCAGTGCTGAGCCGAAGCAGGAACGATAATGCTTGATTCAGTAGAAACTCAACCCGGCAAAGTCGCCACACGAATATTCTTTTTAGGACTGGATTCATGTGGAGTCCCAACATGAGTCGGTGCGTTTTTCTCAGTGACCTTTGTCACCTTGGAAGATGACAGATCATATTGATCATTAACAGGAGCTCGTTGAGGCTTCTGTGCAAGTTTTGAGGACAAAGTTTCGAAGCTGGACCCTTGTTTTTTTTGTCTTTTTCTCTTTCATATTCCCGAAGGCAAGAACATATTCTTGACGGAGAAAGCGGGAAAAGTAAAAGGCAAGTCCTCAAACTTCGTCGGACATATTCAACCGAAGGCAAGAACATGTTCTACCTTTCCAATTTCAAAGAAAAATTTTGTTTTTGTTCGTCGCATGTTTCTTAGTTGGTAAGTGCCAAGAAACCGTATTTGTCATTCATCGATTTTCCGGAAAAATTTACCGGCACTTTCAAAAAAAAAGTTACCATTGTTTCTTACGTCCTTCGAATTGCCGACTCTCATCTTTTATAAAATAATTTATTTATAATTCATATCAACAGCTTAAATTTAATTTTTCTGAATTATGGACTTTTCTTATCTTTGACAAAAAAAAATTTCGTATATTTTACTAGTTTTCATTTACTTCTTACTAACGCCTTAAAGTTACAAACTCTGATATGAAATTACCAACTTTTCTTTGAGTGAATTACCAATTTTTTCCCGATTAAGTAACCTAATAGAAAAGTTGGAAAAAAAAAAACAAATAACTGTTGGTAGCCAATTTGTATTAGAGTGGATCACTTAATTGGAGAAAATTCGATAATTCACTTAAATTAAAGTTAGTGATTCTGTGTACATATAAGGTGTAGTTAAGAAATATAAACAAAATTTTATAAAAGACAACAAAAATTGGTAATTGAGAGAGTTTGACATCCAGGGCAATGAAAAGTTGATAACTCATTAGAAAAGTTGATAAATTGAAAAAATTGAACATTGACAAGGAAGCTCAAATGAAAGGTGATAATCCAAAACTAGCTAGTTATTCAATGCGATAAAAATTGGTAAGTGGCTCTAATTAAGGTTGGTAATTTCATATAATAGTTAGTAAATTTAAAGTTTAGTAAGTTATGTAAATAAAAGTCAATAAGTTAATATAAAATTTAGTAAAGATAAATACAACATGAGTCCTAAAGCCTGTCATGATGATGTATGTAAGTCCTTAAAATTTCCTTTCATACATTAATGTCCTAAAATTTATCACGGTCATCCACCTTAGTCTTTCGGTTCGCTCGGTCATTTGTCAATGGATGGAAAGTCCACGTGGCATTATTTATTGACGGCCACATAGGACAAAAAAATGTTAAATAAAGGCACATGGTACTTTTCCTTCACTTGAAATTGAATGATTAATATGGAATGACCCAAAGTGCCATAAAGCTGCAAATTTTAGGAATTAAAAAATGAAAGTTTTAGGATTTCAATAAATCATCCTCACAAGATTCAAGACTTGCATTGTAATTGACTCGAGTTAGGAATTTCCAAACCATAAAAAGTTGGTAATTTCATAAAATTTGGCAAGTTAAAAAAAAGTCACTTATCATTTTTTTTACTGACGGTTTTTTGATACTTACCAATACTTACTGAAATTTACCAACACAAAAATAGTCCATATTTTATGGTGCAGAAAATTAGAATTATGCGATTCACTTCATGCACCAATATTTTCATTTCAAGTGCATCTTTTGTTTCTCTTCCCCTTTTTCTGCTGATCCCTTTGCCAGTCAATTATGATTCCTCTAATTCCATAGAAAGCAATCGATTGAGAATTCAGCCTAAGATATCGCACCTATTCTTGAGCGAAATACCATAAAGAGAGATTGAATTGCAGACAAAGTTCCTTTGCTAATTGCATTGAGGTCGGTCCGATATGACTGTCGTCATAACGAGTTACATCGCAAAAAGTGAGTCGTCATGACTAATCGAGTTGAGCGACTCGAGACCGATTTGCCAAGTGAAACAAGAAAGTGCAAATTTATGTCTACGAGCTAGAATTCCATTTGGCTAGCAGACTTTTGGCGGCATTTGCCTTTTCTAACTGTCTTGACTCTACCGTGACAGATGAAACGTCAAATGTAGAGTTTAGAGCTACGTAGCAGGACTAGACGAGAGATGTAGTTGTCTCAAAATTGGAGAAGAAAAGGAGATGGATGTTCTGTGCTGTTCTTCTTGCTAATCTTTATGAGTGAGAGAAACTCCATCATCCGTGGTATGTGCATTTTCCATAGCCTGAAATTGATAAAGAAGCAGAACGGTCAATGAAAATCTATCTTGCCCTGAATAATCAGCAATGAGGAAGACCATGGACTAACTTGGATCGACGGTGGTAACAGCTCCGGTCTCTTTGAAATCGCAATCGTAGTCGCTTCTTCCCATGGCTTGGTAATACGCATTCATGGCGTATGCCGCGTGAGCACGGACCGTGTTAGGCAAAAAGCACGCGCCGTCTTCATCTATCGGTCTGCAGTCCAACCCGAGCCCGCATATGTAATCGATATTTCTCTGCAGAGCATCTGGGTCTGCTCCTGCTTTGGGCAGGCACCATTGTTTTCCATTGGGCGGTGACATGGACGCCGGACTTGTCGGCGGTGTCACGGAGCTCGGGACTGGAACGGGGTCAACCGGAATTGATGATCTAGCCTGCCAGAGCCAAGTGGACAAAGCAATCAAACAAGCATAGTTATAAGGGCGATGACTAACAGGAACAAAGGACGGTAACTCTCAGCTGCAGCGGCTACCGTGGGCCTCAAGATCCCAGCGTCGTACACCGGGGTCATGTCCGGCCTGAAGAGTCCGAAGTTCCTCTCACACAACGGTCCCGGCTTCAAATTCTCGTTGAAGAGAGCAAAAATGTAGGTCTCAAATGTCCGTTTTGGCATGAGGGGCGTGCCGGCGCCCGATGATACATGGCGGATGAGATTACTGTTGTATTCTGCCGCTGTCTTTGTATTGACACTGACTTGGGTCGAGTCGCCCATCGAGGGCCATCCCGTTTCGGCTATCACGATCTCGATATCGGTGAAGCCCAGCACCTTCATCGCTGAGTAGACGGCGTCCAATTGCCCGTCCAACATGTTCATGTAAACAAGTTTGGTATTCTCATCCACCACCCCGGAATTCGGCCTGAACAGTGCATAATTGAGAGTGTCCTCAGAGAAGCCGAAAAACGGGTATGGGTTCACCAAGAAAGGTGAGCCGGTCTCCCTGTGGAAGCTGAGCAGCGGCTTCAGAACGTGCACGTCATAGCCCTGCCGGAACTTCCCGCTCGATGGCGGCGTCGAACTGGACAAAATTCCTAAGGAGTGAGGCGTGGAAACCTTGATCCTACGGTCCAGTGACGCGTCAATGAGGGCTGTGTGCAGCATCTGCATCGACGTCACCAGGCTGCTTATCAGCAACTTGTTCGCAGTCGACAGCACTTCGTTTCCGACCAAAATTCGAACTATGTTGGTGGCGGGAACATAAGGCTCGACATTAGTTCTCACCCAATCTTGGGCATTGCTCAGCTTGGTAAGTTGAGGGATGAGCTCATTAGGGACGGTGATGGTGACGGCAATGCCGGTGTGAGCAAAGGCTTTTATTATGTCCGGGTTCGCATCAAAGAGCCTGATGCGGTTGATCGTGGTGGACTCGAGGAGGAAATGGGCCACTTGGGCAGGTGGAGGTAAGTCGTTTGCGACCGTGCCATAGTTGACCCCAATGTTAGCATGAGCTCCTGAAGACAAAAACGAGAGCATTCGGTTATTGGTCAAGGGGTGTTAGAATTGCAGCGCTAAAAAGTACAAATTTGGACAACTTTAAGTTCGAGAAAGAGAGCGACAGAACAGACCTTGCATGAAGAAGGATGAAGAAAGAAGCAAGAAGACGATGCCCAAGACTGAATCTGACAACATTTTGGGGATGATCATTGTCATCTCCGTGATCATAACAATTGCAAATGTGAGGGTGCAAAGGATGAACGAAAGCGTAGCATGACAATTTGAGAATGGCAAGTTCGATCTCCATGTCTAAAAGCCAGAAAAGTGGGAATTGAGATACTTTTCTTTGCATCGAGTGTTTGCTGCAGATGCTTGAAGACACAGCTTTGTTCTTTTGAATTGGGGAATTTGCTTTAGGAAGATTTTGCGGGCATCTTTTTGCGCTTTTCTCTCTTTGAACCTGTCTGTCATCGGTCCTTTTTTTTCCGGCGCAATTACTGTGAAATGTACTCAAAGTCTCCATGGAAATCAACCGCATTTCTCAGATCGTATGAAACTTCCAAACGAGGTTAGGAGACCAGATTCTTCCCTATTCGTTCTTTGTACAAGCTTTGCAAGTCTTTTAAGTTCTCCACTTACATATCACATTGAACCGTCAAAGATTCTTCTGGGTCGCTTTTCTCAGATCCAGATTACACATGTATCTGGCAGTTCTCTCTACTTTGGGCTTCACCCTCTGAACTTATATTGAAGTTGCTCTAGGCCCCCATCAGTTGGAGGCCTAATAGGTACTGTACCAAGCTAGTCTCAGGGAGTGGCAAATGACCATCGGCCAATGCCCTAAAAAATCGTCAATTTTTGCTTCAATCTCAATTCTACCCTAAACTTTTTTTTTATTTTATAAAAGATTCACAACTTTATATCAAGTCACAATTCTACACTTGACTTTATTTTGTCTCAGAAAATGTGATTTGGGCTGACATGAAAATTCATATCCAAAAAAAAGTCTTCTTGGATTTGAAGTTTGAGGACGAACCGGAGCAATTAAGGTTAGCTTTCTTCAATTGCTCTTACTCTTAAGAGAGTCTTCCTTCCATCTCGCTTAAGGATCTTCGATTTTGTGCTCAATCTTTAATCTCTCGTGCTTTGGAGTCTTCAATCTCTCGTGGTTGAAGAGCTTGCACTCAGGACACTTGGCTCAGGAATGCTCGAACAGCTCACGCTCGAGAGTTTTTCATCTCTTGATTGCCGATGAAAAATTTTCGGCAGAGGGTTAACGGGGCAAATTTGGAATTCAAGTAAAAGTTAATGATTTTTTATGAGAGAAAAAAAATTACAATAAAATTGGGAATAGACCTAAAGTTTGGATTTTTCTAGGGTATTGGGCCCTAAGAAGGGAAATTGTTATATCTATATTTAGATCTCCTAATCACCCTAAAGCACCCTCTTGTCCTCGTACTAAAATCTGAATGCATTCTATCCATTTTGGTCACGCTCCGACCAAAATGGATAGAATACCAATGTTTGTTTAACGGGAAAGCTTCCAGTTCTAGTACATGTGAAGCAAACTGCTCTAACCCAACTTATAAATGGAATAACTTAGGGTACGTTTGGTAATCATACTATTTTAGAAAATATTTTTTGTTCAGAAATAATTTTTTTTTATTCCCTGCTCAGGAATAATTTCTAAGCATTTAAAAATATTTGATAACTACCCAAAATTTCTATTCTTGGAATAGAAAAAGAACAGAAATGCGTTTGGCAACTGCACAAAATTTCTTTTTATTAATAATATTTTAAATTTTTAAATATTTCTTTATTTTTATTTTTCTTCTTCCCTTTCCTTCCCCATGGCCAGGGCTGGCGAGGATGTCACGGCCCTCACCAGATTCGACAAGGGCTGGACCCTTGCCGCCGCCCTCGTCGGATCTGGCAAGGGCTAGACCCTCGCCGCCACCCTCTCCAAATCCGGCCAGGGTGGCTAGCAGCCTGGGCAAGGGCTGCGGCAAGGGTTGCCCACGCCAGATCCGGCGAGGATCCAACCCTCGCCCTCACCGGTGGTCGGCAACTGGTCACAGGCCAGGAAGAAAAAGACGAAAAAAAAAATTCTTTTCCATTTCTTATTCTTGTTCCCAAAATCAAGAAGTAACTTTTTTTTACTTCTTGATTCTATTCCAAAACTGATTTTGGGAACAAAAAATTTACCAAATGGATTTATGTTCCAAAACTGATTCTAGGAATAAAAGAATAGAATCAATTACTATTTGGCCAGTTACCAAATGCAGCCTTAGACATACTTACTCTTTCTCGTTTCCTTTATCTCTTCCAACGAGTTTCTCAATCATGAATCCGAGATATTTGATATTTGGGTCTTCGGATGCTGCTTGGCACTTGTTCTCTAAGTTAAAAGCGACGTATCGCATTGCATCTTATGCCTTCATCAACCAAATATGATGGGGAGGAAATGTACCCTTTCGAAAAAAGCCCATGAATGATGATAAAGCACGCGATAGCCAACCATTCTTTGCGTAACATCAGTGGTTTTCGATTGGCTTTGGCACTTCGCCTCAAGGAAAAAGAGAAGACAGCTACGTTTGGTCGCACGGCGTCCCCAGCCTTTCATGTGGCTTGTGTCTGTCCCTTTATGCCTAATAATGATGCTGTGGACTTGTCCGGTTTGTCCTGATGCCCAAGACATGCCAATCACTGAAAATTGCTGTGCTATGACCATTCGCATCGAGCATGAATAGGAGCAGGAAATTATCCACATTGCGCCGACACATAGCTAATTACGTCCTTTTTTGATAGCTCAAGCTCGTAAGATTCAATCCCGATTCATGTCCATGCTTGCTTCAGCATTTGCTTTGATTGTGATTAGTCAGAACCCCGGTAAGTAATTACAAAAGCGGTAATTCGAGGCAAATGGACACCAGTTTAGCAGAAAAATTGCTGAACCCATTCTCTTTCACAAAGGGACAAGCATACATAATCCTTCTTCACTGCACTAAAATTTTAACTAGCTACTTGTGAATTACACAGGGATGTAAGCTACACTGGACGATATTCCTCCTACACTAACTGGAATAGAAAAAGAAAAAATTATATGTACTTGAAACTATCTAAGAGAACATACATCCTCAATTTAAGTTAGCAGAAGCTCCAGCGCATTTTGGAGCTCGTGCGGCAATGGAGGTTGGTCCTCCGCTTGCCTGAACCAAGAAATCAATCTGTCTGAGCATGGCCCAAGATGTAAGCATTTTGACTCCAAGACAAGCCAGAGACCCCATTTCTGGACAAGATCCGGTGCAGTTGACCCTACGCTGAAAACTGACCGAAATGGCAGACAATTGCTTCAATCAATCAGACCAGCCAGCATGATACCATGGTGAACCTCCCCCACCATTTTCTTTCAAGTATCAACTCCAACCACAAATCAGGATATGCCCTATCTCAATCTTCTTTTAAAGGGGCATGCATAAGGAAGAGCTCCTAATTTAGGCCCCACAACTCAAGCACAATCATCCATTATAACCCAACGATATCCAGAGACGGGCTCTCGGAATGCAGTATGTATTGCAGGTCTTTTCAGGGCTGCCTGGACATGACCTTTCAGATTTAAGGAATCAATAGCGAATTAAGCAAGCAATCCAAGTAGCCCACCTCGACGACTTGCAGATTCCTAGCTGGATTATAATCACAACCGATGAATTGTTGACACCTGTCGTAGCCAACTTGGATTACTATACACTGAAAATGTGCTCGATGAGTCCTGAACCGGAAGCAGCTGACACCAATCATTTGAACATGCAGAACAAGGTGTTGTCTACCAAAGATAGACTAAGGACATGAAAAAGCCAATTTAAGGGCTACTCATAATGCTCCAAGGAACTTTTAGATAAGCCACTCAAAATCTCAATGAGGGACTGGCAACCCATAATTGAGAAAGGATCTGATCCTTCCATCCCAACCAGCGGTCACAATAACTAATCCCCATGCGTGGGCATTCGATGTGCTCTGGCAAGAACTCCTCAGAAACTTGGACTGGGTTTTGTGCATAGCATGTGATGGTGCCAATGGGCTAGAAGTGGGAAGCTTCTCCTCGGGCCAAGTGGCGGAGCCCTTGGGAAAAGACTCCAATAAAAATTCAGGGCCCTGGGAGAAACAAGCTGGTGAGGATGAGAGAGCTTCCAGTAACTTCCCAACCAAGTCATCCAACTTCAATCCATCGGGTGAATTACTGTAATTGAACCCACACCATGGTATTGCCACGGATGCATTAGAGGAGAAACGTTCACAAGATCTGATGAGTTTAACCTCAGAAGGAATGAGCCCTTTTTTATCAAGGCACTTCCAGATATATACACTTGAGTCCTCAGATGCTGAAATGATAAGCTTCCCATCCATCGTCAAAGATGCAAAGTTTTGATTACCAGCCCCACGGCAACCTGCAATCAGCAGAGCATTTCAAGATCTCATGATTAGAACTCAATGATCATAGATGAACGAACTACTACTGTAAGACTTCAAAGGCGAGAAGGAATAATCTTGCATCCAACAATTACAACAACTCTGTTCTGTTTCAACAAAAACTTAGGAAGTAACAACCAAAACAGATCTGTCAGATATGCAATGAGACATAAATCTGTTATGAGGCTCCTAGAGAGACAAGCAAACATAATCAGGAATGACGAATAAATAAAATACTAAAAAGAAACGGAAAAAACATACCTCTGTATCTGCTGATTATATTAATTCCATCTAGAATTCTTATCTGTGAATCCGCGGAGGTAACCATTACCTTGCTTGAATCGTGCGGGAAAAACTGGATGGAATCACAAGACAGATTTCAACACAATCCCACAAAATGCAACAGACAGAATGAACCAGAAGCAGCAAGGAAGCAAGCATCACTACCTCAAACCCAGTTATCCTTTTACAAAGCGACTTCTTCTTACTGCGTAGAAATATATCATCCTCCAGCTGTAAATGATTATCTGAACCAAACAGACATAATTATCTCATCAAGCAACAGTCTACTGTGAAACGATGGGACCAAAAGGCACCATAAATAACAACTCCATCATAATGCAGCAAGACTAGAGCAATTTCATTATCCCCAGGCTAAAATAAAATTTGTCAGCGGACCATTGATGGGATTGAAAAGGACAAAAAAAGAAAAGCCAAAAGAGCCAAACTGCACTACCTTCAATCAACACTTTAAGCTACCACTTATTAGTTCACAAAATTTGCCTGAGCAAAGAAGGGGAAAAGAGTTCTGGCAAGAAAAAACAACATAATAGAAGGGGCAAAGAGGGGTTAAACAAGATACTGCCTGCCATGCCAAACTTGATGAAAGAATGAAAAAGCATTAGTAATTAAGAGGATGTACCTGACACGCTGTAAAAGCGGCAACTTCCCGACATGCACCCAACGATCATCCCCTGTTAAGATGGAACAATTTTTTACAGGAATTTCGCACCTCTATATCCCAAATTTCTCATTTCTTCAATATAAGAGAGAGAGAGAGAGAGAGAGAGAGAGAGAGAGAGAGAGAGCTCTATACCTGTCCATCTGGACGATAAGAAACAGCAGTCACAATTTCTCTAGCATCAGTCCAGTCAACAACTTGGCAATCATGAACCGCCCATATGCGCACTTTGCCATCTATCGAACCACTTATGAAGTAGTTATTGTCCACAGGATTGAACTGAACACTAGTTACTGTACCATATAAGCAACAAAAAAAAATGAAAAGACAGCCTGAGTCTTTGTTTCGAACAAAAGAGAGGAAATCAAGAGTATTGGCCAAGCAGGGACAATGCCCAGACCAAGTAGATTTAGGAAAACATGGTACATCTAGGTGCTCACCGTAACTTGTATGCTTAAAGACTCTGAGGCAGTTGTCAGACCCTACTTGCCACAGACGAACGGTATTGTCCATGGAAGAGGAAAGCAGATACTGTACCATCAATCAAAGAATGAGTTAAAGATAAATTTTCCCAACTGTTGTCTTTCAATCATGACTGTATACAATTGCTTACATTATCGCTCGACCACGAAAGGTCCAATATTTTGCCTTTGTGCCCCCGGAACTCGTGTAATGGCTTCTCCAAAATCCGGAAAACTTTTGGAGGGAAAATGACACATGCGGAGTCTGATGTCTTCCTCAAACTCCTTGGTTTGCCCATTTTCTCTTTCTCAGCATAGAGTGGAGTTAATTCAGAGACATGATTCACAGTGAAATATACACATGATGGGTCCATTTCAGGAATGTCTAGATCATCAGATCTGTCATCCTCCACCACTTGCCATATTTTCACGAGCCTGTCCTCACTAGCACTTGCAAGGAACCGCCCATCAGGACTGAATTTCATCTTTGAAATAGCACCACTGTGAGCCTGAAAGTCTTGCCCCATGAACAATGCCGACAATTCCGTCAATCGCTTCCTACAATGCCGAACCTTCACCCTCCGAACCCTCAGACCTTCTAATGCCTCATTTTTGCTGGAGCACACTTCTACCTGCCTATCCATGACACAAGTCATGGAACGCAATTTAGTAAGCCACCTCTTTCTAAGTTTCTTCGTAACCTCCTTCTTGCCATTCGCTTCTGCAGGTTCACTCTCCTCAAACTGATTTGCTAGTGGAGATGAACCAGTTTTGCACTCAGTCTCTTTGACCCTATCTAACCAATTTGATCCCATATCCTGACCTTCACTCATCTTGACATCCAGATCATGTACATAACCCTCCCTTGCCCCATCCCCATTCCCTGCTCTACATATAAAATTTTCCTCCCCCATAACTAACTCTCTTGCCCATTCTGAATTATCACTAGACGAAGACGACTCTGAAGATCTACCGGAACAAAGCTCGTCCTTGAAACCCGAGTTCCTCAACACAGCCCCACTACTCCCTTTAACTCTATCCACATCCTTCGGCGGATCCCTACCTACATCTGCTGAGCTTTGACAGGCAACGGAATCTGAACGGACACCCATCCAGTTCAAGAATTTAGTCCGCCGCTCTTCTACACTGCAGGGGCTACGCATCCAAACATCATATGCGAAAGTTGCGGAGGCACTGTTGCCAGGGACATGACGAGAACCAGCAATCTCGACACCACGAAGGCGATCGCCATGTACATTGTCTGTGAACGAAATTTCTTCACGGGCATCGAAAAATTGATAATCTTCCTCTTCCCCGGAGCTCCCCATCGTTCTTCGAGTTCAACCCATGAAACCCCCCCACCTCCAAATAGCCCCTTAAATACCCAAGGCCAACGTGCTGTGATCAGGAACCCCCCACAGACAAGCCAACCAGCAAGACTTGAAAAAAGAAACAGACAAAAAAAACACACACACACACACAGGGCACAGATCCCAACATTAGTATAAGCAGCAGAAATATATTAAGCCCAGCAATTCTGATCTCCTCCCATTATAAAAAAACAAAACTCAATAAGATCCAACATAGATCCCAACCCAGACCCATTGAACCTAGTCCCCCCAAGCCGCGAAAAAGCCGCGATTACAAGCAAAACTCGGGCAATAAAGAATCGCCCGCCAACAGAGTACGTGCAGCAAACTAGGGTGTACGTACCCAGCACCCCTCGGACCGCGGGGATCAAGCAAACCCACTACCCGGAATCGAACATCGCAGAATTGCAAACGAAGAAAGAAATCCAGAACCCGAAAGAAAAGAAGCAAGCAAGAATGTCAAACCACATAACGAAGATGAAATGCCGTTCCCAGAGCGAGACGGAAAGGAGATTTTTCCCTCACCCGAGCCTGCCCCACCTTCAAGGCGTTCCCTCGGGAGCGACGAGGGCGCGGATCGAAGCGCCCATTGGCGTTTCTCCTGGGAGCTTTTCCGGGACACTCGCTCGCACTTGCGCTCTCTCTCTCTCTCTCCCTCGGTCTGCGTCTGTGGAGGAAGCAGGAGGAGACACTGAACGAAAACCAATGGACATAAAAAAATGTATATATATATATATTTTTTTTTTATTTTATTTTTTTTTAGGAAAGGAAACGAGAGGGGGGGAGGGGCAAATAAGGAAAACGCGGAATTGAAAATACCTTGATTTTCGTGAACGGGTTGGCCCGAGAAAATGAGATTTCGCGAGTAGATGTTTTGTGTTTTCGTGTCCGGCTCCCGATATTTACCGTACGTCATGAAAACGGCCGTCTTGTTTTTTTGTTTTCCTAAAAACGACGTCATTGATGCTGCTAAATAATCCCTTTTCTTGATTTTTCTTCTTTTTTTTTTTTGGGTCGGGAGTTACCTTTCTTTATAATGTAATGAGAAATATTAGCAAGCGTTCCGAAGAGAAAATAACACGGATAATCACTGACTTTTAGCGTAACGGGTAATGTCGTCCATGAACGTTTAATTTATTGAGTACGATCTCTGAACTTTAGCCCGAAGTGTAATTTGTTCAATATGGTTCCCGAACTTTTAATACATATTTAATATAATCCTTAGTATATATGAAAATATTCAATATTATCCTTCCATTAATTCAAGTTTGAGGACTAATATTGAATATTCTCTTATAATCTGAGGAATGGGTTGAATATCTACCGAAAGTTCGGGAGACCGCATTAAACAGATTGAAAGTTCATGGACGACATTGCAAGATAGGCTAAAGTTCAAGAATCACATTGAATAAATTAAAAATTCGAGAACGAGATTAGGTAAAAGTTGAGGGACCATCTGTGTGATCATCCCTTCTGCAAATTAGTAATTTTGTGCACGTTTTTTTTTAACTAATCAGGCCGCTCGACTAAGATATAACTGCAATAAATAGTTTGATTAATTAATTGTGAGCTTCATATAAAAATTTTAACTAAAGTACTTAGGCCAGCTACTACTAGAATGGCTTTGTTTTGGATAGAGACACGTCGAAACTGAACAATACATATGTGAAACTATATACTAATTACTAACTACAATATGGCCCTTTTCCTTCAACCAAAAAAAGAGAAAAAGAAAACATGTTTATCGTATTTTAACTTCAAGTGTTTCAACACTCAAGAAAGACGGCAAGGGAGAGCCAAATCTTATTGAAATAAAGCTATAATTATTATTACATACGATATGAGTCGAGGCGAGAGTATTATGGCACTTATATTAGAAATTCCCGTCGCGATTGATTTCAATCGTATAAGATATAGGTCAAAAGCCACCAAAAATTCTAAACTATGACTGCTTCGACGCAATTATCCTGATTTTTTTTGTGACATCGAGAATTCCAAGCTTGTACCCGAGTGACACATTTACCCTCCGTCAAAGTTCTATCAATTACAACCATTAAAAATGTGCCTACATAGATGCCGAAAGATAAACGGTATTACCATGACGCTCACATGATTTAAGTGAAATAAAAACGGCGTTGTTTTAGCTGAAAAATCATCTAACGAAATCTTGACGGAGAGTAAATATGCCACATGGATACAAGTTTCGGGTTCCATGTCACAAAAATAGTTTACAGCAAATGTGTCGCGATAAACTATATTCGCTCTTTGATAGTTTTGGACCACGGCAATATATATCAAGCAACTTCACGAATGCGGGAAGCGGGAAGCGGAGGCGGCTAAGAGAAGAGTCAAAACTATGGAATTGGACTGCGAGATGAGATCAGCATGTGGGTGGGCACGACCAACTTTTGCCCCCCACTAAGCAAAAAGCAAAGCGAGCTCCCTCTCCTCCTAGGGTCAAACCCGTCAAAAACGTCGAATCCTAGTGTTGAACCCGGCATCTGAAACTGAACATCCTCACTCCTTACGGTCTCTTACTGCCGGGGTCGCGTTCCTGGTGGGTAGGTATGGCACCGGATTTAATCGAGCCGGTCATTAGCCATTCTCTTCGCGAAACCATGTTAGCCCAATTATCACGTGCACTCGTAAAAAATCGGGCATTCGGTGTCTGAAAATCCATGGCGATGCAGAGGAGACGGGAAAATCGAGCTTTTAAGTGACGAGTTTGAATTATTGGAGAATTAACAGGGCCGATGAAGTTCCGATCTTATGTTAGCAGAAGAAAATTTCGGTGAATCCATTCGTTTTCGCGGAAAACTCGAGATTCGGAAAACCTTTTTCGAAGGAACGATTGTCTGTATCGCTTACAAAAATCGAACGAATAAAGGACCACCATCAATGATGAAAACATTTTTCATTTACTGATATTTCTAAATAATATGACCGATCATTTGTCGAGAAATATTTTCCGAAATCTTAAAACTTTTCCATAAAAACGAGCCCACCATAATTTTTCAGTGACGGTTTTGTCCCCGGGGATTTCCAAATAATACCCAAAATGACCCGCCCTGTCAAGTCAAAAGCTTTCTCGTCGTCTCTTTCAAGGGCATGGGCTGGGACGTCCTTGCCCATCCACATCGTCCCGAAACGATCAATCATCGGGTCCTCGTTTTCACGTTCGTGTCGCCCGCCAACATCGATAGGACGCTCAATCAATTTCCCGATTTACCCAGGACATAGCGTCATCAGTTATCAACATCGCTCGGGCATGCCGTCTAGCCGAAAACGCTAGATCGGCCGGCAATACCCCCGCCGGCGTCGGCGTCGGCGCTTTAATATCGGGGCCGTGCTGCGACGTTTGCCCATCGTGGGGGCGTTGCACAACGGAGCCGACGAAATGCTCGGCGGACCGCGAACGGCGGATGTGATCGACCGGTCGATTATCGTCTTGCTTGGAAATGATTAGCCGCGTAATGCTCACGACAGGTCTTGGGGAATCGATCACTTTCGTGTTGGTCTTGTGACCCGGGAAAAAGCTCGGGGATGAAATAGTTCGATCGCGGCAGCCGAGGGGGCTAGCAGACACCGACCCCACTTCAATGATGATGATGTTTCGAACCGTTGGTCGCGGCTTTAACACAGTTTTCCGAGGTAGTGGGCATTATGGTAATTTGAATATGTGGGTTGCTTAATATCGGCGCGACATTGCGACATACATCCATCGTGGAGCATTCTGCAACGGAGCGACGAAACGCTCGGCGGACCATGAATGACACGCTCGACTGACAGATCGATTACCACTTTGTTTGGAAATGATTAGCCACGTAATCCTCACCAATGATAATCGGGAATCGATCGCTTCGCGTCTTTAATGGGACCCGGGAAAAAAGTTTGGTGGGGGGGTCGAATCGCCCGATCGCGACGGCCAGGGCGCCAGCAGACACCGGCCCCACTTCGATGTTGATGATTTCTCGGACCCTCGGCCGCGACTTTATCGCAATAGTCCGGGGGTCGGCGTTAAGTTAATTGGAATGCGTGGGAGCTTTCGAATCGGGTTAATCATTAGTGCTAATTAAGTCAAGGGGCCAAAGGGATTATGCCACCACTAGAGCCATACAAGGAACTAGTTCATAAAAGTCGAAAGGGTGAATAATTAGCGCTTTGTTCCCAATTAATCCGACCAATTGCTTTCACCATGTCCCTCCAAACTCTCTCTCTCTCTCTCTCTCTCTCTCTCTTTACATGCTGCTTTTATGACGTCACGGGGGTGATGCGTAGATATCATGATACGAACTTGAGAGGAAATGTGCACCCCGGATTTGTGGCACAAGTTGGAAAGAAAGGGCCTAAGCCAAGAGAAATTGATGCACGATCCACGAGTATCGAAGGGCAATTCCGGTTTTAATAATCTCAGTCGGACCGGCTTGAGTCTACTTCCGGTCTTTGAGTTTTCTGGCCCGTATAGCTTGTCGATTCCGAATCCAATTTGGTATTCGGGAAATTTTTTTGAAATATCGAGGAGAACCGGACTGAAAACAACTACTCTTAGGGTCTGTCTATTCGAAAGGAAAACTGTTTTCGAGAAATTATTTCCCGATTTCCAGTATTTGGATGATAAACAAAATTAACCGATTTACGGAAAAATTTTTCCAATGACCGATAATAATAGGTTTAGGTCGGGGAAAAAACAAGTTTCCGCTTTGACAAGAAAGGAAATCATCCACCAAACAGATGAAAACTAATCAATTTCCTCTAAAACGATCTGCGTAGAAAATGTGAAGTAATCGCATTCTTAATTGCGGTTACCTTAGAGAGAGAGAGAGAGAGTAATTAAAAAAGGTTAAGATCGAATGTTAACCCAAATTAGGGTTTGCGTTCTTCCTCTCGGTGCTGGCTCGAGCGATGCTACCCTTTGTCGGCAAAGGCGCGTGGCGCATCGGCGAACCCACCATCGTTTTTCCCCACGTCCCTTTTGGTTGTGTAAGATAATCGATCAAATCATGTCGATTTCTCGGGCCAAAATCGGGTCACGTCAGCGCGCCCCGAAAAAAAAAAAAAAAAAATTTTTGCGCAACTTTGTCGACTTTTTCCAAGGACGAAAGGGACGTCGGTTGCTTTCGCCCCGGACGACCGAACGACAAAGGACGGGTTTCGCTAGCCACCTGAGCAAAATGCATCTAGCTCCCAACAACCGGTCGTCTCCTCTTCCAATAGAGGAGGACGCACGACTCACCCACGAGACCTGAGAAAACAAACCCTAGTGTCGAAATAACGATTCGAGCGAGAAATAAATTTGGGAATTAAGACCTGAACACGAGCGGGTTCGCGTGTTCTGTCGGCGGTTTGGCCAATTCGTGGGAAGAGATCGACGAGATGGTTCCGCCGTAATCGATAGATATGAAAATGCAATCGCTCGAGCATATTCGCTTACAAGTGTTTTCGATTCCTAGATCAATCCCGCGCAAGAAACGAGTTTTCTCGCACTCTTGACACTCTTGGATGACGGGTCTTAACGCTCCCCGTGTGTCTCGGGAGTTTGGTACAATTTTAAGCGTGCTCGTTATGCACACCGGACCAATCTCGAATGTTTTTATATGCAAAAAAATCTATGAGCCATTCCCATTGACCACAAACTTCAACTTCAATAAGTCAAAAACAGTCAGTGGAAAATTAGTTTCTCCTTTTTGCATCACTCACGATTCTGCTGGCAACAGTTCGATTTAGACTATCCGAGCATGAGCTGGGCATCCTTGCAATTCAATTATGGGTTTGAATTCAAAGCAATTGAAGATTAATTTCAAACCATAATCGGCAATAATTCAATCATCTTCACCGAGGCCAGGCGGAGGGAAGAAGACGAATAAGGAAAAACGAGAAGACGAAAAAAAATAAAGGAAAAAAAATTCAGAAAACTTAGAAGGAATTGCAAGCGTCGGTTCAAAAATTGGTCAGATAAACTACATTGAAAAATTGTTAAAAAATTTAAAATTACGTTTTTGGCCAAATCGAAAAGTTCATAACTAAATTGATGACCAAACAATAAATTTAGGATTGTTTGGACAATTTTTGCCCCATGTCTTGTTCATTTACTTAATCCAAGGCAACGAACCGTGCCGCTTACTATATAGGTATACGACCGTTTAATAAAAGGTAAAAAAAAAGAAAAAAATTAGAAAACTTAGAAGGAATTGCATAAATCGTCCACGTTGGCGCTAGCCATGCCACGTAGGATAACCGGAACTGACTGGATTTTCACGTCAGTGATTTCTGACCAAAAATTGGCCGCATAGATTACATTGAAAACCGTCAAAAGGTTTAGGCCAACATTTTTGCCAAATTGAAAAGTTCAGGATTAAATAAATCGACGGCCATACTATAGGTATAGGACCGTTTGGATAATTGTCCCGGTGTCTTTTTCATTTGCTTGATCCGATGCCGCGAACCGTGTGACTAGACCTACATCTATGGATGCCAATGATATAAATAACACAATGATGAAGCTAAGCTAGGGGAATATTAAGACATCGGCGATGCTATTGTGTCTTGGGCACGACAAAAATGGGAATTCATCAGTAGGCGTAAGCCTCAAGCTAAAGCTCAAATCGCACCACATCTTTGGAATAAGAATGATAGGAGTGACGACTTTGCATATATACTTTCGGACAAGAACCCGCCACATGTTCAAGGATTTACATCTTCAAAGATTATAAACAACATGTACCTCGGTACTTAGGTCACATACTTTCTTCACCATATAAGTTGAAACAGTTGTTTCGCACTGACTCCATTCATCGAACACCAACTCGTTCTTCTTCTTCTTCTTCTTTTTAAACCAAATCGAACATGGATTTTGCGAAAAAGTGTAACGGTCGTCACACGGAATAATTATCTATTTAACCCTAAATTCAGTATGCCTTATTTTGAAAGCAACAAATCTTATCCTTTTGGTATAATCCATGCCCTCCCAAGATTCTAGCCTTGATAATCTGTCTTCGCATATTCGGGGTACTTCGTTCCTGTTCGTGCTGCAATGCTTTTGCTCGATCATGCCAGCACCAGATTCTTCCCACGGTTGACTTCCCTTTGATTTTTCTTTTTTCCTCCTTTTCCTTCTTCTAAATTTATTTTTCGGGAACCGCCCACTTCTTTCTTTCCCCTTTTAAAAACATATCACATGTTTTTTTTTAGGGTTTGTGTATCCCCTCTTCACACTGATAAACTCACCAAACTAGGGGCTGTTTCTAACCAACTGGGGTTATATGTGCCTGTCCATTAAGGCGGCGAGCAGCCAGATTGCGTTCCTTATTTTAACGTGCTGGTACCCGCATGCCCAACTCCTTAATCTCTCCCTGTATGTTTCTACTGCTACAGTAATGAACAGTGACTGCTACAATACTTTGTTATAGTATTTTGCTACAGTACAATGCTACAATACTTTTACTACAATCAATCATTGGTCTAACAGTTAATGAGAATCCTCATCGGGGCTGTAGCGGAGGATATAATCAATATAAATTTGGACATTAGCCAAGATATATCGGAAACAACCGCACATGACTTTATGAAATAATGAAGGAATATCCCCTTGTTGGTGTGGACGAGATTTCAGACGAAGCAGTTTTATTTCTTGCTTAGGAGGATTCCTCCTTCCCCTTTCCTAAATTTATTTTCTGGGTACCCCACTTCTTTCTTCTTTCTTTTTTATCACCTTTTAAAAAAAATTTCGAGATTGCATTATCACGAAGATTTTCTTTTAGGGTTTGCGGGTCCCCTCTCCACCACCCCCTACGTTCTTTCTCCTCTTTCTTTATGAATCGACCGTTTTCATCTTATCCTCTCTCTCTCTCTCTCTCTCTCTCTCTCTCTCTACGTAGGGTTCATACAGGCCACATGAATGTCCCTAATCTACTCCACAAAGTTGGCAGCCGACACCATTAAAGAAATGGCCGATGAGAAGAGAAGAGGGGGTGCGATTCGCTTCCATTTTCCGCAGGTTGATTGATGAACAGTGACTCTTCGGTAACATGTTCCAGCCAAACATTGGACAGCGCTCCCCTCAGTCAGCGACCTAACGTTATTCGAGTTGGAAAAAAAGCTTTGTTTGTTCTGAACTGGGTGGAGACAAATCTAGCTTTCTGTTCATTAATAAATATCTGCTGTGGATATCTACCTCTTAAGTCAAGCCTTATCGTCGGATACTGCGGGAGATGGGAGCTTTAGGACTAATACCTTGTTCCTATCCCATCTCATCATCTCTTAGAGGGCTTGTGGAGAGAGGTCGATTTGGATGCCCTAGATTTTGTGTCTACATCGCGACGTCTAATTTGTCAAAATAAACTCTCGCATCTATCGGTTTACGTATGCATGGAGCTTTTATCTGATGCGGGTGAGTGGAGCGGTTTGCATGCATCCGTCTAACATTCGATTGAACTGACAGTTTAAAGAGAGTATCTTGTCACTTAAAAAAAGAGATAATAAGATGGGACGTGTATAATGTAAGATTAGAAAGAGAGGCGATTGAAAGATATATCAAAACCACTTAAGAAGTTTCACTCACATCTGGGATTCTGATGTTTACGTGGACGGTAGAACTCAGGTTCGTTATGAGTCACGAGATAAAAAAAAAACTATCCAGAAGATCGTAGGTAAGAGTATTTTTGCTAATGTCATCTCAAAAACAGAAAGTAACTAACCTACAAAGTTCGGGCGATCGGGTTGAATGTGACACATTCGGTGTCCATATCACAATAGTTCTCAAGGGCCGCAATATATATGGGTTAAATTAAGAAAAGTATTTAAAAAATATTTTACTCATTCTCATGAACCGTTTAAGCTTAGGCATTTGACTTAATATAGGTGGCTCTAATCCAGAGCGGCTTGCGCGTGACCGATAGGGTCCAAATTTGCGATCTATAATCCTTAAATAAAAATTCTGGCATCGTCTCAATCGACCACGCCAACTAGGAGGGATTGTATCCCTAAAAAAGAGAGACGGGGACCAAGCACATGCATGCATGCTCGAGCCCAAGGACTACCTTCTTCCAAAGCTATGATAAAAACTACACGAAAGCTGGCGCTTTTGGGAGGGTACTCGGAATGCATTGAATACGTCCATCAATCGATAGTCGGCCGATAGACAGCTTCAAACAGTTGACTTTCCGGAGATTGCCCACATCTGTTTAGGGCAAAGTGCCATTCCCATTTTTAGACAAGAATTCATCGTGGGCACGGATGCTCCTCATCTCCAAAGGCAAAAAAGGAAAAAAAAGTATCCCTTGCAAGATGCAGAACTACAAGTTTAAGTTTAGAGAGAGAGAGAGAGAGATATCTTTTGATATCGACGTGTGAAGCGAGTCGACCCTAGCACATACCACGGTTGGATGCGTCCTATGGCCAAACACATGCTTGATATGGCATTGTGGTCCACTTTATGACTCGAAACATGTGATGATGTTAGTTAATGCCTCGTACTGTAGGAAAACGCGGTATTTTGAACGGGAATTAAAGAGTTCGAATACTTTAGACCCGAATTAAGTGCTGATACCAGGATTGTAAATTCTTGCTTGGGCACATCCGTGATCAAAGAAACCGAAAGCTTCCACATAAGACTGATCGGACTCGGGCGGGCGGCCGGACCGAAAAAGAAAAATTTAACTTCTTGAGCCCAGACGGGCCTAGTCAAACGCCATGGCCAATATCGCCTCTATCGACACCATCTCTTCTCGTTATTCTGTCTGCTTCTCTAACCCATTTTCGCATTACCATATTCACCGAGTCCCATCATCTGTTTTAACTAATGGGGTTACATTACATAATGTATAGGATCTTTCGCGTGTAAAGATCCGATTTAACCGGAGGAGATTTCCAAAGAAACATATGATTACATGCTTTTGCGGTTCTTTTCTTGAGCAGTTCTTTAGGAACTAGGCCGTGGTGCCTAACATGTGTTGGTGGTGGTGGTGGTGCTTGGAGACTACTGCTGGTTTGCCACTAAAAGGGAGGTGGTGGGGTTGATGGGTGCATTTGCCTGCAGTGCTCTGTTTAATGTGATGAGTGCCCACTGCCCACTAACTCATACCCGACTCGTTTGTCCTTTTACCATTTGGGACCTTTTGACACTCTGTTTCTCGCGAAAGTGTTCCTTTCGTGTTGCGCATTTTTGAACCGGGAAAAGATGCTGCAGAAACATTGAAGAATTTGAACCTAAGTCACGTCATTGATACACGAATTTATTGGCTTACCTAGGTAGCAACTAGAGTAATCGCGGAACGGATGACGCACGATAGCTTTTATCACTTAGGACTTGTTCACATGAAACGAATCGACCAAGGAAACCGCGTAGAACTTTTTAACGACCATGCTCTTTTTTCTTGTACAGTTACTAGATGTTACCGAGTGTTCACAAGATTGTAACCAGCAGCCCATGATTTCCAGCATTTTGTCCCGAACGAACCAACAGCAATTATGGAGCCGCACAGACTTCTGCAAAACAAAAGGACTCGGCTGTCATTTTGGGCCAAGACAAACAGGAGATCTAGAGCGAAGGGCAAGCGCATGAGGGCTCATAGTCATGGGATCTGATCTTCTGCTTTAATCAAAAGTCTCTCAGAGTGACATAATATCACCTGCATTCCGCCACCGGCACCATGCAGCACCCAAACTCCCAAAAGTAAAAACAGAGCACATCTGATCTCTGAAGATCCTAACTTCAATTTGGACCACCAGTTCTTTTTCGCTGCTGTAACGTTCGGATCAAAATCGGACGGCGAACGCTGGACACATTCAATTCCACGGCAACAACAAAATCGAATGGGACCATCTCCATCTCAAAGTGGGGTGATGGCTTTCTGATGTACGATCAGATCCAATGGCAAATGCTAATAACAGCCTACGTCCGTGCTTGCGAGTTTGCTTCTGCCAGCTACGTGTTTTGTACAAATTTGGTTTTTATGGTTAAGTCGCCCATCTCTAGGACCACCCTATAAGAGGAGCGCTGGGTTTGAACCCAATCAGGGTGGTCCAAAATTTGATCAATAATCATCATCATGAGAAAGAGAGGACAGGAAAGTGCTTCAGTGGACTGACAGTCACTTTTGTACAACTCAATTACTGATGCATGAATGAATCGCATCGCGATTCCCAGCCTGGGCATCCAACGAGTCCCTTCACTGAATTTTCTCCATCCACAGCAACGATAAGTAGACTGCATCTTCTCTTGTTGGGCCAAGAACTTGAGCAACTGTAGGAATGACCATGACCAGTTTTCGACAAAAGATCAGCCCAGATTCATTACTGGTGAAGTTGATAGTTCGGCCCATAATGCGGCGCAGTCATTGGGGCCGACATGGCCCGGCAATTCCCAGCTATTGATTGCCCTAGATTGTGGACTTGAGAATAAAGTTGGTCTGCAATTCATTGGTTCTAACTTGAATGTTGCAATTCTGATCTTACATCATGAGGTACAATGATACACTCACCTGCACTAGCTACAATATTTTCTTTCAGTGATCAAGTCGCCACTAACATTTTTCCGCAATCAACCACCCGTGTGTATTTAGCTCAGGACCGAGTTTAGAAGGGCCTCAACGTTGTCCCCTAACAGCATCAGGATCACAGATTGCAGAGCAGTGGAAATTCACAGAAAATTTAGGCGACTGCAATGGTTCCATTGTTTGCTGCGTCACATAGACCTGTTAATGTCCGGTTCAACTTTGGACATGCTGTGTTTAGTTACGATACAAAGTGAGGTAAAACGATCTCAAGATAGCCTGAATAATGATTCCCATGCATAGTCATGATGTGACTGAGCTAATCCACTGTGAGGATGGAAAAAACGCATACAACAGTCAAATGGAAGAAACCGGTCTGACCAAAAAGGTCCTCATTTCTCTTGCCATTGATTTATCAGTGTTGAGATTGTGAATTGATAAACAACAGGTGGAGTTGTGTCTTGTGTTGTGTGTGCATACAATTGGCTTGTTAGCTGTCAATTCTTCCTACATCTTATGACAGAGAACAACGGCAGCAGAGGCTAGACAAAATGTTCAGTTGGGTATTCATGCTCATGTCCATTGTAATCATAGTACAATCGCTCCCCCTTCGATATATCTCTGTTAGCAACCAGTAGCACCCGACACTCCCCATCAACATCAAATCTCACGCACTTGAGGTTCTGCTTCTTTTTCCCTTCCCTGCATCAAAATGGAGTTTATTAGAATAATTATGCCATAAGAGATATTGCCAACCATTAATGGACTTACGGAGTATGGTTGTTAATGCCATTGATGAATCGAGCTATGTTGGCGCGCTTATCTGGGCAGATGACAAGGCTTCTTGAAGGATTTGAAGCAGAAAGCAGCGTCATCATGCTATCCCCATCGTCATGTTCCCGATTCTTCAAGTAATCCACATCGCCAGTATACTCTGTTATGATAGTTAGATCCTTGATGAATCTATCAGCCTCGACAGTAAACCTAACATTTAATTTAAGTATTCTATGGTGAGTAGCAAGCATCGAGAAAAGCTACCACGTCAAAAGGAACAGACATCAAATTGGCAATGAATGTAAACAAGTAGTATGCTCTCACCCCTCTTGAGGATCGAACACAACCATGAGCGGCGGCCATTCCCCCCTTCCCATCATGCTCTTGCACAAATTCAAGGTTTCAACATCTTCCTTTGGCAAGACCTGGAATGTGCAAGTTTTTACTATGGATTGCCGTACATGAAAGTACTCTACGCATTGTGAAAATAAAAGCAACACAACATAAATCCCACTTAGCATAGTCACTTGAAGACCAAAATTCTCGAGTATGTCCAGAAGTTCAATAATTGTTGACCAGCAGGAATTTGCACAGAAAATGCTTAACGGCAGCCAAGGATTAGTCAACTTGCTTTGTATAGTATTTCCCTTGATTTATTGTTGCTTTAATGGGAAAAGTTTTCATTGCAGATCAGCAATACAATTCAGGTTTCTTGTCTAAAGTCGGGTTTATGAAGACTCACATTGCACGATTGCATCAAATCTCTTCCTAAAATAGCTAGTCAACGAGTTACCTGCATCCCTCCCTGTTCAAATGCTGCTCGGTTGGCAGATCTCTGCGCCATGCCAGGCACGTAAGTAAGCTCATTACTGAACTCAGCTCCAGTAGCTGTTAATGCCGTTGCCAGTGAAGCCATTTGTTTCAATCTCCTAATAGGATCCTCACTCGGATTGAACTGAAGCAATTTCCTCTTTTTCTTCGACACCACTAAGCTGCTGCTTCGCTTACGCTTCTTATGGGTATCTTAAAAGCAAATGGAAGAAGATGCCAAAGTATCAGTGAATCATGAGACAGGGCCGCCAGTGCGTGCAGACGAACACAGAGCGAGATGTAAAACATCCTCTTACCATGAATTGACTTTTGGCTCGTTTCCTTTGTCGTCTGGATGCGAAAGAAGTCGATGATTTTGGTCTGAACAAGAGGAAAGGCTGCATCAAAACAATCCTATGAGAAACGCACAAGGGTTTGCAAAAAAGAGGTTGATGGCAATGAATGAGCAGAGATTTCTGTATCCGGTCATTTCTAGGAGGAAGAGAAGCCATCTACATAACCCATCAATTATTCATTTTTGGTCATTCATAGAGCCTACAGGAATACTAAAGAGAACCAAATCGCTCCAACTCAATGCATCCACGTCCTTTTTCAGTTGTCATTCTAGCGGTTGAAAATTGAAAGAGGACAATCACATAGGTTCAATTCAGGGTCTACTGAAGAGATGGTATTATGGGCATCTCATCAGTTCTTAGCTAAAACAACAAGTAAATAGAACCATCGGTCGATCTGTATATATCAATCCGACCACCGAGGCGATTTAAAAGGAAAAATGCGCATCACATCCAGCTGGAATCAACCTGAGAAAGATCTTAATAAAGTACCCATCAAATCTTCGAGAGCTAAGCAACCAATTCCACGGATCGGACACAACTGAGAATCGCCCGACATCAACCCCAGAATAAAAACACAGACCTCAAGAAGCCAGCCAAGCCAAACCCAGATCAAAACAACGGACAAGACCGACCCCGAATCAGATCAAGCAAGCGACAAAAAAATCGAGCTAAAGCAACGAAAGCCAAAGAACATACATTCGAGATGCTTGCGCTTGGCGCAAGTGGGACAAAACCACGACCCTTTGGGCACGGCCACGAGGACCGGCCGGAGGCAGAACAGGTGGTACCCCCGGTCGCACCCGTCGCAGAGGAGCAGCTCGTCGCCGGAATCTCCCGACCCGCACCTCTCGCACCGCACGTCGCCGTCCTCCTCGAACGGGGGTCGAGAGCGCGGCTTCGGCGCCCGGGTCCGGCGACCCAGCAGCGTCTTGGTCGTCGTCGTCGTCGTCGAAGGAGACATGATCGTTGGTGAGTTGAAGAGAACGCGAGCGCGAGCGAGCGACAGAGACAGGGACAGAGACGGGGAGAGGCGCGGCCGTACGGTGAGCGCGGTCGAGGGGCACGGGGGTCATTTTAAGCCGGCGAGGTTTCGCGCGGGAATTGCTGTTTTGGCGCCACTTTGCCGGGATTCGGTAAATAACGAGCCGAGCCGAGTGGCGCCAATTGCCCGGGCCGCCGCCCGGGCTCCCGGGTCGGGTCACGGGCCGTGGGCTCGGCCCACGTTGGGATTGCGTCGCCACTTCCTTTCCCTTCTACGCCGTAGCTCCTCGAGGCCCAGTTGATTCGGCACGACCGTTTTTTCGTTTTCGTGTCGTAGGCATTTATTGGGGTTTCGTTTATACTCCACGTGCTAATTAATAATTATAAGGATTATGGAGAGTGGAGATTGATTGGTAAAATTTCAATTTTCTCTTTATTCTAGAACTAGATTGAACGTAGCCGCGGTTATCCATCTATTACTTGAATAAAACTCGTACCCGCCCATTTAACCCGAATCCAACTCGATCCAACCATTTTGACTAGATATGAGTCGGTAAAATTGAAGGGCAAGCGATTTCAAGGTCGCTCAAAGTTTCACCCGAAACCCGCTCTGTAGTCTTTGGAATCGAACGGGTTTTCAGGGTTAGTTCCATAGTCTACTCGGGAACCTGCTAGAGACAAATTCACATGGACTTGGAATGTGAATGTGGTGAGCAGTTTCATGAATGTGCTTGTATTCAAAGCAAGTGAGAGATTAACATCCAAATCTTCAAGCCTTTATTCTTAATCAAAGCGAACTGAGACATCATTCAAATGCTAAGATCGAGAGGCGGGCAACAAACAAGATGTAAGAATGAAAAGAGAGAATTTAGGATCACCAGTTCTCGGTCAAGCTCGGTTCAATTACTATCCGGAAAACTGAACCACACAACGACCGATTCCAATTTTTTTCGGCGCTCGAACCAATTTTTAGGGGTCGGGTCGATTCGGTTCCCAAATCTTACTCGGGATTCACGGTCGTCGCTGATGGATCGATTTGGGTCGGATCACATTCGATCCAATCCCGCCCGACACGACCCGCTCATTTAACGGGCCTATCGTGTCGCTGGCTCTCTAATTCGGGGGCTCGAACGGTAGCCCAAACTAATTCAACTCAACGTCGGTTCTCTACATTAAACCGCGTACGGACGAATCCCGTCGCTCCCTCCGCCTTCGCTTCTCTCTTCATGGATTCCGAGCAGCGAGCGCCCCTCGAAATCCACCTCGTCTCGGACCCCGACTCGCCCGAGTTCGCTCACCTGGCTCGGGCCCTGACTCGCTCCTCCGTCGTCGCCCTCGACGCCGAGTGGAAGCCCGCCCGCGGCCCCCGCCCCCTGCCCGCCTTCCCCACCGTGACGCTCCTCCAGCTCGCCTGCTGCCGCCCGGCTCCCCTCGCCGCCGCCGCCGCGTCGGGGGAGCCCGCGGTGTTCCTCCTCGATCTGTCGTCGGTTCCCCTGCCGTCGGTCTGGGAGCTCCTGCGGGACGTCTTCGCGTCCCCCGACGTCCTGAAGCTCGGGTTCAGATTCAAGCAGGATCTGGTCTACCTGTCCTCCACCTTCTGCGCTCAAGGATGCGATCCTGGATTCGATCGGGTGAGCGCTGGGACTCGGAAGGACTTTCGAGCCTTCTTACGGTTATGCATTGCGAAATGTTAGAGGAGGGATATACGTTCGTTGATTTTGTCGAGTTGCAAGTAGAATTTTGCTGAAGAACCGTGGAAGATTGCTATGAGTCTGCTTAGTTGACAAATGTTATTACAAAATTGGTCAGTTGCAAGCAAGTTAATCGTGCGTATTCCGCTCTAGTGGGTGCATTACTCATCCGTAGTTCTCGCTGGTGAGAATAGTAGAGTCGGTACCTGTTCTTGTTTTGGGGGACAAGAGCAAGATGTCTGAACTCCCATCTAGCTTATGATGCTTTGCAGGATATTTTCGGTCACGACGCTGTATGTGATTGGAGTAGAAAGCGGTTTACCCCAACAGTATACATGACAAATTTCTTCTTAGGAATACATTTCTGTTGCGGAGACTGCTTTAAGACTTAGATGGTGGTGAAGAGGGTTGCCTTGCTCGCTGCTTTAGAATTAATTGAAAAAAAGTGTTAGGTTGGAGGATCGATCATCAAATGCCGATATTTTACTTTATGGGTTAATTTACTAGTAAGCATTGGACAGGTGGAACCCTACATTGATATTATGGGTGTGCATAATATTCTGCGACAAAAGCAGTCGGGAAGGAAGACGGCTAAAGTTTCAAAGAGTCTGTCTGCTATCTGTGAAGAACTTTTGGGCTATTCTCTTTCAAAGGTTTGCTCCTGGATTCTATATTTGAACTTCTGTAGAAGGAGGATTGACTCTATTATCAATGGACTCTGAGTGAGAAGATGAATATAATGTGCAATGTGCATGTCATTTGGTGTGGAGCAGCACCTGCTAGTAGAACTTGATTATTGTTCAAGATAAAACCCAAGCAAAAAGGCTTCTTTTAGCATTTCCTTATGCTATAATGATATGTATGTCATATGCTTTCATATTGCTTCTACATAGAGATTCCATGTTGATTTGTAAATCCAAAGCATACTGAAGAATTCATGATGATTCCTTATATGTGTTGGGTAATTTAGATGAAGCAAGGGTTGCTCTTACGGTATTCAGTTGCTGTCTCTGCAAAATTCTTTTAATAAGTTGATAATGTGATTAATCTCTTTAGGAACTTCAATGTAGTGATTGGTCACAACGTCCTCTTATGGAAGAGCAGAAAGAATACGCAGCAAGAGATGCGCTCTGCTTGCTTGAAATTTTCAGTGTCTTTCAGGCCAAGATTATCAATAAAGGTTGTACCGCTGGAACTTCCAAAATTCCTGTCACATATCTTCGACATTCATAATGCAAAGAAAATTCTCTGATCACCTGGAATATGTCACATGGCTTTGCAAATGCAGTATTCCTCTTTATTCCGACTTAGTTTCATTTGTGCTGTTAAAATTGAATCTGCCAAAACAATTTGCTTCTCTTCACACGTTGTGGAGATAGGGTCAAAAAGGGATGCACGTATTAGTTTTGGAAGGCTGAGGACTGTGATGGTTCTTATCTCTTCAGTAAATTGTCCCTCTACTTGCAGCATCTTCTTCAGCACAAAGGCATGTGCCTTATGTTAGCATCCCCTTTTTCCACATGTCTCAGCTTTAGGTGATGGTTTTTTTCTATTCTGATTGATTAATTTTTTTTCTTTTTAGGAAAATGTTTAAACGGTGATGTGGTCCTGCATTCTGATCACACGAATCTTGGATTGAAAGAAGTTTTCAGAGAACCCGATACATGTAGTGCAATTCTGAGGATTAAATCTGTTGAAGCTTTACACATCTTGCGGACCACTACAGCTAAATTTCCTCATGGGATAGTTACCGTAGATGAGGCATCTTTTAGGTCCTCCTTTCGAAGTACTGAACCCATGGATGAGGCACTCCTGCTTGTTGTGAGAAAATTTGGGGAAAAGATTTTGCTAAAAGAATCTGATCGAAGACCTAAAGCCTCCAAAAAGAAAGGTAGAAAAAGATCTTCATTAAATTCTGTTTCCAAAGAAAAGAGGGAAACTTTTGATGAATGGCAAGGGCCAGCGCCATGGGATATTTCGACGGGTGGTGATGGATGCCCTAAGTTTCTGTGTGATGTGATGGTAAGCATTTTCTTTTATGCTTGAAGTTTCCGCCATTGGCATATATTAATTTCCCAATGAAGAACATGATCTAGATATGGCTAGATGTCATGATTGTTTAGTCAAAGCAGCATTCTCTTGTACCTTCCGTCATTAAAGTGTTCAATATCTATACTTGAACTGCAGATTCCCTGTCAGTGTGATGCAGGACTTAAATTCTTCTTGTCTTTTCTCATAGAAGAAAACCTCTTCTCAGGTTGAAGGCTTGGCAAAACATCTTCGGTGTGTTGGGATAGATGCTGCCATTCCTCATTCGAAGAAACCAGAGCCCAGGTTCTTCTCTCACCTGTGACTTTTTTCCCCGTCTGTGTGCTCCCAATTGCTCCCTTGCATGTGACTTGCAATCTTGAAAAAACTTCTTTTGGGAGAAATGACATTCTCTTCTACTATTGCAGGGAGCTGATTGCACAAGCACATAAGGAGAAGAGAGTTCTTCTTACACGAGATGCTAAGTTGTTGAGACACGAATACCTGTTGCAAAATCAAACATATAGGGTGAATAGTCTGTTGAAAAATGAGCAGCTGCTGGAGGTATGCATGCAGGAATTTCAATGCCAATTTAGTTAGATATGACCAATTGACTGGCACTTATCATATTGATGTTCCAAAATGTACCAATCAATTGTTGAAGCGCTTTAGCGGTTATTTTCATGAGGTCAAGACACACTGATCTTGAGAATGTTTTGCAGGTAATAGGAGCTTTCCAATTAGAAATTTCCGAGGATGATTTGATGTCTAGGTGCACCAAATGCAATGGTAGGTTCATTCAGAAGCCCCTATCAACTGAAGAAGCTGTGGAAGCCGCAAAAGGTTTCCAAAGAATTCCAAGCTGCCTGTTTGACAAGGATTTGGAATTTTGGCAGTGCATGGACTGTAACCAACTATATTGGGAGGTATGATTTGGGTCTGCCCATTCTTTTCCTGTTTCTTTGGTTAATTTGTTTCAGATCTTGATTTTCTCATATTGTGTGTTGCGAGTCCTGTTGAAAAGGAACCTGCTTCGATCAACTGCACTTCTAAGAAGTCAAAAACTCTTCACATATTATATTCAACTCCCCATGCTCCAATTACTGGGATTGTACCCTCTACATCTAACCCCAGAATTACTTGCGTATCACTATTTTGCAGGGAACTCAGTACCACAACGCGGTTCAGAAGTTCATTGACGTTTGCAAGTTGAACGAGTAGAACGAGGAGAAGGGGCTAGTTCGTAACTCGATCCTATTGCGTCGGAATGCAAATGTAGCGTGATATCCTCGTTTCGAACGTTATCTTCCTGTATCGTATGCTTGTTTTTTAATCAAGAAACCAAGCCGATCGCCAGTTCCAGGTAATATCTATGGTTCTGCACAACATACGTCGTCCCGTGAAATGAGAGGTCCCCTCATTGACGGGTACACCATGGGCGAACGTGTGCGGACATCGGACCACCTCTGTTTCTCGGTAAAATACCGGGTCCCGGCTTCGAGGATCTTTCCATTCGATCGTAATGTCGGGCTGGGGACCCGTCGACGACGATTTCAGTTTAGTGCGTTGCGTGGGGTACGTGTTAGTCGACAAACCCCACGTTATTAGCCCTTGTGTAAACTGAGAAAAATGAGAAACTGCATTTCTGGTTTGGGTTCAGCGGTCGTTTTCTTCCTGCGAGGAATTTGCCTTGGGAGGGGTGGAGCTAACCAGCAACTGATTCGATTTTCTCTCTAAATTTCCGTGTCGAACTATGTCGAGATGAATCATTGCGAGACCTGTTTCCCAACGTATAATAAGTTAACCTACGTTTTCTGTGCCGTCGCGTCCTCAAGTCGGAACGTGTCAGAGCGGAAGGCTGGAGTTAGAATCACGAGCCGCGCCGCACTGCAGCTTAACGGTGACTGTTCTGCCGCTCTCAATTGGCGCACCTCGAAGCTTTTTGCAATGCCTAGGCTCTCTGTCTCGATATTTGGTTAACTAAGACCTAAAATTTTAGGATCGAAGCTATCAAAAAGTTTTAAATTATATTTATTACAATACGTTAATTTGAATTTCTTTTTTTAAATTTTAATTGGGCATGTGCCTCAGTCAAAGTTCTATAGGTGAGAACAGGTAAAAAGATGCCTACATGGATGACAAAAAGTAAACAGTGTTGATATGGTGCTCACATGATTTAAGTGAAATAAAAATAACGTTATTTTTTTGCTGAAAAATCATTTGGTGAAATCTTGAGGAGTGTAAATTTGTCCTATAAGTACAAATTTGAGGTTTTTTAAGAAAAAGTTTGGGGTACATGTGATGTAGCAGACATGATTTAAGGTTTTTGATGTTACAAAAAAATTCAGAGTAAAGATGTTACAGTGGGTATGATTTGAGGTTTTTGTTTTTGCGGCTTTTTTCATGAATTGTAAGTAAAGCTTACAGTTTAGATGTGAAATCAAACAGAGAGAGAAATTGATGGACATAGGATCGAAAAAAAGAGAGAAAGAGAAAAGAATATATAAAGTTGAAGCGTAAGTTCTGAAAGAGGGTCCAACTCTCATAACCGTAAATCTACGATTCGATAGGCATATATTTAGGCGATGTGAAATTGATGGACATAGGATCGAGGAATCTTACAAAAGATCTATTCGAAGTTCAATTGCCAGTTTAGAAAATATTCTACGGAACCTGAGTGTTAAGAGGTGAATTACACTGGCTGGCCCTTCTTTGGATCCACCTCTGGTTAGCTGCTTGCTTTCATTGTACGTTCGTTTCACGAAAAATAAATAATTTAAAAAATAATCGATTACATTATTTAGAAAAATTAGCCAAAGAAAAATATTATCATCATCGAATAACAATCTATGCCAGACTATTTTCATAAGCGATGAAAAAATTAACCATCCATTTATTTTTCTAAACGATATAAATGATCATTTTTTTAATTTTTTTTTCTAAATCACTCATTTCCTGCAAAACCAACACACCCTAGTTAGTCATTATAATTCTCATCGTTGGATCTTCTCTCTAGTTGTGTTTATTGAATTCGGTACGCTTAACAAATCGAACTTATTCAATCACGCAAAACCATAAGCAGTGTATTACTAATCCTAAGATGAATTACATAGACCGAGACACTTGTATCCGTAGGGAAAAATTAACCAAAAAGTCCTGGACTTATTGTACGACGACCAATTCAGTCCTAATCTTTTCAATTTTGCTAATTTAGTCCTAAATGTTTCAACAACTTGCTAATTTATCCCTAAACCTTTCAACTGTGTCGATTTAGTCATAAATCTTTTAACGATTTGCCAATATAATCATTCCGATCAATTTTGGCTGGAAATCGTTGGTTTGGTCATCTTACGTGGCACGACTAAAGTTAATGTGAATAATTTTTTACACTTTTTTTTTAAATTTCTCTTTTTTCTTTCCTTGTTCCCCTTGCTAGTCGCAGGGCCTCAGAGATAGCTAACGACCCAATGAGGTGAGGACTAGTGGGACTCAACATCACTCGACCCTTGCTAGCCAAAGGAAGTAAGAAAGAAAAGAAGAAAGAAAAAAAAAAAGAGAAAATAATTATAAAAAAGTTCATATTGAAAAAATTGTCAATGTCAACATTGGCTATGCCATGTAAGATGGTTGGCGTTGACCAGACCGCCACATTAACGATTTTCCGCCAAAATTGGCTTAATGATTAAATTGACAAATCGTTAAAAATTTAGGACTAATTTGGCAAATTATCAAAAGGTTTAGAACTAAATTGATAAGTTATTTAAAGGTTTAGGGCTATATTATCAACATTGAAAGGTTTAGAACCGAATTGACCGTCGTACAATAGATTTCCGACTTTTTGGACAACTTTCCCGTATTTGTGGTGAGTTCAATAAGAGGTTTCTATTTTCGCCGGAATGATGTTAATGTTGATCAACTCTAAGTAGAGATAGATCAAGAGACTCAAATTAAGATTTTCTGAAGTTTTAGCTACAGTATCATTGGGGCTATGGACACATCTACTAACGTCTCGAAAATTTCTCCATCACATAATACATCCGATTCACGGTATGGCGCGCATGCGCAAGAAAGTCGATGAGAAACACAAAGGGACCGAGCGTCATAATCTTACCTAAATTCTGTTGCCGGTGGACTATCACCTACCAACGAGGATTTCATCATGCGGTGGACGAGTAAAGAATGACATCCACCAAGTCAAGCCCTCGTCAAATGACGAGCATCACATTGGATAATTAGGAAATAAATCATCATCGTAGCTCCAAAGAGATTCAGACTTACGCAATTGGTTGGGGCTCCAAAAGTCAACGCCTAGCTGTAGCTAATGCATGCTAGAGCATTCCACCACCCGTAATGCTCACTAGAAAAACGAGGACCCCTTTGAACTTTCATCGGCATGCAACAACTGGCTGAGACGCGAGCATCCTGTCTTTCTGGTTAATGAACATGCACAGATGATGAAGCTGACGAGTCCTTGGCCCATGTCACGACTTCTTGATTCCTTTTGTGTCTGATGACCTAACAATGAAAGGGCTGCTTCTGTTCATTCTGCAATTGCATGTTTAGTCAGCATTAGTGCTGCGGGGGGACTTGAATAGGCATCATCACTGCTCCTGCGATGGCGGCAACAAAGACCCAAGTTAGCTTCGTGGGAGGTCGTGGCATAGCCGACCTACCTGCGCGCGCTCTGTCTCTCTCTCTCTCTCTCTCTTTCTCGGAGAGAATTTTTATTAACGTGCAAATAATTGCGACGGGAGAATGGGAATGGAATGGGAATGAGAATGGGAGGAAAATTCTCAGTCACTTCTTGTGTGTTTTGGTCAGAAAGGAAGAATCCTCCCATCTTTAGGTCCACGTAGGATTTGCACCAAGACACCCTCTGAAGAAGAATAAAGTTGCCAGTCCCAAAAAGATATACGGATGTCGATTTAAAATTAAAGAAAAAAGCGCGTGTCTATGGGAATTTTCATGTGATGTTTCATCATACAATTAATTGGGACAGCGAAAGATTAACTGATAGACAAAACTAGCCCCCCCGTTCTCTCTCTCTCTCTCTCTCTCTCTCTCTCTCATCACTGATAAGATTATACAAGGCAACGCAGAGGGGAAGAAGAGGAGGAGGAGGAGCTGCAAGGACCCCTTTAAAGGTGTTCCATATCTTTCTGATTCTGAAGGCTTGAGAAGGAGAGTGACTCAACCCTCTCTTTTTTCTTCCTTTTTATCCCATGGATACTGCTCAGTGGCGACAGGTAAAGACAAAAAACATTTTGTTGTTGTTTCTCTTTCTCTGATCATCATCATCATTTAATTTGCCCTGTGTTTTTGTGTCTGTGTCTGTGTCTGTGTCTGCGTCTGCGTGTGTGTGGGAGATTTTCGCAAGGTGTGCAGAAGAAAAAGTTTCAGCTTTGAAAAAGCTTTCGGTTGATTTTATCTGCTCAAAAAAGTTAACTTTCTTTCCACCCATGAAATGATGCTTAGCTTCCCACTAAATACTACTGCTTTGAATTTTGTGTGTGTAGCTTTCTTTCTTAATAAGAAATCTTTCATCATCATCATTATCTTACAGTTGAAAGTACTGCACTCCTTTTCTCTCTCTTTCTCTTTCCCACCTTCTGATAAAGGGATCTGGGAAAGTTGTTCCTCTTTGTTCTTTTGCCCTTGTAAACATGTAATAACCCCCCTCAAAGTTGTCAAAAGATAACTGCTTTTGTTTTCTTTTCTCTGTCCAGTGTGTTTTTTCCTTTTCTTCTATTTCTCTCTCTCCCTCCCCCACAAATTCTGAGTGATCCAATCTTTTTCATGCTGTTGGATGATGGAGTCCTAGACTTTTTTCAGTTTTCTTTGGCACTTTTAACTGTTCTTTTTTTTTTTTGTGTGGAATGATGTTCAGGGAATTGGGGTTATTAAAGCCGTGGAGGGCTCATCAAGGCCTGCCCTAAGGTCAAGGCCTCAAAAGGACCAAGCTTTAAACTGCCCAAGGTGCACTTCCACACACACCAAGTTTTGTTACTACAACAATTACAGTCTCTCTCAGCCCAGATATTTCTGCAAGACCTGTAGGAGGTACTGGACTGAGGGTGGTTCTCTCAGAAATGTACCTGTGGGTGGTGGGTCAAGGAAGAACAAGAGACCATCATCATCTTTATCTTCAACATCATCGCCATCATCAAAGAACAAAATTATTCCCAATCTGACTCCACCACCTCCAACCATTCTGCACTCTGACTCTCAAAACCCTAATAATAAGCTCCATGAAGGCCAAGATGTGAGCCTGTCCAGCTACTTGCCGGCTCAGGCTTACGCTGCCATTAGTCACCACCTTCCAAACCCTAGCTCTTCTTCTTCCCCAATGGGGCTCCTAAAGAGCGGTGGGACTTGTCCTAGCGGTTTGACCCTGAGCAGTTTAATGGCGATTCCCGGGTCTGATTCAAGCGCCTGCATGTATTCATCATCAGCTGGCTTTCCTATGCAAGAACTCAAGCCAACCCTCCAATATTTCTCTCTGGCTGGCCTTGAAGCTGGGGAGTTCAAACAAGTGCCTTCGAGGACTGCTGAATTCGAGCAGATGAATAGGGGGCAGCATGGAAATTCATCAACTGGGTATTGGAGTGGATTGTTGGGTGGAGGATCATGGTGATGACATGGTCGTATGACAGAAAGATAGCAGCTCTTTTTTCATGAAAAGCATTTGCAAGAGATCAGAATGAGTTTGATTTTTCTTTGATTTATTTTTCCTTTTTAAATATTTCCCTCTCAGTGGTGTGTGACTTGTATCTAGGATGATGAAAGGCTAGATAACGGATAGGGGTAAAATGGTTGGTTTCTTCATTTTTCTTAATTACTGTCATCCCCCTGAGTGAGTTTGGTTGCTTTGTTTTCCTTCATTTCATTGGTTTCTTGTATTCTTCCGTGCTTGTGGTTTTTTGTTCACCTTGTCTTAGCTACTTGATCCATGGGGATACGTCTGAGAGGTTTCTAAATGGAGAAATTAGTACATTCCGGAGAAATCCGAAAGAATGTATATACATCACATAAAAGTTTTGGCTAAGGTCTAGTATCAGCATCTTCTTCCCTCATTGCAAGAGGAGAGATCACAGAGCTAGCTTGGTATTTGCATTGGTATTTGCGGAGATGGCTTGATTGATGCTAGTGCGCGAGAAAATTATTTTAACTTGGGAAGGCACGAATGTTTGTGGTCATTCTTCTTTTTCCTTTTTATTGGTAAAGTGGTGTTGGAATGATGGCTGTCAATCTTTAGCTTTACAGCAATTGTATATAATATAACTCTGCGTGCGTGCTCCTCTCTTTCTTCCCTTCGATCTGAAGTGTCTGGTCTGGTCTTATCAGCTATCGCAACATCATCTTGGCAAAGATTCTTGCAGCCCAGAAAAGCTGATTGAATGGAGGGAGTAGAGAGAGAGGGGTTTGAAGAGAGATGACGTGAGAGCGAGAATAAGAAATGAGTGTGGGGAAGGACCAGATGCGCGTGTAATGTGTACATGAGTATGACCCATCTTCCACTTTGCCTCCCTTGCCAACAGTTGTGCGCAGCAGCTTCACATGGTATCCCACTTTCATCGTTAGGGTTTCTCTCTCTATATATATAAACTTAATATAATGACAGTGGGATAAGCGAAAAATAGTCTTGAAAATTTCTTGCATTTAAATTCATTCAGTTCTAAACATTTTAAATCTAGTCAGTCAAGTGCCAAAGTGAGCATGTGTGTGGTGGTTGTCCACTCTGAAATTCCTGTTGGTAGTGAGCCTACGACTTGACTAACGAAAATCGAAAATGATTGGAAGTTAATCAATCGAAACAAAATATGGACTTAAAGGACTAACTTGATCGATTGAACGAAAGGTTCAAGACTGTTATAGTATCTATAAATATTTATACATAGTGCTTAGTGGTGAAATATTGTCTGCAAATGCAGTGTGTTGATCATGTGAAAAATCTTTCTTGACTGTAAGTGATAGAGGTGAGAGCGCAGCTGCCGTACATGGCTAACTAAGTATCTTATAAAGTAGATATTATTAACATAAGGTAGGTTTCAAAGATTCAAAATCTATAGATGCATTTTGTTCTAAGTTACATTATGAGTCGTACCCTTTTTTTTTTAAATCAACACATTAATATAGGCTTAATCCCCTAAAAAACCTCAAACTTTAGGTTTAGTTCCAATTCTGTCCCGAATTTTTTTTGTTTAAAAAAATCCTCAAAATTTAGGTCTAGTCTCAATCCTGTCCTGAACTTTTTCTTGTTTAAAAAACTCCTAACTATATGAGTCCAGTCCCAAATCTGTCTCGAACTTTCTTTTTGTCTAAAAAAAATCACCAACTTTCAATCTAGTTCCGAATATACCTCCTTCAATCTTTGTCCAAAAATTGCCATTAGTTGTTTGATGTGGTATTTCCATGTCGGTAACAAATCTACATCAGTAAGGTGACGTGGAAAATTATCTTCTAAACGAAACCATTCTTTAATAAGAAAATTAGGGAAATTAGGGATGACTAATGACGATTTTTAGATAAAGGGCTAGTGGGGTGTATTCGGACTAGAATTAAAGTTCAGAGTAGATTTGAAACTGAACATAAAGTTGAGATTTTTTTCTAACAAAAAAAATTCAAAATAGAATTGAAATTAAATCTAAAATTGAGAGTACTTTAGGAAATTTCGCCGTAAATTCATAATGAGCTTATCGAATCATGACTCTATGCCGAGGGGCTATCATTCCCTAACTTTCACTAGGATTCATTCCTCCTCTCCCTTCTTCTCCATGCAAACGAGGAATGAATTTTGGCCTCTAGGCTTTGGTCCTAGAGACGCCGCCACCGACAAAGCCCTCGTTCACCGTGAAAGAAGGAGAAATCTGTAACATCCCCGTCACTTCTCTCCTTCCCACCCCTCCATCAATGAAAACCATGCACGAATTCAACAACTTGGTATGCAGCCGTAAAAGCTGCAATTATTATTCTAACGTCTGGTCTTTGACGAAGTGGTGAAAGGTCGCGAGCAAAGGCCATGATGATGATGACAGGGAAGTGCGGGTTTTTGCCAAACTGGGGCCATCCCATTCCTCTCTCTCCCTCTCTCTCGCCCCCACGGTCTTTTCCTTCGTGTCCCCTCCATTTCTGTGAAAGCTGAAACAGGCCATGCACGGGTCTGAGTTCTGATGTCGTCGCCATCTTTTGCTATTATTGTGCTGCGCCTCGAAAACCCTATTGTGTCGGTGCTAATTGCTGATTAGGTAACAACATGTGTTAGCATTTAGTTTCTCTCTCTCTCTCTCTCTCTGTCTCTCTCTCTCTCTCTCTCTCTCTCTCTCTCTGTCTCTCTCTCTCTGTTTCTGTCATGGCATTTTTGCATGTAGCTGTAGGGTTTTGAGACTGGCTGAGTGAGCCCAACCTAGTGACATTCATACAGTCTACCGAAGGTTAACTCGTAGACAGACTAGCTTCTTTAGCTTTCGGCTCATCTTGGTATTTATGGCTCTCTTATAATTGCAATTGCTGCGCCCTTGGCAATTTTAGCCCGGTAATGTAAACGATTGGTGTAATCTTGTCGAGCTGAATGAAATCTCTTTTGGATGGGGCGGTTTCTGATGTCGCGCCGCGGTGCATGTCTTTGGGTTTTGTTAAACACGGACGCGATCACTTGTCAGGGAACGCATCATCCTTGGCAAGTTCTTCGATCAAGATTTAGGGACGTTTTGTAATGGCCAGCGATGAAATGACTATATTCAAAAGTATGATTTTACGACATGGTTGTGTGATGGTTGATGACCAAATGAATGTGTTTAAGTGCACTTACAAGCCACCGGCAAATCCATCTTAGGTTATATCACTGAGATGTAGACACAACCCAGCTGACATTTCCTCCTCAAAATCCCAAAAAGCCCAAAAGTTAGATCTGATTGTATTCGGTAGTTTGAGAAATCGAACTCGTCTTGTCCGCTCAAATCAGACAAGAAGTCCGGTCTTCAATCACCGAGCTAACCCGTGGGGTTTTGCATGCACGCATGATGAACAGATCATAGAGCAACCTCAGACAATAACAGAGAAGATATCGAACTGCCTATGCTACGAAACGCACTGAATTAGGTTAGATGACTCAGATCTCCGTGTATGCATTTGGCCTCCGTTGTTGACCTCTGGATACGGACCGGTGGGTTCAAAGCTCTTCCTCGTCAATGTCTTATAAATTTCAGTAGTAACAGGAAACGGGATACAAAGGTTCCACCCATACCATCACTTTTCACAATGTATAATCAGCCCTAAAAGTTAGAAATGTTGCTTCAGAAACACGTCTGTCAAAGATGGTCATTCCTTTAGGTTTAAAAAAACCACAAAGTTCACCCTTTACAGTGGCTACCGTTTTCCTAGCCAACCATCAGAAGAGCACGAGAACCAGATGCAACTAGGAAGCTAACTACATAGACCTTGTTCATATTCGCACGTGGCAATACCTTTTGTAAGCTATAACAACCCATTAGAGAATTGTAAATAAAGAGACTACCAATTCAATGTAAAGGCTGTGCTTTTTCCAGAAAAAAAGAAAAGGTTAACGTGGTGAAAGTGCATCTGCAACTCCAAGAGGTAACCAGGTGTTTCGAGCTCTTGCGAGCGAGATCTCCACCTCCAACCCAGACTCCATTTTAGAGCACACATAATAAGCTATTGTCACAGACTTGGTGAGATACGGGGAATACAGGGGTATCGCCATATCAATGAAGTCAGATAGTTCAGCACAATTGACTCACAAATTCAACTTGAACAATCAACTACTTACCATTTTCCAGAAACCTACGCTGAAAAATCAGCCAGTTATGTACATAACACTACCGAATGCCTTGAGGATAGCTGACACTGGAGAAGGAGCTTTCATAGAATAATAGTCAGGAAAGTGAAACACAAGAGGGAATTGGGAAATCACATAAACAAGTTTTTATAAGCCACCTAAGCATAATCTAGAGATTCTTCGTAGCTCATCTTCTCCTTTTTTTTTTTGGTCGAACAACTTATCCCATTAAACTCGTGTGTTTTAGCTCTCGGACCTCTGGAATAATGGAAATACACCTCCCCTTGATCGACTCAGAAACATGAGAGTAACAATTTACTCCATCTCAAGAAAGGACACTGTGAAACTATTGAAAAGACCTTAGATCTCCACCAAGCAGCAAGTTTGACTCAGAAACATGAGAGTAACAATTTACTCCATCTCAGGAAAGGACAATGTGAAACTATTGAAAATACCTTAGATCTCCACCAAGCAGCAAGTTCTTCTGCGTTGCAAGCAACCCAGAAGCATCGCAGAAACCAAAAGGGAAAGAAAAGAAAAAAGGAAACACTCCAAAGCAGCCACCTCAACTTAAAATCTTCTTCTGAGTCGTGAATGTTTAAACAACCGGTCGGGGCACTTATGTTTCTATAATATTACGGCTTTCTTTCGCCAGCTGGGAACCTCGAAATTGAAGAGCTAGATGTCAAGAACCTATAAATTCAGAGCTACTAACTGAAGGGAAGCGAAAATCCAAGTAGAATCAGACATTTTCATTTATACAAAAAGTGAAAGTGAAAGCAGCCACTTTGACTGAAAATCTTCTTGTGAATTGTGAATGTTCAAACAAACCGGTCGGCGATCTTATGTTTGTATAATACCATGGCTTACTTTCCCAAGCTGGGAACCTCGAAATTCAAGAGCTCAATGTCAAGAACCTATAAATTCACAGCTACTAACTTAAGGGAAGCAAAAATCCAAGTAAAATCAGACATTTTCATATGTACAAAAAGCGAAAGCAATGTGCAACTTCCAGACATCACACATGGCAACATTCCACGGTTCCTAGGACCAATTTTTAATCAGCGGAGAAATCTCTTCACACAGAGATCGCGTTATCTACACACTCACATGAGTATGAACATTTATGAAGATTAATGTTTTGACAAGCATAAACATCATCCGGTGCACTACCAATTTTCCTTAACAATCTTCACCTTCTCAAATATGAATTTTCCTTCCTTATACTTCTGTGAAGCCTCGTAGGCCCTCTCATACTTCCAACCCAACACCTCATGGCAATCGGCACAGGATATGTCGGCAACCGTATGAAGACCAGTGCGGAGACGACGGTTTTCTTGGGCCCCCACGACAATGTTCATGGCATGAGAGAACAGAAAAGCCCGGCCATTTATTCCCTAAGAACAACAATCTCCAGACCCCTATTAAACTGATTCATATGCTTGAATTTTGATAACTGACAAGAACTTGGAAATAATACCAATAAGCCAAAAACAAAAGTAATGAGATCGAACACCATTTAGCCATCTAATGTGAGACAAAGGCAGATCCTCTCCTAACTGTAATGCCAAGGACAAATCTCACCTTCTATCTGACAGCTTTAAAAAAGGCCTTAAGGCATAAACGGAGTATGAACTCAGAATTTAAGACACGACAAGACATTTTGCTGACCCTGTTCAATTAAAATTTTTTCCCATCAGCAATCTCTTTGCAATAGACTTCATACAGCCGACACGCGACGAGGGTCGCACCGATTACTCAAGCACTGTGCTCAAATGTGTTGAAAAACCCCAAACAACACTGAACTGAAACATCGCGAGCCCACAGAACATTCAAGAACAACAAAACATTCTCTCCGAAAACAAAAGAAAACCCGCCTCACCTGGAAGTCCTTGGAGATAATATCATCGTGAAGACCAACATGGTTTCGACAATTGCAGCAGCTGTACACCCGAGGCCCCACGAATCCCTCCATTGATGGAAAAAGAACTCGAACCTTCCTACTCAAAGCCAAGCTGCGTGAGCCAACTAAAGCAGCGAGCAAAAAACAAACGCGAATCAGAAGACCAACAAAACCCAGAAGCGGAATCGATAGACGAACCCAAGACGGCAAAGAAACCGGAGATTCCTCTCACCCGCACAAGGATTCGGCGACGACCCAGGAGTCCAAAACGGGGGCTTTCGCGTGCAAAGCTCGCAGCGGGGACGGACTTCCTCCCGGTCGAGCAACAAGACTTCCACGGGGAAGGAACGACCGGTCCAACGGGGACGGAAATGGGTAAAATTAAAAGAACCCCCAGAAGCGCACACGATCGAAAAATCCAACTCGTGCGATCAGCGACCGGGGAAGCAGTCGGTAACTCGAAGCGAAGAGAGAGAGAGAGAAAGCAGAAAAGTCCAACGCGACACCCCGAACGGCGCGATGGCCCCACTAGGAGGCAAATTTGGGATTAGTATATTAGGATATGGATTAGGATCTGAGGTGTCGATCGTCCACCGGATCAAGCAACCGCTGACGGAAGACGAGAAGCGAACGGGGGCAATTTTAAAGAAGCGATCTTGTCGGTCGACGCTCGTCCGTTTTCGCGGTCGTCGAGCTCCGGGAATGGCCCCCCCCCCCCGTCCATATTAGGTGAATCGGGCCGGTCCGAACCGGACCGATTAGCAGGGGGCGGGACGTTGCACGGAGCCGCGGGCCCCACGCGCCGCTCGGGTGGGTCCCGGCCCGCCGATGGTTTTCACGTCGCACCGCTTCGCCAAAAAGCCGCGGGCCCCCCCCCCCCCCCCCCGCCCCGCGAGGCCCGCTCATCGGGGTCGTCGGATTGGACCTGGGTCCCACGGGATTCGACGGCTGCGATGGAGCGAGAGGGACCAGGCATCACGTGTTCACATCCCTTCGCGGTACCTAGCACCAGCGAAGCTCAATATTTTCCCACCTGCTTTTTGCACTAGAGTCCACGTATCTCGCGCGCGGCGGTCAAGCTCGTGAGCCAATTTTTCTCCCGCTTGGATAACTTTAGCGAGAAAAAACCGTCCCCAGAAGAAACTAAAAATTGTGACCTCTCGTGTTTCTTCTGTGAGGAGTCGTGACATGATGTTCAACGAAGGAAAAGTTGCGCAGAAATGTCCCTACTTAGACCGCCAATCTCGCGAGTCACTTTCGCCCGCTTTCCCAAATTCTTCCTCGCCCGTGATCCCGAGTTCAGGACATGTCTGTGTCACGAAAAAAAAAAAAAAGAGAAGACGCTTCACGACGAAGGACAATACTTTTTCGGGAATATGAAAATCCGTTTTCCTAACCTTGAGGATGCGTAATTTTTCTGTAACCGTAAATGATTTTCTGTTGACCGATTATTTCCTAACAAGCCAGATGCGTGAAAGTCTGGGAAGCTAATTTGCGGAAAATTCCTCTGCTCACGCACCGTTAAATAAAAGGTCCAAGTGAATGAATGCTATATTTGACTATTCCGGCCTCCGTACGCGCCAAATTAAGCCATCGTTTCAGATCCTAGCAAATCATGCCGCGACCCAAATTGACCTCGGCCGATTCTTTTGTATACATGAAAGGTTTAGTACTAAACTGGCACAATCGAAATGCTTTGGACTAAATTGACGAATTATCAAAAAGTTTAGGATAAACTGAATTAGTTGTCGTATAATAGATTTTGGACTTTTCGGAAAATTTTTCCTATGTTAAAGCTTCATGCATTACTTATCAGCAGGGTGTATAGACTTTTTATATACACGTGATTTCCTTCCGTTTATAAACTTAAACTTTTAGGTTAAACTTTTTAACATTTTATTAGAGCCCAAGTTTATTTCGTATATACACCAGTTCGTCAAGTTTCTCATCTTAGTCCCTCCACCTATAGAGTAAGTGTTTTTGCTGGATTTTTTTAATTAATATAAACTTGACAAATTTGAAATATATCGTGATTCGAAGATTTCTGATTGTATGAAACAATATTGATTTTGAGTGCCAAATTCGATATGCACTTACGAGCATTTATCATTCTTTCTTTATTTCGTCACCCACGTTGCTGGGATCAAACGCTAGTTTACATTATAAATATAATTAGCACGATAAAGATCAAGCAGCTTTGGGATCAACATGTACACTTAATAAAGTAAAAACAGTTCAAAAGACGAAAATGCCACCCGCGTAATCATATCTTTGCTTTAGCTAGTCGTGAATTTTTGGTCTTTCCACATTGTCTTTTCTTGCTTATTTAAATAAATCTCATACTAAACTACCAGTGCATTTGTCTCGCGGGATAATCGAGATTTGAAAAACCTTTTGTGAAAAATAATTGCTAATATTGCTTGTGTAAATTAGTCAATGGTTTTGAGCAAAAAAAAAATTATAAGTTCATTTTTGTAAGCAATACAAACGATTATTTTTTATAAAATATTTTTCAAATCTTGAGTTTTCTATTAAACGAAAGGATCCTATATAAAAATTTGAAGTTCACGTACAAAAATATTCATGAGATAATGTATCAAAGAAGTATCACAATAACCTATTATGCTTATTTCTTCTTCTTCTTTTTTGTTGGCCCAATTCATTTTGTATCATTGGTATGATCTTCAGCCCTTGCTCCTAAATATTTATTTATGCCCAACAAAAAGAAAACTAAACAGGGGAAAGAAACCCTAAGTTCTCTGATCTTAGCGAGACTATGATAAATTATATATGAATATGAACATTCAAACGTTGTTTTAGTTATAATAATAATGTAAATCCAAAAAAAAAATTATAAGTTCATTTTTGTAAGAGATACAAGCGATTATTTTTTATAAAATATTTTTCAAATCTTGAGTTTTCTGTTAAACAAAAGGATCCTATATAAAAATTTGAAGTTCACGTACAAAAGTATTCATGAGATAATGTATGCAAGAAGTATCACAATAACCTATTATGCTTATTTCTTCTTCTTTTTTTTTTGTTGGCCCAATTCATTTTGTATCATTGGTATGATCTTCAGCCCTTGCTCCTAAATATTTATTTATGCCCAACAAAAAGAAAACTAAACAGGGGAAAGAAACCCTAAGTTCAATAATCTTAGCGAGACTATAATAAATTATACATGAATATGAACATTCAAACGTTGTTTTAGTTATAATAATAATGTAAATCCAAAAAAAATTATAAGTTCATTTTTATAAGAGATACAAGCTATTATTTTTTATAAAATATTTTTCAAATCTTGAGTTTTCTGTTAAACAAAAGGATCCTATATAAAAATTTGAAGTTCACGTACAAACTATTCATGAGATAATGTATCCAAGAAGTATCACAATAACCTATTATGCTTATTTCTTATTCTTTTTTTTTGTTGGCCCAATTCATTTTGTATCATTGGTATGATCTTCAGGCCTTGCTCCTAAATATTTATTTATGCCCAACAAAAAGAAAATTAAACAGGGGAAAGAAACCCTAAGTTCTCTAATCTTAGCGAGACTATAATAAATTATATATGAATATGAACATTCAAACGTTGTTTTAGTTATAATAATAATGTAAATTCAAACGTTGTTTTTAATTAGACGTGAATACGAACATCATCCGACGTCACCTTACCAAAAAAAAAAAGCATCATCCGACGTCGTTTCCACGACAAGAGACGTCCAGCGCCTGGAGAGATTTCTTTACAGATGGAGGCGGAGACGCAGCTTTATTCTTACACGGTACGAGAAGCCAAGACGGGAATGGCGAGAGAGACAGGTTACGCGCGGACCGGCATCGGCATCAGCATCGGCATCGGCATCGGCATCGGCATCAGTACTCCTTCAGGATCTTCGACAGGTCGATGATGAAGCGGCCTTCCTTGTACTTCTGCTTCGGATCGTAGGCTCGCACGTACTTCCACCCCAGACCCTCGTGGCAGTTGCTGCAGTAGATGTCGGCGACCGAGAAGGCCCCCGTCAACAGCTCCCGGTCCTGCGCCCGCGCGATGGCCACGTTCGTAGCGTTCGTGAACATGTAGGCCGGCCCCGATTTCACCTGACGTGGGGAGTGATCGGAGATCGTTTTTCAGATTCTTAAAGGAAAGCACGGTCGATTGATAGGAGGAAACAAAAAAAAGGAGGGATTTCTGGGGAGGTTCTCTTTCGTTTTCCCCTTACTCGGAATTTCCTGGAGAGGATGTCGTCGGCGAGGGCAACGGGGTTGCGGCAGTTCCTGCAGCTGAAGAAGGGGCGGCCGACGAATTCCGCCATCGGAAGGAGAGCGATGAGATTCCGATGAAGAAGAAGAAGAAGAGAGTGCTCGAGTGCGATCTGAATGTCGAGTTGAAGAAGGGTGAAGGAGCAGGTACTTGAAGGTGCAGACAGTTGACTAGCTGACCCTTGGAGAGCAAGTTTGTTGGTTGCTCCCGAGAGTACCGTGCGTGAAATGAGCCCGTATATGTAGATTTGCCATGTGTCCTGACATTGTCTAAACTTGGTTAGAGGACCGACGGATAACCACCTTAGGATTTGTGGCGAAAAACGCGCAAAAATATTTTTCAAAAAATCATCCGCTTACATCGAAATATTTTTTAAAATAAAGTTATTGATGAAGAAGTTACTGATGAAACGGGCCTCGACAGCGATGTCGAGTGGCTTTGAAAGTTCGTGAAGGCTGCATCCAGCCCCTTCAAAAGGCTGGAAACAAGGAAGGCTCGTTAAACTTCAGTGTGGTCTAGCGGCTCGTGCTTGCGGAAGGATGGCAATGGAAACCATTGTCGGGATGGAGACATCAATAGCTCGAGGCCCGTCGGGTCGAGGGTGGCCTCTTCTCACGAGAAAGCCACCGGCTTGCTCAAGGAATCGCAGCTCGAGAGCGCACGACGCAAATCCAAGCTCAGGTCGTCGAAGACCGGCCGGGCCAAGAACGTCGGGACCGAGACCATCGCTTCAACGAGCCCCCCACAGCCGAGAGCGTCGTTCCTCTCCAAAGCTCTTCATCGGCCGAGAAACTCGTCGGTGAGCGCACTGCGCCCTGGATTGGAGCTTCGAGACGGGGGGGCAAATCGCGGCGAGCGGCGATTAACTGTGGCTTCCTGCGAAATCAGCGGGCTTCCTTGGTCAGGTCGAGGGAAGAAGAAGAAGACGAGAGGGAGATGTTCTGAAAATTTTGGAAGCGGGAGTTCGTCGGCTCCTCGTCGGCGCTTCACATGCTTTCCGGCGTACATTCGAAACGGCCGCTGGGTTCCCCCAACGAGTCGCGACAATGTCAGTACACGTGGCGTAATTTCACTGGTTGGGATCATTTCAGCGCGTCGTACTCCGGAAGGGACCGATTATGTTTCTCTGATTCGTGGGAATCTCACCTGCTTTCAAGATTCTCCTCCCGCTGCCGCCACGTGTCTAGCGCCAGTTGGCCCTCCAAACAAATTTCAGTATTTATATTATATAAAATTAATATTTTAACCACGAAAAAACTTAAAATCAGTACACTCACCATAAATTTATTTTCCTTTGCCTTCTGTTAAATTAGATTAATTTTACGAAAAAATATACATTCGTACACGTGTGATAAACGGGGGTAAACCCCAAATTGGTACATTCATCGTCATCCAACTAAGTAATTTAATAGTAAATTTTAACAAAAATTAATAGACGGTAAATTTATCAAATGTATTTTATAGTATTAACATTATTATACAGTGCATGAAATATGATTATAAAGAATTAATACATCAGTGGTCGGAGCTGATGTTGGTTGAGCCAAGTCAGACGTTCTATCCTGGTCTTTGGCTCCGAGCTTTTTCTCTCTGTTTTTTTTTTCTGCATTTCTTTCGCAAATTCTTTTCCTTTCGTTAATTGTTTGTTTTGCCCCTAAAAAAAACAGACATAATAAGTTTTATTTTTCTTTTCTCTCCTCCTCTCTTTTTTTTTCTTTCCAATCTGATCGAAGATATTCGAAATTTTTTTTATTTCAGTGTACTCTTTTTTTTGTATTTCATAATCGACCCATTCGCGTAGTCAAGTTCACAACTCTTTTTCCTTTCACTTTTAAGTGTATAGTAGTAACAGTCCTTAAAAAAACACGAAATCTCCATCCATAAGTAAATCGTTTCATAATTCTAGTATCTACTTAGTACTAATCGCTTTAAAAATAAAATTAGGACAGAGGTGCACAAGAAAATAGCGAAAATAGCGAAGCCGATCTAGCAGGACAATGAATTTTTGATATGGGTCGCAATTAATGGCAAAGCAAATGAAGCAAAGACAGTTGAAACTCTCTTTTTGCCATTTATGGTAATTAAATTAAGTAAAAAATATATATATGAGAAATAATTTTGGGCAATACTTAAAATTCTGTAAATAAGAAATTAAATATGGGCTGCGAGAAATGGCGAAGCCGATTTAAATACGGCGCAAGATATTCAGTTTGCTATATATGGTAATTAAGTTATGTAAAGGGATTTTCAGCCTAATTAGTAATTAGAGCTAAAGTAGAATCCCTAATAATTGCAGAGGATATGACGACTCAGATGCAATGTTTTCGAAGTTGGACCAAGCTCAGGGCAAGCACATGAATGCACCCGAATTACAAATATCCATAGATTTGTTTGTCAAATGATTAATACCCCAAAAAAAAAATTGTGCACATTCTTGCAATAATGCATATCATACACACACATATATATATGTATGTATATCTCACCAATTAGCATAACAACTCGTACCACCCCGCTATTAGTAAAATTGGAGGAAACGCGAAATTAAATTGCGGTGGTGATAAAATGATTATGATGAGTAAGCAATCACGATTCACACACGCTTTTCCATTACGAGAGACTAGGTACCCTGTAACGATATCCAACGGTCGACAGTTCTGGCCGGTCCTTCCCCCGCATTTTTATTTATAAAAAAAAGGACGATTCAAATTTAGCAAACAAAATAAATTAAAAAACCATAGTAGAACCTTGTACTCTTGGACAATATATACATACATATATATATACAATATAAAATACAAAAAAAAAAAAAAAAGCGCGAGCGGGAGCAACGGAAGGAAGGGAAAATTAAATAATAAAAAATAAAAAAGGAGGAGGAGCCAAAGGGCTCCCGATACGTGTTTCTCAAAACTACGAAAAAAACAAAATCTGCGCGCATTTAACTTCACTCCCCAACTTCACACACACAGCCCAAAGTCCTCCTTTCCTTCTCATTTCTCCCTCCCTCCCTCCCTCTCCCGCTCTCCACCACCACCACCACCTCCCTCCTCCCTCCTCCCTCCACGCGCCGCCCTCCTCCTCCGCCGCGGCGTCATGGCCGATCCTTACTGGGGAGGGCAGCAGTTCAGCGACCCGCGCCAGGCGGCGCCCTTCTACCCGCCTCCCCCCGCGAAGCGTCCCCGGGCCGAATTCGGTAAGGCGCTCTCGATTCCTCCCCGATCGCCGCTCCCCCCCCCCCCCCCCCCCCACGCTTCTCCGCCGCTCGATTCGGCGCGCCCTTCCGGCGTGGGGTTCTTAGGGTTTGTTCGCTCGCTCGGGCTCCTCATTCGCTCCGCCTTCCTTCCTGTCCGTCGCCGATGGATTAAAACGAGCGGAGGACGAGGACGGCGGACGGTTGCGTTTTCTTCTTCTCTTCTTTCTTGAGCGGGAGCGCTGCTTCCTCGTTTCTGGCTCGTCCGACGTGTGATTTGTCGTGAAAACGGTCGGAGCTCAATGCAGCTCGGCTGCTTTGCTGCGAGCCGTTGAGCTCGTCCTTCGTTAACCTCGGTTTTGAAAGATTTTCCGGATAACATGTTCGCGCTTCTTTTCCCGAATTCTCTGGAACCCAATGAGTTCTTTAGGCGATCAAATGGTCTAGTTCTGTTATCGGAGTTCATTTGCAGTGGGTTATGCCCATACCTCTCTGTTATTGCAATTTTAAAATGTTCCAAACGCGTTAACCGATTTTGCTCGATGCAAGTTTCGTAATTTAGGTTGTCTGTTGACTGACCGACTTATGATTGAAGGTGGCAGCTTGAATGCTTGAAATCTAGAGGCCCTCGAATGGTGATTTAGGTTTGCGGTAGCTGTTGCCGTTGGTTGCGTGCGGTCGGTTGATGCTATGTGTAGATTTAACAGGGAGGGGATTGTAAGTTTCAACGGTTTCGATAGAGCTGGCGTTGGGTCTGCTGATATCATCGGATGCGTCTTTGCTTGCCACGCTGGCTAGATCATCCTGACCGTTAGTTCTGCAATATGAGGACTAGGATTTCCATTTGTGTTTCATCGCATGCGCCAGTTCTATTTAATTGTGATATGGAAAAATTAATAGTCAGCACTCAATGCACTAGTCGTTGGAAATCTCAGGTGGATGGAAAACACGGATAAAGTCAATTAGCTTTAGATGAACCTTCCACGTGTATAAAAAAAACATGTATCCGTTAGGCTTATTATAGATTTGTTGAAGAATTTGGCATGTTGGAAACCTGCATTAATTCCATAATTTTAAGGCTAGCTAATTTAGCAGCAGGTTGTTTGCTGGTAGATCATCTTGACAGTCACTTCCATGATTTTACAAGGATTCCATAAGTGGATTCAGTGCACGTGTTAACCTTACTTAGTCTTCAAGTAAGGTTGTCCCTGATGTATCGACAGTCAGTTGTTGCTTCCTCTGATCTAGGTAAGTTGCATGGATAAAAAATGTGGATAAAGGCTATAGCTTTTAGATTAATAATCCCTCCAATGGGCACGTGCGCATGAGGGGGCTGGAGACTCGAGCAAGATATATGCATTCTGGAACACTTGCATGATAAACTGATAAACTGACCGTGGAACACTCACAAGATATATGCATTCTGTTCCGTGGTTCTTGGCTTATTCTCGTAAGTCAACTGATAAACTGGTGTTTCTGTTACTCCAGGACATGCATTGTTCTGTCTTAGCAGCTAAATCATCTTGAGAGATAATTGGGTGTTTGTGAACGAGTATTTGTACCTGGGTACTTGGGCACATGCCAAGGTTGCACATTTTCGGTTTTTGGGATTTGCCTCCTCAGTCACGGGAACTTTGTGGTGGATAAAAGAACATTGCTAGAGGTCAAACAATTATGTACCATTCCACCATCTACCTGAAGGTCACGTGGACTAGGGGGTTGCAATAGATTTGAGCCATGTATTTGCATTAATACTCTTTCACATTGGAGCACAGGGCACGGCAGTCTTTGCCAGAGTTGTTAGACCTTTGTTGGATGAAAATGATTCAGTCAGTAATCTCAAGCTATATCTGGTTTCAACAGGCTTTTTATCAAAGATAACAAGTCATTGGCATTGCTTTCTGTAGTTTAGATGTATTGCTCTTAAATACGTTGCTTTTGCACATTCAAAAGGGTTTCTTTGCTAATTAGCACAAATAAAAAAATGAACAGTGCGAGAGAAAAGCGTATTCTGGCTCGAATTGATCGTTATGCATCTTTGAGTCACTCCTATCTGTGGGATCATGATTTCAGTATCTAATGGCTTGAATTGATGGTGATGCATCTTTGAGCTACTCTCACGGTAGCAACAGATTAAGGCTTGGTCTTTGCCGTTTAATGTATTTATGTTGCCATTCGTGCATGAAGATCAGATAAGTAAATTTCTATATCTGTCATGAGTTTCCACCAAAGGCCACTGGATGTTCAATCTAAAATATTCTAGTCGCGGCTGTTTTCAAAATGTAAAAATATCGAACTTGTAAAGTTTTAGTCCGATTAAGAGTACGTGCAGTGCTTTTACTAATTTCCAGAAGATAATGATGAGGGCTTCTAGTTTACTTAACACCTGGTCTGCACTATCCGAGTGCCTCTTCTACCAGTCTGTTTCTCGTTTATTTCCGGCAGTGTGGATTGTTGCTCGTCCTGACATTTTTTCTTTTCAAATTTGTACATGTTCCTGCAGGTGCTGGCCATGATTTCCAAGGTTATCTTCCCATAGATGATAATAGAGGAGCCCTCCCTGGAATCCCAGATACCGAATCCCTTGGAGCTTCCTATGATCTTTATCTGCATACTACTGTATGTCATACACTTCGTTGCATAAAGATTTTGTTCAATGCAAGCCTCGGTTCATATCTAATATATTGAAATGTTCTTCCAGCAAATGTCGCCATTTAGCGGGGCACCAACTGGATTGGTAGGTGCAGGGACATCTGTTCACTCCTTTGGTGATTTACGTATGGCGGGAGTTGCAGGATTGGGCCCGATGACACCTATGGCAGAAGGGACCTTGCCCTTTGAAGGTTGGAAGGCTGAGGTTCCCCTTCCACCTGATGCTTCGAACACACTTTTTGTGGAGGGCTTGCCTCCAAATTGCACCCGGCGGGAAGTTTCTCGTATCCTTTCCCACTTGCTACCTTTTGTTTTGGTTTGGTTCCTTCACAGGTTGTGCTCCTTTACTAGAGTTGAGATATCTTTCGACCTTTTGTTGGCTACAAAGAAGTGAGACTTGTGAACAAGGAATCGCGACAGGTAAACCAAATCATGTGCTGATGTATTGGACATGCATCAATCAATAAATGAAGACTGATTACATGGATGTTTGCAGACTGGGAAAAATCCTGTGGTGCTCTGTTTTGTTGATTTTGTGAGTCCAGCCCAAGCAGCCACTGCCAAGGATGCCTTACAAGGTACGTTCACCCTAAAACAGCATTTTCAACTTATGGTTTTATATTCATGGTATAATTTCTGGCTTATATCTGTCATCCTTGAGTAAACAGAGTTGGCAATCTCTGATACCCATTAGTTTCTTCTTTCTTTTTCTTCTGCTTTTGGGTTTCCCCCTAGTAATTTGTGTTTCGCTCTGTTCTGTCCTTTAGAGAGCAGCAAACGGCTGCTGTCCATCTTGTAATTTTGTGTGCATTTCCGATGTCGCAATTTTTAATGCATCAATCAATCATACTAACCACTGAGATTCTTGTGATAATATTTTCCTCTAGCAGTCATTTTATGAGAGTAACAACAAATTTAAAGCAGTGTTGTTTTTTTTCTTTCTGAGGGTAAGAGGAGCAGCTGTTTTCAGTTATTGCAAATCTTCCATTTCTGCCTTATGATCGGGTTGCATTTGAGGCCTGATCAGAGAGATTTTGTTTTGAAATCCAGGATCCATTACCTACAGTAGAGAGTCTTCTTTTATCTTCTAGGACCAAAGCGGCTCTTATGCAATGTAGGCTGTCTTGAAGTCAGAATAGAAAAATCTTGAAATAGGAATAGAAATTTTCCCAATGCGTCTGTTATCTTCCATGGGTGATGGCCATAATTCCCGAAACACAAGCTCGGTTGGAGCATAAAATAGTCACGCTCGCTTTTGCAGGTTATGTCTTTGATGAGCAGGACCGTGACTCGGTCGGACTGAGGCTGCAATTTGCTCGCTACCCTGGTGCAAAGTCAGGTGGGGGGTATCGTGGCAAGCGCTAATTTACATTGTCTTGCGGGTGATCATCCTTGTTTTCCAACCAGTTAACGTATTATATTTCAGGTCCCTTAGATGCTATTTTGCAAAACATCATATTGGGACAATGAAATTGAGCTAAAGTCTGGAAACATCATTGCTATGTAGGAATCACATGTATTTGGGAGGGTACATACTATATAACCGATGATAAAGAGCCTTGCCGTTTCGAGAGTTATACAAATTTCCAAAATGGCGGTTTGATAGGACCAACATGAACTGAAGTTTTTGTTAGGACTGGCATAAGCTGCATGTCCCATTATCCATATTTATAACTACAGAACTGATACTCTTTTCTGTTAGAACTGCAGACTATGTTTATCTATGTATGTGACTTAATTGCTGTTGGCATTTTGTTATGTCCTGGAACTTATATATAGTTGAACATCTGAAGACTTTATTACCTTCTCCGTTGTGTGTTATTGTCACGGCATATGGATGTCAACAGTATCTCTGAATGCTCTATCAAAAGAGGCCAAATTCTTTTTACTTTTACGGGGTTTTGCATGGAAATTACAGAGTAGAAAAGAAGATTTCTTTGCTTGATCTTTCCAGGTCACCATAAGCAATAGCTCGTTGGGCATTTTTGGTACTTGGTCTAAAATGCTAGAGAATTTAACTGCCCCCTTCCCTCCCTCGATTGTTGAAAATGATACTCCTATTCTCCTTTTACTGTTGTCAGGAAACTCATCACCTGGTATGATTAATGCTATGGAGGAATTAGGATATCCATTAACACCTCGATATTTCTTTGCTTAGCAAAAAGGGGAAGAAATAAAGTGGTTGCCCGGTCAGTTCCTCACCGTGCCTAGATAGTTGACACCACCAAGCCAACTTCTAGTCATCCAGTTCTTATATTTGCCAAAGTTCTGCATTTGATGACCTTGAATTAAGAATTTCTTTGTGGATTAAATATGTAGCTTACTTCAAAGCCATAAAATCTATGAGTTGCTATCCGATTATCTGCTCTCTGTCTAACGATGAAATGTAAGCAGTCTTCAAGGAGGTTGTGAGTGCAATCTCATTTCTCTAAGTTTGTCATTTTCTAGCTATCTAGCTAGATAGAACCTTGCAAGTTCTGTCAAGCAATTTATGGGTATTCGGTTTGATTGTTTGAGCCTGCTTACCAGGTGCAGTCCTGTAATTCACTTCCAGTTCTTTGTGGAAGTTCGTCGCAGTTCCTTTTTACGAGGAATGATATTAAACTATTCCTTTTGGGAGCTTCTCTTCTTTCAATACCCCACTCCCTTATTGCCTGCAGCTAGACAAGAAGAAAATATAAGATTGCAGAACTTCGCCCGTGCCTTTCCTGTTTGCCGACTGTTCTTTTCTCGACCTCATAGAGTTTTGATCTTGTTGTGGATGTGTGCACTAATGCATCGATGGTTGTTATCGTGATGGTTATCTGCTTGTGGGATAGAAAGAAAGCACTATTGTCACAGAACTGATGTCATGCTTCTGTTTTGCGCTTTGCTGGATGAGACTCCGAACGCTGTTGCTTCCTATTGCTATACTTTCACTAGAAGCATTGTAGTCGTTTGTATCGAGGGCAATGCTGAGAATAACGATGAAGACAGCAAAGTTTATGATGATTTTTAAAACTACTGTTGCTCCATTCTGCATTTTTCTATTTTACAGTTGTTCCTGATTCCTCTTTGTGGGGGTGGGTGGGCTGTCTTTGTGAGCCGGTCCGGTCATGGACCCCCCCGGGCATTATTGATGGGGACAAAAATTAGTACTTTTATCGCCCCACTCGAGTAATGGATCATCCTATAGATTCTTAGCACGTCTTAGATTCGGCCATGTTCGGCTGGGGGTTCCTTCACCATCAAAAAGATTATTACTTTGTTTATTACGGAAAGGAGAAAGAATACATAAAAATATCGAATTCCTGCGTTGGGAGTGGAGACCAGTTTCTTGCGGGTGGAACCAGGCTGTTGACGCTCTTTTGGCTTTTATTTTTGCGATTTTTTTTTCTTATATCTCCTCCTTTTTGAATGGTTTGCGTTGGGGGTCAATTTCAAGATGTGGGTGACTTTTCCTTATCCTCATCAGATCGGGAAAAAGGCCAAACTTTCGAAACTTTGAGTTGCTTGGATTTGAATTGAATGCTAATCTTGTTGTTCCCAACCATCTCTCGAGTGATTTTGGTGGGCCGGAGCTTCCTCGTACTTTTGTCTCGTACCAAACAACGATACAGCTCCAGGTCAATATCCTTCTTTGATGAAATCAGTTGAAATCTCGTCCCCAGTGTTTTCTCATACTAACAAGGTGGGCCTTATCCAGGACACTGATACCGATGTTTAAATGAGTGGTTTACCCGTTAAACTCGGGAAGAGAGAGAGAGAGAGGGAGAGAGAGAGAGTTTATGTCTGTTTTAGCAATGCAAACAATGTGGACGTCAAGGCGGTGGGTATGGACACTCTGACCTTATTGGAAATGGAGTTCCGAGTGACAGGTGGGCGATGGAGGGTGCTAGGGAGAAGGGCGGTTCCCTTTGTATCTGTCTGCAAAGAAACGTCCTCCCACGCCCGGCACTCTACCTGCAAAGCTTTTCACACCGCGATATTCCTGCGCAAAATTCGGTTGCCAAAAGGTCTTAGTCCAACCATGCATCTGAATCTGCGGAATCCTCAACAAATTTGAACTTTTCCGTTACGTCCTCTTTTATCTGATGGGATTGCGTTTTGCTTTCGCGCTGTTTGTACCCCTTATCTGCTCCTACTCTGTATCTGTTTGCCCTGCCTCTTGAGATGCATTCCGCAGACTGATACTCTCTGTGCACGTCTCTGTGTTTCTCCATTGAGATAGGCTTCTCTCGGGGCACCCGGTGAAACATCCCCCTGAAAGCGAGTCCCGTCTTTTCACCATTGCCATGGCTGAGACATTTCAGGTTCAGGGCAAGGAAGAGGAGCTCGACGAGGAATGCCCCGTCAAACAGGTGGAGCTGACCGTGCCCAAAACCGACGACCCGACTCAGCCCGTGCTCACGTTCAGAATGTGGGTTCTGGGCGTCGGAGCCTGCGTCATACTCTCTTTCGTTAACCAGTTCTTCTGGTACAGGCAGAACCCCTTGACCATTACGTCCATCTCCGCGCAAATAGCTGTGGTGCCCATCGGCCATCTGATGGCGAGGACGATAACGAAACGCGTCTTCTTCCAGGGGACGAAGTGGGAATTCAGTTTGAACCCCGGGCCTTTCAATATGAAGGAGCACGTCTTGATCACTATTTTTGCAAATTCTGGTGCAGGCACTGTGTATGCCACGCATATCTTGAGTTCCGTCAAGCTTTATTATAAGAGAAAGCTCACCATTCTTCCCGCCTTTTTGGTGATGATGACTACTCAGGTCTGGTACTAGTGATCTTGTGGAGATCTCTGACGACAAAGCTTTCTTTTCTGGGATTTTTTTTTCTCGTTACTTTGTTTATGGTAGCTGTGAATTGGTGATACCAACAGAGTGATATATCATATAGTGCAATCTGAACTCAGTGTTGGGTTCTGGCGAGATGAATTCTATCCAAATCTTTCTTTACCAAAAAAAAAAAATTCTATCCAAAATCTTTAATTTTTTCCGTGACAAGAAGCCGTCTTGATCTACTTCATGACCATAACACATCATATTCTGGAATTTATCATAGGTTCTGGGCTTTGGTTGGGCTGGTCTATTCCGGGAATATCTTGTTGAGCCAGGGGAAATGTGGTGGCCGTACAATCTGGTCCAAGTATCCCTATTCAGGTAGTTATATTCTGTGCGGCATCATATGGAGTGGTGTTCTTTCTGATTGTGTAATGGATTTTTATGAATCGCAGGGCTCTACATGAGAAGGAAAAAAGGCAGAAAGGCAGCTTCACCAGGGACCAATTCTTCGTCATTGCATTGATCACCAGCTTTGCTTACTATGTCCTTCCTGGTTATTTGTTTATGATGTTAACCTCATTTTCTTGGATATGTTGGATCGCTCCTAATTCTGTTCTTGTTCAACAACTTGGCTCTGGCCAAAAGGGCCTTGGAATTGGTTCTGTCGGGTTTGATTGGGCTACCGTTTCATCATACCTTGGGAGTCCATTAGCTAGTCCATGGTTTGCAACTGCGAATGTGGCAGTTGGTTTCTTCCTCGTAATGTATGTCATGACGCCGCTTTCATACTGGTTTGATGTGTACAACGCCAAGACCTTCCCGATTTTTTCCCAGTCTCTCTTCTTGTCAAATGGTACAAAGTATGACATTGCCACGATCGTGAATTCCGAGTTCCATCTTGATAGAGGTGCTTATGCCAGGAATGGTCCAATACATCTCAGCACCTTCTTTGCGATGACTTACGGCCTTGGTTTTGCCACACTTTCGGCTACTGTCGTCCATATTTTCCTCTTCAATGGAAGGTAAATACTATCGAGTATCGGTTTTGTTGCACAGTGCAAGTTGTCACACAGAAAGAGATGGGATTGAAACGTTTGATGGAATATTGACATATCTTGGGATTTATTTGATTGTTTCCGTCTTATGGTTTCTTCATGCCTTGACATTAATTGAACAATATTATCAGCATGAAGATTCCACAATATCCAAGTCCTTTGTTGCTTTTTATAAAGTAAATTTCATGATGATTCTGTTCATTATATATTTTTTAAACCAGGAAAACTTCATTTGTCAACTTGGTAATTTCACTTGTTATCTCAAAAGTTGGTTTAGACTTAATACCCTGTTGTCGTGAGATGGGACAATTGCAATCCAATTGGATTAGTCACATGCTCTTAGAGACTTAGACACTCGGTGTCATTAAAAGGAAAAGAAAAGAAAATCACCTTGGTGGCGATGAGTGCTTGCAGAGTGTTTTTTCCCTTGATCCAATATTAATTTTACTTGCTCTGCCTCTTCTTCATGCAGTGACCTATGGAAGCAAAGTAAAAAAGCCTTTGGAGGGAGTAAAAAAGTGGATGTACACACGAGGCTCATGAAGAGATACAAATCTGTACCCATGTGGTGGTTTCTTGCTATCCTGGTCGTTAACATTGCCTGTATAATTTTTGCTTGTGAGCACTACAAGGAGACTCTTCAATTGCCATGGTGGGGCATATTACTGGCATGTGGCATTGCAATCTTTTTCACCCTGCCGATTGGTATAATTACTGCAACCACAAATCAGGTACGTTACAGAACTTGAAACTCTTCAACGTCTTTTTGTATTTGTATATCATGAACTTGGGCATGACCATCAATACGAACTATGTTTTATTCCAATTGTGAAAATTTCATCCTTGAACTTATGCTCTCCAACTTTTGTGCTCTCCTTGGTAACAGACACCTGGTTTGAACATCATCACTGAATATGTCATTGGTTATATGTACCCGGAGCGCCCTGTTGCAAACATGTGTTTCAAGGTCTACGGATATATAAGCATGAGTCAAGCTCTGACTTTTTTGCAAGACTTCAAGCTGGGCCATTACATGAAGATTCCACCTAGGTCAATGTTCATGGCACAGGTGGGGTTCTTTCATCTCTTGATCAATTTTTTTAGGCTTGGTTACATTTTAAACCCTAAATGGGGATAGATCATTTTGGATTGGAATTTCTGCATGTTAGGTTCAAATATAACAATCAAACGAGGGGGTGGGGGGTTTGAATTGGTCGAAACTTAACTGGATAGAGATTTTTCAGATTCTTTTCCGGCAATTGCCAATTTTAAAACTTCTAAAAACTGCAGATTTTGAAGCTTCTGTAAACAGTCTCGTGAATGCAATAATGAAAGTGGTCAATGCAAGTGCAAGCAATAATGAGGGATAAGGATAGAGAATATCAAGACGAGATTTATAGTGGTGGTTCAGTTTTCCTTTTGCGTAATCCACCCTTCCAGCTCTGGCAGCCCAATTAGGCCATATTTACTAGTATCAGCAAATGTTACAGACTGCTTCCGCAAAAAATTTGTTTCTCCCGCAGTTTATCTTAGGCAAGAATAGTTCCTCTGATAGTGCCCGACAGCAGTATCGATCATTTCTTTCTGTTGATGCCCCACAACAATACTAGAGCTCTCACAACCTCTCCATTATCCCACAGTGGATTTACAAATCCCTTTGTCAAACACTGACAAAAACACAATTCCCTGTGTTTGCGGAACAAAAAGGTTCTTCGAACGCTTTTAATGATACTCTTGTTCTCTCTCATATATACTCAAGTGTGTACAAATGTATAACAAGCGTTGAGAATATTTACAAAGAAACTGTCGACTCTCAGACTAAGAATAACCTGTGGGCAACTACTCAATCGACAGTTTCATAGCTTCGCTTCTCATATATATAGATCTCCAAATCTGAACGTTGAAGATTGAATCAATAGCCATTGCATCAAATTGAGTTTCCTTGAATAATGTAGTTGTGTATATTGTAATCATTGATTCGTCGTCAATCTGATAAATCAAGGTATGTCTTTGCCAAAGTTGGGTCTGCTGTAGCAAAAAACTGTCTATGAGGTGGGTCTTGAATAATTATATTTCCACGAGCTTGATTTATATATGGGAACTTTTATATGACTGATGCAATCTTCTGCATCAGTGATGTAGAACATATATCTTTTAATATGCCCACTTGTGTTTCCTTCCATTTCAATAATGATCACTTGAATGTAACATTTGAAACATGTATCTCCACTTGACATTTCCATAGGTGTAGGTCACTTGTGATAGCATAGACTAGTAAAGGATATTTAACCTGTTATACTTCTTTTACATTCACCCAGAGAACTCATTAAATACTTTATAAGGTTTTGTGATCATCAAAATAATCTAAGGGGTTTCAGAATTAGTTTTTAATTGTCCAATACTTCAAAATATAGCATCAGACTGACTTATGTGCAAGATCTGGGATTTTTCTGGCTAACCCACTATTTCAGTAGAAAATTGAGCAGGTTAACCGTCAAGTCCTCAGTATGTTGATTTCTGTTTCAGGTCGTTGGAACAGTAATATCCGTAATTGTTTACTTGTTGACTGCTTGGTGGCTCATGGAGACTGTCCCAAACCTTTGTGACACATCCTTGCTGCCGCCTGACAGTCCATGGACTTGCCCACCTGATGGTGTTTTCTTTGATGCATCTGTCATTTGGGGTCTTGTCGGGCCCCGTAGAATCTTTGGGGACCTTGGTGAGTACGGAAATGTGAATTGGTTCTTCCTGGGTGGGGCTGTCGCGCCTTTGCTAGTCTGGCTCGCACACAAGGCATTCCCCAATCAAAACTGGATCCGCTTAATCCACATGCCCGTCCTCTTAGGTTCAACAGCGATGATGCCGCCTGCTTCTGCCGTTAATTTCACCTCTTGGATCGTGATCGGCTTCCTCTCTGGATTTGTCGTTTTCCGGTATAGACCGGAATCGTGGAAGCGCTACAATTACGTGCTTTCTGGAGGTCTTGATGCGGGAACCGCATTCATGACGTTGCTGCTGTTTCTCGCTCTGCAGTCAAAGGACATCTCCGTTGACTGGTGGGGAAACAATCCAGAAGGATGTCCCTTGGCCACTTGTCCAACTGCAAAAGGAGTTGCTATAAAGGGGTGCCCCGTCTTCTGATCAAAGCCATTGCTCTCGTGCTTTCTTGCTTGTGTTTCCTCAAACCTGTATATAGTTTCATAAGTCTCTTACTATTATGCGTTTTCTAGATTTATAGGCAGAACAATTTAGGTTGGGTTTTCATTGTTGAAAAAGGTGCACTTTGTCTCCATAGTCATTTGAATGTCTTCCTGTTTTCCTTTCTGAGCCAGTGCGGCATTTGAATTTCCTTAAATGCAAGCGCAGATGAGACGCCTGATAATTCTGAACAAGCGGTCTGCATAAGACTTTGTTCTTTCTTTTCCTCCATTTGCATCTCGATCTCAAGCAAAACAGGCATCAAATGCCTTAAAACCTTGCATGATGCAACCATACAGAGAGAAGATTGTGCACGGGTAAGGTTAAAAATTAGTGAAGACTCCATAGGACATTAACATTAACATGTCTTTGAGCTTTATCAGCCAATTACTCTGATATGCAATGTTCTTTCAGTTTTGTTCCAGAAATGACAGATTACCTCTTCCTCGTGTACTATGGATACGATCATTCGAATTTTGACTTGAGAGTGACATTTGGTCAACAAAAAAAAAAACTCGAAAGTATCAATTTGTGCTAGGGCTCTGCTAGCTGAAACTTCCTCTGTTGAGGATCTAGATTTCTCCTAGCGGCTGTAAGTTGACAGAAAGAGATCGCTAGTTTATTAATTGGAACTATGAGTGTTATCTTTTTTTCTTTTCCTTTTTCTTTCTTATGCAACTTCTGTCGTCGAATAACCGAGCGCAACAAGTGCATGCAAATGCGATGTCGTTTGCACCCAATGTTGTAGATATCTCTTCCTATCTAATTTTCCAATCACTAGCTTCTATTCTTATTCTTGTTTTTCCATTTGCCCTCAAACACAAGATTTTATGTGCACAATATGGTGAGGTACAGTAGATGATAATTTCAAAAAATTGAGAAACCCGATACTGTAGGGATCATAACTTCTCGTCTTTCATTGTTTATATTTGAAGAATATTACTATTCTCATTCATGATGGGCGCATGTGTAATTAATGAGATCGAAAATGGAAAATATAACATATCAAATATCATATTTAACCACCAAGGCTAGCAGCAGTTATATTGCATTCTTGACATTGGATTCACCATGTTGGCTACATTCTAGACCAACAATCGATATTAAAGTTGATTACATTTCTTTTCGATCAACATTAAGAGTGCGTTTGTTTCATTGAAAACTTCAAAATTAAGGAAAATATGGAGAAAAATGGTTAGTTTTCATTTATTTAGTAATTTGGGGAAATCGATGTCTTTCTTTTGAGAATGGGAGGTTGTTTCCCCCCAATTTAAGCTTCTTGTTTTCAGTCCATGAAAAATGTTTTCCATAAATCGATTAGTTTTTCGTGATCCAAACACCGGAAAGTGAGAAAATAATTTTCCAGAAATAATTTTCCTTCCAACAAACGGACCCTAACTTCGTCTTCCAATCTTACCTGGTAATTCAGATGACATAACTTTCTGACAACCTTTGGAACACGCTCAAATGTGGACAACAGTTTCTACGCTTGATGTAATCGTGGTGCTTGATGCCGTTATGCTTTGCTAAGTTGTAGTTATGGCTAAGTTTTATTGCTAAGCGATCTGTTCTAAAGTGATAAGTGGGATGGATGTCTTATATGAACAAAGCAAGTTATTTACTTTTGGAGGGAGATGTATCACCTTAAGAATTCAAAAATGTTAACGTTATCTAGGCTAAAAGCAACCGTAAATGTGGAAGTTGGAAAAACCATCCTTAGACTATGTGAAATTTTGCTTCAACTGGTCAAAGTCTTGTCATAAATCTCGAGAAAAATGACAATAATAGTCCATAAACTTTAGTTCAATGTGCAATATCATTCTTGGCGGTTTAATTCGTTTAATTTGGTCCTTGAACTATTCTCTAAATGTTCAGTGCAATCTTCTTGTTTGATTAAACTAGGGAGAAAGTCACTGTAAGTTCCTAAACTAGTGCGAAATATGCAATCTAGTCCTCAAACTTTCATTTTCTTTAATCTAGTCCCTTAGCTTTCTCTGTAGCAAAGTCAAATCAAATGTTTAATACTATTCGCAAATTTTCATAATTTCAATATTAACTAAATTTTAGAATACTTTTCATTTCAATTCTTTTGCTACATCAACAAAAAATGCGCTATCTTTGTATCATCATATTGGTCTAATATTACTCTAGTTCCATTTAAGTATATTTTACCTTATCTATAATACTAAAAGTAGAGCTTTATTGAGAGTTGTATTGGTATGGTCAAACAATAATTGACATTATAGCGCCATGTACTCAGAGTTGTTATAGATATGACAAACAAGGTGAGGCCTAGATTTGGATAAATGGAGGAACATTGGGCCTTCGACCACCATGGAGCCAACTAGAGGAGGTGGAGGAGCGATCAACATAGGGGGCTAATGATGACTGTGAACTGAACCGATCATAGGAGAATCACAAGCTCGGTTGATCAAGCAAGGTTTGTCCACCATGTTTTTGACCAAATTTTTTGCCCTAAAACTAGACCCTTGGAATGGGGGAGTGGTGAAGTAATATGACCGATCAAGGCATGACGAATAATGGATGAAGACGAGGCATTCAATTTTGAGGAAATCATTCTTCTTACATGAGGAGTCATGGCTGCTGACCATCGAACAAGAGAATTGAGCCGTTGGTGACCATGGTGATAAAAGGGATCTTAGTCAGATGGGAGTTCATTAAGGGCTTAAATCACCAAGTAGTCGTCGGAAATGGAGCAATTAATTGTGATAAGAGAGTCTGTAATTGACTTCAGATGCCAACGATGGTAAAAGATGGACTGGTTGGGTTTCTTGACAACATTCTAAAAATCAAGCTTCACTCCAATTTCCATGGCCGCGCAACAATTAAAAGCATTGTCCTAGAGAGAGCCAAACTATTGAGATGCTCGAAATCATGAACTTACGAAAAATCTAGATTGTGAAGGTCAAATTGATCAAACTACAAATGTACTAAGGGTCTGTTTGGTAACGTTTCTGTTCCTAGGAACAATTTATGTTCAGAAATAGTTTTTTTCTAATTCTAATCCCATGAATATTTTTTGAACAAAAAATGTGTTTGATAACTACACAAAATTTCTATTCCCGGAATAGAAAAAGAATATAAATGCGTTCGGTACAACCTTAAACAATTCTACTCCCAATTTTTTCATTTAATTATAAAATGTGAGTGGAGACTTAACAATTCTTCATGTTTGGATAAAATTGGACTAAAAATATAATTAGAATATATTATGATATAGAATTGGATTACCTTAATACAATTACAAAGAAAATTACTCCCTATAAACAAAGCAAATAGCAGATGGTGATCGAGGAAATTGCAATTTAGGGTTTATGGTTTGGGGTTTAGGTTTTGGAGTTTCGAGGTTTGGGGTTTTAGGATTTGGGGTTTAGGATTTAGTGTTTCAGATTTTGAGTTTAGGGTTTTAGGATTTTGGCTTTTGGGTTTTAGGGATTCGAGTATTGGGGTTTGGGTGTAGGATTTAGAGTTTAAGGTTTTAGAGTTTAGTGTTTGGGGTATGGGATTTGGAGGTAGGGGGTTTTGCGGCTTAGGATTTTAGGATTTGGGGTTTAGTGTTTTGGGTATTGGGTTTTAGGGTTTGTGGTTTAGGGATAGTGTTTTAAGATTTAGGGTTTAGGTATTGAGATTTAGGATTTAGGGTTTTAGGGTTCAGGAATAGATTTGGAACATAATCAAGAAGCAGCTTTTTTTACTTCTTGATTCTATTCCAAATCTATTCCCTGGCTGCTTTTTTGTTATGAGAAACAAAAAATTGACCGACGTTATTAAACGGATTTCTGTTCTTTTTTTTGTTCCAAGAAACAAAATAACAGAAAATTAGAGAATCTAGAGCGTTACCAACCATGCCTAAACTGTCCTAACCTAGGTGAAATAGGAGGATTGACCTACATTGTGCCATTATGAATTTATGATGAGTGACAGACTTTACACGGACACGAAAAAGACCCGTCCACATAACTCAGCTAATCGTTGCAAATTAGAATAGGCTCAAACTTAGACTTCCATGAAAAATAATTGTGTGCATGAAGCTTGATAGAGACGAGATTTGTGATGTTGTGAACAACTAGAGACAATGAGGTTGAGTGTAGGACCGTAATATGAAAACTAGGAATTGGAGCAGCAGGGAAGAGGGAAGAAGAGGTGGAATTGGGCGTAGTTTTGGGGAGATGGATAATTGAGATTTAGGAAACATAAGAGAATGGTTAAAGAGGTGGTGGAGAAGAAGAAAAACTGGAGATGCATCCGAATGTTGAGATAGAAATATGAGTAAAGGAAGTTCTGAGTTGTGGGGCAGAGATATTGAGGAACTTAATGTATTCTTGCTCCGATAACATGTGAATCTTTAAAGTCAGAGATAAAATAAAGATAGAGTGCTTATGGTGGTTTGGCTCAAATTAGGATTACGTGATAATATATACACAAGAGTGATTATAGTCAAGATACAGATAGAAACATAATCACATAGAGACCTCATAATACGTATCAATTACAAATTAATAATATTTCCATGAAACATCAGTTCCATTCTAGGGTTGCTTTTCAAGAAAAGAACACATACTTGCCAATTCTTCATAAATGGTTGATTCTATCTATCTCATAATGTGCCGATTTACCCAAGATCCTGCACTTTCTTGGCTGCTCGTAGATTGATTGGTTGGGCGGTGGCTGAGCGGACTGCCCAATGTCAACTGGACAAGGAGAGACACTCCTCTCATCGATCACGTGCGTAAAGAGTTCCAACTCCAAATCCCAGAACGAAGCACACGAGGACGAGATCTATGTTAGATCCACTGTTTCTCAGGATAATAACTTTATGAATTAATCCATACACACACTATTTCTTGCGGGTCCACCCATGATGTTCATCTTGCTGTTCTTTAGGTCAATCTTTGTTCCACCCAAAGATTCCCAGAAGAGTGCATGCTCGTAGCCCAATTCATGCGCTTCTTGAAGCTGCAAGTACCTCCCGGTTGAAATTAAGCAACATATGTGTTGTTAGTCTGCTGATGATATAAGAATGCATGTAATAACATGTGTAGTTCTTTGGTATGAGTATAGCAAAGAGTATGCAGATTAACTTGACCTCCTCCATTTTCTCCACACTTCTTCATCCTGCAACATGTCGAATCAAGGGGTGATTATGTGGTAATAGCTCACATGATGAACAGCGATAAGTGAGAACGATATGTTGGCTAAACTCGTTCTACGGATGATACCTATGCAGCTTTTATAGCATTGCATAAATAAGTATGTACGCAAGTATACAGATGGAGTGATTCATAATGGACAGTCTGAAAAGCAAAAGATTATTGACTGATGCAATATATGAACAGTAGTGTAGCCAGCAGATCTCAAGAATCAACTCAGACACCCATCCTTGGAAAGAACACATTGCAAGATATCAACGAACTTTGAAAGGAAAAAAAGAGGGCTTCCATATGCAAAAACACGAAACTTGTTACATACATTTATCCACAGATCTGAGAGAAGCTTCCCAAACAAACGGAGTCTCTCCTTGCGGAAGATGTCTGATGTATTTAGGAGAAGAACAAGCATATATGAGCTAAGTATTCCTCATAGGAGCACAAAAGAACTGAAAAAAACGCAGACCCATCAAGATCTGGCGCTTAAGGAAGGAAAACAAGGAAATGGACCAGACAAATTCCGACAATTGCTAGGGCGAGATTCAAAAGAACATAACATGATGAGAGGTCTCTACATCTCAGAAAGAACAAAAAGGAAAGAATAACTAGGAAAAGAAGCATACAAGAGTGATATTGATTCGGCTCGTCTTGAAGATATTACATAGCTAACAGTAAGCACGAAACGCAGAAAGATGAGCCGGACCAATATCACGCCATGTCTACTTCTCCCATCAACCTCCACTTGCTCTTCTTCTTCTTCTACTTCAGTAGAGAGAGAAGAGAAGCTATTTAGGGCCTGGGTTTTTCTGTTGCAACTTCTTCTCCCTTTTATAGCGTGGAAATGGAATATCATCAAGGGTTTTAACGCTCCCTCAGAAAGGAATACGGATAAAGTAGAGGCTTGTAACGTGGAAATTGATCAACCAAATTGATATCTATATACATTGATGATCTCTCGTTAAGTATCAAACGTTGCCCATATGTAATTTGGCACATCATTCTGCTGCACTGATTGGATCAACAAATTTAGTAGCCGAGATAAGTTATTCGCAAAATTCCATTTATAAATCGATGCGGTAAACTTTTGTTCGGTTTTGAAAACGACTTACTCATCTTAATAGTTATTATCTTAATAGTTCACATCAATCCATCTTAAACCATATTTTATATTCCGAAGGTCACTATTGTTTTGATCAGGCATGTGGAACATGTAGATAAATTACGGTCCACCAATAGCGAATCCAGCGAGCAATGCCATCCAGTTTGCCACCTCTTTATTTTAAACCCTAGGGCAGGATTCTTGCAGATTTCATGATTATAATATGGCCACTTGATGCATAGTACATAGATACCTCCTCCATCCATTAATGTCGGGGCGATTCTTCTAAAATGCCGGCATCACAATTACGGCCCAGGCATGAGAGGATAATTAGCTTTATAAGATTGAAATATTTTCCCAATCAATCCTCCATCATATTATTTGAATTTTTTTTTGGTGATAAAATGTCAGGTCGTTACAGTTTTCAAGAGTCGATAATTCAGTAATTACTTGGTCCAAATTACATGGATGGATAAAATTTTTCTTAAAATATAAAGTAAATGTTTCAAGTTCTCAATTGGATAATCTCATCCATGATTTTGTTGAACTATGAATATGCTTTTGTTTTCCGACGATGATCCATCTACTAAGTATGCAGTTTTGAACGACATGGACATTAATTAAATTTTCGATTTTCATCATTTACACTCACAGAAGCTAACACTTTTTCTTTTAAATCTGCCATTTGGTTCTAAATCCTGTTATAGCCTCAAACAAAACCCGTCTTGGGAAAGTGAATTTCGTCCTGCCTATTACCGATAACTTGCCTACATGAAAACGTGCTTCATTTGTAAGGAAACAAAAGGCACATTAGTGGGGGAGAACAAAAGCCTATGGTCCCCCGTAATTTAAGCCCCAAATTATGATTGGTGACTTGTCTCGAAAGGAGGAGGGGACAAGACATAAAGCCGAAGACAGGATAACTTAAACATAGTTTTGTCCGTGCATTCTCCTCTTGCTCCAATTAGAGATTTTAATTATTTCTTGAAATTATCGTTAACGAGTGCCCCCGAGACTTTAATACAACCCGACTGGTTAGAATAAATTTAGTTTGAGATGTCGGAAAAAGAATAAATCGTAATAACAAGTGCCAACAAGTGCTTCGAAAACACGCATCGATGAATTCATTTTAAAACACTAAATGGTGTGGCCGGCGGCCCTAAAGCCTCTCTGGTGGTTTATCAAAAACCCCAGAGAAAATCTAGGGGCCCAAGTCTAAAAGGCAAGAGAATCTAATCCTTTTTGCATCGTAGGGAACTGCCAACGGATCCTCTTTTCCTTCTTCGTTCATTTGAGTGGCTCGTTGAGTAAGAGTGCGAGTCAATTAATCGGTCGTCGCAAGTGATTCCAAAGTAGGCCAAAACAGCAGACATGTACATCTTTATCGATATGTGTCGAATTCCCACGATTCTGAATAGATATGATGCCGTCTCATGCCTGTTTTTCCAACACGTGCCAGTCGTCTTCTTTACCGGTATTTTAAAGATTAGCACTAGAGATGGATCTCGAATATGAAGTTATCAGATCGAACCGTTCAAATATACAGGCTGCAACTATCTCCTTTTACGATCGTTTGTTAAATACACACACTGAAGTGCATCATTAAAGCAGTCAAAAAACTTCAGTTAGCAGTAGAATTTGGACATGGGGCAATGATATCAAACCAGATCATTCAAATTTAAAACGATTGATTGGTCGGCGGCATTATTCCAAAATGTTCTGCCCCTCTCATTGCCGGTAGCTTGTTTGTAAAACAAATCAAGAGGTGCGTTGTCTCTTAAAAGAAATAAAGTGTGTGACGGTTACTTTTAATACCGGCGATTATTTTTTTTGCTAATAGTTATTGGGCGGACTTTGAAAGGTTGCATCTAAGCTATAAACTTCAGAAGTAAATTTTTTTTTTTAAAAAGGTCATTTTTTTATTTAGTTTCAGTTTATATTTTAAAATAGTAAATCTGTTCAGAATGCAATGTTGAAGAGGAAAGATCATATATGTTCAAACAAGGTTATAAATTCGACCTTTTAGGGTTTTTTTTTATTACTTTACTAACATCTCGGTTTTCCTTTCTAAAAGAATACAACCAATGTTTTTTATTGTTTCCCTATTAAGAGTTCTTGAAATGTACCATAATTGATATATGATATTTTCATTCGAGACTTTATTGTATCCTGTGAAATTTTTGCAAATAACCATTAACAACGTTGTGGGACAAATAATTCTTTAAATACAGTGTATTCTTCATACCTCAAAATTTGATATTCTTCCCAATTGATTTTTTCCCAACACTAATGACACGAGATGCCGTGTTAGTTTTAGAGCGAGATGTCCAAAGTTTCGATCCCTCGCATCACTTCATAGTAGTCAATGTTTGTGGATTTTCCTTTCTCAGGTGCCTTGAGTCTCTACGAATTCCGTCATTCACACAGACTTGAAGTTGCCAACAACATGCTCTCAGTCATTCTACGACAGCTTTTGCATGAGGAGAAGTGTGTACAAAACACAATTCATGGCATGCTTTACAATCTAATACACATACTCATCTAACCCGAAAAATAATTTAAGCTTGTAGATAAATTGATTCGCATGTGAGATCCAAAGTTTCGATTCTTAAGGCCCCGTTAATAAATTATTGGTTATTTGTTCATCATTTTGCTCATTCTTCAACTCCAATTAAGTGCATTCTAAATTTACGGTTCCATTCCAATTTACACATAAAAAAGGGAGTCTTCAAACTATAGTGGTCATATCTCAGTTGCATCATCTCTTGGGGAAGTCCATCTTCCTCTCCCTTCGGTTAAGTCTGAGCTCCCTTCGGAAGGTGGGGTTGGCAAGTTCCTTCGGCTGAGATATCACCTCGACAGGCTATGGTCGGTCTTCCCCTTATATTCTCAGACTTCTTGCTTTTGTACTTGTCTGACCCCGACCTCTGTCCATGGAGTGGAATCTTCTTTCGGTGTTGTCCCATCGAGCTGTGCTCTCTTTTTCATGCTCGCTTCGGTGCTATGTTGGTAATGCCCTTATATAACCTTCTGTGTTAGCACAGTTTTTCTTTCTACCATGTCATATTTTTAATCAAAATGAGGACATCCTGTATGATGTGTGTCTGTTTATTCTTCTAGTTAAAACCTGATCGATCTAGCTTCACCTAATTCTTACGGGTATGTGTTTGCTTTAGCTATGTAGCACTTATCCTTTACTTCTAGACGACCTGTATAGGGATGCCAAGTCAATATTCAAAACCTTGAGGATGTTTACACTCAACTAATAGAAGATGAGATTGATTGCTTGCAGATATCTCATTGTTTTCAACATGTATGTTTCCTTTGTTGATCCGGCCTTCAATTGTTTACTTGAGTTTCAATTCAATACCATTAGTAATATATATTACACTACCTCAATTTAGGCTGAAGAAGGAAGGTTTTGTTTCATGTCCGCTCTACTTGCCCTTTTTGTCCAAAAGAGACGGATCCAAAGGTTTTTCCCAAGTCAGAGAATTTTCCTTGCTGTCTTTCTTTCAATGAGTCCTAACTTTCTTCTGTTCTGATTAATCTTATGAATCAGTAATCGTATCGAATAACAGGTAAGAGGCTTTGTGAAAGTTAAATTTCTTGATTCCTTCCTTGAACTGCATTGGAATAATTCCTCCAATCCTTCCTCCAAAATGAAAGCAAAAGCTAGTCTTGGCCCGGAGAATTGATTGAAGCCTCTACTTTTATTTCAATAAGGAACGCGGGCAAGGAATTCAATCCAGGGATCTCGTGAGTCCCAACATCGGCTAGACCTTTCCAACTCTGGTTCATTTGCGAATAGCAAAAAGAGAAGATTCTATGAGATTTTGGTGGGACCACAACCAACTGTTCTAAAAGTTTAAGCTGTTAGATGAAGGCGTGGTTTATTATTTAATTACTTTAACACTCCTCCGCAAGCTTAGTCTAGTCTTTTTTGAACTAAGTGTGGAAATATTTAATTGGGGAGGCAAATGAAACCTGGAAAGATTTGAACTCAGGACCTCCTGCTATGCTACCGTATGAGATTTTGGTAGGACTACAACCAACTGTTCTAAAAGGTTAAACTATTAGATAAATGCGTGATTTATTATTTAATTACTCTAATGGATCCAATCCTATTTTCTCAAAAGACTTATTCGGGTGCGGTGAAAACACCATAGATTCGTGAGGGGGGGGGGGGCATCTTTGATAAGGAAGTAAAGGGAAGAATATAAATTGAATGACAACTCCGATCCGATGGCTGTTCTCCACTAACCACGAGGATATAGGTCGTCTTCAGTGTCATTGCTGGAGTGAGGGCACATGCTTCTCAGTATCATATCGTATGGAATTAGCAAGACTTGGTGATCAAATTTTTTGGGGAATATTATCAACTTTATAATGTTTTAATAACGGCGAATGCTTTTTTAATGAACTTTTCTATGGTTATGCCAGTGATGATATGTGGATCTGATATTTGATCTGTTCTGATTTTGATAGGTGCACCGAACATAGATTTCCCACACCTAAATAACATCTAATTTTCCTTTGTTGCCACCAATTCTCCTGCTCCTATTAAGCCTAGCCTTAGCAAAAGCTAATCTTCCTTAAGTTGGACGGTCTATCCGCCCTTAAGCAGTCTTACTAGCCATTCCAGAGGAGCAGTTGATTCAGCAATTTCTAATCTTCCTTATAAGCAGAACATTGATCTAGTAGCAATAATAAAAGCAGGATAAAATACTAAGTAAGGAAAAATGCGGCAATCTATCTAATCAAGTTAAGAGGAATGCAATTGAAGTTCCTTCATAAGCCCCGGACAGCTAGTGGGAAATATGTCTAGTCCGTCTATCCCAAGTTTCCCGAGCCAAGCAATATGTTCGATCCAACAAGCAAATTAGATCTAGCCAAGTCAACTCGAGTGAGAAACTAAGTCTCCCTAGTTGGATAGTAGATACGATGTTAAACACATATATCTTTATTCCATAGGAGTAAGCCTATTCAGAAAAGCAAAGAAAAGGTCAATGATCGATCTATAAAGATCTTATCATATGATAAAGCTATTTCTAGGTGGTCTCACTCCCCTCGAGTAAGAAGATAAGGGATTCGATGGCACCAAGAGCTTATCAAATAGATCTCCTTTGACAGTCGAGCAAATAGGGTCCTTCAAATGAGTTTGAAGTAGACACTTTGGGCGAGAGTCAACTTTTGAAAGGAAGCAATGGGCTCGCTATCAAGCGATCCAATGAGAAAGCAAGAAAGCTTACACTTAAGCTCTTTTGGAAAGCTAGAATTAAGTTCCTTTGCTTCGCCCTTTGTAGATAGGTCCGTCGGAAAAGGCTGCTAGCTCTACTTGTTCTTGTCACCCTTCCGGTGATGATTGGTATATGTACCGGTCTAACCAGCAAACATGCGAGACTTTTTATCCTAATGTTATTTTGTTTAACAGCTTAAACTTATGTGGGTTGACACCCCGATCGTAATTTCGTAAGAGTTCTGCACCTTCGTTAGAACTACGGTCCATATGTATGATGCATCACTAGAAGATTCGCGCTAGGCAATCACATCTACATGTACCTATCGTGATACTACATGTTCGAAAGAGGGGAATTCCGGAAGAAAGCAATGTTACAGCGGTCACTCCACTTGATTAAATTTACAGCAAAAGTCTATGTGACGTATAACTAGTTTTATGCGACAAATCTCAACACTGATGAGTACGATCTTCAGTGTTCGTCCATGAAGCAACTCTTCCCTACAATTCTCGTATCCCTGGCCATGTGGAGAACATTGAAAAAGTGTGCATTTCTCAATTACTAGTAGCCTTTTCGGATAAATAAAATAATTGTCCAATCAGTCGTAAACCTGTTGTACGGATGCTAATTCAATCATAAACTTTTTAATTTTGCCAATTTAATCATAAACCGTTACACGAAATGCCAATGTAGCCCTTCCGGCCAATTTTCGTAGGAAATTGTTGGCATGACAGCATACCACATAAAATGGTCGGCGATGATTAGACCTGCACATTGGTGATTTCCGACAAAAATTGACCTGAAGGATTACATTGAAATTCTGCGCAAAAGTTTAAGACTAAATCGACAGAATTGAAAAGTGTATGATTGAATTGGTATCTGTACGATAGATTTATGACTGATCGGGTAATTTTCCCACGGATAATTTATAAGTTATTACGTGGAAAGTTTACTTCTATAGATTATAAGAAATTACTTATATCTTCACGTGTTTGTAAGTTTTCATACAAAGAAAAAGAAGTAAGTTTCGGGGCCAGTTTGCTTGCTCTAAATCAAACGCAAAAGACGCCTTTTTTCCGTCATTTGGGTAATTATCTAAATTAATAGAATTAATACCACGAAAAATCCTAAACTTGTACATTTGTGATAATTTTACCTCGAATTATTTTTTTGACCACAAAAAACCTCAAACTGGTACACATGTGACAAATTTATCCTAAACTATTTTTTTGATCACAAAAAATCTCAAACTGGTACACTTGCGACAATTTTACTCCGAACTATTTCTTTGACCACAAAAAACCCCACACCGGTACACCTATAACAATTTTACCCCTGAACTAATTTTTTTACCACTAAAAATCCCAAACTGGTACGTTTGTGATAAATTTACCCTCTGTTAGTGTCCGTTAAATTATATTAATATCACAAAAAATCACAAATTGGTAAACTTGTGACAAACAGAGGGGTAAAACCCAAAATCGGTACATATGTCAATTAGCACGTGTCATTAAACTTAGCAATTTGATAGTAAAATTTAATGAAAATTAATTAATGGTAAATTTGTCACGGGTGTACCAGTTTAGGATTTTTGGTGGCCAAAAAATAAGTTTGGGGGTAAAATTGTCACAGGTAAACCAGTTTGGGATTTTTGATGGTCAAAAAAATAGTTCGGGATAAAATTGTCACAGATATACCAGTTTAAGGTTTTTTGTGGTCAAAAAAATAATTTGGGGTAAATTTGTCACAAGTGTATCAGTTTAAAGTTTTTCGTGATATTAACCCAAATTAATGAAAATTCCATCGTCTATTTAAAATCAAAAGTGCAAGATTTTAACCAAGTAAAAAGTAAAAATCAATCCAAACATGCGTTAGGCATTGATAGCATAAAGAGATTATAACAAACTCTTTAGCGTGTAAAAAAAAAGAAAGAAAGAAAGAAGTATCCCGCCTTGACTATTATCGATTTGATGATTGTTAAGATATATATATATATATATTTTATGATTTTAACCTTCATATCAAATATAACTAAGACTGCCTATGAAAAGAAATTCACAAATGTATGCTAGTATGCCATTCAAATTAGCATTTCATGTGAATTTTTTCTTCTTTCCGGTTTTCTTACCTCCCGCTTTTTGGCGGGTACTTCGCCCGTCCACGAAGCTTTTCAAGTTTCGCGGTAAGAAAAGGGACCTCACGGTGCTCATCTATGCCGCACGCGCTAGAGTACAATTTAGGTCCTACTCGCGATCCCCAACGAACAGCGAGCCGCTCCATTCCACCTTGTAAGAGACTTATAAAAAAAAAACGGCGAAGTCACCAAAAACTCTAAATTATATCAATCTTGACACAAAAAATTTTAAGCTTTTACTTGTACGAAGCATTTACCTTCTTCTATCAAAGTTATGTCAATGGAACGTTATAAAGTAAATAATGTTGCCATGACGTCACGCGGCTTAAGTGAAATAACAAAAACATTATTTAGTTGAAAAATGTACTATCGAAGTTTTGATGGAAGAGAATAAATGTGTCATATGGGTATAAATTTGAAGTTTAGAGTAAATGCTGTCACAATAAACATAGTTTGAAATTTTTGATATCATAAAAAAAAAAGTGCGAGTAAATGTGACACAATATAATTTAGGGTTTTTGTGATTTCTTTTTTTTTTTAAAGGAGAGACCCAAAAAAGGGCAGAAGCTTTACGGGTAGAGCGAGTACCAGTTCGTGAACTACTCGAGCGATGCGGGGTTAGTACCGCGACACGTCAAACGTTTCGGAATGTTCCGAGTGGGGGAAGACGCTGATGCGAAGCCCTGCCCACCTAAGAAAGCATCGCGACAACCTCATCATCATCATCATCGTGTCGTCATCTCTCTCTCTCTCTCTCTTTCTCTTACACGCGCACGCGCACACGCACACTCTCGATCTTGACTTTTGCCCCAGAAGGCCATTCGAGAGGGAGGGAGGCTCGTGGGCATTGGGGAAGCTCTTGTTCAATGGAGAGATTGCCGGAGGAGCTCTGTTCCAAGATATTCTGCTTGTTGGATCACCAGAACCTCGCCACTGCTCTTCAAGGTAGGTCGGTCGGTCGATTCCCGGATTCCTGGATTTTGTCGCGTCCAAGTTCAAAATTTGGAATTTGATGGGTCTTCTGTAGTGTCTGGTCTGAGTTGGGTTCTGCTGGTTCCTCGCGAATCAGGGTACTTTGCAATATGTTGACTGCTCGCTGGAATTCTGGCAGACTAAATCGAGATTTGTCTTTTATCATCGGTTTACTAAATTTCTATTGAGATTCCGATAGGGGAGGGCGGAATGTGTTCGTTGTTGAATGTGAGCGCTTTTCAAAGGCTTGATTGGTTGATGAGGAGCTCGCATCTCGTGCAATTCAGTTGAGGTGATTACAATCGGAGACGGTTGGTCTTCACTTCAGTGAGATTTGATTAGAATTCTGTGGGGGGGGGGGGGGGGGGGGTGGTTGGCCCCCATTGTTTCGAATTTAATGAGAGAAAGATACAACTCGTGGTCGCAATGTAGTTCAGATCTGCCTGAGAGGGAAACAGTCCGTTTTGGTGCGGTCGGATCGTTTTATTGACTTTGTACTGAATAAAGCTTTTGATGTTTCCCTTTACATGTAAAATGTTTTGATATTGTTTCCTAAGTTCACTTCAAAATTGTTCTTTTTCCGCGAGGAGAACGAGCGCAACTGTCTTATGCTTAATAAAGTTTGGTAGGACTGTGCTTGATTTTGCTGATGATAGGTGATCGTGGATGCATCCGTGGAGGCAGTACTTAAATGCAGCAAAGTAGATGACTGGCAAAATAATGAAATTTGTGATGATTTCTCTAGATCGAATCTATGAAACCTTTAGATGCATTGCATATCTGCTCCTTGACATGATCTATCGCAATGGTGATGTAGGAAGATGGATTTAGATGAAAAATTTGCCCTGGCTGAAAAAGTGGCTGCCTAGTGACATTGGTGTATATATAGCAGGCAATACTGGATAACTTGAAACTTCAGAAAGTATATTCCAACTTAGGGTGGGATGAATGCAAATGGACTAGCTTTTGATAATCGAGGGGCAAATGAGATTCTACACAAGAATATATAGTTGTTTGTGAACTGTTAGATCTTTGCTTTAGCTCAATTTTGCTTCTACAAGTTCAGTTAAGATGACGAAATTGGTGATTAACAGTTTGCAGAAAGTGGAAAGTCTTGGCCTCAGCCAACACCCTTTGGAGTGATTTGTTCAAAGAGAGATGGGGAGAAGATCGTGCTGCATTCTATGATCCTGCCAACTCAAAGTCCTGGAAAGAGGTGTATGAGGTGCAGGACCGTTGTGACCGTGTCGGACTGTAAGTTTGATCTTTCTGATTTGTATGGCGATCTTTTCAAATTCATTTCTTTCTATTAATGCACCTCCAAAAATCATTTATTTGAGACAAATTAGACATATCAGTCATTGGAGTTTCTTCCCTTCCATCATGTAGAGTTGCTAACAGAAAAAAGTTCTCCAGAAGATCTGCTTCTGCTTCATATGGTGGCATTGAATACCCAACTCCGTTGATGATTTCAGGGGACTAAAGATAATCAGGGAGGGCGGTGAATACTTTATTGTCCACCAAGGTGAAATTCAACATCATCTAGGTTCAAGAACCCCTTGCCCTTCGGGTTCTAAAAGGCATCAAAATGGGGATGAATTGAGGCACGAGGAGACATGCTGCCGAAGCCGAGGTATTCTTGACAGGATCCTCTTCTTCATTGGGGACTTGGAAGTGGCTTCCACGGATGCAAAACGTCATCGGGTGCTATAATGGCATCTATGTTCATATGTTTATAACATTATCCTGTTTGTTGTATGTAAGCCTTCATGTAGAATCTGCACATTTTGATTTATAATCGAGGAGGGCCCTCTCGTGTTGTGTATTCATCGCCTGATGTAGAATGGCCTATGCAGATTTGTGTTTATCTTGCGGTTCATTTCAAACTGAAGCAATTTATCAATTCTAGTTCATTCTGTACTTAGAAAAATGGTTCTTTCAATAACTTCAACCTTTTCCCAACCCTGTTTCCATAAATAAATTTAGACTCGTGATTTATAAGCTACTTGAGCAGTCAACTCCAAAAAAGTGACTCCGGACATGTCGTGTGTACAATTCACGCTTGATAAACGGATCGTTATGCATCATGTATAGTGCGTCACTGGTCAATGTTTTAGAATTAAAAGAACAGATTTCCTTGTTTCAATGAAGATACTGAAATAGTATTGGGTTGAGTCCCCATAATATTATCGGACGGATCTGGCCGAGGATTTTAGCTCATACGAACTATATGTATCAACATAGTTAGGGACTCCGGATCCGTATTTAATGCAAGTAAATCACCGACATCAGTCGATTATTCTAGACTAGACTACTTCAGCTGAAACTCAAGAAGAGGAATGAATTCGCTTTCACCTACACACCCGCTTCTGTCTAATTTGATCTGTTCAACTCGATTCGGCCCTTAAAGATTGTCTTTGCGAGTTGATCGGAAAACATTACAGCTGCATGAAGTGAACCGAAAGGAAAGGAAAGGAAAGTTATGCAACAAAAGTGCATGAAACTTGACAGATTTTCCTTAGGAATAAGCAATGGCTCGAGAGCCACATAGATAGATCTCTGTATGAATGTAGTGACATATAAAACTCTGACGAGCCAATGTGAATCCATGTCCGAAAGAACATATGTAAAAGATACATTTAGGTGCGCGTAGCAACAGATACCACTTTTAGGCTGAGAAACAAAAGAATGACAAATGGAACTACTACATAACCGGAGACTCCTTTTAAAGAAGGGAAAAACCAAAAGAAAAATGAAAAGCTAAAGTAGATTCGATTGTAATCTAGTCTCGCACTCGATTGCCCACTGGAAGGAGGTCAATAGCCATTTAAAGATCTCCAGTGTTCCCCGTCTTCTCATCTCCTTTTTTTTGTTTCTGCTTTATTTCCATATCTTCTAATCTTCATACAAAAAAGAAAAAGCTCATACATCTGCTATCCAGCACAAACTGCGACGTCATGCGCAGTTAAATAACTTGCTGTTTTGCAACTTTCCGAGACTTTCCCGTATTCGTCAGCACAAACAATAATCATATATTCAAGGGCTCAGTTTCTGGGTCCCTTTCCTTCGCCAGTTCCCTGTCTTCTGTCTCTGTTGACACAACAAGTACTTCCAAGTCATTGAAAGCAGGATATGGACAGGAGATGAACGAGAAACAGACTGAATTACAACATATTTAGGGATTCAAGTTCAGATGTATGCACGTGTGGTTCTGGACCAGAGGCAAAGATTTTACTCACTCGGCTTATCTGCAATGACCAAGAGCCGCCTCTGCAAGAGGGAAGCCACAAAGAGGAAAATAGAGCACATGCCAAACATCACAGTGATAGGGAAAGCATCGACCTTCAAACACGATTCATGAAAACTTTGAGTTAGTTCTAGGAGGGGGTGACACTACTACTAGATAGCTCGACATGCACTGGCCTCAGATTTCGGTAGTTCACCGATCTTGATTAAATAAAGACAGCAACTTACATTGTACAGCACTACGCAGACAAAGATATTAAGAGGAATCCGGAAGAAGTTCATGATGGTGCTTCTGGCCTCCTCCGGGATATACTGGGACCTCATCTTCATGATGGACGGCCAGAAAATGCCAACACAAGCCTCAAAAGTGCAAAAGCCAAGAAGCTGGAGACAACCTGAAAATGAAATACCTCCGCCTTTGACCTTAGCAGGCGTCACAAACATCTGTTCCAAATCAACAAAGTCAAAATGGGAGTATATCTCCATGTACAAACACAGATATAAACATACAAAAAGCTGTCACAAGATTCATGCAAGAACGTGCACATGCTTGTGCATGCTCACACACTCACACATACACATACAAACATAGAGAGAGAGAGAGAGAGAGAGAGAGAGAGAGGGAGAGTTACAGTGGTTAAGATGGGGAGCAGGAGAGCGGCAGAAGATATAACAAAAACAATCTGCATGTAACTTTCAACTCTGGGTGATGTGCGAGCCATCAATCGGGAGGCAAGAGAGCTACCCAGCATGGAAGCCAACATGAAGGTAGCAAAAATGAAACCATGGGGAATCTCCTCCCCATTTGGGCTCAAAGCAGGAGTCCACAGAAAAACAAATGTATACATTGAACCTTCAAAAAGCGATTGAATTGCGCCCAGCAAAGCGATTTTCTCATCTGACCATAAAACAGAATTTCAAGGTTAAAAATAAAAACAGATCAGTGCAGCGCGACATAAGCAACTGAAGAACATTTGAAACAAACATGTACGCAGAGGTGACAACTATGAGCATTGCACGTGTCAATATGGCAATCTACAAAATAATAACTGGTTTTTGAGAGAGAATGAGAACCACAGAAAGATATCTGAGATTCATTGAAAAAGTAAGATCAGGCATCTACCAGAAGCAATGGCTGTGGCCGCCCCCTTGAACTGAGTGAGCAAGTCCTTATTCTCTGAAGGATCTCCATAATTCTCAGTCCACGAAGACAGAATAACTGCCATGCCGATAGCTAAAAAGCATGAAGCAGCATCGAACGGTGCCACAGGCCCGAGAGAAAGTGTATCAACAAGTATATTTCCAAATAACCCAGATAGGATAGCAACAAGGCCATTGCCAAGAAAAATTGCCTTCGAGAATGTTATAGACAGCCATTGTTGTTCAAAACCCCTCTGCGCAGATTGTGGGAGAGGACATTAGTATGAGAATTCTTGAATTCCTATAATCCAGTAATAAGAATAACTACAGGAAAAAACTGCACCATCTCATCAATATTATATTCAGGGGAATCGACTCAGCAATGTTTTGACGTATGAAACCACAGGAGCAAATTCTCAAGGGTGGAATGGATCAGTCTATGAATGGAGACAGCTAGAAATATATGTGAATTCACTATCTCATCCTCCCACCGGCATACACATGCCGAACAGACGCGGATATATAATATATTCAGGGGAATCGACTCAAAGTGTTTGGACATCCTAAAACCACAGGAGCAAACTCTCAAGGGTGGAATGAATCAGGCTATAAATGGAAACTGCTAGAGAAATATGGTGAACTCACGATCTCATCCTCACACCAAAGGCATATGCTTGCCAAATAGATGCAAATAGATGAACAGGTTTCAAGTGTACATATGTATTCTTAACTTTTGGAAATTCTACCTCTTCGCACAAACCTTGAGCCAGACAAGACAGTAAATGCAAAGTATCTAAAGCATGTTTGACAGAAATTGTGTCAGCCCTAAAGAGAAAGTACGAAAACAAGGAAGTTCTAGTTCAGATGAAACCGAATAACGTGCTTCGTTCTACTTGGCCTAAATGATCCTAAGGGCAACAAACTCCAGTTCATTTGACTTAATGTCTCCAAATGACTTAACTATTAGAACAGGAAAATGGGTAAACTATGTTCCCATCTCATCAAATGAAAATAAACTTCCCAGGAAGCCATCTAAGGAAAGTATGAGGATAGCAGCTTGTTACTGCGTTTACTCCTTAATGATTAGGAGTTACAGGGTTAAAAGTTTCAAAATGCATAATAACTGTCAATGAGTAGAACTGGTGGTATTCAGAGACAAAAGTTTCCCAACGACCAACTTTCATGCATCTGTATTATCCAACAGAGAATGAATTTATCCAGCTTTGTACAAAATTTTTCAGCATTACAATTTATTCAATCATCTGAGAAAAACCAAACAAAAGAAAAGTAAGGGAATAGCCGCCCATCTCTTACCTTATTGTGTTCAGCAACAAGCCAGGACTCAAATGCTGAGAACAATAGAGAAGTGGCAATACCTCCTAATACACGGCCCAGCATCAGTACTTTGTAGTGAGGAGAATGCTTGGTGATGCAGCTCAGTATGTAAGTGATACAATAAGTCACACACGCCCTCTTCCGACCCCTAATTAAGTGCAAAAAGGATCAGTCGACCACGAAAGAATTTCCCGAATAGTGGAAAGGTATGCAAAAACAGCACGTGGCGGAAGCCTCACTGTTTGTCTGCCAGGGATCCGACAATTGTCCCGAACAACATGGAGGAGCCAAAACCAGCAATAAAGAGTTGTCCTATATCTCCTTTTCCGTAGCCATACTGACTGTAAAGGTAGTAGACATAAGGGCCCTGCAACCAATCACCGGCTTTCGCCATGAAGAACACAGACCGTCAGATGAAGAGTCGCAAAGCGCGTCTCAACTTCTAAAAAATACGTTTCTCCGCAGAGTTCGCCAAATAAGCAGCTGATCTCGAAGGAAAACTACAGATCCGTCCTTGACGGTCTCGTGAGATAATGCATTCCTCTCTACGGATTAACGTACGGAATGTCTAATGATCTAGATGCCCCTAGAGCAGAAACAGGGTAGGCCGGGGAGAACGCGCCGACATCAAACAAAGACAAATATGCAGGCATACGAGCACAATGGCCAAAAAGCGAAATCGATCTCGATAATGCAACTGAGCTGTAGTCCTACACAATCGAGCATCACTAATGACAGCAGATTCGATTCCGATATTTCCTTCGAATCTAGGAGGAGCTCCAAGCCTGCAAAATTGAATCCGCATTTCCACAAACAGTTACGTAATAGGGGCCAAACCTCCACAGTCCACACGCAAACAGCTGAAACACGAATGCAGCTGCAGATCCACTCCGCACGCAGCATCCGGAAACACACGCAGGAACCGCAGATCAAGCCTGACGACGCCTCGAAATGCGGGATCGCCGGCGCCGGCATTCTCACCGATTCCGTCCAGATCTCGACGGGAAATCCTCGCGACGCGTCAGATCCACGCCACAAACCCTCGGCTCGAGGCGGGAACCGCAATGGCGCGGCGACCTCGCGCGGGGAAAGGGAGGCGAGCGGGGAACCCGAGCGAGAGATCCGAGGCGGGGGAGAGAGAAGGAAGGGACGAGGAGGGGGAAAAAGGGGAAGGGGGGCGAAATGGGGGAGATCAGGAGGAGCCGCGAGATTTACCCATCATGAGGGAGTAGACGAGGAGGTAGTTGTTCTTGAAGGAGTTGAAGGCGGAGGTGGTGTTGATGCGGTCCTTGCTGTTCTTGCTGAGCTCGAGGGCGGCGACGACGGCGCCCAGGGCACCGAACACCATGTAGTAGAACACCTCCATCGCCTCCTCAAGATCCCAACGGATTCAGATTTCGCGCGAGCGAGCGAGCGACGCAGTGGAGAGTGAAGGGGGGGGGGGGGGGAGGGGGTGGGGGGAAGAAAGCGCCCTTTCGCAAGTGAGACTTATTAGGATGCGTAAGGTCTCGGAGAGGGAGGAAAGTTTATAGAGAGAGGGTAAGAACGGGGATCCGGTGCTTCGCGGCCTAACGTTGGACATTCGGCGGGGGAAGGGACAGGGAGGTCATTTCCCCCCCCCCCGCCGCTTTCGATTTCGAAGAGCCCGTGGGGGACGCGGTTTCTCTCGGTTTGCCGGTAATTGAATCTGACACGTGGCGAGATCTGAGGCCCGGGGATCCGTGTCGATCCGGTGTCGGTGCTCTTTTTCGGTCGCATCGCAATGCGCTCTCTCTCTTTCTCTCTAAGCAAAGCATTTTCTACTGGATCATTTCGATCGTATTGCACGTTTTCGTCTCGGGTCTCGGCGAAGAAGTCATCGCCGTTCATGTGCACCGCGATACGAGGTCAAAGCGACGAGCAATTACGGAAGAAAGTGAAGGGTCGGATGAGTAACCTATAAAATCGGGATGGGAACGGACCGGTACGTCGAAGCACTTTGTCGCAGAACGACTTGCACCCCTCCGATGTCATTCGATTGGGGTGATAGAACAACTCGGTAAAAACAACCCGCTCCGGCGGCGCCATACCTTCTTTAGGAGGGCAAACCCCGGATATGTGAAATACTATGATAGTCTCATGCTTCACATTTCTCCAGTTTATACAATTATTCGACGAAAAAAATATCACCTTCGAATATTCTTTGCTTTTTTTTTGTTTTTTTGAGGAGGGGACTCAATGGCCAGGAAGAGTACAGTTTGATTCAGAATGGCATAAGGTTGTCATAGTTTTGTGGGATCATTTCGTGCACTCTTGTCACCACCCTTCAAATGCTTGGCTTCGTCTGCCGAACATACTCCCACTCTCAATGAGCACTCCCGTCATGAGTTGACGGCACATCAAACAACCAAGAATCGTAAAAGGCTTCAAGAGCGGGGAGACATTTGCTGGCCCAACCATGCAAACTAAGCACGAAAAGGTCCAAATTTGTCTAATATCCGACACATCAATACATGGGATTACGAAACTTGACCAAAAAAAAAATACATGGGATTACGAAAGAATGAGTTAATTGCCCCCCCATTAAAATCTGAAACCTGTCATGACATGGAATGTCGATTTACTTCCCCATATGTATTCATTAAGAACTCGTCCCGTACTAGCCATCTTCAAACTAATTGAACCACAGAGCACAAAAGGAAAAAAAATTGGTGACAAGTTCCAAATTTTCCAGAACGAAATATGATTTTATGCATCCGGTGCTGAGTATTAAAGCAGACAAAAAGATATTAGAGGACAGATTCTACAGACAAGAGGAGGCTTAAGATGGAGATGGAACCCCCTTCAAGAATCCTGCGAATCCGGTCGGAGGTTCATGATCTGGGAGAGGACCAGCCTCGATAGCTCGTTCATGGCGGCTTGAACCTGATAATCGTCGGACTCGCTATTCCTTGGCCAACTGGGTGACTGTGAGCTCAACCTGGTGTATTCGCTGGCTGCAAGCCTGGTCTTTTTTGAGGTCATGAGAACTTTCTCCAAATCAGATTGTAATAAGGGCCTTGGTGCCTGGAAAAGATGCACACATCGATAGAAACCGCTTCAGTCTATCTCGAGATAGGAACATCATCATAGACATACACAAAACTACATGCGTAAAACTAGCACCAGACAAGTCTGTACAAATAATCCAAATGCTCGTCACAGAAGTTTGCATTTAATGCAGTCATTAATAGGAAACTAATCATCATGATCCTGAAGCATATTTCATGTCATCGTAGAGGCAGCTACAGATGTTCTGGCAAATTTATCATAAAACTACGCAACTCCACAGGCAACACCAAGAATCCGTCTGGTACCGAGGATTTTTGCAGTTGAACACCAAACCATACACACTGTCTTTTCCTCCTTCAGAAACTTAAACCTTTAAAATAATGAGTCCAAGAGAGTCTTAAATGCAACTTAACCAGTGAAAAGAGTACTCACTTGAGAAGGCCTTCCCTTCTTCTCTTCATCTAATAGATCCCTGATTGGAAAATAGGCCGCCTTCTTGCAGAGTTCAAGCAGATCTGAGCCTGTGTACCCTTCACACAAGCTGGCAAGGTAGTCAAAATCAATGTTCTGTTCAACTTTCTCACCCTTCAAGATCACCTTCAGTATCTCAGCCCTCTCCCTGCGATCAGGTATACCAATCTCAAAAGCCTGAGGAAGACGGCGAAGTATTGCTTCATCAAGTTCAGATGGACGATTGGTTGCAGCAAGAACCATAACCCGAGCATTCTCTGTAAAGAGAGGGTAAAATTGTCAGAACCAAAACTTACTGCTCAAATTGACCAGAGGAACAAGCTCGTGACAGAGCAGCAGCCATGTATAGTATACTAGCATCCACTTCTAATGTGTTATGTGTGCACATGCAAGTGTGTGCGTGAGAGAGAGAGAGAGAGAGAGACCGAGAGACAGAGACAGAGGGGGGAGAGAACTCACGATCTGTCGTGAAACCATCCCATAAGGCCATGAATTCAGTCTTCATGTTTGTTAATGCTTCATGATCAGTAGTTTTACGCTGGCCCAGGAAACTATCGACTTCATCAATGAATATGATAGCTGGCTGCAGTTTGTAAGCCAAGCTAAACACGGCAGCCACTGCAAAGTAGTACCATCATATATTTAAAATCAAAGCACCAGAGTCGGCACTCTAAATATGAGATGAAAGTAAAATTGAAAGATTCCCTCTGATTAGCAACACTATAAAACCTAGGATATCAAACTCACGATAATTTTCACTTATTATATAACTCCATGAATAAATACAGCGGTTTTAACAGTTAGCTTCATCTGTAAAGAACAAGAACGAAAAATATGTCCTAGAAATTACAAACACAAATACCCCCATGCCCCATGAAAAACCAAGCATGCTGCGTGCCATCAAGAAACAATAAAGAATATGCTATATCCAAGAAGATTTGAAAAACTAATTAAACCGAAAGCTCAACCAAAAGCCCAATGTATTAAAAGCCACTAAAAAACCAATACCACCGCCGAAGCTTTAGCGTATAATGCAGTTCAGTCTATGGTGGAAGTTATTTCTTTCTATTTGGGCCAATTTGCTGCAATAGCATCCAACAGAAAATAATACGCATTTCAAAAAAGTGGCCACTGACTAGCCACGATGCATGAACAATATTTATCTGACTCCTCTAGCCAAAAACTCTATCTAAATTCCACTAAAACGAGTTTTAATTATCTAAAATATACTCACTCTGTGCATTCATCTCAGCTGTCACTGTACAAAAAGAAATTACAGACGTGCAAACTCACCCAGTTTTTGAGCATCTCCAAACCATTTGCTCATCAAGTTTGATATCCTCACATTGATAAAGACAGCTCCAGATTCTTTTGCTATAGCCTTGGCAAGCATGGTCTTTCCAGTACCAGGCGGTCCATAGAGTAAAACACCTTTTTGGGGACCAAGAAGTTTTCCATGTGAGAAGAGATCAGGTCTTCGAAGTGGAAGAATAACCAGTTCAAAGAGAGCTTGTTTAATGGTTTCCAATCCTCCAATAGAGTCAAATTCCACATCAATATGGTCAGGATTTATGACGTCACATGCTATCACATCCTGAAATTGTAGCAGAGAAAAATTAGAAGAAGAACAAATCCGAAATTGACATTTGAAAGCCCAAAAACCCTCGTGGGAGAGGAACACTTTTCACAAAAGAAGCTATTTACTGCAGCTTGCGAAGTAACCCAGGAAGATGTATGATGACTGACCAAACAACAAGATAACAGAAAACACGCCCAGCCCGACCGCATATGCGTAACAGGCTATCGGTTAACAAACTAGTCAAAACAATCTAAAATAGTTTCGATGGCAATCTGATTGGCATTCACCATAATCTTAGTACACGTTCAAAATCCTTCCTTCACCACGTATAAAACTTCGACAGCTTTCCAAGGCATTAGCAATAGCTTCAATAACAGATTCGGGCATTTAAGCAAGGTCCCTACATCCAAGATGGTGCAAGACCATCGATAGTGACAACACCTTACAAAGATGAAACGATAGTGGAGTGTATCGTCGTCCAGATAGAACCTTAGCATAAACAATTGAGAACGATGACTGGGAGGACAGCGCTAATCCGTCGACTCCGGTCCCACCTTCCATATGAGACTCCTTAGTTCACTCAACCAATTCAACACTATTATAGACGGGAGCTGCTATCCATGGCAAGAAATACAAATATCAATCACCTTAAGTAAAATGAGTATCTTAGAAAACATATGTGCTCAACCCAATATCGCACTATAACATTGCCAGAATCTCTGCCCCTTTCGGTAAAGAATTCTACATGGTCGACCATATAAAGAATCACAGTAGAGGTACCATTAATTTTTGGGCAGAGCAATACAACAAATGAGATTAAGGAATCCTATCAAACACCGAACGAAATATGAAGCAGACAGAACATTTAAGCATTTTTGCTGGGTGGCAAGCAATTCGATTCATCTCATCTCAGTCACAAAGTCATAACAACTTGAGGGCTCCCAAAAAACCTCCCAAATTCTCCCACACAAGCACATCAAACACTGCACAATCCTCCATCCAAACCATAAATATCCTGCTCAGAGCACACCACCTAAACCTCAAATCCAAAAGCCGCCCTCCAACGAGCAGAAAATCCGAAGGGTTCTGACCTCGTACGGATTGGTCTGGACGAGGGGGCGACCGAGCCGCTTGGCGATCTCCTTCTTGTGCTCCAGGGCCTTCTTGGAGGCCTCCCGGTTCGGGTCGAGTTGGCGGAGCCCCACGAACATGACCAGGCAGCTGAGCGCCGCGCTGGCCGCGTACAGCACCAGCTTCTCCAGGAACCTCGCCTCCGAGCCTTCCATGGCTCCCAGCCGGGGGGGAGTCTCGCGCTCCGGCGGGCGGCGGCGGCGGCGGCGGAGGCGGCGAGGGGGAGCCCGAAGGACCTGCTTCTCCCTTGCGTGCTCTGCTGCTGCGCCGGCGAGGATCCGAGGAGGAGGAGGAGGAGGAGGAAGACGACGGCGACGACGAGTCTCTCCGCTTGAGGATCGCAGGAAGAAGATGAAGGGAAAGGGCAAGGAAGGGAGGGTTCTCGGGAGAGAAGAGGAGAGAAGTCACGGGGACTCGCAGGAAGGAGGGGGCCCATAGTGGCAGTTTTGGTAAATAGCGGTTGGTCGTTGGATCCGTTTCTTTCTTCTCCGGGCTCTCCAGTCCTGAACCCGTCCTCTTTTTGGGCCGGGTCGGTTCCCGGACTTATGCCCGGCCCGGTCGTTCCCACGTGTCGCGGTCGTCGAGGGATGGGACGGGCTTTCCGCGTGAGGCTTCGAATCCCGCTCGCCGGAGCGAGCAGTTTGGGGGTTAACCCCATGAACTGCCGGAAGCCCGCCGTCATTTTTTTTTTTTGCCTAACGAATGAGGTGGGGTGATTCGTTAAGGGGTGGACGCCTCCCAAAGAGTAACAGAGGCGGGCGAAGGTAGGCTCGAGCTGAGATTATGCTCGTCAGCGACGGCAGTTCCATGAATTCAAAACCTCACGATTGGAGATATCCAAAAAATTCGATGCTAGCTAGAGAGTTTGCGGGAGTTTTGGAAACGCAGAGAGTTTATTGAGATGCATGTTATGTGGGTCACGGTATTCCACGTTACTCGACAATATGATTGTAAGCTCTTCCTAAATATGTGGTTCCCATTCACCCGTTAAGTTAAACTCAAAACTTTTAGAACGGTCGGTATCAATGTCAGAGGTCTCGAATTCAAATCTTTTCAGGCCCGTTATTTACGTCCCCATCGTGCGTTTCCACGCTCGGTACTGTACCAAGGTCCAATCTAAACGTGCAAAGGGAGTGCTGAAATATTTAAATATTAACTCTGGCGTATTCATATAATAGCTTTATACTTTTAAAATGGGTGGTACCGATCTCACAAAACTCGTTTAATACAGAGCCAGCGTGCAAAGCATTATGGGCTTCTTGTTTTTTGGGATAAGTGCGTTCAAAGTCCTAAAACTTGTCACGAAAGTGCAATTTAGTCTTAAAACTTTCAAAAAGTGCAAACAAGTCCTAAAACTTATTATGAAAGTATACTTGAGTCCTAAAACTTTCAAAAAGTGCAAACAAGTCCTAAAACTTATCACGAAAGTACAAACAAGTCCTAAAACTTATCACGAAAGTACAAACAAGTCCTAAAACTTGTCAAATTGATTCAATCAAGTCCTTCAATTGATTGTACTTTTTGAAAGTTTTAGGACTTATTTACACTTTCACGACAAGTTTTAGGACTCAAGTACACTTTCATGACAAGTTTTAGGACTTGTTTGCACTTTTTGAAAGTTTTAAGACTCAATTGCACTTTTGTAATAAGTTTTAGGACTTCTAGTGTACATACCCTCGTTTTTTTAGTGCGACGGGGCATCCAGCCTCGCGGGAAAACAGTCGCAGCTAGCTCGAATCAACGGCCAGGATCTTGCCGTCTCCCCCTCGGGGACGGCCCACACCTGCGCGGTAGTGCGGGTCCGACGCAGCTCCTCCGTCCACCGACAAGAAAGAAAGCTCCTCGCGTCGCGCGAATGGGCCACGCCATTTCCGGCCAATAGCTTTCGACCACCACGACGGGCAACGTCTTGGCTCTTTCGTTAGTTTTAAGAAGAACTCGACGTTGACGTGCGAGAACAAAAACAATTCGTTTTGTCGTTCCCCATCGGCTCTGCTGACCGTTTCCTCTTTTCGTTGCAACGTTACCCTCTTGGTCTCTTGCACCCGGAACCATCTTCTTCACCACCCATTGAAGCGGTGTTCCTGCCCGTCGGGGCTCGAGGCGTCCATCAGCTCCTCAGCTTGCTATGCTGCGTTGAACGGTCGGGTGCGTGCGTTGTTTCTTCCGTTCTTTCTTTTCTTTGCGGGTCACGCTTCAGTCGGACGCGGGACGTGGTTAGATAAAGATCCCGACGGTCACGATCACTTCTTGCGGCGACGACTATGCCGGCGGGGAACATGGACGGGGAGGAGTTGAGCGAGCCCCTGAACTTCGAGGGAGAAGGTCCGGAGGAAGCGCCCGTGGGGCGAGCGGGCTTCGCGAGAGCCGCTCCTCCGTGGACGAAGCAGATGACGGCGAGGGGGATCGTGGCCGGGTCGGCGGTCGGGATCGTTTACGGGGTGATCGTGATGAAGCTCAACCTCACCACCGGGCTCGTGCCGAATCTGAACGTCTCGGCCGCGTTCTTGGCCTTCGTGTTCGTGAAAGCGTGGACCGAGGTGCTCCGCAAGGCCGGCGTCATGTCGACCCCGTTCACCCGGGAGGAGAACACCACGATTCAGACGTTCGCCGTCGCGTGCTATAGCATCTCTGTCGGAGGTGGGAGATTCTTTCTCGCCTAACCTTCTCCGCTGACTCTTTTTGGCATCTGTGTTCAGGACACTTTCAGCGTTACGTTTGGAGCAATCTGTGTCTCTGAGTTTCTGCGTGCTCACTACGAGAATCTGTTCCCTTTTCCAGGCGGTTTCGGGTCTTACCTGCTGGCCTTAAACAAGAAGACTTACGAACAAGCCGGGGATGCGCCTGGTAATACTCCCGAGAGCACAAAAGAACCCGGGATCGGTTGGATGACCGGCTTCCTCTTTGTTAGCAGCTTTGTCGGGCTTCTGGCACTTGTTCCTCTCAGAAAGGTAATGCCTTGATAATCCACAAAAGATCAGACTTTATGCTTCTCGACGCATTCTCGATGTTCCTTAGTAACTCGAATTTTGAGTTCGTTTCGAACGAATTGCCTCTTGTTAGATCTAGAATTTAATGCCTGTGCAGCTATGTGGGTCTACAGATCATGATAATAGATTACAAGCTGACTTATCCAAGCGGAACTGCTACGGCTGCGCTTATTAATGGGTTTCATACTCCTAAAGGAGACGACATAGCCAAGTACGCATTTTTTTTCTCTTTTATTGATTGAAGCGTGCGCCGCAGGTCCTAGTTTGGAAAATCGGAGATCTCAGGGAATTGTATTCGCAGGAAGCAGGTTCGGGGTTTCGCGAAGTTCTTTTCGATCAGTTTCCTGTGGGCTTTTTTCCAGTGGTTCTTTTCAGGGGGCGAGCAATGTGGATTCTCGCAGTTCCCGATTTTCGGATACAGCGCCTGGAAAAACTCGTGCGTGCTTGAATTCCTGGACGCTTCTTTTTTGCTGTTTCCCTGAGCGACTTGGTTTTGCTTGCATTGGTTGAGCATTTGGTTTTTGCAGATTTTACTTCGATTTCAGCATGAGCTATATTGGAGCTGGAATGATCTGTTCCCATATCGTGAACTCATCTCTGCTGCTCGGCGCTCTGCTCTCCTGGGGAATCATGTGGCCTCTGATTGGTCGCCGTGAAGGGGACTGGTTTCCCAATACGCCACCTGAAGGCAGCATGAAGAGTCTCAATGGTTACAAGGTGAATGAATAATTGTGAATGTTCACAATTCGATCCGTGATTTTTGACCGATAACATGTCCTTCGGTGGTAATATAACATATTCAGTACATCGAGTTATGTGCCTGCAGGTTTTCATTTCAATAGCTCTCATTCTGGGCGACGGACTCTACAATTTCCTAAAAGTACTGTATTTCACTACAAAGAGCGTCTGTGCTAGGGTGAACAACAAGAACCGTATGACATGTAAGTCACAAATGAACTTTACTTGAGCTACCCTATTTTTGAGTTCAGGTGAATCATGTACTTAACCGCCAAAATTATGTAATGTTACTGTTTGAGTGCGCTGCTGAAAGCTTACGTTATCTTCTCTACGGCAGTTCCTGAGGTTGAGAATCAGTCTCTTGATGATCTTCGGCGGAACCAAGTATTCGCGAGGGACAGCATTTCCGTTTGGAAGGCCTGTGCAGGGTATGCTTTCGCCTCCGTCATCTCCATCGCCATGATCCCCATCATGTTCCCTGAGCTAAAGTGGTATTATGTAGTTGCTGCTTACATGCTTGCGCCACCACTTGGCTTCTGCAATGCCTATGGGGTGGGACTCACGGATATGAACATGGCCTATAATTACGGAAAAGTAGCGCTCTTTGTGCTAGCCGCTTCGGCTGGAAAAGATTCCGGTGTTGTCGCTGGACTAATTGGGTGCGGTCTAATTAAATCTATTGTTTCCATCTCTTCCGATCTGATGCAAGACTTCAAGACTGGTCATCTGACACTGACCTCTCCCCGAGCGATGCTTCTTAGCCAAGCCATTGGGACGGCCCTAGGTTGCGTGGCAGCCCCTCTAACGTTTTCCCTCTTCTACAACGCGTTCGATGTGGGAAATCCGCAGGGTGAGTATAAGGCTCCTTATGCTATTGTTTACCGCAGTATGGCCCTTCTAGGAATGGAAGGATTCTCCGCCCTCCCCCAGCATTGCTTACAGCTCTGCTACGGCTTTTTTGCCTTTGCCGTGGCAGCAAACTTGGCTAGAGACCTCTCGCCTAAACACATAGGTAACTGGGTACCGCTTCCAATGGCTATGGCCGTGCCTTTCCTAGTTGGTGCCTACTTTGCAATAGATATGTGTGTGGGGAGCTTCATAGTTTTTGCGTGGCAAAAAATCAACGGTGAAGAGGTGGGCTTGATGGTTCCTGCTGTTGCTTCTGGTCTGATTTGCGGAGACGGTTTGTGGATCCTTCCGTCCTCGATCCTTCCTCTTGCTAAAGTTCGTCCACCATTCTGTTTGAGGTTCTCTCAAACTACTCGGTTCTTTTAGAGGCCAACTGCTTTTGGAGGTGAAACAAACCGATATGCTTATCAGATGAAGGAACTATGCACAACCCACCATCTAATCTGAGTTAAGAAGCTGGCCGAGAAGTTTCAGTCGCAGCAAACTAACAGAAGATCGATCATGGAATTATACAGATGAAGGAACTATACACAACCCAGCATCTAATATGAGTTAAGAAGCTGACCGAGAAATTTCAGTCGCAGCAAACTAACAGAAGAACGATCATGGAATCATACACATGAAGGAGATACACAACCCAGCATCTAATATGAGTTAAGAAGCTGACCGAGAAATTTCAGTCACAGCAAACTAACAGAAGATAGCTATTGGAAATGCTTACAGGCTTCATATACTCATCTGATTAAAGTGATTTTGTAAATATAGCAAAGAACCTTGTCTCTGCTGATCTGAATGTCCGTGGGAATGGATTGAATGGAAGAATTGAAGTGCTCTTGAAGAGGTGGATTGGAACTTAAAGGATGCCGGGTTCTCTCTCCTAATAGAAAAAGGCTTACAAAGGAAGATATCACCCGTGAATAGAACACAAATTAAGTCCATGTAAAGTTTGACAGGATTGAATCGAACACAACAATCTCGCATGCTTGCATAGAATTGGGCGAGAGCATCTGATTGCTTTGCTCTGCACAGGCCTAACAGTAGTTGTTGATAGCCTTGATTATAAGTTGAAGAATATAAGCTGTGAGTTTGAGAAGAATTCCTGAATGATCTCTATCTTCAGAAACTACAATGAGATCAAATGAATGACCTTGTTGTACGGTAACGACTCCCATGTTTGACATGCCGAACCCTTTTTCACTGCACAACTCGTGCAAAATTGATCAGCCAAACATGTAATGGAGTTCGAGGGGAAAAACTGATTTTCCTAGGCTGGTGGCCCATGGACACGTCGCTGTCCACATTGTCATCGCGTAACAATGGTAGAGACGAAAACCAATCTTACATCTGCTTGCTTTCCCCTCCTGAATCTCAGGAATAGTGTTCTGACCGATTCTTAATCCCATTTAGAAACTTCAGACTTACTCAAATTACTGAACTTTCTAGAGAAGATACCATCAAAATGACGAATGTCAATAATCAGGGAGGAGCATCCACAGTCAATGGACTGATGTCCGAAATCCGAGGGTAAATGTTCTGCAGTAGCAGCAGCAACCAACTCTCTGAAACCCCCCAAAGAGAAAAATGAGAACAGAACAACCTCAATGCTAATTCTAGAGATTCAAGATTTTGATTTGAATTCTGCAGCGCTGACTGAACACGTTCTTGTTCCGAAAACACCGTCACAGTGATCGTACAAAAGGGTGTCACTGGTGCTTGAATACTTCAGTAAAATGGGCAGAAAGACAGTCAAACCTGAGCACTCGACCTTTTTCTTTACTCGAGTAGCTTCAATAACAAATCAAGCACTTGACCCCCTGTCGGCCCAAATGAATAGTTCTCAGATGTTTCTTTCTTAAACAGTCATTACTAATCAGAGCCTAAAGGGTCACTTTCATTCACAAGCAATGATCTTGGAGTGCTTTTTGCTTGAGCATCGTCGGAAAACGATGCAAATTACGTGGATCACATGAGCGGACTTCCATAGATAGTGTCACCAATGTGTTACACACACACTTTTGTCTTTACACGAAAAGGAATGTGTCTCTCCGTGGTTGGCGCATTACGAGCTGATTCCAACCAAGAACAGCATGTGATCGTAGGATAAAAGATCCTCACATGTGTAGCTAAACCTTTTGACCAAACCACTAAAAAATTTCATCATGTTATTTATCCACGAAGCTAATGGGACTTAGGGAAAGTTGGTCATCTCCCCACACGATAGTTAATGGCCCTAAGCACTTTCAATCTAGAAAACCTGTTTTCCTGAAAACAGCATTCCTGACTCGCCTCAAGTCCCTCCCTTTCAGCGTCCTCCCGGCACCTTCAAACACCGAATACGCCATCGTCGCCCGCGACATGGCCGCCATTTCATGCGGCGGCACCATCTTCTTCTCCGGCCGATGATCATCCTCCGTGTCGATGTCCTCGCACTGCTCCCACTTGCGACGGTCGGTCCCGGGCACGCCGCCTTTGACCCACTTGGGCCAAACCGGCACATCCACAGGGGCCGACATCCGGGCCCTCCCAGGACCCGACCCGGACAAGCCTCCACGGTCCGGAGAGGACGGGTGCGGCGCTTGCGGGATCGCGCGCGCAGCCGACAGGGCAGACAGGGTCGGGTTTATGGCGGGTTTCTTCTGGACGAGAGGCGGGTCGGCCAGCACTGCGGTGAGCCCGAACATCGAAGCATGTTGGTGGCGGTTCGGAGCGGCGGTCGGGGTCGCGGGCGGGGAACTCGGGTCCGTGTCGGAGGACCAGACGATATCGGACTCTTCCCATTCCTCGAAAGAATCCTGACCCATGTAACACCGTGAGGGCGAGCTGCTTTCGAGCCTATCCATGGCTGAATTCATTTCTCTTCTCTTCTTCTTCTCTCTCTCTCCTCTCTAGAGCGGTCCTCTTTGGCTACTTCTGTGGCTTGAGATTCAATGGGAAAAGAAACAGAAGCACCCAGAACCGAGTAGAAGAGCTGAGATGGCGATGCGCAGCTTGCGAGGCGGCAGTTGCAAGATCATTTGACGCCACATGTTTCGTGCTAGTTTCAGGAGGACCACCAAAATGTCGGGGAGCATTGAATACGACTGTACGAGAAAGATGCTCACTGGCCATGATTCATTTCATCGAAATCTTGTTTCACGGTGAATCCTTTGCTTTTCTAGAGACTTTCCGAGGATCGAGTCATGCTTCGGATCTGTTTTGCCTTCGCAGAAGAATGGCTGGTGAGACAAAAACATGGTACGCATGCACAGGAAAAATTATCCAAAAAGTCTTAAACTTATTATACTTTTACCAATTCGATCCTAAATCTTTTAATTTTGCCAATTGAATTTTTTTTCCTTTTCTCTCTTTTTTTTTCTGATTTTGAAATTAAGGCCAGCAAGGGTGGCCAGCTGACCCTTGCCAGCGACGAGCGAAGGATCGCCGGCTCTGGGCGAGGGCATCGCGACCCTCGCCCAGATCCGGCGAGGATCGCAATGCCCTCGCCAGATCTGGCCAGGCGAGAGCTTGGCGGCCCTCGCTGGCTCTAGGCAACAGTAGGGATGTCAAAAATCGAACTAAAAATTCGTACATTTTCGATTCGGTTACGGTTGAGAAAAAAAGTAAAAAAATTCGTACATTTTCGATTTGGTTCGGGTCAGATCTCGTTTCTTTGCATTCTTTGCATTTCTTTTTCTCTTCGCGTGCACTCTCTCTCCTCACTCTCTCTTGTCTCACTATCAGTACCCTCCCTTTACTCTCTCTTCCCTCTATCTTCGCAACTCTCCTCACTCACTTTTCTCTTTCCTCTATCCCCCCCCCCTCTCTCTCTTCTTGACCTCACACGTGCCTCCCCACGCACCCGGGATCAGACCAAGGCCCGAATCGAAGAAGCTTCGCCGCTCGGGCCAGATCCCGGTATCGAGAATCCCGATTATGATGTTGTCCGCATAATCGGAATTCAGCCAAAGGCTGGTGCTCTCGGTGAGGCCGAGGAAGTGAGGGGTCCCGAGTGGTGTGGAGGTGGCGGATGCAATCTAGGGCGACGGAGAGGACCCCGGGGGGCGCGGCGGAGGGCCTCGGCTTGGGAGGCAATGAGGCGGGCGGAGAAGTTGCTAGCGGTGGCTCGGTAAGTGTAGAGGATTTGGGAAAGAATGCACCCCTAACGGTTCAAGGATGCACCTCTAACGGTTCGTTTCGATTCGATTTTTCAAGAAAACCGAACCATTTACACCCCTAGGCGAGGGTCGGCCAGCCACCCTCGCTAGTAGGGGTGAGCGCGGTTCCAAGGTAGAAATGGAAATCGGAGAACCGGACCCGATGGATCCGATTTGGTTCTAGGTTCCATGGGCAGGGGATCTGGTTCCCAGTTCCCCATTTTTAGGAACCGGCTGTTCCGGTTCCGATTCCCGATTCCTATAGGAACCTGGAACCAGAACCTGAAACCGGAATCGAGAATCGGAACCTGAAACCGGAACCTAGAACTGGAAATCGAAACCTGAAACCGGAAGAAACCTAATTCAATAATTCCCAAATGCTCCCTTCTCCTCTTACACGCATCTGTTCTGCCACACACGCACACCCCCCCAACCCAAGCCCATCCACAAACTCACTCACTCTCATACACACGCCACTCTCTCTCTAAGCTCTCGCTCTACACTTCTGCAATCGAACGAATCTCCAGCGAGAAGAGACAATTTCCTTGCCGTTCGTCGGTCCTCTGTCTCGCGACTGCGGACCCCTGCATTTCCCGGCAAATTCCTCCGGCAATCGCCCCGGATCAGCCCGAGGTATGCTTCCGATGTTGTTTTCTCTTATTTCTGCACGCTATTCGATTTTCCCTTTCGCAATGTCGAGCACTAAGCTCAATTTCAGCTCGGATGCTGGTCGTCGTTCATTTTCAATTCGATTCGGTCAGATTCTAGTCTTTTGCCTCGTGTTTGGCGGCAAAACGGGTCCACCGGCGCTTGTCTCGAAGCGCTAGTTAGTGCTCCGAGCTTCGCGTGTATAGAGCATTTCGAGTAGCTTCTAGGGAGAGCAAGCTGAGTTGGGGGTAATCATGGTGGTCCTTGGTGCCATGGTGCTAAATTGGGGGGAAATGCAGCTGCTGTGATCGAGATGCTCTTATTGGGTGTTTGGTATCGTGGCTCAGTTCACACTATCTTTGGCGCCATATCTCAAACTGTTAACCCATTGCAGGGTTGACAACATCTCAAATTGCTAGCAGTGCTTTCACTTGGGGAACTGCAGTCGTTCTCCCTTTCTACACTCTCGTGGTTGTGGCTCCTAAGGCTGAACTGGTATTTTCCCTCCTCCCTCTCTTCTTTTTTTAACTGTTGATTTGCATAGTCCTTTAAATACTTAATATCTGATGTCGGTGCATTGTTTTAAGGTTACTGCAAATTCTATGGTTCTACGTAGCGAGTTCATCTGATGACATCAATTTTAGAAATGCTCTCATGAGGGGGGAATATGGCTCTCTTTTACTTATTAGCCGTTATCCAACTTGCAGTCTTACTGCTTGCATGTTAGTAGGTTCAACTTAAAATTGCTTGACGGATTCACTTAAGTTGTTTATGCAGATTGTTTGCTATTGTCTGCCACGTCAAGATAAAAACCTGTGGTGAATTTTTATGTTGGACAATTCTTGCTTGCTGTACATGTTGTGCGAACCAGAGGGTCCGAATCTTCTATTTTCTCCATGTAATCAAGCTTGAATTTTGATGTTTTCAATTGGCCCAATGATATTAATTTGTGATACTTGGGTTATTATTTTTTAGCAAAATGCAGACTAAGAAATCCATGAAGACCGGTGTACCATTTATTGTGCTCGGGCTTTTCTATGCATACTTATTATACCTCTCCTGGACACCTGACACGCTAAAGGCGATGTTTTCAAGCAAATGCTCTAGATCTGAGTCCAAGTTCGGAAAATGTTAAATTCCTTCTCCTTACCACGTGCATACCACATGCTCTACCAAATGTTTGAACCAGACTCACACAAGCTTGTCTCTGTGCCATATGTACGAACTGACCACCATATATTTGTAATAATGTCTAAATGAAGCTATGTTTATTTTTAAGGAAAAAATTTTGAACCAAAACACTTGGTTGCCCATTTCATTACTTGAATCGCAACATTAGTCTTCGATTCATCTATATCGCATTCATTCTCCCGCGATTTGAGTCTATGTCTGTGTGCCTCCTCATTTCATTACTGGCATATTATGGAGAACATAAGGATCCGGTTTGCTGGACTGTGAGGATGCACATTGATTTGTGATTTCTAAAGATGGTGTTGGGTGACATAATTTTCTGAAGTGTATTGTTCATGATAAATGCTTTCATTGTTCTGCTCTTCAGAATAAAAGCACTTATAGTCAAGCTTATGACTTGATAAGTCCTTTCATTCCGTGTGGTAAAATGTATACGCATTTTTCTTTTCTTGATTATATACAGCTATAGGTTGGTCAAAAGTAACCCATTTTTGAATTTTTTCTATGGTCCGTAGCTGTGCAATGACTTACTGTTTCTCAAGAATTGCAACATGCCACTTCTTTTCCTTGTTTTAATGCTTGTTAGTTCACACGATATCAATTAGAAAACTTTTTTGTTAGCTGACCACATTCATTATCTTCAAGCCAGTATGCTTCAAACTTAATTTCTCTCTTTCTTTTTGCAAGTTCCGCTGAGAGAGTTAGCAAAATAGGACTACAATTGGCGTCTATAGCAAGTAATGCGATTGTTTCCACTTCTGGGATGTCACTCTCTAGTCTACGTTGCATGGAGCTCTATCTAGTCTTTCTTTCACATAGGCATCCCAATTCCTATTATTTGCCGTGTAAATGCGAATCCTTTGCATTCAAGATCCATTATGGCTACAACTTTGGAATACGGCTGCTTGAGATTCAAATTGCATTTCTTTTCTGTTGTCTTGTTCTATTCTCGTGTTGTTTGATTGATTGTTCAAGTACTCTCAGCTAATCTGTTCTCGTGTTGTTTGCTTAGCTAGTATTGTTTGATTGACATATCAACTATCAAGAATTCAAGATAACATGTCAATGGAGGTTGAGGGATGTGAGGAGATGACTCCGATCATAGAATTTGAATTGTCGAGCGATGAAAATGAAGAAGAGCCATCCCCTACCACGAGTGCGACAAACAAGGTACTTGATTCTCATCGTCCTCCTTTTAATAACAAATGTACGTCCGGTTGCTGGAATCATTTTGCAAGAATCAAAGATGGGGATGGAAAAACATATAAGGTGAAATGCATTCATTGTGGGTCTGAGTTAAAGTACAATGTTGCTCATGGTACTTCTGCAATGAGGAAGCACTTGAAAACATGTAAGAAGTTTCCTTGCAATGTTGATAAGAGGCAGAAATTCTTTGCACCGCGTAATGTAGACTTGGCTAGCAAGGCAGGAGGAGGTTCTAGTACTGGTAGTGTCTTATCGACATGGTCATTTAATCACGAATGTTGTAGGCAAATGCTCGCTCAGTTCATCATAGTTGATGAACTACCCTTTTCCTAGGTTGAGCGTGTTGGATTTCGCGAGTTTGTCACCGAGTAACAACCTCTCTTTAAATATTTGTCACGTTTTACAGTGGCTAAAAATTGTATAAAGCTGTATTTTTGTGAAAGAACTTGTTTGAAGACTTACTTTGGTAAGATAAATTCTAGGATCGCACTCACGACTGATACATGGAGTTTCATTCAAAACCTGAATTATTTGTGTCTCACTGCACATTTTATTGATGGAAATTGTAAGTTGCATAAAAGAATCATCAATTTTGTAGTGATACCTAGTCACAAGGGTAGGGAGATTGGGAGAATGGTGGAGAAATGCATCAACGAGTGGGGAATAGAAAAGAAGGTATCCACAATCACCGTGAATAATGCTAGTTCGAATGACGTTGCAATTGGTTATTTGAAAGCAAAACTTTCAAAAGAAAAGTTTTTAATCTTAGATGGTAGTGTTTTACATATGAGGTGCACTGCTCATATATTAAACTTGATTGTTAGAGATGGCTTGACTACGGTACGGGAATTTATTGCACGTATACGAAATGTGGTTAGGTATGTGAGGAGTTCTCCCATGAGAGCCAACACATTTAAATCTTGCATTAAAGGTGAAAAGATTACTTACAAGGGTTCAGTTATTCTTAATGTCACCACTAGATGGAACTCCACTTACCTCATGTTAGACACCATCATAAAATTTAGAAAAGCTTTTGAAAAGACGGAAGAAGATGATTCAGCTTTTGTCGGTGAGCTCCATGATCTTCCTAAAGATGATGATTGGGAAAATGCCATTATTCTTTCATAATTTTTAAAAATATTCTATGATGCCACCAATAGAATGTCGGAGAGTTCATATGTTACCTCAAATGATTATTTTGAAGGGGTAGCTCTTTTGTATAAATATTTGAATGATGCGGCGGATGCTTTGGATCCTAAGCTTCAAGCTATGGGTATGAAAATGAAAGAGAAATTTGACAAATACTATGGGAGTTTAGATAAAGTGAATATATTGGTGTTGATTGCGGTTGTTTTGGATCCTAGAGCCAAGTTGAGTTATGTGAATCTCTTGTATGGACAAATTTATGATGATAAATTGAAAGTTAATGAGATGCATTACAAAGTGAAGGACGCATTGGAGCGTTTATATGAATTTGATGAACAATCTTCTCTTGCTTCAAGTGATCGAAATTTGGGTGCCCAAAGTTTGAGTGCTAGTAGTAGTGGTTCCAATGCCGATGCCGGTGGTAGTGAAGGTACAGGATCAAGAAGTATGATGCCCAAGCTTGGCGAAGAACCTTCATGCACTCGAACCAACAAGTGTGCAATAACAACAAATCTGAGCTTGATCAATATCTTGAAGAAAAAAATGAAAATATTCTTGATCTTGAACTTTTGATGTGGTGGAAGACTAGCGGCTCAAAATATAAAATCCTATCTTTGATGACTCGGGATGTTTTGTCTATTCCCGTAACTACTGTTGCATCGGAGTTGACTTTTAGTACATCGAGTCGTGTTCTTGATAGCTTTCGAAGTTCTTTAACTCCCAAAGTAGTGGAAGCTTTGATTTGCACTCAAGATTGATTGAAAGCCGTTCGTGTGCCGATTGATGTTGAAGAATGCATAAAAAATGTAGAAAAATTTGAGATGGGTAAGTGATATTTATATCTTTATATATTGTAATTCCATTTATATATCTAATAAGTGAATATTTTACTAATCTCTTTTTTTTTTAGATATGGATTGTCTTAATGAGGAGATTATCGTCGGTAAATAAAATTTACGATTTGAAGAGGAATGGATCAATGAATACATATGGTGAGGCTTTCTAATACTTATTTTCTAGAGAGTTGTTGTTCTTGTTAAATTTTATTTATTTTGTGAAGGGCAGGAAAAATGATTCAGCAATCTGGAGAATTTGCCCATCTTTCATGCGAGAAAAAAAGATTGGGAAATGGAGGATGCTAATTTGTGATGTTGCATTGTTGCTACGATGCACCCTTTTGATATCTGAATGATTCTGTCACTGATTTGCCGCTTGTTTGGAGGCTAATATTTATTGTGAAGAGCTGCAATTTATATATATTCAGAAGTTGAACATTCTATGTGCTATTGTGTGAGTGTGTTTGAGTTAGGTTTAGCTGTTTAACACACTCCCAATTACATGTCTCCACATGTCGGTGCATGGGTTCCAGTGTTCATCCCAGCTCACTTCTTTTCTTTCTTTTCCTTTTCTCTTCCAAAACTTGGGCACTTTTGCACCTTATGTGAATGTGCACATTAACCGTGCTAGTGTGTTGCATTCTTATGGATGACTTAAGTCTAGGCAAGTAGAAATTAGTGATCTTACTTTTGAAAGTAACATGATTTGGACATTAATGTTCTATTAGCAGTTTCAATGGAGCTATATGGATTTCTCAGTGGATTTAACTCATCTAGTTTCAAATGACTATTTTTATATGATCTATGAAACAAGCACCAATAGCAATATTTTGCTATTGGACATTAGTGCCCTTTATGAATCAGGGAAGGAGGCAACAACCATCCCTTGCCACCCCCTCCATTTTTCTCTATTAACAAACAAACTTTTCCCTTGCATTTATGAGCTATATCCTGAAATGTATGAATTCATGCAAATATTGAGGCGAGATAGAGTAAAACACAGTTTTTGGTGACAATTGTGTGCAATGAGATGTTGGAGTTGTATTATGATGTGGAAATGTAGTAATTCAACTCAAAGTTAGTTGATTTCTATAGTTAATTGGTATGATACTTTGATTTAGGTTCTTTCATTTGGATATGATAATATCTTACTGCATAAAGACCACTAGTAAAAGTTCAAGTGCTCTTGGCTAATATGTTCTCATGTTGTTTGCTTGGCCAGAAAAGAGCAACTCAAATGGGTACCATGCATTTGCTCCTTGGGGAACAACAATTATGTCTAATGACTGAAACTTAGCTCTTTTAGTACGAATGTCTTCGTTTCAAATGTTTAAATTGATAGAAGTAGGATTTAGAGGAGTTGGTGATGTCCTCTTACATGGCAGCAGCATCCATTTCATTTTGTGATGTCCTCTAACAAGTCTAGTGACTAAAACTTGGTGACAAGTCTAGTGACTTTTATTATGTTTCCTCTCCTTTATCTAATGAAATTCCTTGCCAAATAGCATCCAATTCTGTTTCCTCTGTTGATAATTTTGTCTGTTTTGTATTCTCTCTTATTCGGTGTTATTGCATTCATTTTTCGTTTTGTTTAACTAAAAATGAAATAAAAAAAGGAACCTGTTGGACCTTGGAACCGACCCTAGAACCTGTGACAGGGTAGGTTCCAGGTTTCACATTTTGATGGGTAGGTTTCAGGTTCCTCATTTTGAGGAACCTGTACCCGAGGGTAGGTATCAGGTTCCGGGTGGAACCTACCCGGAACCTGAAACCACTCGCCCCTACTCACCAGCCCTAATTTTAGAATCCAGAAAAAAAAGAGAAAAGGAAAAAAAAATATATAAAAATCGTAAATTATTAAAATATTATTTTAAAATGTCTACGTCAATACCGTGTGGCCATCCACGTCAGCGATTTCCGGCCAAAATTGGCAAAATGGACTCAATTGGCAATAAATGAAAAGATTTAGGACTTAATTGGCAAAATTGAAAGGTTTAAAACTGAATTGGTAAAAGTGTAATAAGTTTAGGACTTTTTGGACAATTTTCCCTACACGGATCCCGCCATTTTGGCGACTTTTGAAATAACAAAAGAAACAAATTTTTAAACCAAGCATGACTTTATGATTGATGGAAGTATATGCTAAATAACATTTGAGCGATCAAACACAATAATAAACGGGATGGAAAAAATAAATCGCCGTCCATTCTCAACAACTGTCACGACTGTCCTTGTCGGCCGGACCCAAGACCCCACCATCTGAATCGTTGGACTCGGGCCTTGGATCCCAACCTTGGATCTTTGTGGCTCAAACCGAGACCCGGCACACCCGGAGTATTAACAACATTCCTTAGAACATCTTTTGGGGTCATGCCTTATGATTAGGAGATTTATAGCCAAACGAAGAACTAACAAAACCGTGAAGCCTATGTCGTCAGTGAACTGAGCGTGATATCGACGAATGCATGTGATTAATGTTTTGGCGATTCAACTCACCGAGCCGTCTTTGTCGGAATGAATCTAATGGAGCTGACTCCGAGGAATTTCAACTTCCATTTTTCGGGAAAATTATCAAAAAAATTCCAAGCTTACTGTAATCATGTCGATTCAATTCTAAATCTTATTTTATTCGATTAGGTTATAAATTTTTTGTATTTGTATCAATTCAGTCCATTCGACTAATTTTGGTCGGAAATCGCTTACATGGATGTTGGCCATGGCGCGAATAGCCCTGATGTAGATAAATTTTTAATAATATATTAATATTTTTTTATTTTTTTAATTCAATCCATCCGACCATAGGAAGAAGGTAAGAGAGAAAAAAAAGAAAAGAGAGGAAAAGAAACTAGAAAATAAATAAAAATTTGAAATTTTTTTTAAAATACTATTGAAAATTGTCCACATCAACATCGACCGTCCTATATGCCGATCGCACCACATAGGACGGCTGACACCTATGTTAGCAATTTCCTATCAAAATTGGCCGAATGGACTGAATTGACACAAATGTAAAAGGTTTAGGACTCAATTAGCCAAAAAAAAATTCGAATTGAATTGGCACAATTACAATAAATTTAAGATTTTTTTGGTAATTCTCCCCCTTTTTTCTAAGGGTTAATACCACAAAAAATCCAAAACTGGTACATTTATGATAAATTTACCCAAAATTAATTTTTTAACCATGAAAAACCCCAAATTGGTACACATATGATAATTTTACTTTCTGTTGGTTTTCGTTAAATTTTACCATTAAATTTTTTAGTTGGATGACACGTGGCAATTGACAAATATACCAGTTTAGGATTTTATCCTTCATTTATCACGGATGTACCATTTTATGATTTTTCATTATATTAATCCAATTTAGCAGAGGTAAATTTGTCACAAATATATCAGTATTGGATTATTGGTGGTTAAAAAATTAGTTTAGGGTAAATCTATCACGGGTGTACCAGTTTAGGGTTTTTGATTATCAAAAAATTAGTTTTTGATAAATTTGTTATAGGTATACCAATTTGGGGTTTTTCATGGTATTAACTTCTTCTTTTTCTAAATTGGCAAAGCTTGGCTAACTTTTTAGTCCCATTGGAGAATTGTTGCTCTCTCTCAGGTACTTTTTGCCCGTTTTTCATTCAAGGGTTAATACCACAAAAAACCCCAAACTAATATACTTGTGACAAATTTATCACATATTAATTTTTTAACCATAAAAAATTAATACATCTGTGACAATTTTACCATCTGTTAGTTTCCGTTAAATCTTATTGTCAAATTTCTAAATTAGATGACATGTGGCATTGGATATATCGGTTTGGGTTTTATATAGGTGTACCAATTTAGAGGTTTTCGTTATATTAATCAAATTTAACGGAAGGTAAATTTATTACAAATATATTAATTTTGAGTTTTTTGTGGTCAAAAAATTAATTTAAAGTAAATTTATTATAAATATATTAATTTGACGTTTTTATGGTGTTAATCCTCATCCCAATTGAAAAAAAAATACTGTTCGAGCTTATTATCTTGGGAACACGTGTGGTTCCAGGTCAAGAACATACTGCCGACTAAATATAGGAGGAGTCAAAAACAAGAAAATGCATGTAAGAGGCCGGTGGGGGTGTCCATCGTTTCCGACCAAGCCAGTTGACCTGACTCTCTAGAAAAAAACAAAAGGGAAAAAAAAAGAATTACTAATATATTGTATACAGTTGATAACATGAATGATTCTCGAGCTTTGACCTTACATGCAATGTGATTTATGACTTTTAGCCCAATGTGCAATGTCATCTTTGAACCTCTAATTTCTTCAATGTGATCACTTAACTTTTGGTACATATTCGATTTAGTTTCTGGACTATATAAATTAATGAAAAGACAATATTGAACATTTTCATAGGAATAGAGATTGGATTGAACATATATAAAAAGTCCAGGGACCACACTGAACAAACTAAAAGTTAAAGGATGACATTGGCACTAGGCTAAAATTCGGAAACTACATTAATCAAATTTAAAGTACATAGATCACATTGCACGTCAAATAAAAGTTGATGGATAATTTGTGTCATTTACCCTATTATCCTTTTGGAGCGCTCTCGAAAGAGGCCAGCAACAGAAAAATACATGAGCAAAATGAAACGAGCAGCAGGACCAAGATTTTAGCATAAAGAAAAAGTGGTGGGACTAAGAACGAGCCAAACAAATGGAAGAATCATAATTTGATTTTTGGAGCTATATATATTAGTGAATCGTGCGTGGGGGTGAGCAACGATCCAGGATTGACCTTAGATTGAACCTGGACCAGCCGGTCCTAGTCCGATTCCCAAGGGGACTGGGTCGGTCATTGGTCTTGGGACCTTTGAATCCTGCATTGTGCGGATTGGTCCTCGATCCTGAGAGTTTAGGGTTGGTCCAACCCGAACCAACCCTATGTACATATATTTGTTTTCCAAAGAGCCTAGGGCCCTTCTCTCCTCTTCTTCTGGCGTTGAAAATAAAAATTCTATTGACTATTGAGCGCCACCTCTCTTCTTCCCTCGCTTCTCCGTGACCGTTTGCTAGATTTGCCTCTCCTCTCCTAGCTGGCGAACGCAGGTCGCCTCACTTGGTCGTTCTCGGCATATCACAAACAAGATATGAAGTTAATTTTTTTGTTTTCAAGTGTTCAGAAATTAAAGCAATCTTTTAAGAATGAACAAGATATGAAATTGCATAATTGATGGTTTATGTTATGTATTTTGACCATTTTATTTTTTTAATTTTATTTCACATGTTTTTTTTGTAAGGTTATTTCACGTGTTCGTATACTACTAAGTGGAGATTTTTATTGTTGCGCTATCTCAAATTTTTATTTGATTTGTATTGGGGTTCATAGTTTGGTTACTCAATATTGTATTGTCAATGGATATGTATTTTCAAAGTGTATCGTTTGTCCTTTCAACGACTAAAAAAAATAAAACAGAAAAAAATCGGTTGGTCCCGAGTTGACCTTGGGACCGGACCGGACTCAGGGGGTCGATCCAACCCTCGGTCCCAAGCTTAATAGGATCGGTCCTCGGTCCCAAAAATTGATGACCAATACCGTACAGGTTGGTCCTAGAGTTACGTGTTGGACCGATCTAATCCGGATCATCCTCGTCCCTAATCGTGCACGCAAGTCAGTCTTCATGAAACTTATAATATCATGTGGTCCTGTTTTCTCCTCTCTCCACCTAACACAGGATTCTAATTTTTAATTTTTTTTAACATTTTCTGTACGTTAAGAAGAAGAGGAGGAAAAGGAAAGATCAGCGGCAGCAGCGCCAACAACAAAAGTTAGCACAATAGCTCTGTTCAGGCATCCTGAGGCTGAGACTCTTCCGAAGTACCTAAAGTTAGGTCGATAATTAATACCCATTTGGCCAGAGCAAATCGCAGAACAGAAATGACCATATTCTTATTTTTCTTTTATCAATTCGATGGCAAGCTAAGCTAGGTAATTTTTACTTTTTTATTTATTGAAAATGAAATCTTGAACTATTTATAGAAAATACAAAGCAAAGAGCAATAGGTGTTCTGCTTTAGGACGCATTTGCCCCCTGCCCAACTCCAGCATCTGGAGAACACTGCCGCATGTTGTCTGGAAGCGGAAGGGGCGTTTCGGACACTTCGGGCAAAGAACCGGGCCGGGTATAAAAACGCAGAGGGCGTCGTGTGTGTCCGGGGGTGCCTTTGAGCTTGAGAGGCTGCGACAAGATCGAGGTGGAGAGAGAGAAGAGTTGGGGGCGAGGGGGAAGCGAATTCCGATCCGTCTTCCGGAGACCCTCTTCTCTTGCGTAAGTTGGGGCAAGATCCGTTGCTCTGTCTGATGCCGATTCTGATCCAAGATCTGTGCTTTTGGTGCTGATTATTTTCTTGATGCAGTTCCTCTTGCGTATGTTGTTTTGAGGTGGACTAGATGTAGATATCGTGGGGTTTATGCGTTTCTGGGGGGTTTCTTTTCCTTAGTCGCTCGCTTTTCATTTGGCTGGTGCCACATGACGCAAGATTCAGTACGGGTTGGACCTTTTTTTGGCGCTAATTAAATTCTTGATCGACTTCGCTCGTATGTTCAGAATTAGACTTTATGAAGATGTTGTGGGCTTTGGTTCTTTTGGGTTTTTTTTTTTTTCCTTTGTCGCTTATTTTTCATTTGATTAGTACAATATGATATTTGATTCAGTGCAAAATTGAAGTTTTTTCGTGCTTTTTGGATCGGTAGCGGCTGAATAATGGCTTCGGACCGAAAGCTCTTTGTATTCGAGGAGGTCGAGAAGCACGACAAAACCAAGGATTGCTGGCTTATTATTGCCGGGAAGGTCAGAATCAGATCTCCCTCGACCGGATTTGTGATCGCTTGTGTGTTGCATTTTTGGATTGTTAATTGCTAAAGCACCGACTTTTCAATTGTAGAAGTAAAGAGTCGTTAGAGGGTTGGTTGAGTTTTGCACTGTGCTAGACCGAGTTTCGAAATTGAGGAACTTTAGCTCCTCGAGTTTTTTTTTCTGAAATCTATTTGCAGCGCCCTTTTAGCATGGTTTGTTTTTTTGGGTGTTATCCATCTGCTGTGGGTGAATATTGAGTGAACTTTCTTCGCTCGAAACTGACCAGGATTGTGCATATCACAGCTGATACATTTTGGATGTTTGTCTTGTGTAAAGTAGTTAAGGCAATGGGTTTTCAAGTTCGATAATCTTCTCGTCAACTATCGAGTTGTCAATCGACATAGTTTTAGTAGGAAAACAAGACATGAATCATGAAATTGTTGTATGTAGTCCGGCAAGAAGATACTTAGAGTTTCATATATGAAGTGGTAAAAAATACATAAGAGAACGAAGGTTCCAGATAGCTGTTTTCGTTCTCACAAGAAATTCCATTGATGGAGTGCCTTTATAAGTCCATTGCCGAAGCATGAGATGATGCTATAATGCTAAGTGTCTGATGCCGGGCATCAACAGTAAGACATAGACATTGATGAATGATATACGCATTCAGGTCATATTGGAAAACGAGCCTTTTGTCTATGATTCAGATTTGCAAAAGAGAGTACAATGTACGAATCTTGTCAAATGTAGACTCTCTCTCTCTCTCTCTCTCTCTCTCTCTCTCTCTCTCTCTCTCTCTCTCTCTCTCTCTCTCCATCTACTAGGCTACTTGCCTTACAATTTCATAGGCATAATATCTAGGTGGCTCTAAGAAATGGTTTCCCCTCCGCCTTCATTTTCATACACTTGCCTATAGGTCAGATAATCTGTACTTGAAGAGGTTTAACCATGAGGATCCTCTGTCACAGTCCTTTATAGTGCTCCAGACACCATCACAAAATCGGCTGAGTGCTCTGTGATGGAAAAGAAAATGCCACTTTCGGTGGTTAAAATCATTACTCAGATAGAAACTTGCTATATTCTATTGCAGGTATATGATGTAACGCCATTTATGGATGATCATCCTGGAGGAGATGAAGTTTTGCTATCTGCTACTGGTATGGAACAATTTCATCTTACTTAATTCTTCATCCTCCCTCGAAAGGAAAAGCGTTAGAAAACTTTAAGCCTCTTTTTTCTGAAAGTGGTAGCTGGAACACAGTCAGTATAGGTTTATGAGTTAGATGGAGGATGTATAAGGAGAAAGTGAAAGATTGGAGGGCAAAAAACAAAATCTGCCTTAAGTTTTACTATTTCCTTATATTTATCTCCTTGTCTTGACTGAGCGTGGTGTGTGCTCCCACAAATTGCAGGAAAAGATGCAACGAATGACTTCGAAGATGTTGGCCACAGCGATTCAGCTAGAGAAATGATGGATAAGTACTACATTGGTGAGATTGATGTATCAACTGTTCCGGCCAAGCGCAATTACATCCCCCCGCAGCAACCCAATTACAATCATGACAAGACTACGGAATTTATCATCAAGATTTTGCAATTTCTCGTTCCTCTTCTGATCTTGGGCTTAGCATTCATCGTGCGGCACTACACAAAGAAAGAGTAGGACTGGGAACTACTGCTTGGAGATACCCCCTCTCATGAGGAGTGAACTGTTTGTCTTGTATTATCTTTAGTAGTTTGAAGAATTATAGCCGGAGAATCATAATTTGGGGTTCTGTAACAGCAGTCATTTTGTTGTCGAGACCTAAATGTCATTGGTGAGCCCCCATCGCTGTTGTCGGAACGACTTCTCTCTCTTTCCCTATCTCTCAACCCGATGTTCTGTTTCAGTTTGGACCTGTCTTTCCCTCGAACCCAATGTTCTGCTTCAGTTTGGACCTTGTCAATTTCCTCTCACGCTTTGTTAATTTTTCCTTGAAAAGTTTCTTCCGAAGAATGTTCTTGTCGCTTTGCTCGTCCAATATGTTGAAGAATGTTCTTATCGCTTTGCTCGTCCAATATGTTGAAGTGATCCGGATGACGATTGTTGTTGAGTTGGAGTGACACTAAGAGACAACATAACCAAGTCGATGATTATATTGTTGAACAGTATCATCAAAGGTGAAATTTAGGATGCCAAAGCCCTTTTGTTTTGCTGGAGAAAGTTAGTTGGCACTGTATGAAACTGGGTGAAAAAATTATTGAGAAGCTGCAATGGTTCTTCAAACGTTGGCAAACACCCTAAAAAGTTAGCACTCCTTTTGCAACTCTCTTTTTATCACTCTACCTATATGAACCAAGTACCCTGTGTTAAGCTGATGGCACAGCTACCAACTAGGAGAATCACACAAGCATCATCAAGTCACAGACCGATGAGACTCGACTATGGTGACTTAAGTGATAGGTTCAGACTTTAGGACTTGGAAGACTTGACCAAATATCAGCAGAGAAGAATAAGAGAAGCCTCAAGTTCAAATATTGCGAGCCAAATCTGAAAATCTGTAAGGGAAAATAAAAAGTTGCCACCATGTCTTTCTTCTACAAATCTGAATTTTATGCTTTCCATCTCACGGACCGATGGAAGCAGACACGGCTATGCCCTTTCAGACTAAAGAGGTTTTTTCACTGAGAATAATACATTGAGGCATCTTCTTGCCGGCTGTCGCACCAGATGCAAACAGTAGTAATTTATAGCATAGCTGCAGATGTCTACTCTAAATTAATGTTTGCCCCTGCCACTTCCTCAAGCCTTGATAATGTAAAGCCATGGCAAACAGGCAGTATAAGCTACGGAACCGGGTGCTCGTTGCTCCAGTCCCGAGATCAGTGGAAAAACCACATAAACAGTTAGCCAAAAATCAAATCCACAAACTAATCATCGGAAAGAAGTTTCTATTTTCTCATGGAGGGTCACCACCAGGTCATGTGCATCATCTAAAAGCTTCCACACATCAAGGTGCCCAGCCATGCCATTGCATTCTCTCAGTATCTCATCCATGCTGTTGTACCTCTCTATGATCAATTTCCTCTTCTGCAAAACCGACGCAGCTATCGCGTAGAGCAATAAATCCTCTGTTGGTGGGGCCCGCTGCCTTATGCGGCTCCATGCCGATTTCCCGACCCCAGCCCTTATAGCAGCCTGGTCGGCCCACATCACCTCCCAGAGGCAAATTGTTTGTTCAAAGGATAATTCCCTTCTAAATAGTACAACCACCATCCTATAAACAAAGAAACAATCTTCTGCCTGGAGCTTCTCCAAGTGCCTGTAAAGGTGAGAGTCCTTGGATTTGATAATTTTGGATACAGTATTGAGCTGCCTTCTTATCCCCACCTCATCGAGCCTAAAATTATGCCGGGCCTTCCTCATGAAACTAACGAAACACCAGAAAGCCTCGTGATCTTCGGTGATCACAGTAATTATTGGAGAAAGAAGATCACTCATACCCTGGCAATAGCCAATTTCAGGGTCATAAAGGGCATAGGCTTCGAGAACTGCAACTAGTCGAGCAGCGTGGAAAATTCTGCAAGGCTCAAGATGATCATAGTCCTTCAAACCGACAGCCTCGGCAGAACGCCGAGCCCTAGCTTCTGATACTGTGGCCTGAGATGGGGAGTACGGTATCCATTCTGGGTTGGCACGCACTGCATCCAAGCGGATAATCCGCTGCCATGTGGCAAAGTCCTCATCAGTGTGGAGGGAAGATTGAACTTCTTTCCTGGAGGGAGAGAGGTTCGCTTTGGGTGGTGTATTGGGATCATCATCCCCAGTCTCTAAAGAGAAAGATGCATCAATTATTTCAACATCCTCTGATGAGTCCGTATCTGATGAGTCCGTGTTCAATGTAGAGGTATCAGCATTTGTAACTCTTCTTGAAGAGTCGTCTCCTTCCAACAATTTGCTAGAAGAATCATCCAAGCACCCACTATCTAGGCCGCCTTCCCCACTAGATAGGGACTCCCTAGCACTTTCCACTTCTTCAGAGCTAGGAGAATATGTGTCTTGAATGAGCCGCCCACTATATCGCCTGCTGCTGAAGCTCTCGTCAAATTGCCTCATCAACCGACGGCATTGCATTCGAAGTTTTTCATATTTCTTCCTGCAAAGAACAATGGCAAGCAAAATGCCATTTAAACGGAGCTGCATAAAAGGTAAAAGGACAAGGATTGTCACAGAAACAATGACCAGATTCAAATTGAAGAGGGAAAGCACCTGTTTTGGGTCCTTGTCATATCTCTCTCTTCTTTAGAACTTTTCAAATCATACCTGATAGTAAAGGAAGCAAAATGAACAAATTCCTTGCACAGAAATTTACTGTTACCACATCCTAAGTCATAAAGGTACAAACTGCCGATACAGAACACACGATCAATATCACAGAAACTAAAGAACTTCAGAAGTATCACTTTTAAGAGAGGCAAAAATGTTTTTGTCGATGAGGGAGGAAAAGTTCTACAGAATCATATCAATACCAATGTGCATATACCTAATGAGGGAAAGCCATAAAGATCTTCAAAGGTTCAAATTCATAACTCATATCACAAGAACTCCAATTTGAAATTAGCACACTCTGTGAAAATTAAATTCGAGAGTATCAAGAATCTGTCTTACACTCCAAGAAGGAAAGGCCAAACCTCTGCCCTAATGCTTGGATGAATTCCCTGGAGAAGGATATGAACTTTTAGCTCACACGTTATGTACATTGAACAATACAGTTTAGATACTTCTTGAAAAATATCCCTAGAAAGACTTGATTACTCACTCCACTGCGAACTTTCTTGAGAAACTTGACTCCACCATCTCGAAGTCTCCCATCGGGCGTATACAAACTTCTCCATTGCTTGGGCAAGAGTGCATGTTTCCTTTTTCGGCGAGACCATGGTGATTTAAGGCGGCCCCTGATTTTGATGACGGGAAAAATTAGCATATGCAAGAAGGGGGAGAAAAGAAAACAGCATAAAGATATGCAAGCAAGAGTAAATTGTGCACTTTAAACAGATGCTTGGTTTCCCTACGGCCCATTTTGCAATATATATATTCCAAGCGAGTGCTCATGGAGAAAGCAAGGACCAAAGGCATTCAACAATCCTAATGGGCTTCCAGTGATCGTCAAGGAAAATGGGTAAATCCAAAAACTAAGACCACCCTAAAAAGGGACGTCGAGCCATAACACCATAAGAACGGACTAGCACTTATTATAGGGCAAGAAGCAATATGGGGAGAAAACATATTACAAGTGATAGTGACATTCTCAGATAAGCCAAGTGTACAGCAGCACCCACACGGCACAAAAATTTCAATGAAGCATGCAAACGTTGGTTGGCTAGTTCGGTTTTCTGTGTTGCGTTCCCTTGCATCCATCTGGTAATATAGGTTCAATAAATTGACAGGTTTTGATCGTCTTTTTAATAAGAAAGATTTCTCCAAGCTGCATTGACAACCTAGAAAGCATTCAAAGTTGGCTTGCCAGTGTGAACACGATTGGTCTACGCAGAAGGTTTTCAAACACATGCACTTGTGCCAAGAAAAAACAAGGAAAAAAACAACAAAAGGGAGCATCTGTGCTTGTGATGGAATCTAATCTAAGTAACCGCCTTTGCAAAGGAAAATCCATTCGATAGCACGCAGGATGCATGCTTCCAGCCAAAATGGCTATCGAGGTTTTTCAGACTTCTAACACCTGCTTTCTTGCCAACAATTTCCATTGTTAATGGCCAATCGGCTTACCACAATTTCCAATTACGGAAAGCATCATCTATTTCATGCACTGTTATTACCTATTTAATAAGTACTTTGATTGACCGAATACGCATAAGAACGCGTAAATCACAAACTGACAGAAGCTCGAATAAAACCAAAAGGAACAAACAAGTCAAACACCATAACCGGAACTAGCACGACATGATCATGAACCCATGAAACCGCACAAATCTTCGAATGAAACCCGATCTTCGATCGATCAAAGCCAAGCAACAACAGTCAAATTTACACTAGCCTAGTCACAGAGAGAACAGCATCCATCTTCGTAACTCCGATTTAAACAATCTCCCCCAAAGTCGGCCCCGGAAAACATTTCCCTGAAAACGGGACTAACGAAATGAAGAACTTGGGAAAGTATGGAAAGCAATCGGAAGCGAACCTAGAGAGAAAAGATTTTGAGATTCAAGACTTTCGACTTCAAGATCTGAAAGACAGCAGAAAAGCGACATAAAACTAGAGAGAGAGAGAGAGGGGGGGGGGGACTCACCTATCGAGGGAAGAAGAACAGGAAGCTGGCGACGAATTAGCTACGACGAACAGGACCGAACGCAAATGGATCCACGAAGACGAGGAGGAGGAGGAGGAGGAAGGGGAGGACGAATTCGAAGAAGACGAAGTGTGGCTCCGCCTGAGAGCTTTCATCTACGTGATGCACACGCGAACGACACGGTCTCCCCCTAACACTCCCTCCCCCCCCCCCTAACGAGCCCGAGCCTCTCTCTCCCTCTCTCCCGGGGTGTGTGCCTAGGGTTCCACAGGAAGAATTCGACTTTTGACCGAATCAAACTTCCCGACGCACGACCGACCCCCGATTACCTACGAGCGGAGCAGAGAGCACGGCAGCCAGCACCGCGAGCCCGGCCAGGGCGGTTAACAGGGCCGCCGCGTAAGCCGGGGGGAGCGGCGCCGCCGACCAGAACCCGCCTCCGCCGCCGCCGCCAACGAGTCGTCGTAGGGGGAGCAGGTCGGGCATGGCAGTGGGGGGGGGCGGGGTGGGTGGGGGAGGGTCAAAACCGCGGACTTGCCCCCCCACGGCGGTCGGCGGCGGCGGCGGCGGCGGCGGCGATCTCGGCTGCTTCGAGGCGGAATGGGAGAATCTCTTGCGGGCAGAGAGAGACTGGCCGAGTGAAGCCCAACTTGCTTTCGCTTTTGATATTCTTCTTTCGCTTTTCTTTCGCTTTGTCTCTTCCGTTTCCGTAGAGAGAGAAAATAAGAGGAGAGAGCGCGCGCTTGTGGGGGGTGGGTGGGTAGATCGTAGCGAAGCGACTTTGAGAATCTACGCTTGCGCAAATGTTTTTCTTTTCTCTTTCGAGGGGCGAGGAGGCGCTGCCCTCGAAACGACGTCGTTTTGGCCGCCAGGGAAAACTTGGGGAGAGAGAGGAGGGGGAGAGAGAGAGATGAAGCTTTGTCTTTTGTTTGGACACAGCGGATGGAAGATGAAGATGAAGAAGAAGATGATGATGATGATGATGATTATATAAAATTGGACAATGGACGGAATTTGCATCTAAAATCTTTAGAAAAAAAAAGCCAGAATAACCAAATGCTTTCGAATGCTTTTTACGACACCCACGTTTGCGAATACCTACAATGGAACTCCAGCAAATGGATAGCATGCAACGAAAAACGGGAATTGATTAGTTTGGTGGCGTGTAAATTCCTTATTGCTGCTTCGTGTGAAGGTCGAAAGTTAAGGTGCACCGAGTAAATTTGGCGTAAACCGCATTGACTTTATTTGAGCCTATGATTATGTTTCAAGGAGATCAAATGAAGAGCTTCCGTCGCGAGTTTTGCTCGAAGGTCTTTCGAAATATCCTCACGTTGGAGACTTCTTACTCTGGTTGTTCCAAGAGTCGCCACTATTCGGACCCCGTCCAACAGACTCTCTGTCCCGGGCTCATTCCTTTCGCAAGCGGGACATTAGACCTTAGGTTTCTCGACTCGGGATGGACGGCGGATCGCACGTGGCAAGCAGTTACATGGATTGCCTCACATGGTACTCAACATCAACTGATAACTCTTCTTCTATCTCACCCAATTCATCATGATCATTCTACGGTACAACTCCTTGACCAAAACGAGGAGGACATCCGAAATGTGAAAAGTAAAGTATGGTCTACATTTTCCTTTGAAGCACGGAAGGGAGGTTGGTTTATTGAGAATGGGGCAAATCATGTCTCTCCCTCCCCTTCCTTTGCTTCCCACCGACTCTACCATACCGTCCGTGATCCGTGCACATCAAGAAAATGTCCAATATGCATCGGCCGAGCTCGGCCCGGGAGACTAATCTGGTCCTCGAGTTCTCGGCTCGTGCGTAGAACAATAGCTCGTGTTCCACGAGCCGAATGATCGGAAAAAGGAGAAACTTGTCTCTTTAATTCATGTTTGTTTTGCCCTCCTCCCTTTTCAACTGTTCATGTGAATTGGGCAGGGCGGAAGAGTTGAGGTGGATGCATATTTTGCGATCTCCTTGTCGGGGCAAAGGCAAAGCCAAAAAGCGACCGCTCACCCGAACAAAGATGCTTTCGAAGCTTTTTCTGCCCGAGCGCCCTTTACTCTGCAGCTAGGAGCCATTCATTCCCCTTACCGTTTTCCGAGTCAACAAAAGCAGGCGCCACCACGCTGTTCGTCGAGCACGAAGAGGAGGAACAACCAGAAGAAAAGCGCCATTGGTTCCATCAAACGGAGATGAAACCCAGAAAAGGGTCGGTCACAGAATCAAAAGGCCTTAGCGTCGCGAGTGGGATAACCAAGACGAGAGATGACCCATCGAGAAGTCCCTCTTTTCGTTCTTGGGTTGGGCATTGCTTTCCTCTCTTCTTTTTTGGCTGGTCAAAAGGTCAAAAGCGGGGGGGCTCTGTCCTCCGTGAGGGCGGTTTTATTCGAAATGCGGACCCGACCCTCTCTTTTGTCCTCTTTTTTAAGCTGGGTCGTGCTAGGTCATCATCATTAGCGCTAACGAAATCGATTAGGAGGAAAATTTAATGATGCGTGAAGTGGGGGGGGTCCCCATCGAGAAGCGGGGCCTGTCTTCTCTACACTGTGTCGTTAGCATCACCTAATGCTTTCCACTTCACCAACACAATCATGGGACGGAAGCCCCCGGAGGCAGCAAGATTCCATGTCTTTCTCCTTGGTTCGGGTCGGCCAACGGATCATCCTCCCTACTCTTGAAGCTTAATTGCCATGGGGACACCCTCTCCTTTTGACCCTTTTACGGCAAAGGCCGATTTGTCACTGAAAACGTGATGGACAAGCCTGCGCAAATGGTGGGGAGGCATCAGTGGATTGAGCAGTTTTGCGTACGAAGCACGAAGTCAGTCCTCGCGCATTAGCTCGCGGTAGCGGATTTTATGGACATGGACGAAGTCAGTCGTCGCGCATTAGCTCGCGGTACGAAGCACGATGTCGTTAGCATCATCAGTGGCTTCAATTTTTACCGATTTTTTTTTGGTCAGACAATTTTTACCAATTGCATGGCTATAGCCCCGTGAGAAATCGATTTGTCTTTAGATATGCGAGCGACCTCCTCGCATCACTGGTCAAAGTGCAGTATGCAGGAGATGAGAATGGACATGCCGTCCGGCGAAGAATGGTAAAGGGTTTTTCGACATCAGATGGAGTCTTGAAAGGCTTTTTGAACAGCTCCAGAATGGCTGGATCTGGTAGCCATCTACTGTATGCACAGTAGCGTTCACCGTAGTGACAATGAATCGGAACCCATGCATCGGCTGCGAAGAACAAGCGAGAACAACGGGCGTGATAAAAGCCCAAGCTATGTTACATAACTCAAAAGTACAGGAAGCATTTTACAAAGGCAAAATGCATGCATCGAGTTCACGCTGTTTTATTACGTCGATGCTGTGATCCTGTGACAGATCACAAGAACCTCACTGATCATTGCGCAATGTCATCAACATATCCCGGAGCTTGTCCATGTAAAGGTACAGAACCCGTAAGATCTCGACACCTAAATTATAAAGGAACAAACACCCCACAAATATAGCAAAGCCTTGCTACTACAGCTTTGAAGCAGCAGCCTTGTCCAAGAACCAAGTCAGCTCGCCCTCGGGCGAAACCATTTCAACAGGTAACTGGTCAGGAGATTGACTATTACCCAATGCAGCGTGCACTACACTAGCTTTTCCAGCTCCAGCAACTACGAGCGCAATGTGTGCAGATGCATTGATCACAGGGAAGGTAAAAGTAATTCTCTCTGGAGGTGGTTTTGGTGAGTCCTTAATGAAGGTGACCCATTTCTTGCTTTCGTGGACAAGAGGATGACCAGGGAAAAGAGAGGCAACATGTCCATCGGGACCCATACCCAGAAGCATGAGATCAAACTTTGGGAGCCCACTTTCTGATGATGCTACTATGCCGCTCTTCACTAAATGCTTAATGCATGTCTCATAATCATCTGCCGCACCCTCTGCCGACAGAGCGTCGTTAATTGCATAGACATTGCCAGGAAGTATCGGCACCTAAAGCAGGGAAAGTAGCAAGAAAAATGGCTGGTCAGTTGAGAATCTTACAATTCAAAATGATCTCTCTTACAGCCAAAGAAATGTGCCATATCTGTTTTCATACATCTCAACCTTCGAGGCTGCACAAGAATTTTTCTTTTTCCTGATCGCTATAAATGCAAAGCTTAAGTTAATCAAGCATAAGATGGAGCCCCTGGATAGCCATTGATAGCAGGTCAAATAGATAAAAACAGACGACCCAATAGATCAAAACCACTGTAGACATCTGCCAACAACTAGGTCTGGAAAATACGAACAACAGAAACCAGCACACGACATATCATCAAAGATGCATCACATCCACTTTCTTGTGCACCAATACCCCCAAGTAACTAAGCACTCCCAGTCGACTATATAAACAATCATGCACTCCCAATTTAGTTGACTGAGCTCTCTCTTAAATTGTCAGAGTAACGACCCCTTAAAAAGCGGATCGGGAATTGCTTTGCCTTATTCAATCCCGACTCATCCATTTGATCTGTTTCAATGCAAAAATGCACCTCGAAGTAACAGAGCTCAAAAGCAATGAGTACCCTATCAAACTTTATGAAAAAGCTACATGCAATTGTGACATTCTGCGCAATCGAAATGACGAGACATGTCTTCAGCTGATCTACCAAGAGGAATAACAGGAACAAGCATATCCACACACATCATCAGAGCATGACCTTTGCATTTGGAGAAGCGTAAATGACATTCCAAAATGCTCAGACCTTTACAGAAAATAGACATACCTGTGATAGAAAGCCATCATAAGCAAGCTTGTAGTTACTATCATCGTGATCCTTAGGCACAACTCTCTCATCCACCCAGAGAACGTGCCATTTCGACCAGTCCACCGAATCAATGTAGGGCGCTTCAACCAGTTTCCTGAAATACATCTCAAACAATGAGCCAAGCTCTTTCCAGTGTAAAGTAAATGAATGACACATAATCAAACGACACTCCAATCAAGCCAAACTAGTGATAATTCTAATTCTTTATGCCAAGATGATCAGCTAATTGAAGCTGAAAGAGCCCAACTTCAAAATCTAGTCAAGCACAATGCCTCAGAAATCTAGGTTTTGCTCACTAAACTAGCTCAACCACCCCCAAAGGCAAAACAAATGGTCGCCTGAATCTCCATCAGCAGTTCAAAAAAATTCTTATTTACTGACCAAATGCACCTATCTTCAGCCAGATAAACTTGTAAAGTTTCGTTTTTTTCCCACGATTCCTCCACAGAAAATTTCACTAAGTGGTAATCTTCCTCATTCATAATTCTCCTCCTCCTTCCTCACCCGCCGATTATTCGGTTTAGCAATAACTCCTCCAATTCCCCACCACGAGCAACTGAACCAGCGAAAGTTAGATAATTTCCCTCGGAATCAAGAAAGTTATTTCCGCAAACACACAGAAGAATCGATGAAAATCAAGCTCCAAACCTGAGTGACTTGATCAACGAACCTCCGGACACGACGACGCTGAACGCTCCTCTCTCCTCGGCGAACTTGGCGGACAAATCGGCGGTGTACTTCGCCAGAGAAACCGCGAGATCCTCCTCGGTGTCGAACACCTCCACCACCTTCTTCCTACCGCTCTCGGTCGCGGCTCCGGCCATCGAGGATCGCGCCCCGGGGACGAGGCTCCTCGAGCGAGCGCCGGTCAGGGAGAGGCGGCCCCCGAGAGCGACGGAGAAGGCGAGCCGCTTCGGCGGCGACCGGGACGGGAGGAGCGGCGGCGACGCGGCGCGCGGGGAGAGGGGGAGGCGGCGGCGGCGGAGGCGTCCGGGGGAGAAGGAGCGGAGAGGGGAGGAGGAGGAGAGGGAGGCCATTCGCGAAGTGGAGATTTATGGGCGGTTGGCGAGTTCGGTGGCTGACTTTTCGGTGGTGGCGGTGGGGGGCCGGAGAGGTGTAGGTGTCACCGGCGATGCGCACGATGATGACCGGCGAAAATCCTGGTGACACGTGGTAGGGGATCGTGAATATTTATTTATTTATTTAAATTTTAAAAAAAATTGGTGCGATTATTTTACGGGAAACTTAAAATTTATAAAATATTTTCTGAAAGATAATCGTCTTTTTACTTATTATGAATGGATGAAAATAATTAGGTATAAATTGTTGTTTATAACGAAAATATTTTTCGTTCGCTGAATTTTTTAAGTGACATAATCAATCAATTTCCAAAAAAAGAAATTTAAATTTTTTTAAAATTTCTGTAAAACAAACACGCCTCAATTACGAGTTTCAAAGGGTTTCTTTGGATTTAGCGATAGAAAAAAAGGGGCATTTTGGTCATAAAATTAAGGAAACTAGGCATCTAGATTCACGTAATCTATGAACAAATTTTTATGTAAAAACACATTATTGGGACATTAATTCGGATTACGAGATTATATAAAGTAATTATGGCATCCAAAGCAATGTTTTTTCCTTCCGCACATATACTTAAAACACTTTTTTTGCATGTCCTATCTCTAACTCTTCTTACACTATGATTTTTGCGAATATGTATTCCTGTTAGGTTCTTCGATTTAAGTATTTCTCAATAGAGTGAATTCAATTAATTTTTAAAAATGTTTTATTTTACGTACTGATGTGTACATGAGCGAGTGATTCCAAAATTGGGGATTCGATGGGTTAAGTGTATATATCGGTGTGAGGGTAAAGGACAAAAGATATTGAGAGTTCACCGACGATTATTAAAAGCACGGGCCACCAGAAAAACATAAAGAATCGAGATTTATGGTAGCTCACCACCGAGACATAAAAGATTTCTCCACTAGTTGAGAATAAAGAAGTGTCAATGCACCACCAATAACGTTGGGTGAAGAATCAAATAAGTAGAAGAATCGAATAAGTAGAGAAATTTTCATATATTCATCAAAATTTGTTTTACAATTGAGAGATCTCCTCTATATGTCAAGAGACTAAGACATAGGAAATAGACAAACATTAAAGAGACATGGGAACTACTCAAATATTAAAGACATGGGAACTAGAAAGCAATTAAAAGCCTAGTAACTAGAAAATGCATTTGACGCACATAAGAACTATGAAATGCAATCTTGACTCTTCAGTCTTGTGATTCACCTTCCAATATTTGTTCACCAACCTTGACCGGAAAAAAACTATCTTAGAGCTTTAACAAATAACCAAAGAAATCGCTCAGAATAGCCTTCCGTCGATATGTTGTTGATTAGTGTTGAAGTCGGCAATTTTACTGGTGAATTGGTAACTCAATACTTGATTGGTGAGGAAGAACTGACAACTCCTCAATCGATAAGCTAATCAACTTCATTCTTGACTCATCGAAGCAAGTTATGACTGAATTTTGCTTTAACTTAAATGAACGTCGATTGTGCTGAATTCGTCGATGGAATAAACATCATTGATTTTACTACTTCTTTCTATAAAGGTTGTGAAGTAATCTATGCTAAAGATTTATTGCACAAACAAATGATGAATATCTTGTGTACATATCGCTTTTACCTCGCGTTGTGATTGACCGTGAATAAATTAAACTATTCACTTTTATGTGTAAAATCAATGAATTAAAGTCGAAAAAAAAAAGGGATTGGTTGATTATGAATTGAATTTCTTCTTAAATTTCCTTAAATGCTTACTTTATCGAGGTAAAAAAAAACAACTATACCCTTGCTTATTCCACTAGTTGACAATTTGAAGGGAAAAAAAAAAAACAGAAGACGACTTAGAAGGGACCAGTTGGCAATTGGTTTATTCCTATCCCAGCGCGTCGGCGAAAGGGAAGAACCCGCTGTCCCTCGCAAGGATATCCCAAACCCAAGAACCAAACAGAGCCTAACTCCCAAAACCCTAACGACCTCGCAATCGCCTCGTATAAAAGGGAAGCTCAAACCTCCAGCGACGGGAGCTGGCACAGCAGAAGCGTCTCTCGGCCGCGCGAAAATGCAGATCTTCGTGAAAACCCTAACCGGCAAGACCATCACCCTCGAGGTCGAGTCCAGCGACACCATCGACAACGTCAAGGCCAAGATCCAGGACAAGGAAGGTACGCGAATCCCCGATCCTCGAGCTCTCGATCGATACCTGTATGCAGGCGCCTGACGTTCGGCGCTTCTTTCGAGTGCGTTGTCAGGAATCCCTCCGGACCAGCAGAGGTTGATCTTCGCCGGGAAGCAGCTCGAGGATGGCCGCACACTGGCTGACTACAACATCCAGAAAGGTTCGCTCGTCCTGAACCTGAGCTTGCTTGCTTTTAGCGCTTTTAGATGGCTAGATACGTAGCGTAATGAATCGGCTGTTAGGAGCCGTGTGGAGCTTGAGCTGATTGTTAAAGGTGTCCAATTTTGGAGGATCGGTGCGTAGAATCTTACATGATAGGTGTGCGATGATTGCAGTGTTCTAAGCTCCGAATTAAGGTAGATATGTTCTGCTATGATCTCTGTTGTGTTTGAGGACAATGAAGGTTGAGGAAGTTTTCTCGCAAATCTGTCCTTTTCATACACGAGGAAAGGACGTTTGTTACTGGTTGAAAATAAATGATCAGATACAACAAAGTGGATCTACGGTTTCTTTTACAAGATAATCTCCTCGGTGTCGCAACATGCCAAGAAAGGGATTCAAATCCTTGGTTTTGCAACTGATTCTTTTGCTTGGCAGTAGTGGTATCATGTGTAACTCGATGAAAACACTGGCGATTAGTAATTAGGGTTAGAAATAGTTTTTGAGTATGTAGAGATTTTTTTGTTGAACTATACTTGTGACCACAATTCACCGTGTGTTGGCTTCTAACTGGCCATGGCTAGTCAGCTACAAGTAGGATTTTGCAAATAAGTGCCCTTTTTCTGCCTGTTTAAAACGAATGGATTAATCATCCTCGTTGTTGCATTGTGCAGAATCAACTTTGCACTTGGTTCTAAGGCTTCGAGGAGGCATTATCGAGCCCTCGTTGATGGCACTGGCCAGAAAATACAACCAGGACAAGATGATATGCCGCAAGTAAGTATAGTTTTGGCATGACACATAACGCATGATTCCACACGTAATGGTTGTAACTGCTAATTCATTGGGTATCTCTCCATGCATTTGCTTGATGTGAGTAGATGTATGCTTTGGTGTCTGACATGTTTGAGAGCAGTAAATCTTGGTGCTAAATGATAAACTTGTTTAACTGTGCCTTAGTTTCTCAAGGAAACGATCGAATTCACCTATCATATTTAGAAGTTTCTTTTTCTTTGCTTCCCTCAACAATAATCAATCAGTAAAGATAGTTCTTAGAAACTGCAATTCATAAAATGACCGCTGAAGATGGCATCTTTCTAGCTCCATTGGCCTAGTACAATGTTTCCGTGTAGTTTCCTTAGTTAGATGCATTAGTCTTTAGTAAAATAAAATGTATATTTGGGTTGCTTCGAATTGTCCATGCTGAACGCTTCTGGGCTACAGATGCTATGCGCGCCTGCACCCTCGCGCTGTCAACTGCAGGAAAAAGAAGTGCGGACACAGCAACCAGGTAGATTGTTCAGTAATTCCATTCAGTTGCTTTGGTGTCTCTCCATTTCATTTCTCTATTTTTTTCTGGGCTGAAATGTTTGCCTCCACTTCTCTTCAATTGCAGCTGAGGCCAAAGAAGAAGATCAAGTAGATTGCTGATTTTGAAGGGCTCTGGCATGTGTTTTGCTTGGTGGATTTTGACTTGAAAGCTTTAGTTTTTCAATAGATATTGTGAGAAGCAGAACGTTTTTTGGTTACGGGTATTAGTCACTGGCAATACATTGTGCCCAGCATTTGAACATTGCATCTTTTCTCAATTTGATTCGACCTGTTGGTAGTTTCAATCCAAGATCTCCATTCTTGTGTACTATTTTCTCGGAATTTTGTTGTTTGCAATCGAGGATATCGTTTTGACTGATGAATAATGAATATTGAGAACCATGCAACCATGAGCACATTCACAAGTGAATCTATTATTCTCTTGATCAACTATCTCCAACGAGAAAGGTTGTGCCAACAGAAAAAGAAAATTGAAGTAAGAGGGACGCACGCACCCACACAATCACACACCACTTGAAAAGTTGGCCCCAAAACAACTAAACAGGCCATGTCCAGAGGCAATGCCATTGCTCAAAACTAGCAAGACAGCAGGAGGCACGACCCTTCTTGAAACGTTTCTTCTACCGTCAACATTTACGCCGTTGTCGATATCTCATCAGTTACAGCGGATATAAGCTCGTTACCATTGCCTTTCCATTCCCCCCGCTATGAGAAATTCCTGTGCTTGATTGATCACTTTTAGCCCATCCAACTTCAGATGAGCTGATGCTTTGGCAAATGGTGCTCTTCAGTCGCTACCTCGCTGAAGTTTCACCTCGTCTGAAAGATGTTTTGGATCATTTTCTTCGGAGATTCTTCTGCTGCGTTTTCTAACTGAAGGATCTCACCGGCACTGAGGCACCAACCTAAAGCGCCCAAATTTTCCTCGGCCTGCGCCACTGTCTTAACTCCTGGTATTGGAATCGTGCCCTTACGGATGCACCAGTTTATAGCAACCTGCTCACAGAACAATCTAACATCACCAACCAACGGCAAAGAAATGTCAAGTGTAAGATCAGGGGACAGGACCAGCACAGAAAGAGAAGGTAAATAATTGTGCAAGCTAATTTTGATGTTGGCCATCTCACAAGAAGGCCGGATGTCAAGAATCCACAAGAAAGAAGACGTAAAGCAGTTTACCTGAGGTATGGTTTTTTGCCGCCTTTGTGCTATATCTTCTAGTGAAGATAACAAGGGCTTCAGTCCAGGAAGAATTTGTCGGAACAGGAACGAACTGCGACGAATATGCAATTCATGAGAAGATAGTCGCATGCATAAGCAATTTTTACCCAAGTCACTTTACCAACACCTTAAGGTGAAGTAATGAAACTATCATACCGGGGACCCCGTGGTAGTTTGGAAGGTGTGTACTTTCCTGTCAGCATTCCAAGTCCCAGAGGACTATAAGCAATTAAACGGATCCCCAAAGAATCACATATCTTCTTTATCTCGATCTGATCTTCTCCCATGCTAAGCAATGAAAACTGCACCTGCGAGCACAAACGTAATTACAATCCATAGTCTAAGCGAGAGCCGATTGCTGCTCGATGATGAGCTTCTTGAAAGCCATCTTGAAAAGCTTTAATGGACAGTGACTCAGAACAGCGACAAATTCTATCTAGAGGTATACATTCACCTGAGCAGAGCTTAGAGGAATGCCTCGGGCTGTCAGGTACTGATGAATCTTTACTAGCTGCTTTGGTCCATAATTGCTCACCCCGACCGCTCGAACCAAACCCTGAATCATCAAGGCAAATTATAGGAACTCGAAAGTACCGCATAACTGCGAGAGATTTCACGGCTTAGAGTGAATCATGATAACCTTTTCATACATTGCCACTAAACCATCCCAAAGGGCTTGCTCCTGGAGTGGCGCATAATTTGCAGTCGACCAATGCAATTGTCCAATTCCGATTTGCTTGATCTGCAGTCTCTCCATAGAGGCCCTGAAACGATCCGCATACTCATCAGGATTCCTCTTCAGAAGACGGAGAGGACTGGGGACTTCCTCCTCCATCCACGCTCCCTCATTCTTTTGAGTCACCGTACTGAAGAAGTGAGCATTGCCTTTTTCACAGAGCATAAAAGGTGAGTGCAACATACTTGCACGCGTCGACGAACTGACCTGGCGAAAGTCGCCAGGGGTAGGCAGCAAACTTTGTAGCAATCACGATCTCGTCTTGTCCCTGCTCGTTCCCTACAAATGCCACGGAACCGATCCGACCAGTTGGATGAGCTGGATGAGGAAAAAAAACTAACTGCGCAAAGCATTTTCGGAGGACTTCTGTTGAGATTTCGATTTAACCAGCAATCTGCAAGTGTGATGCAATCTTACATTTTCATGGAGCTGATATCTCTCAATATTGCAGTTGACATTTTCATGCAGTTTCACATTTCAATGGAATGAACATTTGGTCTCCACCTTCTACCGACTCATTAATACCAATCACTTCAGACAGGAAATCAGCTTATCACAAGACTCAATACAAGGGTCGTCCTCCTCGAAATGATCAGGTAACAACACCAAAGCTTCACTCGTTCAAGCACAGCAATTCGATCCCCTCATACGCGCAAAGTTCCACGGTCCACTTTCATCTATACCAGAGAGAGAGAGAGAGAGAGAGAGAGAGAGACCTTGAAGGTCTTTGATGAACTTCCCCAGGAGCTTCTCGCTCTGCCCATTCAGCCTACCAGTGCCATAAGAATCGGCGGTATCGAAGAGATTGACGCCATTTTCAACGGCCAAATTGAAGACCCTCTGAAGATCAGAGTCCATCGATTCTCGATAACCCCACAGGAGCTGGTTCCCCCACGCCCACGTCCCAAACCCCATCGGAGACACACTCAGCGGGCCCACCTTCACCTAAGTCCAGCACCAGTTTCCAAATGCTTCAGACAGTTCTCACAGAAAAGAAAAGTAGCTGGCATCGCGTCGCGTCGGGTCGCGTTTACCTTTTTCGGGTTTTGCCATGGCCAGAAAGCAGGGGGCCTGAGGGACTTGAAGAGCGAGGAAGGAACAGAGGCCTCGCCTTGAGGAGCGAAGAAGCTCGAGGGGCTGAAATACTTCGTGGGTGTTGATAACGTCAGGGTGGAGGACGACGCCATTAACGTTCCCATCTGCTCTCTTCGCTTCTGCTCAGCTCATCGCTCGCTTCCATGCTCTGTTTTCATTGTGTGGTCAGAAAACGGGGATTCGCGGGTGCTATTTGGATATTATTACAAGGACGGTTCTTCGAATGATATTCTGCCCCCTGTTTTTTCTCTTTACGAAGTTGACGCATCCGACCGTCAGTTGGCAACAAATTGGCATAGACCCCATGCGATTAATTTGCGAAAACATGCCAACCGAGGCATCGAACGAGAAAGACGAGCACGCTTCACTTAATGCACGGTGATCATATCGTGTACTAAATTTTAACCGCGTCGATGTTATTTTTCGCCCGTTCCAAATCAAGGATTAGTTTCCTTTTCATTTCGGTCTTTTTCTGTAATTTATGCACGGTGCCTCACCTTGGTGGCACTATCATGCATGTTTTCTTTAAGGTAGTCTGTCATCATCGATCAATTTTGTAGATGCACAACAATAGGGAATAAGAACGCACAAGCTTGTTCAAAGGGGGTAATGCTATTTCCATACCAACGAAAAATCAGTTCAATGAACCCCTGAAAACACTTCCTAGAAAAGATCAAAACGACACTTATAACTGTTCAAAATCGACAAAGATCCATCAACGCAAATTGATGTTGTATGGACACGCAGACTAATCCTTGTTGGGGGTACTGGTGCTTCCAGGCTCTGAGCTCGAGCCACCGGGAACCGAGCTCGGACCGCCACCATTGTTGTTGTTGCTGTTGTTTTCATCGCTACCGTCGCCGTGACCCGTGTCTCCTCCGCCGTTTCGTCTGTCGTGGTCAAGTTTGACCAGAGCAAAGCAAAGCCTGTCGCGACAGTCGTCAGAATCGACTCGGAACGACCAGATTTGGATCCTGTCGCGTACTTTCAGCTCGTTCTCGGACGCGAAATTGTTCCAGCCGGATCTGAAGTTGTAGATCAACGATGGCTTCGCCTTGTTCCTGCTGCCCATCTCCACCAACGCAAATTTCAACACCAGTGATCTCTTCGGGCCGATCACGCTCACATCCATCGCGTTTTGCGCTTCCACGAATCGGTTCTCTTCGTCTCTGAGAAAGCTCAGATCCCGGACTTGGTTCTTGGGAATAGACACGCGACATATATGTCTATCCAAGTCCGTCCGCGATAGCTCTTTCTCGATCACCAGCTTGACCTCTTTCCCGCCCATGCCATCAATTTGGTCTTTGAATTCTTGTGGCATATCCGCCGGCGGATCACTTGGGCCCGGCAAACTCCCCTTGCTTTTCTTGCCACAGCCCTCTCCGGCTTTTGCGGTGAAGCTGACCTTTCTCCTACTACCGCCACTCTTCTCTTCCCTCAAACACCATTCCTCGTCGCCGCTTCCAGCCGCGAAGCCAATGCCCTCCTCGACATCTTCTTTCCCGGGTCGATGACGGCACTGCACGTCCCCCCCGGACAGTGTTTCCTCCATCGCTTTCCTCTTTCCTCCTGCTCCTACCGGGTCACCAATGCCCAACCTGTTACTCCATCCTCGCCTTCCCATAATCTCTCCTTCCCTCGGCGCGCCCCCAGACAGTGTTTCCTCCATCGCTTTCCTCTTTCCCCCTACTCCTACCGGGTCACCAATGCCCAACCTGTTTCTCCATCCTCGCCTTCCCATGATCTCTCCTTCCCTCGGCATGCCCGTCAAAGCCGTGGCCGCCGGCTCGCAGCTCTCTCCTCGTCCGCGGGGGGACGACATTTCTCTCTGGTGTTTGCTTCGAGCCGCTCGGCCGAGCGCCGTGAGCATCGACTTGAACGTCTCGCCCGTGGAATGCCCCGCGAAGTCTTCAAGGCGCAGCAGCCATCTGCTCTGTTCCCTCCAACCCTCCATCGAAGACGATCTCTTCTTGATGCTTCTGAATCGATCGCAATGTCGCTTATGGTTCAAGGGCAAGAAGCCTTTATATATTTGCAGGTGAGAGACGACAAGAGTGCGAGTAGAACTTAGCCTTAAGCAGAGTAGAACTAGGAAACTGGAAACTTAGTATCATGGGCGATCTAATTAAGGAAATATCCGAGACTGGTTCGGCGGTTCTTGATGAGAGAGAGAGAGAGAGTCAAACTAACCAAGAAGTTTCCTAATTTAGTCTCAGTATCCTAGGATTCCCCGAGCTTTATAAGATAATTATCCCGATGAATATAAAACTATTATAGATCCCTTTTCTCTGATTTATCTTAAATTTGGTTTCAGAGGATCTATCCTGGCCAATATTGTTGTTACGTTAGGTTGCAATACTCATCGGTTATTTTTATCTATTTGAATGTAAAGAGTAATTATTCAAATTTTGAAAAAAAAAAATAGGGTTACTGTCACGAAAAACCTCTGTAATAAATTTATTTCGAATTAATTTTTTTACCACTAAAAACCCCAAACTTATATATTTATGATAAATTTATCCTCCGTTAAATTAAATTAATACACGAAAATTCACAAACCGGTATACCCGTGACAAACGGAGGGTAAAACCGCAAACTAATACACCAATTAGCTGTCACGTAGCATCCAACTCAGTAATTTAACGCTAAAATTTAACGAAAACTAACAGAGGATAAATTTATCACGAGTGTACCAGTTTAGGGCTTCTGGTGGCCAAAAAAATTAATTTGGGATAAATTTGTCACGGGCGTACCGGTTTGGGTTTTTCATGATATTAACCCAAAAAAATATGGAAGAAAAGATTATAAAGTATTCCATAGGTGGGTAATTAACTGTTTTTTATGAAAATTTTTAAATGTTTCGAATTAAACAAAAGTCGAAGCCGGGAGTTATCGCGAGATTTAAATGAAGTCGAAACCCTACTTGACCAACTTACTAGTCTGATTTATCTTATGATCAGGTACGGCGAGTGATTCCGGTGTCCGGCAACAACGTTAAAGATTGCCACGCAAGCATCTTCAACATGCCGGTGAAAGCCGCGATTTGAAGACTAGATCGAGAAACAAGAGAGATGACTCACAGACAAATTTTACAAGCCAGAGGACAGTAATCAGATCTGAAAGTCGCATTAATGGCTTGATCCAAAACGCGAACGCTCGAACCCGGGTTTTGATCCAGACAAACGTTTTGTAACAGTGTTCGGGCCTCCTACCCGACCAAAATTCGCAGCAAGAACGTCGGCCATGGATTGCCGATAACTCACCAGGTGCTCCCAGCGCGATGAATCGCGTGCGTAGGAATGATTCGACTTAGGCTAACCAGAATATGTCGCACGCGACTAGTAAATCGAATCTAGTTAAAGTTTAGTGCCCCTAACGTTGTTCGTTGATTATCTGGGGTTCTTTAGGTTAGCGAAATGGTGGTACTGGTAGCAGCCAAGAAATACGTGCAGAAAACAGCAAGAACCAACTGCTAATGCAAATGCCTCAACATGTCTTTACATGTCAACTGCACTACCACCACAATGGAACTCCATGTTTCAAGCTCTGAATTCACTTCATTTCTTTCCTCATCTGCGATGCCCCTATTACCGAGCGGTCTCTTCGTCTATGTTTAAGCAGGACCGTTTACCCCACCAGCTACCCCATTCTGTACAATGTTTTAGCTAATGCTGAGACCCCGCGATGCATGTCGAATTCATGTTACACTGAATCCCGAAAGTTCAATCGCCTAGGCGGCCCCCTTCTCAGGTCCAGAAGTTCCACCATGGCGCCACATTGCTGCAATGATAGTCTAAAATGTCGTTCGAACCAAAGTTGCTCCATTTCTCTGGCGGTGCCACGGAACAATTTTCTTCGTCCCGGCTTAGATAGTCCCGCGCATCTTCTGACGACTTCTCTGTCTCATTTAATTGGTCATCAGGTGAGGCAACAATCAAACTCCGATCGAAAGATTCGTGTAGCCCGATCGGGTCGGCTTCGTTCTTGCAATTAGTATCTTCATCGTCTAAATTGCTAGCCTCCCTGCAGATACTGCCCCCACCTTGGCTTTTATCTAACATACCACTTAGCTTCTGCAGCTGTGAATGACCAAAGAAAGTTGTTATTATGAGGTTTATATTTTTATCCAGAACAACTCGTTTCCTAAAGCACTATGGAATGATCACTTATGGTGGTCATACGCCATAGTAAATACTGATTCTATCTAACGCTCAAGATTGAAATCATTTGGAGTTTTCGCTCTCATCAATCATTTCCTATGAGATGAAGTCAAGTATGTTGGAACTAAGAACAACCCATCTCTTCACTTTTTCGAAATTCTTTGTTCTGAGATGATTTCTCCATGACCATAATCAGAAGGATCAACTGCAATTATCCAGGAATTAAGTAAAAAGGGGATCAGTGCTACCTCTTTCTCTAAATCCAGCTTTTCTGTCTTCAAAGACTCGAACTCAGCCAACAGCTTCTCATAGCTGGCTCTAAGCACTCTGTACTCTTGCTCGACCTGCTTCGACTTCCACCGAGCCCTCCTGTTCTGGAACCATATCGCCACCTGCCGCGGCTCCAACCCAAGCTCCCTCGCGAGCTCCATCTTCCTCCTTGGGTCGGGCTTAGACTCGGACTCGAACATGGTCTCCAGCAACCTGATCTGCTCGTCGCTGAACCCCTTCTTCATGTTCTTGCTCTTCCCCTTCTTCTTCTTCATATTCCCAGCCACGCAATCCTCGCTCTTCTCCATCTCCAGCACCCTCGGTGGTGCCACCAGAATAGTAGTAAAGGCTACAGAACCGTCTTGGGTAGTGAGAAGGGAAAAAAATATGGAAATTGATATTAAATAGAGAGTGAGTGTTGATATGATATGTCCTTCGAGAAGAGTGTGGGCTAACGTGGGCTTGGTAGCATAGCTGTGGAGGGTGGATTTTCTTTGACATGATTTGGATCATTTGCTTTCCGGGTGATGATGACGTGTGATTGATTATAGGATTGTTGGCTATCCAAAGCCAATCGTGTCAATCCTTACCAAAAAAAAAAGCCAATCGTGTCAATATCGTATTGCAGTGATCTTGCTTATATTATTCCTGTAATGTAGCTTGTGGTAGTCACTATCTATCTATCTCTTCTTCTTTTCCATTCTGGTGCTAATAGTTGTACCTCAATGTTGATTATCGACCACTTGAGCTACGTCATTGAAAAGGAAAACTAAAGCTTTATCACCACCATGGGAGCAGGAAAATATCAGTCCTCCTTTGAACCGCTCTTCTGTAATTGAAGTGGGAAGCCACAGTTAAAGATCGATTCGGAAGATGGGATATTTACGTCAAACTCCGAATTTATCTTCTGTTTCTCAAGAAGGGAAAGTGCCTACAGTGTGATCGGCGTTCGACTTTCTCGACGACGTGTGTAAGTTATACCGCACGTTTCGATTCAGGAGAGTTGGTTCATCGAAGAAGAATTGCACCTCGAACTCGTTAGCTTAACGTATGTCTTCTCATTCTCTCGTTGCCAAGATGCCAACGGAGGCGGAGAATGGAGACGAATGCGAGGAAAGCTAAGAACGCATCAGTCAGCATCAGCTCAATGTGAACTCCAATGGGTAAAGCACACGTTGGGAGCGGATTTACTCAACAGTCGCGTCTCACCTAATCACAAGAATACGACGTTCCCGAAAGGATAAGGATCGAACCCGCTAGGGGACGACGGCGCCAGCTTTCGGTACTTCGATCATGCACCTATCCATGTATACATTCGGACTCCCGTGGGCTTCTGTCGCATTAGAGTCGCGCGTACCCGGTCACTTTGGTAAGAAATGAGCACAGCTGGGGAAAGATTAACGGGTTTCGCGAAACGGAGTGCGTAATCACTGATCATCTTCCCGTCGTTTCCTCCATCAAAGGACGTCAAGCGGAGAAAAGAACATCTTTATCCTCCGAGAGTCATCACCAGGGAACGGAGATGGTGTTCATCATCGTCTCGTCTTTTGCGCAACTCGCAAGTTGGTCCCTTTCGGGTAGCCTAATGGCGACAAACGACTTGTCGGATTTGTCAAGCTAAAACCATTTCCAAAAGTTCTTACCCTGGGAAAGAAAAGAGAGAGCCACCGAAGAAAGCAAGCGCCCGCAATCATAATCAATCATCGCCGTCGTCGTCGTCGTCGCGGTGGGTCAGGAGCTCGGGACGAAAGCTGACTTCACGTCGGCCCGGGTTTTGGAATCTATCGCTGGGATTAAAATATCATTTGCATCGATTCCGGGTCAATTCAAGGGACCACTTCGAGAGAGCTTAGGCTGAACAGGCTGCTGCTTCAAGCAAGTTTTGCTTGTCGGGCGTGGCTTGTATGGTGTGGCGGGACGTCCGTGTCGCGGACCGCTAGGTGGCTCCCGGAGGCCGAGTACGAGGGTCGTTTTATGTACTTTTGCTCAGGATGATGCTCTTCTTCTGGTTCTGGATGTCTGCCAACTCCACCACGCCACGATGCCGTCGATTCAGGTGCTCGAAACATCGCGCCCGCAAGAGTGTGCGTGAATAGTGTGATGATGATGGATCGATTTGGTACGAACTACGTGAACCCGATTGATTAAACGGCGACTAGATGCGTAGCACGCTCGCTCCAAGATTCACTGGATGGAAACCCCCCCGACCCCGCTGATCCGACGACTGAAAAAGAAATGCTGCGGTCCCGGAATTCATCGAGGGAAAGTTCCTCGAAAATTTGTTTGTTTGCGACGAAGAAATGGAATCACCAGAACGTTATCGTTTGCCATTGCCGATTTTGGTTTTACCTGCTTTATCGTGTATGTAATTTGGCCGATGCATCGTTGTAGGAAGAAGAGGCCGGAGCGTTCTCACTTCTCTTTTATGTATCAATGTAAGAAAAATGTAATGGAATTAGTCAAATTGATGATAACGATTCTTTGAAATGAAAAAAGTTACATCCTTTTAAGTTTCCGTATAACTACATTAATAATATCAAAATTTACAACTCTAATCTCATCAATATAGATTTCTTAACGAGTGTCCAGAGGCACCGGTTAAACATTCAAATAAAGAAATTTTGTTGCAACGATCCAGTTCGGAGAGTGTTTGCCGGGCCCAGAGAGTTTTGATAAGAAGCGGCTTGTAACAGGTTTTTAGAATGGCGAAAGGAGAGCGTTCATAAGATAAATATGTGAAACTGGAATTAACTTATAAGAGGCACATTTGGCATAACGGCAAGTTTAGCATTGGAAATCCAATGTTAAGCGTGCTCAGGTTGAATCACTACTGAGATAGGTGACCTTTTAGGAAAGTACCCACATGTACGTTAAATGACAAAACCGTAAGGCTCGATATGAGATGGGCCAAAGTAAATACAATACCTCAAGTAATTAACCTAGGAATGTCACGATATGGTATACCCTCCAGTAATTGCGTAATTCAGGGATGAACCACATGAAAGTTGGTGGGCTTGTAATGACTCGGTCCTACAAGCATAGGAAGTGTTTGTCGGGGATTAGAGGGTAATGAACAAGAAACGGGGCTTAATTCCCTAAAAAACCCCGGACTTTAAGGTTTGTCCCAATTCCACCCTGACTTTTTTTTTTGTCTTTGTAAAAAACCACAAACTTCCAATCAAGTTCCAAATCTGCCCTCCCTTAACTTTCCGTCCAACAGTACCGTTAGTTGTCCCAGGTGGCATCACCACGTCCATAAAAATGCCACGTCAACTTCCCTGTTCTTAAAAACCGCTCATCTTCTTCAACTTGCGGTTACTGTTCATCATCTTCAACCTCCGGATTGCTCGATTTGTCATCCAATAAATACATCATTTGGCATTTTACCGTGATACACAATCCCAGCACCTCTCTCCCGATCACATTGCCGTCCTTCACACATTTGAAGATGTTGGAAATGGGGAAGTCCAGCTGCTCTCGCCTGATGTTGGTTTGGTGCCGGTTTTGATTTTTTTAACCTGATTGTCTGTCAGCTGGCTGCACACATCATTAAGACTCTGTTCATCCCCTTCCTTGTCTTCTTCAACTTCTTGGTCATCTTGTTCTTCTGGTTCCTCATCTCCAGCTAGGTCAACTTGTTCTTCCTCCTCAGCTTGGGCTCCGTGTTGTTCTGGCTCCTGGGGGTAGCTCAGAGCTGTAATAGGTCTGTGAAAAGCTAGCTTCTTGGGACACACACTTGTAGAGATTGAACGACTTGAGCCTGTCCGACATTGAAGGAGATCTGGTCAAGAAAGGAGTCCTCTTTTCGCTTTCCCCCTCTTGTTCTTGTCCAAGCTCGGAGCCTTGCTGTAAGAACCCATGAAGGGTCTCCATTTCAAGGGTTTTGCCAAAATGGGTGTTGGGTTCTTGGGATTTGTAGCTGTCGAAACTCACAGACTTGAGCCTCTGCAACCTTGATGCAGATATGGCGAGGTGCTGGGGTTTTGGGCTATCTTCGTGATTTCTTTGTTGTTGATGTGGGTCTCCTTCTTCTTCCTTGGGTTTGTGGCTGCTAAGGCTTGATGTGGTGAAAATGGTGCCGATCATGAGGTTGAGGAGCACGGAGAAAACACTGTGCATGGTCGCCCAGATTGACGGTGCACTTGTCACTGATTCTTCGAGCATGGCTGCAGAGAGAGAGAGAGAGGTTGAGGTGAAGGTGACTGGGTAAGTTAAGAGTTTCGTGTGTTTTGGGAGGTGAAGGTGAAGGTGAATGGGTAAGTAGAGTTCCGTGTCTTTTGATAGGCAGGTGAAGGTTGAAGACAATGAACAGTAATCGCAAAGAAGATGAACAGTTCGTGTGAACAGTGTCTGAAATACTGACGTGGACTTTTTCTACGTGGAAATGCCACGACAGACGATTAACGAAAAGTTGGACAGAAGGTCAATAAATGGCAGATTTGAGACTTAAATGAAAATTGAGGATTTTTTATGGGACAAAAAAAAATCAGGGTAAAATTGGAACAAACTTTAAAGTTTTGGATTTTTTAGGGAATTAGGCCTAAGAAATGGCTCCTAACAAATTTTTAGAATGGTAAACAAGGTAAGAATGTATCAAATTGCTCTCCGAAAAAAGAGCGAACATTCCTAAGACATATATGTAAAATCGGAAATACTCATTATATGCGCTTTTGTACAAGAATAAATGACCTCTTGGAGAAGAGCCCACCTATAGATAAACTTGTCAAAACGAGTCATAAGCCTACTTCTTGACCCATATTTGATTAGCTGAATTGTTATATAAATTACTTATATTTATCAAATTGATCATAAATTAGTTTAGAATGATAAACCCAAGATAATATATATGTCAAATGGGTTCACAACTTACTTAGACCCAACCCTACCCAACTCACGTTTATGACTTTCTTCTGCCTTCACTCGATCTCGGGCTCTCAGCCCAATTTTAGTGCGAATTTTCCCAGATTTGATTAAATATATAAGTGTTTTGACAATATAGATCGGTATAAGTTAGGCCATTTCCGACCTAACCCGTTTGACGGATCTACCTATACGCCAACGTTCTTTTTTTCGTGTCATGCACAATAAATGTCTTGAAAATGAACATCTTTTTATGTCTTTGGAGGCATTCATGAAATACCCACGATCGATCTTTACTAATTTGACAACGATTACTAGGGATATCCGAACTCAATCGAACCGAAAATTTTATGCATTTCGGTTCGGTTCGGTTCGGTTCATAATCCGAATTGAACCAAATAGTTTCATCTTTCGATACCGTAGGGACTCTCCCCACTACAATATCTCCTTCTCGTCCATCGCTCCCTCCTCTTTCTCCTCCAGTAGCATAGGACTCGCGTTCAACCCTCTCCCCACGATCAAATTCCTCTCCTGCAACAGTGGCAACGTTCGCCACCTCCCCATGACCGGTTTGAATCCGGAGCCCACCTTTGCTCCTCGTGGAACCGCCGCTGCTCCTCGCACAGCCGCCATCGTTCCTCCCGGAGCCGGCGGGACTCCTCGAGGCTGTAGCCGGTAGGGGTGTAAAAAAAACCCGAGCCAACCCGGCCCGGCCCAACCCGACCCGGACCGATCCGAAATTTTAGGGTATTTTAGGGTCAGGTCTTACTTTATCTGGGTATGGATTTTAGACGTGGGTATTTATTAAGATCGGGCCGGGTCAGGCCGGGCCGGGCTTTTTTGACCTGGCACCACTGGCCCCTCTCTCCCCTTCGCTTCTTCTCTCTCTCCCCCTTCAGCCATGGTCTTCCCACGCCCCCCTCCTCGATCAGTGAAAGCTTTCAATCCTCCCTCTTCGATTCCGACCGTTTCCCCCCGGCGCGATTGATCCCCCTTCGCCGTCGATCTCCGCGAGTCGCCGCCGATTCGTCGACGCCGACGATGGAGGAGCCGGGGAGCGCCCGGGGAGAAACCCTAGATCTCTTCTTCTTCTGCTACTTCTCCTCAGTGCTTTTTTTCAAGATCCTTTTCCGCGGGGCCGACGGGGGGCGGTCGCTGATGGCGGATCGGGAGGAGGAGGACCTGAAGATGGCGCTGCGCCTCAGCATGCAGCACTCGTCGCAGGAGCACAAGCGAAGCAAGCCCAGGGACGCCGCCGCAGCTGGGGGCTTGTCGCCGGAGGACGGCCGCCGGATGCAGAGGGAGCTCATGGCCGCTGCGGCTGAGAAGAGGATGCTGACCGCGAGGAGCGCTGGAGCAGGGTCGCCTCCGTCGCCTGCTCTGTCTCCGTCGACTTGGCTTGGAATTTCCCAGGAGCAGTCACGAGGGAAAATGCGATGCAACAAACAAATGATGTTGTAACACGCTCTGCAAGAACTCTGCACATCACTCCCCCTTCCTCTCCCTCTCTCTTATCCTCATGTTACAACCATGTCTCTCCCTTCGCCTCCACCGTCTCACGATCACAAGCGGCTCGACCTCGAATTGATCCGCGCGGTCGTTGCCTCGGTGAACAAATTCATTCGGCAATTCCTGGCCGACGGCGCCTGTTCTTGGAACAGCATCAAGTCGACTTGCATTTCGATGCTCCAGGCCCAGAAGCACGAGTTCTTTGAGTTCTCGGAGCACTCGGCGCATCAGTTGTTCTCGATGGTTTTCGGGGGTGAAGAAGTGCATCAGTTGATCTTTTTCGTCGACCCCCAGTTCGTCCTCGACTCCATGGGACCCTAAACCCGACCCGGACCGACCCGACTCGACCCTACTCTTGAAGTATATACTGAACAGGGTCTTGGGTCGAGTCGGGTCGGGTCGAGCGTGACCCTGTATATTTTGGGTCGGGTCGGGTATTATGAAAACCCGACCCGACCCGACCCATTGACACCCCTAGTAGCCGGGGCCACCTGGGGATGCCGAAAGGGCACGGAGGTGGTGGTGGGGCTTGGGGAAGAGGCGGACAGAAGAAGGTTTGGGGACCGGGAAGGTGACGGAGCATGGGCTGCTGGTGGTGGACCTAATGGTGGGGTATGGAGTATGGGAGCGGAGAAAGCGAGTCGCGTTCAGAGGGATGAATGGAGAAGAAAACGACATGAGAGAGACATTTTGCAGAGAAGGAAAACGATTTTCTCTTTTCTTTTTCAAAAAGGACAGTGAGTTCGACTAGAGTATAAAGACAAAAGGCAAACAACCCGAAAATCTGAACCGAACCGGATCGAGCCGAACTGAACCGAACTGGATTTTCGGTTCGGTTTGTATTCGGTTCGGATCGCAGTTTGGTTCATAGCAAGCTCACATCTTAACAGTTCGATTCGATTTGAATTTTCAGAAAATCCGAACCGAATCGAACCATTTATACCTGTAACCGTAACGAATATGCCCATCATCAATTCCATATATGTCTAGCGATAGTTTTTCTCTCTTCATGGGAACGGGGCCAAAAGTGTCCCGATGCGAATCCCACTCGTCCTTTGGGCCCATCCACCCATCACCTCGCAAGGCCGGTTCTTTGGACGGTTTGGTGAGCTGGCAATTCTTCATCATGTGGTATTCGTAGCATTTCGTATCGTTACAAGGGATGCTCAAGTTCGACATGATCATAGAATGATTTCGACTAAAAAATTGAGCGAGAACGCATCGATTCGTGCCTGTTTCGAGTCAAGTCTGGATGTGCCGTTTCGAATTTGTACTTCTCTCTGTAAATTCGTATCGGGTTCTCATATCGTATCTGGAATGGCCGCCCCTTGGGCACCGTCCCGTTGCGCGTAATAGTTTACCGACAACCAATCACGGCGCAAAACTTGCATAAAAATCTGTCTTTTCATGAGGTCGGTGTGTAGCTTTCGCGATCTTGCCGTGTGTGCAGCTCGTTGATTTGTAACCCATCTACCGGAATAGTCATGGCCACGGGCCGGTTTTGGCCCGGAACCTGCCCAGTCAAACCCGGGCCCAGCCCGCGGTTCAGAACCAGAACCGGCCCGTGGCCTACGAGCCCGGTTCAGGTTCCAAATTATTTAAAAAATAATAATACTAATAATAATGAAATTTTTTTTTAAAAAATATCATTATTTAATTTTTTTTATAAAACAAATTGAACCCTAATTGCCATACATTGTTAGTGCATTGATCTCCAATTGCAATGCTTGGCTTGGGTGTATTGAACTCTAATTATAAGGCTTGGCTTGGGTTTTATAAACAACCCCTTTAAAGATCTCTTCATTCCCATTCGATGTGGGACTTTCAGTTTGTCTTCATTCAAATGCCAAGAGTCTCACATCGAATGGGAATGAAAAGACCATCAAATGAGTTGTTTATAAAATCTAAGTCAAGCCATGAGCATGTGAAGTTATATGTTTTTTGTGGCTATGATCCTTTGCTAGTTAAGAGTAAAGGGTTCCATTGAATCGCCTAGAACCGGACCGGATCAATGATCCAGTTCCCGGTTCTATGGTTTGCCGGTCCAGTTCCTAGTTCTAAAATAAAATGGTCTAGTTCCCAGTTCTATGGTTTGCCGGTCCAGTTCCTAGTTCTAAAATTAAAAGACCGGTCTTACCGGTTCGGTTCCCGGTTCCGATCGGAAACCTATCACCCCTACAATTTTTATTTTGATTATAATTTATATTAAATAATTCATTATTTCATATTTTTATAATTATTAATTTTTTATTTCATAAATTATTTTTAAAATTTTTAAATTACGAACCAGAACCAGCTGGTTCCGGTTCACATGTGGCCACGAACCGGAACCGGCCGGTTCCGAACCGTGGCCATGACTATACCGAAAGGCTAATGGAATCGATCATTCATGTAGCATCGAGAGAACCGGTACGAAATGAAAGATCGGTATTTGATTTTGTTTACGGGATCATATGCTTTTGGCAAAGATCTCCTTTTTATTATTCTCGGTCGTCCCATTTTGCGGGGGAGCAACGGCTCGGCGGTTCATTTAAATAACTAAATAAATAAGTATATAAATACTATCGAATATAAAAAAGCAACATTAAATCCGCTTAAATAAAAAGAGAGTTAATACCACGAAAAACTCTAAATCGATACGCTTGTCACAAATTTACTCCCGAACTAATTTTTTGACCACAAAAAACCCTAAGCCGGTAAACCAGTGACAAATTTACCCTGAACTAATTTTTTGACTACCAAAAACCTCAAACAGGTATACTTGTAATAAATTTACTCACTGTTGGTTTATGTTTAATTGAACTAATACCACGAAAAATCACAAATCGGTACACCTGTGATAAATAGAGGGTAAAACCCCAAATTGATACACCATTCTCAACTGACAAACCGGTACACCTGTAACAAACGGAGGGTAACACCCCAAATTGGTACACCCAACTTAGCTGATATGTGTCGTCAAACTTAGCAATCTAACGTTAAATTTGACGGAAACTAACGAAGAAAGATAAATTTGTCACGGGTGTACCAGTTTGGAATTGTTCGTGATATTGATCTATTAAAAAATCCGTCTAGAAAATATAGGTGAAAGGAGGATTTTCCGCGGGAAAACCAAATTGATTTTACAAATGCAAATTCGGTCGCGAACTTTTCATCTTTTTGCCCATTTAGTCCTAAACACTTTTGCGAAATTCTATCATGGCGGTCCAATCGTCGCCGACAGTCTTACATGCTGCCACATCGGCGATTTCCGGATACAGCTGGTCAAAAGGATCGCATCGAAATATCCCATGAGGATTTAGAGTTAAATGGGTAATATTGAAAAATTTAGAATTGGATTGGGATTGATGGAAAGATTTACGATGGATTGGAGAATTTTCTCACTTTTAAAACGATAAGGCCGCAGCAGTAGCGAGAGTATGATAGTAGGGTGAGCCGGCTTCGACTCTCTCTTACATGTTCTGCTCCCGTTCCTAATTTCTTTTTTTAATTTCACTCTAAAGCATATGCTCATACTACTATATTACGTCATGAGTGACTCGTAAGAATACGCATTAGTGTTTATTATTCTTTAATTTTGGGGGGACGCATATTACCTAATCTAAAAGATCTCGAAAATGACTTGCTCCCATCGACTCCGTTTGATTTATGAAAAATAAATAATTTGGAATATGAATGATTGCTTGTATCTGCTTACAAAAATGAATAAATGAAAAATATTTTCATCTCCCACGAAAAATTTTAAACGTAAATTATTTTTGATAATGAAAGCATTTTTTTTATTGGAAAGGACTTCCAATATCTCTTCTTCATTTCTTGAGATCAGGATCAAAAGACAAGCTAAAATTTTACGGGCCTTGGGAACAACCGGCTCTTATTAGGTAATACCAAATGATGAATAACTCGCCTATCGAAATATCGGGTTTCGCATAGCACAAGACGGTTAGTAAGACACCGAACATTGTAAAGCCTCCTCGATTAGCTGCTTAACAAGGGAATTCGTTAACAGAATCCGAATTCAAAATTGCATCGTGTTTTGCTAGTACTGGGTGGTGACTTATGAGGAAGACGATTATGTAGAAATCCCGGCAAACGAAAGTTTAAAAAAAAAATTAATTCGATTTGATTTGATCAATTCGATTTCTTAACTTTTTAGAAGTACGATTTATGCAAAGACGGTGAGTGATTTGGAAAGCGCCAATCCATATCTAACGTACACATCTCCTGAAAATCTAAAAATTGACTTTAATTTGAAAGATCATCAGAATATTGTGTACATCCCACCTTCTACCTTCTGTAATCTTTGCTCAACAGCAATTTCTTCCGTTGATCGCGGCTTCAGATCCGGTCCACCAGGCCCACGGCTAGCTAGATTTTTCAGGCAAAAATAAAATTGAAATCGAGGGTGATTTTGTCATTAGTCCAGTCTTCGATTTTGTTATGAGATTTCGTTAATTTCACAGAAAATAAATAATTTAAAAAATATTTTCCTAACTTACAAAAAAAACGAACGATTAATATTATCTTAGTCCACGAAAATAATTAAATATAAATTACTGTCGATAATGAAAAAATTTTTCGTCGACTAATTATTTTCAGATGATACAAAAGATCATTTTTAAGACCACCCGCCTGGGTGGCGCTACTGGAAAGGGCACTCTTCCTCTCGCAAAAGGTTGAGTGTTCGAATCCCGGGTGCCGCAGGGTGACTTAACCGGTGCACGTGTGTGGTGGCTAGCACGTGTTGCCCCCAGGGTTTACCTCCCGGCTGTCGGCTGTGCGGGGGTTCCCTGGGTTATAAAAAAAAAAACATTTTTAAGAAAATGATTTTAAATTATTCATTTTTCGTTAAATAAATAGAACCTAACGGATCGTTCTAAGAAATATCTATTAACTTATCGATAAAAGAAAGGAAAAAAACCCCAAAAAACCCCAAACTTTGCCCCTTGTGACACATTTACCCTGAACTTTTTTTTGCGACATCAAAAACCCAAAACTTTGCTTTTTGTGACACATTTACATCAATGTATTTAGTTCATGGGCATTTTCATCTTTTTTGCTTTTTTTTTTCTTTCCGGCGAGGGTTGCCCTCGCCGGCGTCGAGCGAGGGCAACCCTCACCGGAAAAGAAAAAAAAAAAGAAAAAGTAAAAAAGACGAAAATGCCCATGGACTAAATACATTGGGGTAAATGTGTCACAAAAAGTAAAATTTGAGATTTTTGGTGTTCCAAAAAAAAGTTCGGGATAAATGTGTCACAGGGGGTAAAGTTTGGGGTTTTTAGTGGCTTTTTTCCTAAAAGAAAAAATTTAGAGTATTCAACTTATTGATTGTTGTCATCGTATTATGGGTGATGAGAATCATCTAAATTGGCTTGAGTGCTTTCAAATAAAATATGCCTAAATTAGTTAATATGGTATATTTTTTTTGGTCGTGTGATCCCGGAATTTTTAAGTTAAAGGGGGAATATTTTTCTTTTGGTAAAAAAAATTTTAAAGGGTAAATTTATTATTATTTTTTTTTGTGGTAGGACAAATTTAAAGGTTGAATTGAGAAAGAAGGAAAATGATGAAAACGTTGGGATTAAGTTAGGAGCTGACCCAGACCCGGACGTATCTCCTTACGCGCCGAAGACTTTTGGCTCACCAGCCGCGCCAATTCTACAAAAGAGCCCCCTCCCCTGCTGACGTGTACCGACAGGACCTGTCGGCTCGGATCGGCTCGGCTCGGCTCATCCATCATCGTCATTGTCGGCCGGCCCCACGCGAGCCGACGTGGGAACGCCCGTGTTCCACGTGTCCCAGTGGCTGGGCGACGCGTGTTTTAAAAGTCTGCAGTTGGATATCGACGATGGAACTCGCGAGTCAATTCACATTTTTTTTTAATTTTATTTTTGGCAATAGTCTTGATGTGAAAATACATTTCTTAATATGTATTGTAACTATTGGGAAAGTTCCGACCAAAAAAAAAGACAAACAACTATCGCGATAGAAAACAAAGCCTACGGAAAGAAAATCTCAAACTCTATCTTCTGTACGTTATACATTTACTCTCTCCCAAAATTTCATAAATAATGATCATTAAAAATCTGTCTATATGGATCAAACGTTAGACAGCTAACGGTGTTGACTTGTTACTTATGTGGTTTAAGTGACATAAAAAGAACGTTAATTTTTTCAAAAAATCATTTGACGGTTGGAACAATAATATAAAGCTGGTGCAATGAAAATCACCATCCTCAATTCACTTTCTTATTTGCTGGTTGCTTGAAATATAAAATGGTAAGTTTGTCTTTTTTTTTTTGGTAAAGAATAAAATGGTAAGTTTGTCAATACTTTAAAAATAAAAAAGTGCCCTGTTTTCTTTTTTTTTACATAATTTTCAACATGGGAAATAGATAGGAATGGAGGATTGATATACAAAAGTAGGCGCGACCCCCGTGGATAGACTACGAGATATACATTGGAACAATTTCTAGTAAGGACGGATTCGATGTTATGATTGCATTCAATAAGTCAATTAAATCTTTTTTTTATATTAGCAGTAATTCACGGTCATGCATTTCACGTCATGCATTCCACTTCGAGACGTCACCAGACATGGTTTCTTATTTCACTTCTTCCTTCATTTCATGCCACACCTGTGAATATAAAGAGATATTAATCGAGCATCACATCTCAAATCAACACTTTTTTTTTTGGTCGATCTCAAATCAACACTTAATCGCATGGACTTGATTGCATTTTTGAAAGTTTCGGGACGCAATCGCAACTCCGCAGCAAGTTTAAGGGCTCCCGGTGCACTTACCATTAAATTTTTAAAGGGTCAATATCAAGAAAAATTCCAAACTAGTACGCCCACGATAAATTTACCAAAAATTAATTTTTTAACCACGGAAAACCTTAAATTGGTAAACCTGTAACAAATTTATCCTAAACTAATTTTTTGATCACTAAAAATTCCGAACTGATACATTTATGACACGTTTACCCTCCGTTAAATTGGATTAATATCACGAAAAATCACAAATTGATGTACCTGTGACAAATGGAAGGAGTATAAAACTCCAAATTGGTACACCCATCAAACTGTTACGTGCCATCCAACTAAAAAATTTCACGGTAAAATTTAACGGAAACTAACTGAGGATAATATTATCACAGATGTATCAGTTTGAAGTTTTTAATGCTAATAAAAATTAGTTCGAGATAAATTTATCACGTCTATCGGTTTTAAAAAAGAAAGAAGGAAGACGATCCCGGCGTGAATAGGGAGAAGCCTTGAGAGGGAATCCACGTAATAATCACGTCCGGCCCCGCTCGCAATATATCCTGGAAGTGGAAACAGCAAAGAGTCCTCTAATCCTGGAAGCAGCAGCCGCACCTTCCGATCTCCAGCTGTAAATTAGCCGGAAATTTTGAAAAAGGAACGATCCTGATCTCATCATCTTCATCTTCGTCTTCGTCTCCATCTTCTTGTTAGCGAGAGAGGGGGAGAGAGGAGGCACAACCAGACCAGAAGCACCTGATCTTCACGGTAGTGACCCACACGAGATATTGACTGTTTCATCCTCCCCACCTCTCCCTCTCTCTTTTGCCTTTGTTTATAAGCTAAGCTAAAGCCAAAGCGATACCCTACACGAAACAGAACACCAAAGGCCAAAGGCCGAAGCTCCTCCGTCCACCGCCCTCTCTCCTCCGTATAAAAAAGCCCCACCTCCTCCAAACCTCCTTCTCCATCCCCTTCACACCCCCCCCCCCCATATGTTGTTGATCGGTCATCGTCGTCTACCATGAGCAACATCCCCAGATCCTTCACCGACTCCTCCTTCACCCTCTTCCAGCTCGCCATCTCCTCCTCCGACCCTTGGCCCTTCTCTCTCCTCTCCCTCTAGCAGTCGTCCCCTCGACCCCGGCTCGCTCATTCGGCGCCTCTCTGCCACTGTCTCTCTGTCTGGTTTCTTCCTCTCTTCTTTTTTGCTCTCTCTCTTTCTAGCGGCCGGCGATGGGGAGCGGAGACAAGCTGTTCCACCTGCACTTGCCCCGCCACCACCACCACCACCACCACCAGCGGCAGGAGCACGACGTGCCCAAGGGGTGCCTGGCGGTGATGGTGGGGCAGGGCGAGGGGGAGAGGAGGAGGTTCGTGATACCGGTGATGTACGTGAACCACCCGCGGTTCGTGCAGCTCCTCAAGGAGGCCGAGGAGGAGTTCGGCTTCGACCAGAAGGGGCCCATCACCATCCCCTGCCACGTGGAGGAGTTCCTCTCCGTCCAAGAATCCATCGACCGGGAGAGCTCCCCCCACCACCACCACCACCATTCCCTCGGCGGCTGGCACGGCCACCACCACTCGTGGTGCTTCAGGGTTTGATCACATGGGCGCCATGTTTTTTCTTATCATCACATGCTAGGACTTCCTTTCGTTGTTATAGATTGTTCTTCGTCTGTCGAACGTCGGTCGATGATGCGTGAATCACTTCTGCAACTGTGAAGAATCACCATTTTTCTTTTTCCTTCTTTTGCCTTCTTTTTAGGTCTTTTGTTTCAGCTGAAATTTTTTGGGGGCGACGCGATGCTCGGGTTTGTTTCGTTGGAGACGGTGCTTGATTTCTGCTTTTTCTCCCATTTTCCTGTAAATATTCTCCACAGGAAAAGCGAAAAGAAGAATATGGCTTTTGTTTGTAAACTATGTACGCTCTCCTTTACCGGTTCGATCATTTATGGAAATAAAATTTCACAAAAAACAGCTATTGGTATTGTGAATTGTCGATTATTTCAAAGTCGAATTCCCAATTTCGGGATATTTTCCGGGTCAAATTCACCGATTTTCGCAAGCGGAGGTCGTTGGGGAGAGAGCGTGCGAGGTGGGTACTTCAAACGTGTGGAGCACGATTTTTAAAATGGAGAAAAAAACATGATAGGACACCATAAATAAATATTAATTTAAATAAGGCTAGATTTAATTTTAAACGTTTGGGGTACGCCAAGGGTCTATCCGTTTGAGCTGGAAATGACGTTTAGATTGGCGAGGGAGGGTCTCTATACTTTGTGGGACAGGGGGTGATCAATTCCACATTAAAAACGGATGTACTGTTGGCCGATTTTGCTGGTTCGGTACGGTGCGGTGCGGTCTAGCCATCCGGTCCAGTTTCTGGATTGGACAGAGATCGATGCATACCCTTGCTGTGGGTGACTTGGAAAAAATCCTTAAATTAAACATTTTTATTTGCTTTTGGAGATCCTACGAACAAAGATACTTGTCCTACAACATGGGGGATTTGGAGGTTAGGATGTGATGCCGCATACAATTTGTTGGTTTGGATATAATATGGTTGTTGGGATGTAATGTCCAATTAATCAAAAGAGGGGAAAAGGATCATCAAAAAACGGATTATTTTGTTGTGTGGGACTTAAATTCGATGCTCCTAGGAAGTAATAACCTTTTAACCTAGGCATTATTTTCCCTAGGCCCTCGTTTGTGTGTTGTGTAGGGGTAATCGGTTTTGCTGTGAGTTAGTTGATTCTCGACCGAAAACTTGAAATCTATTCAATCGGGATTAATTTTGAGATTCGAGGACTGAATCGGGATCTTTATTGAATTGGCCTCGAAATCGAACCAGCTGCTTCCAAATTGATTTCAGTGTACGCATGAGAACCGGGTTGGAAGCCCTTTTTCTTTTCATTTTTAACATGTATTAAATTCTTTCGGGTAGGAATCCCGTCCCTACCCCGAGAAACGAATATTTACCCCGCCACCACTCCGTGCCGAGGCGAAGTGATTTTGCCTTCACGGGGGACAATGGGGCACCAACTAGGATATTTTTTTTTTCATTCTCGAAGAGAACTAATACCACTTGCTAGATGACAAATTGACATTTTTCTTATTCTTACTATTCTTTATAAGAAAGAATGGCTTTATGAACGGATTTTGTAACAGAAAAATGGTCTATAGAGATGTTCCAAAGCTTACATTTTCTATGCGAACAAAACTTGTAAGCAGGAGGTGGATGATACCAGCCTCAGCCGACCCCGTGCCCCGCCTAATGCCGCATTCGAGTCGGGGCAGCATCCCGCGGGGCACATATTCCTCGCGTCCCATGCGCATCCCTATACTATAAGTAGTTAATTTCTTTGAGAAAATACCAAAATGGGTTCCCGCCATGGACAGACCTATGTTGAATCGAAGGCAATGAGGCTCTTGCCCCGACTTTTTTTTTCCTAATATTTGATAATTAAAATAATTTTAGATTTTGCTAAATTATTAGGGCCTAATGAATAAGTTTTGCCTCCTTTAAATTTCCCCAAAAAAATGCACGACTCAGTCAATAGCGACTATCTTCATTGCATTTGCCCCCACAAATTGATGAAACTCAGGAGGCAATTCTACAATTATGAAAATGCAGCTAGTTTAGACAAACAAAGCCTACATAACACTTGATCATATCGAGTAATACGCATTATTGATAAAATTTGGCCCCCATTGGAAAAAATTTTCTAGATCCATCCCGAGTCTTCGTACTCTTACTTGATGTGCAATTTAGTTTTTGAACTTTAATTTCGATCCAATTAGTTCGAGCGTTCTTTGATTCGAACCAATTGAGTCATCTTAGTTGGCATGGTAATTTAAGTCACATCGTGGAACCCATATTTCCAATGTGGCTATACAAGTGCGCAACCACGTCAGCAATTTAGCAGAAGATAAGATTGGTTCGACTTAAAGAGTACAAGTATCAAATTGATCGAAATCATAATTCAAGTTCTAATTAGGTTTGCATGCGGGCGACATCCATGCCCGTAACTCCGTGAGCAGAGGCATGGTTGGAGGGAATTTCCAACCATTGATTGAGGAGAACATTGTTCAAAAAATAGTGGGGTTGGGACCAGAATAAAAGGAGGAGGAGGAGGAGGTAGGCACGTGCACATGCACAAGGGACCAACATATAAGATGCCTACCAATAACTTTTGACAGTCGGAACATAAGCTGCCAGAATCGTGGCTGTAAAGATATCTTAGAAGTCCAAAAACGAACGTGAGCCAGTCATAGAAGAGCACCAGAAGAAATTGACCACAAGACAAATGTCTCGGGCCCAGAGCTTTTTAGTGTCATCCACAACCTCGCGTCTTCTTTCGAGTGGGCGTGAAACTGGCCATTCCGCAGCACTCGAGGACGATGACCAAATCAAAACGCTTGGTTTGGTGCGTGGGTATAACAGTTGCGGAACATGCTTCTCCATTGGCAAAGAAAGGTTGAACCTCGAGCGTTGACAAATGGAATCGGCTCAAGAAACTCGCGCGCATTCAGAACGAGAGATCCGTCCAAGGAAAGCTTCGTGTTCGGGGGGAAACGAGCCTCTCGGCCGACCATGACATCGTTGACTGTCCCATCGATCTTGCGGGTCCGAGGGATTGGGAGCGTGAACTTCATTTCTCCTAAGAATAATGTCCGAATCACGCGTCGGTTTTAGTGCTCCGATTCGTATTAAACAACTACTCACCTGCCGCTAATCGGTTTATTTAAAATGGCAAGTCAACGGTCTTATCTTGAAGTGGTGAAAAGATCGAAGATGGGTTTGTCGTAGCCGCACTCCTCCTCCCCCCTGCGCATGCATTCCCACCATGTATTGTGTGATCAACTTGATCTTACACTTAAAAGAGGGCAATGTCGACTCAAATTCTTTCGTCTTCTCTTTTGATTTTAGCTCGATTTGCAATACCAGCTTTAACGTGACCATAGATTAAAGTTAGATATGACAAAATGAGTCATTTTGGAACTCAATTTTGTGCGAGTAACCCGTTTTTTATAAAATGGGCCAAAGTGGGTAATGAGAAAATGAAAGCCTAAAAAACAGATCATGATAGGTTTACTTATCACCCCATATCTAGCTAAATGGGTCTCTCTTCGCCTCCCTCTTTCGTCTCTTGCACGATCGTCCCTCTCTCTCCCTTCTCTCTCTCCTCAGTCCGCTGACGAGTCACAACCATATTTACCGCCGCAAAACTCTGACGCCACCCATTCCATCATGCCAGCATTCACCCCAATCATCCGCACGATCAACCTCGACCTCCCCATCAAGGACCTCGAGACCAAGGTCTTCGCTTTTGGAGCCAAGGGTGGCGCGCCAGCGGCGCCGTGGTTGACCCGCACTCTGTATTATCATACCAACAAAAAGATGGTGGCCGATCCACCATCGCAGCACTCCGATAATAACCGCAGCTTTGGCTGAGCCAGAAGGGTGTCAACTCCCCCAGCGACCTCGTCCTCTTCACCAACAAGCTCTACTCCGGTGACCTCCAGTGCCGCCTCGGCGTCTTCTCTGGTCTCTTGAGTCCTCATCCAACTTCTCCTTGACAAGTGCAGTGACCACTACGAGGCCATCTACAGCTTTGCTTCAGCAAGTACGAGCGCATCTCCGTCCGAGGCCCCTACCTCAACTACCAGGACGCCTTTCCTTGGCGTTGCCTATGACTCCGACATCTTCGAGGGCGTCTCCGGCATTGTGGAGCTGCAACAAATTGTCTTCTACTTCAATCTCTTCGAGGGCGGCTCTCACATCTTTGATTTTTTTTTTTGAGATTTTTTCGTTTTATGTAGTTACATCTTCATATTTTGTGATTATACTTTTTTAATTTGATATAAAATTTTATCTAAGTGACACATTAACATGAAGAGCTTAGAGTGGGTTAAATGAGTTAGTGTTTATTTTCATAGTTAGAAGGGAAAATTTCAAATAAGGACTCGAAATGCTCTCATTTTCTCAAATAAAGACTTGAAGTGGACTTTGTGTCAAATAATGACATGATGTGGACTTATGCACTCAAATAAGGACCTGAAGTGGCTATAATAGTTTCAAATAGAGACCTCACTTCACCGGCTCGCCGGCCGGCCAAATTTTCCGGCCGAAAAACAATTTTAAGATAAATTTTAGTTAAATTAGATTTAAAATTAAAAAAGAAGGGGCAGGGCTGGCCTCCCCTTGTTTTTTTTCTTTTAACGTTATCTTTTTTTCTTCATTTTTGAGTTTGTTTTTTATGGAAAAAACTGAAAAGAAAAAAATCAAAAAAATCAAAAAATTTAAAAGACGAAAATACCCTTGACTTCGGTGACGTGAGACCTTTTTTGATATTGAGATGGCCACTTTAGACCCTTGTTTGAGACGAGGTTCACTTCATGCCCTTATTTGAGAAAATAATGTCATTTCGGGTCCTTATTTGACGCACGGTTCACTTCAGACCCCTATTTGAGAAAATAAGAGTACTTCGTATCCTTATTTGGAATTTTCCCTAGTTAGAATTAAGTATGGATGTATTTTAGTAATATGGGTTAAGTTGGGTATGGGTTGAGTTAGGATCGGGTTGTCAAAATTGTATTTCATAAAAATGGGTTAAATGGGTCAATTTGGATGGGACCATTATTGACTTAACCCCCCATTTGACACCGCTAGGCGAAACTTATTGAAAAGATGTGCTCGTGTTATTGTGCCGGGAGTTACAATTACATAGCCCAACACACCAATTTCAGAAAAGCCAACTAGAACAAAATACTGTCTCGACATGACCCACATTCAATCTAGATCCACATCAGTGGTGGCTCGAGGTGGGACGAGGAGCCGATTCTAAGATGGTGATACTAAGCATAGGAACACTAATTCATAACATCGATCTGCCGAGTGATGCGACGATAAACTCTTCTCGAGAGCCCATAGAATCCTTCATATTTACTGGACCGGTCCGACCCGTTCGATTCCTCAGAAGTCAAAATGCCTGCGATTCTAATGCGAGGGATCGTCATACAAGTGAGCGGGCATGGACTATGCAGCTTGATGGGATCGATGGGCTCATTAGTTTAGATAGGTCTGATACATGGTTTCGACTCTCTATTAAACCGGGTCCCTTTTAGACCCGATTTAATCACACCGTACATCATCCAAGCCCGAACACTTTTGTACATCATCCAAGTTTTGTGGGCTTAAGGCCCGGCCCAAAAGCCCACCAGAGCTAGAACTCTTCTCAAAGCAATATGGGACGGAAGGAGGAGCCGAATCCCATGCGGCACGCGCCAAAATGGGGGTGCGTGAGCCTGCCAATCATGCGAGCCCCCCTTATAAATAGCGGGAGTCTCCTCAGCGTTGAGAGTTTGCGCATCTGAATTCTCTCTCTTTCTCTCTCTATGTCTACCAACACTCTCTTAATTGCACTCGAGGACCTCCAAAACCCCGTATTCTCAAAACCTCACTCGTTTCGCCCCTGAATCTTCACCTACGTGCCCCCCCCCGGCTATTCATCCCCACCGCCCGCCGCCCGCCCGTGCCGCGGCGGACCTCATCCTTCTCCGCCGGCTCCCAGCCCCAATCCGTCGGCCGATTCTCTCGATCCGAGGTCTCTCTCCTTTCCTCTTCTTTGTGGTCTAGGGTTTGTCGGTGGGAAAGGTCGAGAGCGAGAGCGGGAGCGCGGGGAGGACGGGGGGAAGGGGTTAAGGGTTGGAGCTGCGCCGGGTGGGGTTCCGACTCCGATGGAGGCTCCGGCCGGTGTGGCCGCCAATCGCGCCGGCTCGTCGCCGATGTCCTCGTCCCGGAAGGAGTGGCGCGCCGTTTCTGAGCATCAGCCGATTGGGAGCCCTGGAAATGAGGTTAGAATTTAAACCTAAACGCTCGAGTCGTTTGATTATCGCGTAATGTGAATCGATTGTTTCGGTAAAACGCGGAGTTAGTTTCGGGAAGCCGCGGTATATGCACGACTCTGAGCAACTGTCGCGAGCCTGTGGGGGATTGATTCTTATTTTGGCACGGCATATGTGTTGTTTAGTGGTCGTCATCATTGTCTGGTGCTTACATTTCTCGACTTTGTCCGCACTGTTGGGCGTGGAAGATCGTGCGCGAATCGTCGTCATGTTGGGCGTTCTTGTGATGTGATCATGGGCAGTCGGACTCATTCTAGTTTATATTCGAAAAACTGTCGCCTTTATAATCTGAGTGTAGATAATGTCTGTTTTCTATCCTTCATGTCGCGCATTACCGTCCGGTGGAGGGGAAAAGCCAAATTATATGATTAGGTTCGGTATCCTCTTAGGACTTGTACTTTTTATATTCCCTTTCTCTAGAATCTTGATGTACAAGTTAAATTTGCAAATGCATAGCTAGGTCCAGCCTTTTTGCTGTATTAGCAGCCTGTTTTTCAAAAAATTTTAGGCTCCGTTTATTTCGAGCAAAACGGTTGATTTGGAAGACATTTTCCTAAAAATTATAGCTGTGAACAAAAAAAAGTTCAACCGTCTATGAAAATGTTTAGACATAAATCAGTGTTGATAATGATAATATTTTTTATTGACCAATTATTTCAAGCGATCATTTTTAGGAAAATGTTTTTCCAAATCGGTCATTTTCCGCGAAACAAATGGAGCCTTAAAGAGAATTAGAATTTGCCTCTCACTTTGTCTAAACTATTCTTGGTCTTTCTGATAATTTGAATTAGCAATTCGGCTTGATGATAGCATAATCGTTTGCAGGTCCAGAATCTGGGTGCCAGCCTCAATGGTCCGCTCTCCCCCACTTTGTTATAGGAAAACAGATTGCCCTTTTTTAATTTCTTTTTTTCCCTCGGGGGGGGGGGGGGTTATACGGTTAACATAGATGTGAATCGTTTAGAATAGTCATTCTACTCATCATCTCTTATTTACCCCCTCCATTATTTCTCCTGACATGTTAATTGTTTACAGGATTTGGAGAGGTCAAAATTAGGTCAGTCTGATGAGAGAACAATATATGAGGTAATAAACATGATGTTGTGGTTGGGACTTATTCGATGGACATAAAAAAGTGATGTGCTTTGCTGTTAATTAAGGTGCAGCAGGGAAGACAGCCGCTCGACTTCTGTACAATTACAATTGATGGCAATTCGGGTGACAACCTATTGGAGCAGCTTCAAAGCATTGCAGCGAAGAGAGAGGATTTGCAGCATCTAGAGATTGAGCTTAGAGCTCAGATGATTGCTAAATCTGAGATTGCTGAAATTCAAAACTCCTTTGATTCTCAAATCAAGGAGCATGCGGATGCTGCTGTCAAACTTCAGGTCTGCTAAAGTCGATGTGAACTCTGAAGTTCTGCTCTAATAATGTACTTAGATGGAAGAATTGGTTTTGTAGCTTCAAACATATGTTTCTTCATATACAACATAAAAGTTTGCACTGGAAGTACTTGAGCTTCTGCATCAACTTGTTTAGAGCGCAGTTAGTAGGAGCACTCTCCTTGATCATGGACAACCTCGATTGGCATTCTCATTTCGTTTTGATATCCTTTGGAGCTCAAGTAAAACGGTCAAGTTTATTTCTTATCTTTCCAATGAGGAGTAATATGATAAATTTTAAATCCAAAATGAGCAATCATAAGTCCAAATAAAGGCTTGGAACGTGCGTGGTCTAGAATAAAAGGCCAGCTGAGCATTTCCCATTTTTACCAGCTGCGCACGCAGCATGCCCAATCAATGTTCTCCTGCTCCGATAGATAATGGTATTTCATGTTGGGTTATTGGCACCCCATAGCTCTGACCAGTCATCATGGACTAAATCTTTTCAAATATATCGGTAGATTGATATATATTAGTCCCTGTCCTTTAAAATGTGATGTTATTTGGTCATGCAGGAGCAACTACACGAAAGAGAGCAAGCAATCCATGACTTGGAAAGGAGGATGGAAGAGAAAGATCGAGAGCTTATTGCCATAAAAAGAGACAACGAGGCGGTTTGTGGACCTTTTTCATTTTCTTCTACTTTCATTTCAAGGCTTCTTTCTAGCCATCACTCTAAACTGGCCCTTTGATTTCGCAGGCTTGGGCCAAGGAGGATCTTCTAAGAGAACAAAAGAAAGAATTAGCAACTTTTCGGTGTGTCCTTAACTTCGAGTTCTGAGCTTATGCTTTAGTTTGATATGAGGTGTCACTTTGCCGGATAATATGAAATATTTCTCTTTGATTGTGCCTTTGGTGCGATATTGTCAACTCATTTGCATTGAGTGCTTTAATTTGTATGCTTCTTGACATTCTTGGCTTATTTCTACTGCAGCTTTTTTACCTCGTCAGGTTTTATTCCTGAGATTTGGACAGTCTGATGCTTAGACATCTTGAAGTGACTTTAATGGTAATTTCTCTCTTGTACTCTGTGCAGAAGGGAGCGTGATCATTCCGACGCTGAAAGAATGCAACACTTGCAGCAAATTCACGACCTTCAGGAACATTTTCAGGACAAAGAGAGGCAGCTCATGGACTTGCAGGAACAGGTCGGTGCTGCTTAACAGAGGTGTTGCTTAGGCTTCTCAAGTGAAAAGCTTTTCAAGAGTTAACGAATTTCAAACTTATTGGCATAAGGAAATTATATCTTTTATCCTTTTTGTTCTAAATGAATTATTTGGTTGATGTGCTAGTTTACTTTGGTGCGATAATGTGGTCTGGTTAATTTACTCCATTTATTATTACTTACTCTTTTCCCTTTTTGCAGTATAGAGTTGCTCAAGAGACAATCATATATAAGGATGATCAGTTGAGGGAGGCCCAAGCTTGGATTGCACGTGTTCAGGAAATGGATGCTTTGCAATCTCACTCTTTACAAGCTGAACTGCGTGAACGAACTGAACAATGCAATCAGCTCTGGATTGGTTGGCAACGACAGGTTTATCTGCTATGATCTCTCTTTCATACTTCTAGATTGTATCTCCGATCTGCGATTAAGTTAACCTGTTCGTGTTTATATTTTTGGTTCATAGCATTATTTGGCTATTCCGATCTTCATATGCTGACATTATACTGTGTTACATCTGTTAGGTGGCAGAAATGGAGAGATTTCATGTGCATACAATACAACAGCTTCAGCTGGAATTGGCTGATCTGAGAGAAAGATGTGGATCCTTTACTGACGAATCTCGCATACCACAAACAAATGTGAAAGATGTATCTCAGTTTGGACAGATTAATGACAACCGATTAGATTCTAATGGATCCAGTGGAAATACTGTTGCGCTTTCAAGTGATAATTCTGGCAGTGCATCCAGCAATGGATCATCCCAGGTATAATGCCAAATATGGGATATTCTTTTTATCTCAATGATTGGCCAAGTTAGATTCAGGGCCAGAAAAAGATCCAGATCCTAGGGCGTTCATTTCGTGGAAAAATAGCTGGTGGAAAACATCTTATCTCTCTCTTTGGCTTTGCTTGGGCTATTGAGTCAATAAAAAAAGTTTTTCATTTTCAGATTTGGAAAGAGAACTTTCTTTGGTTGTTATGCGGAAGATGTTGGTCTTGCGTATTGAATTAGAAATTCAGAAATATTAGTTGATAATTGAGTTTCATTACCGTACTTTTGTGTTTTACTGAAATTATGCTAGTAATTATTTGTCGAGATGTCTCTAACTTCCAAGTGTTTTGGTTACGTGGCAATTTCAAATTAGATTGACCGTGCTACTGGTGTTCCACTTGGGTCGTCGTCACTGCTTGGACTGCCTGCATACCTATCACCTGCTCAGGTCCCTACTCTTCATCCATTTGTTATGCATCAACAGGGAATCCCACAATCTGTGCCATCAAATGTTCCTCACTCTCAGCTTAATCAGTATCAATCAATACCTTCACTGCCGTCCAATCAGCAGTGGCAGAATCAACAGGTTAGCAGAAATAGCATATAATCCCTACGTGCTGATGACCGAATTTTCTTAAGGTACGGTGATCAGGCTCATATCTGCAGGATGTATCTGGAGAAGAACATATATCAAAGCACATACAGCATTCAGAAACCCAGAACGAACAGAACTTACTGAAATGTGATTCCGGATATGGCTATGAGCTGACTGTTAATGGCGAAGTCATTCAAAGAGAATATCCAGATGTTCATGTGAGCCAAGTAATAGAGCCTGATTCTTCGATTTCATCATCTACTGGAGAAGCAAAGGTGGTGTTTACAATCCCTGTTTAATCATTGAGAAATTTTCTCTTCACACTCTTGGCTACGATTTCAAATTAACTAGCACAATCTTCGATCCGCTAGGTTACCGAGTCTATTGATAGAAGCTACTTGGGATCCTCCCAACATGAGCAGAGTTTGAACCCGATTTCATCTCAATTTCATGATGCTTTGACTTTGGATGGTCATCAACAGAGTATTGAATCTAAGGTGGGCTGCTGTTTATGCCTTCGTAACTTTTGCAATGTCTTTTACTTGTGTCCCGAGTTCATCCTCCCCAGGCAGCTTGTATGGCTAAAAGAAGTTTCCACTGTTGTAATGGTATAGGAGGAGGTTTCCAGTGTGACTAATCAAGAAATAGAGGTTCAAGCATTTAAAGCTGAACAGCCAACTCCAATTTCACTTCATCCTGCAAATGGTGATGCCATTGGCAACAATCACGCTGCTGATGAAATTGCACCTGAAATGGTTATTCCAACTGGGAAGGCTATTAAGTCAACTGGCGGAAGAAATCCAGAAACGAATCTTCTTGATGAAAGATCCTTGTTGGCTTGTATAGTTCGCACCGTTCCACCTGGTGGTAAAATACGAATTAGTTCAACGGTTAGTGTTTTTTTCTGGAAATAATCGTTGCGAGCTGCTTTGTCCATCTTGCGTGAAAGATTGATCAAGAAAGATTGATTCAATCTGATGAGCCATTTTTGTCAATTACAGCTGCCAAATAGGCTAGGTAAGATGCTGGCACCCTTACATTGGCACGATTACAAGAGGAAGTACGGGAAACTTGATGACTTTGTTGCTAGTCATCCAGAAGTGAGTTTCTTGATAAGCTAGTTCGCATTCTTGCACATGTGCACACACTCAACTAGTTTAAATATCGTTGATATGGGGAAAGATCCAATATAACTGGAGAATGTGATGTGCTATTACAGTTTTTTGTGATCGAGGGGGACTGCATTCAGCTGCGTGAAGGTGCTCAAGAAATGATAGCTGCTACGGCAGCTGTTGCAAAAGTAGCTGCGGCAGCTGCTTTGTCAGCTCCCAATTCCTCATCGATGCCCTCTGTGGCTCTTACCCCTGTGGCACAGGCCCGATTAAGAAGTGCTTCAGCCATCGATAGCAAACAGATGAATGCTTCTGAAAATAATTTCAATGTCACTGAAGATTCCTTGCACCTGTCAACGATGCATATGCATTCTAATGGAATAAACTTTAGCATTACTGGTAGTACTTCCAAAGCCACAGTACTAAGCAAGTCTAAGGAAGCTCTGGGTTCAAACGGTCTAGAAACAAAGCCAGGCCAAGCCCCTGGGTTCATTTCCAACGGGGCACATCTTGATACGTTCGGTGTGAATGCTCATGGCAAAGGGCTAAGTAATGGAAGGGCTAGCTTAACTGCTGTTGGCAGACATCCAGGAAGGTATTGATCGATGATTAAAAGTGTCCTTTCTCTTTCTTTTCATCCAATGCTTTTGCAGTCGAAATTATTCTAGAGCATGTGCTTATTCATTGTACTGGATTTTGACAGGGCTGGCAGCCATACTTCGATTCCCAGAAGATAGTAAGTATCGTATCCTTGTGGTTGTTGTATGCATGATTAGTCATCAATCTACATTACTTAACTCGCATGTCCGTCTTTTTTATTCTTTTTCGGTGCTAGGCTTGTAGAGAATTATTTTTGGTTTTTGGTGATGCAGGAGATGATTGGGCGTGCATGGATAGCAAAACAAGGAACAATGTCCCCTATTTAGCGAAAAAAAAAAAGGAACAATGTCCCCTCAATCGCGACGGCGAGTGGATGAATAGGTGACCGGAATTCTTTCAGACTGAAGTTGCACCCCACCCTTTCGCTGATGCTCAAAGTCCTCTCTGATTGAGATATCTTGGCTTATTTATTCTCTCATTTTGCCTGGTCCAGTAAAATCACAACGTGAATCTTCGTACTTTACATTGCATACTAAATTGACAAGACTGCATTTTTGGCGAAAATTTTTATGCGAAGCATCCTTCTATTCCATTCCATTTTGCTCAATCGTATTGTTAGGTGGTGGATCGGGTTATAAGTGTCCGGGGCAGCATTTCGAGGTCTCGAATTTGTCCCAAAGACGACGAAAACATTAAACATACCGGTTGTTGAAATGAGAAGTGGTAAGGAACTTCCAGTCAATTTATCTTTGGAGTTCTGTGAAATGAAGCAACCATTTCAATTTCATTGAACCCCATTAAAGATGCACGGTAGCTTGAAGGCTTTGAGGGTAGCTATACTTCACGTGATTGGCATTGCATTAGTTTTTCATTATTATTATGAACGTTTTGTGATGTATATCATCTATCTTTGCCCTGGACATAGATGATGATCAGACGAGTCTCGGTCGAAATGTCTCCGACTGGAATGGTCGGATTTGCTTTCGACCCTGGCTGGGTTCATCGCCAACCGATGCACGAATTACCTTACGGGAGTGACTTTTGTCGAGTGACGATGCATTACACGAGTGTGGTCGCTCAGATGTAATCATCAATCTGCGAAAAAAGAAGAGAAAGAAAGAAAGAGCCAACTTCAAAAAAGAAGCAAGAGAAATATCTGATGCTGGGTCCTAGAAGATGGACGTGAAAAGGGCAATCACGCGCATGCCACAACTCCACCAAGCCAGCTTTGTTTCGGAAAGGACTTAGTGGGCCAACACAGCCCAGCCTAAGGAAGGACTTTGGGCCCACTTGGTCCCTACCAGCCGGTTCGATCTCCAATTTGATCTTTTGGCCGGTTCGACCGCCTACTGAACACCTATTCCACCCCCCCCCCCCCCCCCCCCCCCAACGCGTAGCCAGCGGGTAAATATCCCGTCCCTATGGAAGTACAGCCGAGCGACGAATTTGCAAGTAACCCATTCGATGGCAACTTTAGGAGGAGTGAAGGTGGTGAAGTGAAGGCGATAACGGTGTCTCCTTCGCGGTGGCAGCTAACCACTCGCGCGACAATGGTCCCGCACCGTGGTCACCTATTTGTTTACTCACAGCATGGAGGCACAAAAAGTTCGTCTCTTTCATCCGTGTACACTGTATCGGAGGGGACCATCGCTGCTCTTTTGGGGGGGGAGGGGGGGGGGTGCACGTACAAATTGGCCCGCTTTCTTGGTGGCAAAAATTCGTCATTATGAGCACGACTTGTGTGGTGATCGGAGCCATGTCTTGATGACTCAATTTATTACTAGCAACAGCAACAGTAGCATAAAATTTAGAGCACGAAAGACTGGTTAATGTTCGAATCACCGATAGCCATGGAAGCTTTCGCTGTGAGGATATGGAGTCCGAATGGATGCATTTTGAGCACGACCCTTCGTGCGTGAGGGGGTCTTCGTGGGGACGTCTTTGTAGGTTTTTTCGTTTTCCGACGACGTGATCGAGAAACATTTCGAACCTAACTTTTGATGAGTTGTCTCACGTCATATTTATGTCCATCGAATGAAAGGCCTCCAGGAATCACCTTACTAAACGGGTAGAAACAGATCGCCGATTGATTGGCTGGCGTCCGTAGTAGGCACAAAGAAAATTAGCGAATGAAGGAATGCGAGCAGCTCAGTAAATGCGAGCGATACCACGAAGACATTGAAAAACTTTTACTATTATTTCAATCTCAATTGTGTTCTTTAATGGAGTGAAGTATCAATCCCGTACATATACGATGTATGCACAGGACCGACCGGATGTAGCCTCGCCTCACACAGGGACCGACCTTAAAGTAAGGGTAGTTGGGGCCGTTGCCCCCGCTCATTTTTCTAAATATCTTATAAAATTCAAGGGGTTTTTTTTTTACTTTATGCTAAATTAGTTTAGCCTAAAAAAATGAGTTTTGCCTCCCATTAAATTTCTCCGCAGGAATTTTAAGACTAAAGTCCACGGTAAATATTTTCATTTCACTTCGGCCCTACTAATTCATAAAAGAAAAAACGACACGAATGGTCCATAAATTTATGTGCAATGTGGTCTCTGAATTTTCAATTTATTCAATGCGGTTCCTGAACTTTAGCCTAATATGCGATATAATTATTTAACTTTTGATTTGTCCAATATGATCTCTAAATTTTTTATATATGTTCAAATTAGTCTATGGTCCAGGGATTACATTACACATTAGACTAAAATTTAGGGACCGTATTGAAAAAATTAAAAATTCAGAGATTATATACTACGTTGAAACAAAGTTTAAAGATTAATCGTGCCGTTACCTCTTTAGAAAAACTTACTTTTTTCACCGTGTTTTTAAGGGTGGGAACGTGTACTTCTACTTTAACTAGAGTGACCATTCATCGAATTTTGACCCTCGCCACAAACAAACAAACAAAAAGAAAAGAAGAAATTCTAGATTCATCTCACGTCAACATCTGGACAACCTTTCCTTCGTTAGAGCTGTCGTGCCTTGTCGAGTACAGACATCATTTCTCCCCCCCCTACTTTCCCCCCACTTTCTTTTTCTTCTTCGTTTTTCTTTCTCTCTTGCTGCGTTTCAAAGAATCGCGACGCTAGAAGAAGTTAAAACCCGATTCGTGTTTTGTTTCCGCAGTGATCTTGACAAATCGTTGCGAATGGGCGGGCGGGGGGCGACGACTTTGGGGATGGTTTTGCCGATGGTGGGGGCAGGAGGCGACGAGGAAGGTGCCAAAATCCAGGGCAAATATCTCGTCTTTCGGTACGGCCGCTGCTGCCTAATGTGCGTGTCGCCATTAAATTGGACAACACTGGAGGCTACGACTCGCCCCCCCCCCCCAACCCCCAACCAGCTCGAGAATAAATATTAGCTTTTCGATACCTAAATTAATGGAAAAATGACGCGGGCAAGCTGTGAATTTCGGCCCGACCTATAATGTCGTTCTTGGACGTTTGATTCGTTTTAATGTAACCTTTGAACTGATCCTGCATGTTCGGTCTAGTCCATCAACTTTCGACTTCAAAATGATAAGATATAGCACATCATCCTGGTATTATGCTCTGTGTTCTGCACTCGCCTCCCGTGAGGATCTTGTGCATCGGAAGCTGAGGTCAGAATGTCTTATGTTCGGAATAAGGGTTTAACCGGATGCTAAAAGTTGGTCCCGATAAGGTAAGGCCTAGGGGATTGATTGAATATGTGCATTTCCTAAGTTCTTGTTCCGGACACAAAACCTTCTCGTGAAAATATTACGATAGTTCCATTTATTTATATTTCAGCTTACAATCTATGTAACAGTAAAAGTAGAATCTCTTATTTAGAGCTGTATTAGGTTGATATCCTTGCCATGTCGATTTCCTAATTTAGCTCAATTTAGTTAAGAAAACACAAAAACGTGTAATTTATCTATCTAAAAAATTAGGAACAAGATTTAGATTAACATAAGTATGAGAAATCTACTAGAAAAACTAATACCATTATTAAATATCCTTACGAAAGTACTTATTTTTAAAATAAAAAGAACATGAATCCGATATAACCCTAAATGAGGTTATATTTTTACTAATATGGAGATTATTGGTGAAAATATATTTAAATAGAACTATGGTATTATTTATAAGGACCATAAAGGTAAAATGGTGATAAAAAGATGGCATAATCTTTGTTGATTTAGGAAATGGGTTTAAATGAAAAGATATTTTAAAATCGGGCGACAGTTTAATTATGAAAACTCGTTAATAGTATTAAATGACCGATTTGACTTTGTTATGGAAAGTTGAGAGACTTGACTGAACAAATTGAAAGTTTAAGAACTAGATTATTTATTTAGGAATAGTTTAAGCATCATATTTGAAATTTGAGAATTTAAAGATGATATCACACATTAGGCCAAAGTTTAGGAATTATTTGCATCACTTCCCTTACTTAATTTATTCCACTGTCAATATAAATCAATTGATATTGTCATAGTTTAATAAACGAGACATGCAAAAATGAAGTTATATGATTAACTCGATCAATTTATACGGTTGCAATTTATTGGGAAAAAATTTCTTAAAAAGAGAAGATTGAAAAATATTTGGTATTGTTCTAATCATGGGTAGGATTAAGGAAGGTTTTTAAACTCGATATTCGACTCTGCCTTTTTCATTGATTAAATTTAGATACGAAGATACTTGGCCTAGTTTTAGTTGCTCGTAATTTGAAAGTTCTTTCCTCTCCTAGCAATGTTTTTATGAAATTTTTTATTTCGAATATGGGCAATATGACACATCAAAACTAGTTTGATAAAAAAAAAGGGAAAATGACATAGATGATTCATAAATTTTGATTCAGTGTACAATATCATTCATAAACTTTTGATTTGTTTAATATTGTCCTTGAATTTTCGTAAATAATCAATTTATTCCTTAGACTATATGAAAACATTTAATATCATCATTCCGTTAAATTAACGGAATCTACTGAAGGGAGTCCCATATCTCTCTAGAGAAGTCAATCCACTCTATATATAACCTTTAGGGCTTCTCCTCCCACTATCATATGCATCTTTTGGTGAGGAGAACCTTAGTTGATATCAAAGCCAAGGTCGGTGGATCTGAGTATATGTTAAGCCCATGTAGAGGGGAGTCCCACAACTCTTGGAAGTCGATAATCCACTCTGTATATAACCTCGGGGGCTGCCATCCCAGTATCGAATGCATCTTTTGGTGACGAGAACCTTAATTGTTAAGTTTGAACAGTGGATCTCAAATCACGATATAATAATCTACGTCATCAAATAACGGCTGACATGTTAACGCTCTAATTTTTTCCATTCAAAAGATGGACGCGCTGCCTCATCATCTTTAAGAGACCAATTCATCACATATCAGATAACATTAGCCGACGAAACACATTGGATACAATAAAAGTTTAGGGGCAATGTTGTGTACCAAGTCAAAGTTTATGGATATTGGTTCCGTTTTTCCCGCTAGAAAGAAGAATAAAAAAAAGAGAGTTAGTATCACGAAAAATGCTAAATTGATACACCTGTGATAATTTTACAATGAAAATAATTTTTTGACCATCAAAAACTCCAAACCGGTATACCTGTGACAAATTTACCACTAACTATTTTTTTTTACCACAAAAAACCACAAACTAGTACACCTGTGACAATTTTACTCAAGATTAATTTTTTAATCATTGAAAACCTCAAAGTGGTACACCGGTGACAAATTTACTCCGAACTAATTTTTTGACTACGAAAAATTCCAAACTAGTACACTTATGACAAATTTACCCTCAATTAAATTAGATTAATATCACGAAAAACCACAAATTAGTAAACTTGTGACAAACAGAGGGGTGAAACCCCAAACCGGTACACCGGTCAACTATCACGCGTCATCAAACCTAGCAATTTAACGGTAAAATTTAACGGAAACTAACGAAGGGTAAACTTATCACAAATGTACCGGTTTGGGGCTTCTAGTAGTCAAAAAATTAGTTCGGGATAAAATTGTCACGGGTGTACAAGTCTGGAGTTTTTCATGATCAAAAAAATAATTTGGGATAAATTTATCACAGGTGTACCAATCCGGGTGTTTTTTTACGGTGTTAATCCTAAAAAAAGAGAAAAAAGAAAAAAGGATTTCACCCTGCCACACATGCCGGGCCGTGCTGGCCGTCGGATCACGACGGATCCAATCCAAAGGCCGAGGGGGGCCGGCGCGGGGGGGAAGAGCGAGAGATACCCAGTCCAGCGCGAGCGCACGAGCAGAAGGGCGCTCTCCCAAAAGGTGGAGGCAATGACAAAAGAAGAAAACGCAAAAAAAAAAAAAGGAGGAGGGGGGGAAGGGGGACAGCAAAGCGATGCCTCATCTCCAGCTGTCTCGCCCCCATGCCTGCATTGCATAATCCCGTTTGGTGGTTGGCTGTCGTCCCTTTTTCTGCCTTTTTGATTTAATAAAAAAGAAAGGGGCAGGGGGAGGGAGCGGCTGGCCACCGCCGCTCCCCATGCAAAAGCAGACGCTCGGTCCCAACCACTGCCCCCTCCTCTCGCTTTATTTCGCGCACGTACGAGCCAGCTAGCGGCCGTCGTACCGGATCCCTCCACGCGCGAATCGGCACGGCCCCGAACCTTTATGATTTCACGAGGAACGCTCCGACTCATCGTCGCCGGGCCGCCGCGACAGTGACGTGCCGTGCCGTGCCTTTTGCCCTTTGCCCTGTTGGTTTTTCACTCGTTTCATCGGTTGCTCTCCGCATCCCCTGATCGAAATTTTCTCTTGGGGGTACCTTTTAAGCCTTCCTCTCTTGAACTTCTTTTCCGTTTGTCAGTATTTTGATATAACCCGTTACTGTAATTTAGAGACGGCTTCATCGACGCGAGCATTCGGTGCTCGTGTTCGACATCCAGTAGAGAAAGGGATACGGTTTTCGATCCGTCTGGATGGTTCCGGTCTCACGTGCGACCGTTGCTTCGAGAAGCAAGTAGGCTCTTGGGCAAAATTAAGCATGTTTAACAAGCGCCTCGAGGCGCGAAATGGATTTTTTTTTAAAAACCGAACGAAGGCAAATAGAAAGACTTCTGTTTTAAACTTCTTTTCCATTTGGTACCTGTAAGCGTTACGAAACAATCGAGACTTAATCCTAACCTAAGGCGATTTTACATACGGTCGATGAGATTTGAACAGACGACCTGCAGCTTGTGAAATTCGAACAAATGAGATTGGATTTCGTTAGCCCATGAAATGGAGCACTTGTTAAGCGTACTTTATTCGGAATGAAGTTTACTTTTCAAAAGCACTCGCCGATTGCACATAATCCGAGGTGCACTCGTACATCGAAAGACTGCAAAATTTTCTTAACCGGGCTACTCAAAGTGCCCTAAAGTATACATTAATTGAATTGATGATTATTGTTATTATCATTATTATCACTATTGGTTTTACCATTGCAAAGGGGGGTTTGGGGATTCGTCTTGTGCCCCCTTTTTTAAGGCCAATAATGTTTGCTCTTCCCGATGGGAACACGCGATTGCATGGCCACCAGACGAAAGGATAGAAGGGTGGAGAAAAAGGGCTGATGGCGCCCATCATAAATGGCCGTAATCCCTCCCCAATGAGATCAAAAGTCCAAAGAGGCCCACCGTCCTCTCACAATTTAATGTCGCATCTTCTTTGCATTTCTATTCTATTCTTCCTTTCTTTCTTTTCCAGAAAGTTTTTATGGCGAGGACTGTTTTAACGAGTAGGTCAGGTACACATTGAATTCGGGCTTGTGATACCGAGGAGGGGCGGGAAATTATTTAACACGACACAAACACGAGACGAAATTAGCGGGTTTGGATCGGGGCCGAACCGGCTGATCGCGTTCGGGTCAATTTCGTGTCGACCCACGGGAGACAGGGTTAATAGTCGCGTCCGACCCCGTATAATTTGTATAAACTAACGAGCTAGCGTCGAAACGACCCGTATACAGCTTTTTAGGGGCACGATTAACTATCCATGCTATTCACTATCGGAAATTTTACTTGTTATTGACTGTGAACATGTTATTTGATCTGATTTTATAATGTTTTGTTTGCTGGTTATTGCAATAATTAGAAATATAATAATGAAAAAATTGAGTTTTTTTTTTCGTGTTAATGGGTTGATTCAGTATTGTGTTGACCCGTCGATCGGTTATTCGATCATGTGCACAAGTCGTGTCACGCATGCTCGACAATTTTTCAAGCCGTGTTCGTCTCAAGCGGGTCAGCACGATTAGTTTAATTGTCTCGTGTTCGATTCGATGTCTCGTATTTGGATTGACGTATCCTGTAGGATCCCCTTACGCCGAGATACGATACGAACACGACTTGCCGCTCATAGCGATAGCGAGTGGTCCGGCTAGCGCGTTAATTATTCCGATTCGAGGGGAAACTTAATTTTTCAAAACAATCGCAACGCATGACCATAATAAGTCAGTATATCGAAAAGAACAGCATTTCTCGATTTGCTATATAACAAACACTTCCGAAAGCACTTGTTAACAAAATCCACTAGACAGCTACAATACCCTTCCCGCGACGTTATCTTGTTACGGGCGATCGATGTTTTGAAAATTATGTCATTCCCCGCAAACTAAGATTAATAAGTATCTAATACTAATGACACATGAGAAAATGCTTAGAATTCCATTTAATTAATTTTTCCCTTAATTTTTTTTAAATTTTTTTTGGGGGAGAGGGGCCCCATCCCATTATTTTGAAATTAAGTACCAAACTGTCGGTTCTCTTTCGTCACCGCCCCCCCCCCCCCCCCCCACACCACCAAAAGCTAAAAAAGTCCACTCCCATCCCAACTCGCACCGCCGCCGCGCGTGCCCCGCACGGACCAATCGCGGCTCCTGCAAGCGAAACCCCCACACGCCCCAGCGGCGCGTGGCCCGCACACGCGGAGGCGAGCGTGGGCGCGTGGGGTGTGGGTTGGGGGGGACGCGACGGCTTCCGTACTGGTCCAAGGAGGGTGGTGGGGGGCGAGGGGGTCTTTAAAGCTCTCGCTTACGTCAGCACGTGGTGGGGGCGAGGGGAGGGGAGGGGGCGGTGGTCCCTCGTCGCTCGAGCTCTTGCGCAACGAGCCCCTCCGAAAAGCCGAGCCCTGTTCTGTCCTCGGTTCCGATCGCTCGTTTCGATCTGCTCCGTCTCGATTGTCGCTTCTAGTGCAAACGGCCACAACAGCAGCAATAGAAGCAGCAACGACAGCAGCCTCAAAAAAAACTAAAGGGTTAATGCTACGGAAAATCTTAAATTAGTACGTTTATGATAATTTTATCTCGAACTATTTTTTTGGTCATAAAAAATCCCACGCTGATACATCCGTGTCAATTTTACCCCCGAGCTAATTTTTTTATAATTTAAAACCCAAAACTGATATATTTGTGACAAATTTACCCTCTGTTAGTGTCCGTTAAATTATATTGATATCACAAAAAATCATAAAATTAATAAATCCGTGACAAACGGATGGGTAAAATTCAAAATCGGTACACATGCCAATTTTCACGTGTCATTAAACTTAGCAATTTGACAGTTAAATTTAACAAAAACTAACGGATGGTAAATTTGTCACAGGTGTATAAGTTTATGATTTTTGGTTGCTAAAAAATTAGTTTGGGAGTAAAATTGTCACAGGTATACCAGTGTCGGATTTTTATGGTAAAAAAAATAGTTCGGAGTAAAATTGTCACGGGTGTATCAATTTAGGATTTTTTATGGTAAAAAAAATAGTTCGAGGTAAATTTATCACGGATGTACCAGTTTGGGATTTTTCGTGGTATTAATCCAAAATTAAAAGCACGTTGGTGGGAAGTCTCTAAGGGACAGATATGTCCGAAAAAGCTTCTCGAATTGCCCGAGATAGCGGCGTGTCGGGGTCGGATTGAGGAAAATGTTCAATACGAGCCGTAACTAGGACACCCGTCTCACCCTAACGCCCGAACCTGGGACCGACATTGGTCGATAGAATTGGCATTTGATTACCGGGGTGGTGGTGGTGGTGAAGATCGTGGCCCGTTCTGCGCAAACGGGGGTGTGCGCTCGGATTCCGACTGGTATTTCTGATGTTATGGGAATAATTTTTGTATACTGGCGGTACTGGTAGTGGCAGTGGTACTGTGTGTCTGGTGTGTGGTGGTGGGGGAGAAAGGAGATGGTTGGGTACGGAGGTGGTGAGCATTACATGCAGATAACGATAGACGCGACAATAATGAGGAGAGAGAGAGAGAGGGAGAGGGAGAGAGACAGAGAGTGGGGGGGAGGACATAATTATCTTCTACTACTTTGTCTAGTAGTGTGGTGCGAATGTTGGAAGCATGGAGGCAAGGCTGAGGACGAGAATGGCGGCAACCCATTCCTCCACCTCCTCAGCCTCATACCGAAAACCACCACATTATCGCGCTATTATTGTCATGCTCGCCTTTTTAGAAAGCGAAAAGTATGGGAAAATATCTGCGGTATAAGACATGGGTCCTCTCTTAGTCACCTGCATCGGGAGCTCCTCTTGAGATCTCTCTCTCTCTCTTTCTCTCTCTCTCTCTCTTTCTATGCCAGGGACGCCTTAGGCCTGTCTGAAGCAGAGAGAGTTTTGGGGAAGAGAAGTTGGGTGTCTTTCTTTCCTTGTGTGCTTAGAGAACGACCCGGAGATCTGCCGTTTTGGTAAAAGTTCGAATCTTTATGAGGGGAGATGGAAATGGCACTGTTCTTGGGACTGATTTGAAGCGGTGACCGAGCTGAAGCATACCCTTTTTTGCGAGACCATGATGGTACATCACGAGAATTACCCCGGCGGCGGCGGCGGTGTTGGAGGAGGGGGCGGTGGTCCCGCCGGTGGTGTGTTTCCCAATGTTCTTCTTCTTCCTTCTGATGTCTCCGGTGGCGCTCGTGGCGATAATGGTGGACTGGGGGGTGGATTTGTGAGGACTCTGCAGCCTTATGACATGGCTCCTGCTGTTCACACTGCCTTCAAATCCCCTGGTATAGCCTCTCACTTTTGGAAGTCACTCCACTTCGCTCTGTTTTAAGTGTTGCTGTGGCTAAAGATTGCATCTTTGTCTCACGAACCACTGAGAAAACCTGATGGGTTATTGTGACAGTCACTGAGGAAGCAGCTCTCTCTCTCTCTCTCTCTCTCTCTCTCATCTCGTGGGCTTTTCGATTTTTTTTTTCTCTGCAGGCGCAATGTTGGGATATCCTTTCACGCATGCACAGTGGAAGGAGCTTGAGAGGCAAGCTATGGTTTACAAGTACATGATGGCTTCTATTCCAGTACCTCCTGATCTTCTCATCCCTATCTTAACGCCCAGAGACGGTCCTCCTCGTTATTCCTGTAATACCTCATCTCTCTATCTCTGCTCTGACATGCAGATTATACGCATTGCTTCAGCATCTGTTCTCCTTTTTTTTTTTTTAATCTTTTCTTGTCTTTTTTGCTCCGTTTGTTTGATTTGATGGGTTTTGGGTGCTTCTCTAGTTTACCAGCAGAAACAACATTTATATCGGCTTCTCATTTGCGCTTGTTGTATCCTTGATGTCTCTTCCATCCCTTTTGCTTCAATGATACTCTGTTTTCTGCATCTGATGAAATAGACAGTGTCTGCTGATAACTTCTTTATGACTCTCTGTGGAAAAGCTTCAATCTATGTTTCCTTTCCTTAGCTTTCCCAGATTGTTGTTTCACAGGCAGCTATTGATCACCGCTCCTTTGATGGCTTCAGTATCTACCTGTTCTTTCCCCTTTAAAGTTTCTTCTGTACTCCCTACCTCTAGCAAAAAACATTCTCGCTGGGGTCTACTACATCAGCCTCTTCATCTATTTGATTTAATGCATGGTGTTTCTACACAGCTCAAAAAACGCTTAAATCTATATATGCCGTGTGCTTGTCCTTTCTGAGGAGTAACTGCTCTATGGTTGGGTCAAGTTGGGTTTTCAGTCAAATCTCTGTGCGTGTGAAGACTGATGTAGTGGGTTCTTCTTCTTGTGGTGGCGATGGCAGTTGGGAATGGCTATAGTCTAAGGTACTCAAGCAATGGAGATCCAGAGCCAGGGAGGTGCAAGAGAACGGACGGTAAGAAATGGAGGTGCTCAAGAGAAGTGGCTCCTGATCAGAAGTACTGCGAGCGTCACTTGCACAGAGGCCGTCCTCGTTCAAGAAAGCCTGTGGAACTCCATCCCTCCGTTTCCAAAAAGACCCGCCTTCTTCACCAACCCAGTCCTCTTCCAAAAGCAGAGGACCCTCCTTTCTTTCTTCACAAGCCCAGTCAGAGTTCTCACTCTCTCGCATCTCCCCTCAAGGAAGCTAGGTGAGTGAAAAATCCACCCCCAAAACCTACAACTACTGAGTAGCTACTATTCTATGTTTGGATTTTGATTATTTTAGTCTTCAGCAAAGCAACCGGAAGTGCATATGCTTGAGTAGTTATACATCAGTATGCCCACAGGATTAGGAAAAGTCAGTTTAAGCTATTACACATGCACTCGCTTTCGCGCGGAACATGATGAAGTTTCGGAGATGCTTATATAAGAATCTTTAGTGACTTTGATGTTATATTATCTAGACTTTGACTTGTTTCTGCATAATCCTTTTCTAAGGAACACGGACTGGCTCATGATAGGAGAATCTTCTCCAGTTCCAATGCTGGATCAACAACAATGGCCAAGTTCGATGCATAGCAAAATAGGATCAACTGCTGAGAGCTCACTCGACAATTTCAATCCTTTTCTAGCGAAAGAAGAACCCCTGAACCTAAGTTTTTCTACTGGTTATCCTTCTGGTGAAATCCATCATTTCAGCAAAAACCAATTTTTCCTCAACTCATATTCACTTCCCCTTGACAAGCCCCAGATTGAGAACCCCAAGGGATTCACTGATGCCTGGTCTAATTTGGTATCAGCTGGCAACAATAGCCGCTGTTCTGTTTCATCAGATGAAAATATCTCTCTTTCCTCACTCACTCTGTCAGTAGGTGGCAATCATTCAATCGAAGACGAAATGGGCCGAGCGCATTTAGGCTTCAGTCTGTTGGATTCTGACCGGAATCCAAGCAAGGACAACTCTCATGCCACTTCTTGGCTTGGTTCGACTTCATGGGTTTCTTCAACGCCTGGAGGACCATTGGCCGAAGTGCTTGGACCTGGTATAAATGCGACCCTTTCTAATCCTCCATCTCCTGGCGCAGGTAATGAAGATCCTGGTAGTGTTTTGACGACCACAGTTTCTTCTCCTTCAGGGGTCTTGCATAGAACGTTGGCTTCTTTGTCTGATAGTAGCGGCGGTAGCAGTCCGACCCCCTCCAGTTCCATGGCTAGGTCAGAAATCACTGTTAAGTGGTTCAATCCTAACAAATTGGCATCGTCTAATTGAGGAGGCAGACTTTTCTTATCATCTTTGTGCGTGAGCTGTTCTTGAATGTGTTCCTGATGAATTTGCATTGCAATTTACTTTGGGCAAGTTGTAAAATGATTCGTGAAGTTGAACAACTATTGCTAGAAATCAAGACAGATTGTTAATTTGAAAGCACGCAACCAGCATACGAGTGCTGCTGATTCCTTCCTTTTCCCCTCTGTTGCTCACTGGAGATACTCCTCGTTGTTTTTAGGCGTTGCTGCATAAATGCAGAATAAATTTCTTAAATGTTGTCTACTAACAATTAAATAAGCTTACAAGTATTTTATTGCAACACAATGGCGGCATTCCCTCCTTAAGTCTGAATGTTTTTCATCGATCCAAAACAGTGTTGGAGCGTCAAGGCGCTAATCCGAAACATTAGGGATGTATCATTGCACTATGATGGACATTCACACTTATTGGATACTTGGTTCATGATGACACCATTTGCACTTGCACATGCTCAGCTTTCTACCATTCATCTTTGAACTTCCAAATACAAGAAAGAAACCATCACATACAGAGGCTGGCTACATTCTGATTGTCAGTCACTCACCTAAAATCAGATCCATTTCTTACCTTGAATGACTTCTGGGATCATTCCACGAACGGTTGCTTCCAAGAGCTCCTCTCTCATTGCTCGGGCTCTTCAAACAATGATGAAATTCACCATCCATTTGGCCAAACGGATCAGGAAGAGGAAATGACAGGTGTTTTCTCGCTGATCCTGTCCTTTCTCTCACTGGAGTAGGAATGCTCTGCCTTGGTGCGCTCTGGGACCGTACCCTAGATTTTGCAGATGCAGTTGCAGCCATGTAGTTCGGCTTCAGTCCAGCGCTCGAGCCACTTAATCTAGGTTCGGGACTGGAACTGTAACGTGGTGCTTGGGGCGATTCTTGGTTCTGGTGATATCTGATTAGGCGGGGGCTCGAAGACTCTATGACTTGGGTATGATGCCTCGACTTAATTGGAGATTGATACGAAAGAGAGGACGGGCGGTGCCTGCTTGTATCGACTTCAATGGTTTTTATGGTTTCTCCTTGGTCACACGAGATTCTACTTTGATCGCTTCCTGTTATCCTCTGATCAGAACTCCGGGGCGCGTCCAGGGTTGGTTCTTCCTCCCTATCAAGTAGGTCTCTGCTGCAATCACTCCATATCTTCTAATAGATCATGCAAAAAAGTGAAAGTGTAACTAGATGCAAAGCAAAGGTAGGTGAGGTTGGATGATTGCAGAAGCACAATGGGGTTTCCAACTGAACCTGTCGCGAGAAAGCAAAAGCTAGGTCTCTCTCGCTTTTCCAAGTGACTTCCTTCCTCTTCTCCGACATGGATTTGGTCTCCGCTAACTTGTGCGGCAGGCGATAGTTATTCCTATCACAGGAAACGCTTCTTCCATCTCTAGACTGCAATGAAAGTTGTGAGTTTCAGCAAAAACTGGAAATAGCAACAGCAGATATGGACAGACCGGTCCACATGGACTCGACCAATGTCGCTGCTGAATGCGGCGAACGCTACACTAGTCTTGTTGACTCGGCAAAATCAGAAAATAATTTGGTTTTCTGAACCTTATAGTGTTGTGGCCTGAAGCACGAAAACCCGGTTTGTCATAGTAGTATTACTATGTCTTGTTCAAAATGGAGCCTCCGGAAAAGGGAACCACATGAAAAAACTAATTGACTACGATATTCTCCGGTAAACAGAGCAAGTGAAAATGAAAAGCCTGAACTTTTGCTTCTCATCATTTTTTCGCTCTTTCTCCGCTGACACTCAACAACAGGCAAGTGCCAGGGGCCGGCATCTGAAGGTTGATGTCCATGGATCACCTACGCTTTATGCATTACTAGCGATCGAGAAAGGAATGTAATCTTACGGCGAGTTGGAGGTCGTGAGAGTCGATAGAACTCCAAAAGCTGCTGAATTCGGGGAACCTGCATTTTGTGCTCCCTGCATCCGAGACCGAGAGCCTCTTACGTTGCTCACATACCTGCGCTTGAACTCGAACCAAAGCCTGCATGCATTTGAGAGTCATCTCCGCTCGCTTTCTCACATTGCGGCCTCTTACTATTGCCTGCAGCTTCACCAATCCTTTAAGCGCCCGAAGAGCCCTCCTCGCCTAAGATTTACGCGACACAACACGACCTTAATCGCTATTCACATGGTGGTGGAAATATAACTATCAATCAAGGCAGCTTTACCACGTGTTTCAAGAAAAAAGTTAAGTACGTATGTCGAATGTGAATACTAATTTACCAAATATCCTCTAAAGCTTGTCTGAATGACAATGGCGGCGCAGTGTTCTTTCTGAACATCAGTGCGAGGTCTACTGATATGCGGGAGGGCTCCAAGAGCCACTTTTGCCGTTGCGACCGCCGCTTGAGCAGCTGCTGTGGTCGCCATTGCTACTTCAAGTTCAATACCATCTGCATGGCTTTCTTCGACGACACCTCTCATTGCTGTCGTGCTTATGGTCCGTTCGCGGCAGCATTGTCGGCTTGTCGCAGCTTCTTGATTAGCAGGCCTCAAGAACGTCCATCTTCTGTTCCCTCTCCCCTGCAAAGTAAACAAAAAATCAACAGAAAAGAAAGGAGACAAAAAATCACTTTCTTGACCCTCTCAGAAAATTGATGCATATGGATATGTACCTTGTCTTCTTCGTCTTCTTCCTGAAATTCTTCTCTCCTCCTGCAAATCCTTTTCAAGGCACTGAACCAAGAGCTTCGTCCACTACTTTTCCCCATGAATCAAGAAGCTAATATAGCATCAACTCGACAAACCTCAACCGAAGCCAAGACATGCGTCGAAGGAAAGAATCTCTATCTATACGAGCTTGGCCCGGGTTAGTACGTGGTTGGAGTCATTGAATGCGAAAGGGAAAGGAACGGAGCTGAGATGAGACTTGTGGGTGCAATCAATGGAAGTGGGCATTTCTGGTCCATTCATGTGGGAACAGACGCTGCCCAATATTACGTGAAACGTCCATATATGTGCCACTGTGAGAGTGCAGGGCTCGTATGATGTCGAAAAGAAATGGGTGCTCCTTTTGCGGCAAAGTTGTATCAGTCACGCCTGAGACAGTTCATGAAAGAGGGTGAGCAGCCTCGAAAATGATGAAAGTACATGAAGAGAGAGAGAGAGAGAGAGAGAGAGAGAGAGAGAGAGTCCTCGCATCTCCTTTCCTGTTAACATGTTTATGTAAAATCAAGTGAAATTAGTCAATCATATCAAGATCATCTGGAACGGGTGAACACCATCTTAACTCCACCTTTTATATTAGACTAGTGCTGAAGGATACCGTGATGTTATTAGGAAAAGTAGGATTGCTAAAGGTGAGTGCGCTGAGCAGTCTTGAGTTCATTTCTGTTCGATAAAGTTGAAGAGAATAACTCCATACGGTCGACTATTGCAGAGTTCAAAGTACACAGCTTTCACTTTATGTAAGTTGAAGAGAAACTGTCCCACTAGCGAAGAAGATTAGTCAAAGTGCCTTGGATTCTCTGGGGGGCTGTTTGCTTTATTCGTCTGGGTGCGTTGTGTTATTGCCCTGAAGAATCAAAAGAAAAGGTAAAGGAGAAGGCTATAAACTGGCCATTCATAGGGGCACCAAAGCGCAGAGACCCGAGGACCAGTAAGATTTAATTCTTGAACTGTTGAGAAAACCTTCTCCTCCTTTGCACGGTTTTGGGCTATTTCTAGGTTGTGCTGTGAACATTACCCTAGTTCGAGAATAAGATGTTGTGAACAGTGTGGGAGTTGAGACGTGTCTTTAATATAACAAAACTAGAACGACCGACAGCAACATCTTGAGCGGTGACAGACGTTGGAACCCGGGGACTTCTCGTAACCTCTTCCCTGCACACGTATTACACTTGTCGACCTCGCAAAACTATCCCCACGAGAATCATATTCAAAGCTCGCACTTTGGATCACACTCAACGTTAACAGAGCATCTGGCTTTAGTGAAATGGCCGGGTCCTTATTGTCGTACGCTTCACCTTTCGTATGGGTAGAAGACAGGGCTCTGCCTAGAGCGGCAGAGCCACAGCGGCTGTCGGTTGGGCTTCCGTCGAGGAGTTGTCGCCGCCGTTTGGTGTGGGATTAAAGGAATTCGGATAGGCTTTGACTTTTGGTCTATTTTAAGTCCTATATATTATACTCGTACGAGAGATCATTATAACGAATAGTTATGGTTGTAAAACGTAAATATCATAGTGGAAGCTCTTTGCAGGATGTAACCCTATTCTGAGGTGAATCTGAATAAATTCGTATGTCAATTTTTTTTTTCTATTATCCGTGTGATTATTTTGATTCGGTTCGGATTTAACCCCATCACCCTATACATTTTATCTGATGGTTAGGATGATGGATCATCTATCTCCGATGAGAATGATGCGTCAGATGTGCGACGCCATTGACCAGGCCTTCCACGGCAACATGGACAGCGGCGGGGGATGGGAGATCCGCCCCCCATGGGACATCCATGACGACGACCGCGAAATCAATACGTGGTTCGACATGCCGGGGCTCTCCAAGGAGGACGTCAAGGTCTCCGTTGAAGACGACGAGCTCGTCATCCAGGGGGACCACAAGCAATCGAGCGGAGGAGACGGCCCGTGGTTGGCCAGGACCTACGGCTCATCCTATACCCGAGCTCCCCGACGACTGCAAGAGGGACAAGGTCAAGGCTGTGCTCAAGAACGGAGTGTTGCTCATTTCGATCCCGAAGGCCAAAGTGGAGCGCAACGTCATTGATGTTGAGGTCCAGTGACAAGTAATGCGAGTAGGATTAACAGTGTCAAGTGCCTGTTATGGAGATCAAGTGCATATGTTCAAGAAACTATCTTTGCCCACCATCTCTTTCGGATCTCGTAGGCCCTATAATGGGCTTGCTGAAGTTGAGCCCAAGATGAGCAGAAACTGTTCATAGCAACAGAACAAGAGATCTTCGCGTTTCGATGCACCTTTCGTTTTCATTTTCGCTCGTCAAGAACTGTTGTGATCAAGAAACGTGGCCTCCTAAGTGGCAGACAGTCGGCAAAGATAGCCGCCGTAGTGACAGCCCACAGAATGATGTCAAACCTTGGATACTCTGCACCCACGTCACCCGATGGTTTGACTCTCTCGTTTCTCTCCTCTCTTTCTCGCCACTGTCCAATTGGTGTTATAGCCGTTGTCTTTCATCGCTTTGCCCCCGGTATCTAATGCTTTCCAGAGGGTGCTCAACGTACACCAGAACACGAGATTTACGACGAAATGAGTGTGTGTCGGTTTTCGTTTTCCACTGTTTGTCTTTTCCTCTGGCTAATAATGCCTCGTCGCCCATCCAAAAACAAGAGATGCCCGCACGTTGCGACGTCGTGACTCGTGCAAGAACGTCGTCGACTTCCGCTGCCGGTCGAGGGGCGTCATAATATTCACGCCCCCAAGCATACGAACATGTCGCCAATGTTTTCACACGAAAAGGGGCGCATTAAGACCCATCCATCCCCCCAACATCAAGAATTGCATGGTGATGGCTTGGCAAGAAAAGCGTGGCGACGAGATATGGAAAGCGAATATAACAATAAACAATTCTTGGATGAGGAGAGAGCGAGATGTTGAGAGTTGAATACAGCGAGGCACGTATCGTCTTCGGACCCATTAAAAGTGGAAATTCATGGTGCTGATACTGATTAACTATGGAAATTAATATTAAATTTATCGCCTTCTTCTTCGGAAACCTCTTCTCTATACGCTCTAACCACCCCCCGCTCGCACTGTTCTTGTCGTTTCTTTCCTTTATTCGCCATTGAAATGATCTTTGCCCTCCATGATTTCGTGCATGTGCATAAATTTTTGTCACTTTTCGCGTTGATTTCCTTCCGTTCTGATCTTTTCCTTCCCCGCCTCTATCAACGGTTCCAGTTGAACGTTTTGCTTGGAGGCGGTTTTCTCTCCTTCCTTGTTGAGGGAATCTTTTCCTGGGGGGGAATCTGAGAGGGCTCTATGCGAATGTTTCTGATATCAGCTGGTCCTGCTATAAAGTGAAGGAAGCACACTTGATGACCATGATCATGGTCCTAGACTTTGTTTTGACCAGATTCTTTTGCTAGCTGCTTTTGGGTTCCTGTGTTTTCGTAGGGGTGTATTTGAGATCACACGGGCTCTCTTCACTTTCTCCGTCCTAACCTTTTTCTTGCGATTTTTGGGTTTCTTCGAATCCGAATCTTCGACGCATGTCCTGCTGTTCCTGTTGTTGGTGGCAAGTTTCCGCCCTTCGCACTTAAAATGTCTCACTCGCAGCCGCCGCAGAAGGAGATGCCGAACGCGAGAGAGGCCTCGCAATCAGGAGACACGACCTACACCAAGATTTTCGTGGGTGGGCTGGCTTGGGAGACTCGGAGAGACACGTTGAAGGGCTACTTTGATCGGTTTGGGGAAATCCTAGAGGCCGTGGTGATCGCCGACAAAGTCACCGGAAAATCCAAGGGATATGGCTTCGTAAGTTACTGTTAGTGACATACTGCCTTTCCTTTTTCGCAACTGTGTCTCACCGGTGGTTGTTCAATCCTGTTTGATCATTTTTTGTACCAGGTGACATTCAGAGACCTGGATTCGGCGAGCAGGGCTTGTCAGAATCCTTACCCTGTCATTGATGGGAGGAGGGCTAATTGCAATCTTGCTTCTCTCGGTGCTCAAAAGAATCGATTCTCGACAAATCAACAAGGTGCTCATTCTTGATGGTCCCTGACAGTTTCTTTAGGAGTCCTATCAATTTGTTCAGCTGCAAGAAAATACATCTGTTGCATCGACCATGGAAAGCTTCAATTACTCTGTTTGGTTGTTCCTGCAAAGTAACTAGTTGTCTAGTTTCTCATTTTGGCGTTTCATCACTTCTGCGGACGATGAGATGGCCATTGGTTGTCACTAGCTAATGCCTTCAGGAGTACTTTCAAGTGCATTTCTACTTTTTGCGAATAATTGATATAATACCGGCTTTGCTCGCAACCTGCAGGAACTGAGAAATTTAGGCAGAAATCCGCATCAGTGGCACCCTCCAGCTTCAATGCCTCCTCTGCATATTTTCCGCAGTCTGCCCCCAATAATGCATTTACTTACTCTGCTTACGGGTATCAAAACAAATCATACAGTAGACAGTCATGTCATGCACATGTTTTTTCATACTACCATCCTTCTCTGCTCTAAATTCCATTTCTTGACATTTCAGGTACCCGGGATATCCTCACAACTTATACGCAATGGTTAGTCCAATTCCTTGCACTCATTGTAGATACCATGCATTCGTAGTCATTTCAGTGCTTAATTCAGAAGTAGGAGTTTATTGGGAAACAATTGCACTGTCAAATTAATTAAAAACCTATTTAGTTGATGACTCTAGGAGGGAAGGTTCTATACGTTTTCATGCATCTTTTGTTGATCACTTTGTGCTAGTTGATCTCGTTAAGGTAACGTCTTTTGAACGAACCGATTGTATGCAATGCAGAATTATTACAATGTATATGGGGGCCAACAGCACCCGACTTATTACCCTTCTCCGGCACCTGGGTCTTCGGGGTTCTATCTGAACTACTATCCATTCTATGCGCATCATGCGCAGAGTAGTTCGATGCAGTACCCGAAATTGATGCGATATCCGCTTCTATCTCCAACAGTCCGTGCCTTAGAGTTCTCGTCAACAACTACCTCGGCTTCTTTGCTACCTGTTGTTACCAGTTGAGTATAATAGTGCTCCTTGTCTAAAATTTAGTATTTCGGTTTTAACCAGCGGAATGTAAAAAGATTGTCCCTGTACCGGATGGTTGAATTGCAGCACAATCAACTGCATCAGCAGTTCCTGCAGAAACGAGGGACACACCAGTGCACAAAAATGGCTAAAAGATTCACGGGTCAGGCATAGGAGCAAGGTTCAAAGTCTCTAGGGGCTGCTGAGTCCAAAAACATACGGAGGCATGAAGGAGCAAAGTTTTCACTTTGACCATCTTGTAGGCTAGGTCTTTTCTTACTTCTTCTTTTTCATTGACATGGATTACAGAAAGTCATTCAGCTTCGTTTCGCAACATCACACACATTCACATACACGCATATTGCATACTACACTCGACATGGAATTATCTTTTCTAACTAAAAGTTGAACTCAATTATTGACATTGTTCTGGTTTATACTTCTATAATGTTAATAAACAGCACTAGTGATCGTCCTAATCCCCGAGTCGAAATCCTTCTGGGCCTCATATGGATGCTTAGTAGCTTTACATACTGGCCTAGTAAAATTCAGTTGGGCATCGTCAATTGAATAACCATATAAAAACGCCAAAAATATGCATTGTCACCCCAGAAAAAGTTTAAGGAGAAGGGTTGATCGCGCATTTGCATCTTAGCTTTGTATGTAGGATTGCACAATCGCACAACCGCCAGATGCGAATTACGATTGTTGACACTGGAAACTGCTTTGCTGAGGAACGACATTCCTATCAGTCGAGCAAATTCACTTCCATAGAATGCATTAAGATGAAATATTTTCTTGGCAAAGCCTCGTGCTGAAGATTTGTTTGAACACTTTCGAGATACCATTTGACAGTAGGGAAATGCTCTCGTGACATGCCGACGCAAATGCTCTCGTGACATGCCAAGACTTATGGAGTCAATTTGTCCCTGTAGTAGTATCAAAGGTTGTCTTGTAGCCTATTGAGTATTTGTCGTTGGGCTTTTTTTAATCCAGAGACCTTTGACATTACAAGCAACAACATAAAAATGAAAATAAAGAACCAGACCTTTCACACGAATGATTAGGCTGCTAAACCAATGTTTCGTAAGTACCGATGGGCAACCATCTACTTTTACTCATGAAATTGGTGAGACGACAGAAGTTGAAGCTCCGGCCTCCGAATATAAACAAACACTGACCAAAAGGTTTCGAGTCTAGTGACTCGATAAAGATTGCTCTCTCTCTCTCTCTCTCTCTCTCTCTCTCTCTCTCTCTCTGGATAGCCACCTGGATCTTATAACACCCAATTTAAGCTGATAATACTGCAAGGATATCCATTCCACTAACAAATCCAATTAACCGAAGCTCAAATTCATTTAACAGCTCATATGTCAACGGCAAAACATCCAGGAGTCAAACTACACAAAAGGAACAAACAAGCAATAAAAACTTTTGGGGTTCTTCAAATATCACAGCAATCCTCCAAGGGGCAATCGTTCCACCGAAAATAGGAAGAACTCCATTGCACTATGCAACATGCACTAGACCACTCATATTCTCAGGATCTTCAAACTCTCCATGCTTAACAAACAAAACATGAAGTTGTCCTACATGTCCGAACAGATCAGGCTGAGATGGAGGAAAGGATACAGATAGATAAGCGGGCACATTGCACATTGCAAGTGCCATATAGTGACTATGTACCTATGTATGTGTGATTAAATGTCTACCATCAGCAGATAAGTCCTAGAAAGATGATAATTAATGCGTTGGAGAGTGAGGAACTCGAGGCCTGACAGGGGTCTTCGATGGACTCACCCTGCACGCATATTATGAAGAAAACTGGTTAAAAGACAAGTGATTTCTACATTAATCTGGAGTTGGGGAAGGACAGATAGTTGGATCACAGATCATGAAGAGATCACGAGGAACAACCTTATGGGCAAAGATCCCAAAACCACACCACTGCAACTAAGAGCTGCAATTGCACTTTCAGCCTGCAATTATGGTTAAGATGATCAATGAGCAGTAGTGCAGGGTCAGCCAATGGCAACTGAAACCAAACTAGTCATAAATATGTTCTACAAATTTTTCTGAAGACATCATAAGGCGATGCTCTATAATTCATAGATAGTGAACACAGAAGGAGGCTTGTCATAAAAGAATCCAAAATCGACATAGATTGTCACGCCAACATCAAGTGAATTTCCAGAACCTTGACAAAATAACATACCCACAAAGACAGGACACCAGACTACGGTTGGTGATTTTTACGGCTATCCTATGTAGCAACAATACCCCATACACCAATGCCCCAGCTATTTGCTCATAGTTACCAACAGCGAACCCACTACAAGGTGCAGCAAGGCTTTTTTTCCCCCTAATATTCTCGTTCTCTCGAGCATTACAAAATGATGAAACCATGGGTAAGCAATACATGTCATGGCTAATGTACCATACATCTATGCATATGCTAGAATACCACTGGTTCCGTCCAAAAAAAGGAATACCACTGATCACAACTTCGTCCTAGCATAAAATATATATTTTTGTGTATTTCATTCAAATATCTACAGGTGAGTTCCATGAAATCAAATGAGAGAAGATGGCTTAGGGGCTAATGTCTCAACAGTTCATTGGCATTGACCCAATTAATACCAACAGGACAATGCACTGCCGCATCAGTTATAAATGTCTTTCCATTGTCTTGTACATAAAACAATTACACTGTGATGATATACAGCCACTCATAGCAGAACATTGATAGAAAGGCATTTAAAAGCTTAATTTCATCCTCGGCAAAGCAAGGCAGAGGGAGCCTTACTCAACCACACTAGAATTATGCTGATCTGTTTGAAGCCATCAGCAACAACAAACGCTCACCCAAACCTCAGAAGAGGAAACATTTGCTTAAGAAAGAAAGTATTTTCTTCCTCCTGAATCAGTACAGGACTAATCCATCTCAGGTGTAGCATTCTGCAAATTTTTTTATTTAAGCGCTACTATGGACCTTACTCTACACTTTAGTCCCTAATGTAGCAACACTTCTGCTCACCTGCCACATGCCAACCTCAGCACAAGTAGTCTATAATTTTTTTAGTCTCAAATTTTTTTATTTAAGTGCTACTCAACGTTAGCTAAAGCTCGCTTGGACAAGGCTTCAAACTCAATAAGAGTCAAACTTCACACTATGCATTTCCTAACAAACCAGCCTTTCGATTTTCAGCTTGAGTTCTGACCAAAAAAAAAAAAAGACTTTCAGCTCGAGTAGTCTATAACAACCACTCCCTGAGGGCCCTAAAACTTCAAACCAAGGAGGTTCATAAAAAATCCACAGGTCATAAAATTGTTTAGTAAAGTGTTACAAGTGATTAAGATATGAACTCTACAAACCGGACATTTCTGTTGTCATTAGACAGGCAAAACCCAATTCCGCATGTAGGGACACAAGAAAGCACTCCAGTCGACTTGTGAGGATCAAACTCAGGTAATCACAGAGGATTCCAGCCAGCACCAGTAAGATGCGGTGTCTATTTTGCTAGAGAGATAATGGGAGACCATCACCACCAAGTGGCACTAACAGTGAACCTGACATTGAGGACCACTAAAAGCTAAAATTTTTCAGCACCAGTGCTCAAAAAATGAACAGCAGACTATAAACAGTGTTTTAGGAATACTATATTCCATGTGCATGATTTCACAGATGCTGAGGATCCTCTTTTAGACATGAAGAGAATTTCCCAGATGTACAAGGAAACAGTGAAGCGGAGACCTGAGAGAGGTCGCTTAGTTGCAAACATCCCCAAGTTAAAAATCGTCAAAATTGAAATACTAGAGAGGGTCAACTGCTCAATAAAGACACCAATGTAAATGTGGACATGAAAAGACAAAAACCTCCACAAGGAAAAATTAACTAACATGATATGATAGAAATATAGACAATGGCATCGTTCTAAGTGACTGGAAGGCCAAAACACCCAGCCATCACATCCCTCAGAAGCAATCTAAATTAAAAGGATCTCATCTCTTGGATTTGAAAGTATTGCTTAAAGGGAAAAGATTCTTAACTTACTATGAAGAACCTGAATTCAAATTGTATCATTTCAGAGAGAACTTATATCCATAGACTGTAGTGGATAGCTATAGGAATTAAGCATCAAAAGATCTGGCTTTACCATCACAAACTCCACAAAAGCAATACGAGTTGAATGATGGTAGTCTCCAAGTAGCCTCAGACGGTGAACCTGCAGGAAGCGCATCCATACGTATTCAGCGAAAGGTAATCAAAGTGAAGCAAGGACTAAAATATTGCTTAAGCTGCAACTGCTCACCTCTCCACAGAGTGACTCAAAGAAGAGCTTAACATCCGCTTGAGTAACCTGCATTGATAATCAACAAAATGAATAAGTGCAAATGCAATTCCACCTGGACATGTACTTCCAAAATAGGGAAAGTTCATTTCTACCATTTTGTCGATGTTGGTGCAATAAACAGTTCTCGAGCACATCTCGCGTTCATCCTCGGACTGAAACCATGATGAAATCAGTACATAGTGACAACAAACAGAACAAGATTATAATGATCTCAGAGAAGATGGAAACACTTAGGTCAATACCAGAGAAAAAGGCATGATGAGATAGCTGGCACAGTTTACTTACCCTTGGCAAAAATGTTGGATTAACAGGTGCGATCGCGGTTTTGGAAGGCTGAACCCTAATAGGATAAAAACCAAGAACAGTCCCCGAAAGATTCAAAGCAGCCCTTGCACCATCTGCGAGAAAAAAGTAATGATTGTGTCAAAGTGAATGTGAAAAAGTTCGCCATGGCACTATAACTATAAGCATGTTCAACCATATACCTTCATCAGTAAACTCAACAAAAGCAAACCGGAGACAAGAGCTTGGATCGCCACATACACGACAGTCAACAACCTTCAGCAGAAAAGAGAAGCTCTAATGAAACAGCACCGAAAAGCGTCAAACCAATACACCGAATCAATGGAATTCTGCTTACCTGACCAAAGCTATTGAAAAGAGCTGCAAGTTGCTCTTCAGTTACCTATTTCAAAATAAATTACAGACACATTCAAACCCAGAGACAGGTTCCGGTAAGAGCGAAAGAATAAAACATTACGAGCAACAGATCACATTTCCATCAATGTACAATAACAATCTAGTAGAGCCATATGGCATAAACAAAACGCTTACCTGTTGATCAATGTCAGTCACATACACGGTTCTTCTAATTACCTCATGACGCTGCGCCATACTAGTTCTACTATTTATTCGCCGCTTACCCTGGCTATTGTTACTCTTCCTCTGGATAACAAAACACCAGAAAACTAAGGTAAGCAATGTGCTCAGGAGTCAGCAGACAATAGAAATGAAAATTAGATTAAGAACTACACATGAAAAAACCACAGCCCGGTTAACTTCACTGAATGTTAAACTACTCGTTCCAAAACCGACAATAGTCCAACACTGGCGACATTCCTTTACTAATTCAGGATAAACGAAATGAAGATCGCATCATTCAATGCTCTCACTTTTCTCAACCTTCTGAACTAACCATTGGATAACATTACGGAAGATTTCTAAAAATGAAAGTGCGGCTAGTGTCAATACCCGTCTCCCGGTATGTCCATTGCCATCGACCCCATCAATCTGCAACACAAAATTCTGGGGATAGCCAAAGCCGCCATTAGCTAAATAAGCAGAGGTCTGACCCAGTGAAGGTCCTGAAGGAGGCACGAATTCCTCAGCCATGGGATTCAGCCTCGACAACATATCCACCAGCTCCCTCACGTCGTTCACTCCACTCGACCTGAAATTACTTCCGTTCCGGCGAAGCCCGTCCCTCACCAGACCCATTTGACCATTTCTACCGCCCCTGGCGACCATGACTCTGCTGCTCACATCGTCGCCGTTGCCGTTGACGGGCCGATCGAGCCGGGTCGCGGCATCGCTCCTGGGCTCCGATTTCCCGGAATCGCTCGAAGCGCTCCCGTCGGACGACAGGGCAGCAGCGTCCAGATTCTGACCCGACGCGCCGATCTTGACCCCAGCATTCTCAGCGACCGCCATGATCAAAAGACCCACCTTTTATTCTTCCTTCTCCTCCCAAAAAGCTGCTCCCTTTTCTCCTCTTCTGCCCCAAAAGAAAGGCGCCTTATCGGGATCGAACGACACAAATAAGGAAGGCAATCCCAAAAAACGATTTAAGATAAGCAGCGAAGCACGCTCGGGGCGGGTGGGAAGAGCACAAATTACCTGCCTTATCTAATTCGCATTGACCCAGAAGCCGCCCAAGAACACAAGAAACGAAAGACCCACCGCCGCCGCCGCCGCCGCCAACCAGATCGCGTCTCCCCCCCCTGGAAACCCAACAAGAAGCCGCGCAATCGCAGAAGCGCCCAAGATCGTCGTCGTCGCCGGGGGGCGGATGGAAAGGGAGGGAGCAGGTGCGCAAGGCGAAGGAGACGCACCCACCCTCTGCCCTTTTATACTCGAGTCGATGTCTCAGTGACGACCCGTGCGAGGGGTAGAGAGAGAACGGAAGTGGGTTTTAGAGAGAGAGAGAGAGAGAGAGAGAGGTGGTGGTAGAGTCGTAGGGGGGAGCTCGTTCGTCTTCGGATCGTCCGTTTACGTTGTCCCGCTTTGGCCGTCTGGACCGTCGTCTCGCGCTTCGTGGGACGCCCCCCGCCCCCAGGTGTCGTTGCGTGCGCGACGCGGGGGTAGAGAGAGAGAGAGAGAGAAGGGATGAAAAGTCTCGTTCGAAAACCCATTTTTTCCCCGTCGAGTGCCCAACCCATGATTTTGGCCAATGCAATACGCATGGATCTGTCCCCGTGATGTGGCCATCCTTGCTGATTTTTCCAGTTTTGGACTGATTCATTGGAGGAGTACATCGAGAAGCGATTCGCGGTCCCAATATAATTATTGTCTTTTTGGAAAGCATTTTCTGAGCGGATCGGAACATTCGTCGCGCTTTTTTACAAGAGATGAAGTACGCACGAAATCAACGATTCGCGATCCGAACCTGTTATTGTCCTTTTTCGCGATATGTTTAGCGGATTAAAGCATTCGTTACGCTTTTTTCCACGGGATGAATTAACACCCGGCACTTCTTTTATAGTGGGCATGTAATGCGACGGTAAGAGTTTCGGCTTCGATCGATAGTGTTTTCATTCGAATGTGCACAATACGGAGAAGCTTGCTTGTTACCATGCGTGTTTAACCAAAGAGTTGTCTGGCCGTGTGACCAAAAAAAAGAATCGAAGAGTTGTCTTACATTATTGGTGAATTGCCTTGGTTGTGTCCGTAAAGGCAATTCACTAGTAACGACTTATTGAATTTTATTTTGAGAACCTCAGAATTACTCGATCCATTTGATCTGACTTTTCTGTTCGAGTTCAATTAAAATCCTTACTATTGATGTGCTTTTTTTATGGTTTTATTTAATCCAATTCGACCGCAATTTTAGCACTGGATACATGGCGAAATGCAGATCAATCTATAATTTGTTCGCAATTTCTCGGAATTTAGATGACATTTTAAATACGCCCGGACGAACACGTGCCCTAAATAGCTATGCTAGAGTTCTTTAATTGCGTGAAAATAGACGGCTACTTATGCAACGTCGACGAATGAAATTAATATCGAATTTAAGAACTTCTTGTCAAAATTTATTGTTTTTCAATTGAATCTTGGCAATTCGTATGAACCGAGGGAAGGGGGGCGGGGTGGTGGAGCGCGGGGGAGAATGCCGTGCGGCGGCGTCCATGGCTGGCGTGGTGGATAGAGGGCCTCATCCGCCGCCACGTGTCGCTTGCTAGAGTCCGGGAATCCTGATCAGATTGCTTGGAATTTGGGAAATGCTCAGCCCCTCCTGACGATAAGGTCAAAGATAACATAGGAACAAATTCTCTCATTCTCATCCCATGACCCGGCGGCGGCTTTGACGAATCACCGGTTCCCATTGGGCCTGGGCCTTCTCTTGTGGGCCGGCAGGGCCGCGCTATCCGTTAATCGGCCCATCGGGCCAGATCGGGCCGAGCCCGAAACGCGCCCGACCCCCGTCGGCCACCCGTCCCCCCGGCTCGGATCCCCGTAGTAAAAGCCAAAACCCGCAAGAAAGAAAACCAGCGCGAGCGTCCCACAGGGTCCCCACGCCGGCCAGCAGAAGCGAAACCCTAGCGCTCGCCTGCTCTCCCCTCCGTCGACCTCGCTCGGAGCTCCGGCCCGCCTCTCCTCTCGCGCTTGCTCTCCGGAGGGAGCATCCCCGGCGCCGTCGAACTCGGGTACGGCATTTGTCATTTCGCGTGCGCAGACGGTAGCGTTGTTTCCTCGAGATTTGGTGACGGAAGGATCGAGTGCGACTTTTATGCATCTGGAGTTTACGCTGCGTCTCTTTAGCTTTTGGTGTCGTGTGATTTGGTTTGCTGGTGAGGAGCGATCGGAGGGGGGGGGGGGTTTGCTTTGCCGAGTTCACCGTTTTAGGGGGCTTTGGTACGGTTTCCCTAGGTTCGGTCGTGACTGTCTGGGAATGCGGTCTAATGTATCTATTTCGGCTCGGGAATTGGGTTTGGAAATGCGATTCCGCGATGGGGATTCGTGATAGAGGGGCGGTTCTGATGGTCATCACTTGTCTTTTAGCACGATCGAGCGAACTGTGTGCGAAGGACATGGGGCGTTTTTTTTTTATTTTATATTTGAGTGTGGCGAGTCTTGTGTCGTCTTTTCGAACAAATATGGATGTGTTGGTCATTTCTGTCAAACTGCAAGTGGTGGGGGGGTGGGGGGTGGTGGGGAAGGGAGATTTAGCTTGCAAGGGAATGTTGGGGCCATAACTTTTCCTATCTTCTAATGACAGTATGATCATTTGCTGTTGATTTTCACTTTCGTCTATGTGACTCTATTTTGTTGAGAATGAAGGATGGTAAGGACTGCTGAGTTCCCAGTGTTATTTACTGATAATATGGTTGTCTTTGTATTGTGCAAATTAATTGGAGAGAGAGTTATGTGACAGGGTGCAAGTTCTTTTAGAGGTAACTGCAATTTGGGAAATATTTTACCGGCCGCTGTTGAATAAAGTGAATTATCCCTGAAAATTGATGTGATGCAAATATTTTTTTGTGCTTGGGAGGGCTTGTGTATTGATTTTTCGAAACTTATACATTCGGTCTTATTTACATATTGGAGACAACTGGGGTTTGATTGAGCACTCACTTTCATTCTGCCCTTTGAACTATGTCATGCTACACTCAGTTTGACGTTAGCAACCACTAGGAATATATGTCTATCAGGACAATCACTACAAGGCAGGTTTTACTGGTCCATTGCCTTCTGGCGAGTAAGGCATAATCAAACTAGTGACTCGCTAGCAAGACATGTCTGGCTTATTACATACTTTTTGTCTACGGTTGGCCTTTTGGTGTTTGATCAAATCTACGTTTTCATTAGACACAATACATGTTTAGCAGGCTTGTTAAACTCCGACGATCTTAAAGAGAGATGAGTAAGGTGAATGAATTGATGTTTCTCAATCTTACCTGATCTCATGACACGGATCCTTTGTTTATGATAGATGACGAGTGCTTGGACAAATATGAGCTTTGCAGTCATTCGTAGGGATTTAGAGAGGGAGTGGGAGAATCAGGGAGGAGTAATGGGTATTTTTTTAAATAACTGGAGACCTTGGTCACTCCCAGAAGATCTATACATCTGCGAATTTTCTGGAGAGGATCTGGAGATCAAATTTGTTTTCGAATTTAATATAGCTTTGGAGCTTCTTGGAGCAAATGAGCAGTGGAGCTTGTGGAGCATGGCTCACCGCGGGATTGCTCTCTTGGTTTGCTTCATAGTTTTGGTCTTTCTTTATTTTTGTTACGCTTGACAGCGGTGGTTGACTGATCATGGCAGCTGGGTTATATGTCCGCGAATTGAGTAAGAACAACTTAGTTTTCAAGCTTCACTAACCTGTTCCTTGCCCTGTTGCAGTGAATAACTTTTGAGATAGAAATGAGTAGCCGCTTTTCTCGCACAATCTACGTTGGCAACCTGCCATCTGATATAAGGGAATGGGAAGTTGAAGATCTGTTTTACAAGGTCTAGTTCAAAGTTTCTTCCTCCTATAGATGTTATCCTGTCATATTTGCCTTGTCAAATTAGCTATCAGATGTTCTGGAATAGGTGGCTGTGACAGGTGTCTGAACTGTAAGGTGTTGTTTTACCCATCCAGCTTCATTATATCAATATGATTGAATTTCTTGCATATAAATTGCTTCTTGTTACCTTGGGCTGTGAACGATGGATCAATCTGAGTTTGTCTTCTCAATTTCCACCAGTTCTATGTGATGCTTATAAAATTTAGATAGTCAGCTGTGAAGCACTTGAGTGTCTTGATTCCCTAATACATTGTCTACTTAAGGTTGCCGTGGATTTTATGTTGCCATATGTCTATATATGTTGCATTCTGTAGTTGCTATAATATAACTGTTGGGTTGAGGTTCCTATGAGTGGACTCTTTTCTTAAATGACTCATTCTGAGATTTTACTGAGCTATGACTGGATTAGCCAGCTGATTTGAGTTCTTTTGCCATCTGCAGTATGGAAGGATATTGGATATTGAGCTGAAGATTCCGCCTCGTCCTCCATGTTATTGTTTTGTGGAGGTACCTCACAATAGCCTTCATTCTACTAAACTATATTATGGTATTGGCAATACTTACAGTCATCGTGAACTACTTGGCGAATGTGTATCATTTATGAACAGTTTGAGACCTCTCGAGATGCCGAAGATGCAATTAGGGGTCGTGATGGATACAATTTTGATGGCTGTCGTCTACGAGTGAGTTGAATGTCTTCCCCTTTGTTGTGTTCTACAGCTCTTCCTTTTTTTCCTTTGGCTTTTGACCAGTCCTTGATGCAGGTTGAACTTGCTCATGGTGGTAGAGGACAACCATCTTCAAGTGATCGTCGTGGTAGCTATGGTGGTGGTGGTGGTGGTGGTGGTGGTGGTGGTGGTGGTGGAGGTGGTGGTGGAGGTGGTGGGGGGCGCTTTGGTATCTCACGCCATTCGGAATACCGAGGTACTCAATTTATGACTCTTCCAAATACAATTATAGATGCAATAGGAGAACTGTGGTTTGAGTTTATGTGAATGAACTTAACTTTTTGTTAAATTTAAACACAGTCATTGTTCGAGGGCTTCCTTCTTCTGCATCCTGGCAAGATTTGAAGGTGAGAAGGCTTTTCATATGCGTAAAAAGCTTTGAATCTAGCATTGTTCTTTTTCCGCTTGAATGTTTACATCAATTGCAGGATCATATGCGGAAAGCTGGTGATGTTTGCTTTGCGGACGTTGCGCGTGATAGTGAAGGTTTGCTATCAAATTTTAATATGCATTGCACTAGCACGATTTTCTTCTTTCATTTCCCTTTATTTTGATTGAAATGGAAATAATTATTGGGTGCTACTTTTAGTTGACAAAGGCTGTCTTGTTGATGAATGATCAGCAAGGGTTTTTATCAGTTTGTTAGAGTTTCTATCTTTCTCAAGTGAAGCTGCAGATATTTTATTTGAGTCATTGAGCACAAGCATCAACCACTTCATCGCCCCAATGTTGAGGGAATGAAAATTAAAATAACATCTGCATCTGTCAATATGAAATTTTTAGCTGACTTGAATTCTTTAGGATTGCCTTGCCTTAAAAAATTTAAAGTGGCATCTTCATGTCATACAGCGGATGGGTTCCCTATAATGTACAGACATCATCGCCAATGTTGGACAAATGGATTTACTTTGCCAATTGTTTTCTTGTTTTGGTCATACTCTGAGAATCAGTCTTAAAGTGCCCAGAAATTCTGTGGATTTTTGATTGCTTGTGCTAAATAAATTTCTTGAAAATACATGCGGAGACTGTGTGAAACTTCCAAGTATGCTTATTGAAGCAGTACTCCTTCCTTCTTGGCATAGATCTAAACATGGCTGAGGCTGACTTGAAGCAAGGGCGGCAGATGCTCATGTTTTAATGAGCTGAGCTGGTCATCTTGTGAAAAATTTCTTTTTTATGTTGGTAATAGAGTGTGGCCTTCTACAAAATATTGATGTCAGTGTTTGGATAATTCCTTCTGCTTCCCTCCACTTTCATCTTTTACATTTGAGGGTCTGAGATGCATGTAGGCTCATGAATGTATATTTGTGGGTTTTATGATACTTACACATAATGATAGAACACTGTACTTTGGTAGATATATCATGGAAAATGAAGTTTTCGATTTACTTTGTACGCTTCTGGCCAACTTCTGATGTCATTTCTGTGTGGAGACCCATTTTCATTTGGACAACCTTTACTCTGATGAACCGCTAGATCTGGTCCAGGCTCTTGGTTATAAATAATCTGTCATACTGCTTAGATCATGATTGAGATGATTAGAGTCTGCACCATGCACTAAACTTGTGATTATGGAAATGCTTATCTTAAGTTATTTTTCATTTAAAAGTGCTAATATATGAGATATGTGCAATCAGGGACTTATGGCATTGTTGATTACACCAACTATGATGATATGAAGTATGCTGTAAGTTTATGAAAAGGAGCACTTAACTTGCTGGAATTATCTTCTACGGCTCCTAATTTTTTCGCTCTTTTTCCTTATTTTGTGTAAAAACCTTATACTTGTTCAGATTCGGAAACTTGATGACACTGAATTCAGAAATCCCTGGGCGAGATCTTATATACGGGTGAGTTTTTTAATGATTTGGTTTATATATTTGATATTTTAGACTAATTAATCTTTGTAGGAGAACTGAGTTTTAAAGTAGAGGTTGTACTTTTAAGAAGATGGAGTTTAAGTGGCTTTGTTTGTCTTCTTCTGATTTGCGTCTTTTGGTCACTTGGCTAGGTGAAAAAACATGAAAACAGTCCTTCTAGATCTCGCAGCAGAAGCCGCAGCAGAAGCAGAAGCAGAAGCGACAGAAGGGAACGAAGGTTCTCCCCCCCCCCCCCTTCTCCTCTCTCTCTCTCTCTCTCTCTCATGGTGCGCTAATATACCTTTTTTCTTTCTCTAGTAAATCACCGAGTCGATCTGCATCAAAATCGCCATCTAGATCTAGATCAGCATCTCCAGTCAAGTCTTCCAGGTATGTAGCTTTGTGTTTTTATCCTGATTTCCTTCTTTGTGCTGTCTTCTGTGTCTTATAGTATCGGTCATTTTTCCTTTGCCAAAACACATAGACCAAGGTCCAGATCAAGGTCAGCATCTCCCCGTCAGGTGAGTTGTTTTCCCCCCGTGTACTACTATGCATGTTATGCTCGGCAAATTCACTTAGAGCTGATCAAATGAGTCTTAGGGTTCTGTTTCGGAAGTTAAAAACTAGAATAGCAATGATATACGAGATGACAGGTCCTCCTGTGTTACCTTGAGAGGAAGGAGATGAGGGATGTCCTCATCCAGGAGTAATTGGTAATTTCATGCAAATGTCTTACAACTTCTGTAGACGAATTGCTCACCTTTTATGTATCTGGGGGGGGGGTCCTATTTGAGTATAGATACTGATAGGAAGGTTCTCTTATTAAAGTGGATACTCAACACTCCTGTCCCTATGATTGTGCGTTTGAAATTGTTGAGTCTATTAAGCCATCAATATGCACATGGGATGGATATAAAATCCTAGTTCCTATGGAGGACAAACTTTCATCTTTAAATCAATGAAATAATGGTGTTAACATTTTTATGTTAAACAGTAATAGTTGGTCTTTTCTTGGTTGGTGATTCGTGTGCATCTCTGAAGATATCTTCTTTTCTTTTCAGGTGAGATCAGGTAGTGGCTGATTCCTTGTAGCAGAAATCCCGGTGCTCATGGCTGTAATGAAGAAAGTGAGTGAGTTAGGGAACTTTGGGATCCATCTTTGTTGGGATTATGATGCGTTAGTCCAAGAACTTTTGGTACTCAAGAATGCCTGATACTGTTTCGTGACGGTACTTTAGTGTTGGATTTTTCAATGCATCGTCTGAATATCATGTAGCTTGCTATCGAGATCTTTGAAGATGCTATGGTAGTGGTACTGTTTGAGATGATGACGGCTCGGCTCAGATCAAGTCCAAGGGAAAGCGCATCCTGGTTTTGCATTAATGCCGATGTCAAACCTCAAAGCCAGTGTTCTTAGAACTATGCTTGTCCTTATCATCATGGTCCATTCCATGTTAGCTATGCGGAGGAATCTGAACTTGGTCTTCTAGTGATGTTTGATGGATTCACAAGGATTTCTTTAAGGCACTTTTCAACTTGATTGATCCCTACCATCATAATGCAAGAGCTTGCACTCCGGGCACCATCTACCTTGAAGCAGCTTTTGCACCCGGAGCGCATCGTATTTTAGAGGGAGGTTCCATAGACAGACTGCTTTCTTTTTGGGGGGGTCAGAAAACAGACTGCTTGATAGAGCCACGATTCTTCCAATTAGATACCTTCGATAATGTTTACCAAATCTGATGAAGTATATACAGAACTACGTATTCGAAACAGAGAAATGAGCATCGGATCATCGATTATGGTCAAGATAAAAACAGAGAAATGAGCATCGGATCATCGATTATGGTCAAGATAAACGAGAGGCAAAACTGGTTCTCTTGCGTTTTAACATTTCCCAACCTAAAAACTGGTTGGAGCAGTCTCATTAGAGGTGGAACGGTCAGATTGCGGCTGGCATGCGTTTCTTGAAATCTATCCGGCTCATGGTGAGATTTGAACTTGCGGTTGCCAATGCGCAAGATTGATTCCTTGATCGTGCCGTTGGTGTCCTAGAATGACGTCCAGGAAATTCGTCACTCCGGCTTGCCATGGAAGGATGATGTCCCAAGAACTGACAACCTTTGTTCATCCCTGTAATTTCGCGCCATTTAGGGTGTGAGCACTTGATTTTCTAGTCTGTACACCCTAAACCCACAAGTCTTACAGCTTTTCCTCGTGGTTCCGAACGTGCGAAAATCTATAAACCAACAGCAAGCAACAATATTGGCCATGGCCCCCCTATAGGAATGCACAATATGAAAGAGGCCTTTGCAGAATATTACGTCGTTGAATACTCTTATCCTAGGATGATCCCGGAGGCACCTCCAATTACCATCTCCAGGATCAGAAGTGCTATCCTGTAGATCCCGCCGTACACCACCACGACCTCGTATTCATTTGGAGACATTACCACGACCTCGTGCCCCTTTCGGAGAGGAAGTAAGTCTCACAAGACAAAGCAGCTTCTTGATGTGGTAATAGTGATAAGGATCTTCATCCTCCGTGCCATTGCCGTCTACTACTTCCTCTAACAGCAGGGGAGAGAGAGAGACTCTCGTGCCGGTAGAAGGGTTGAAATGGTCACCACGAAGGCTCCACCCACGAGAAACAACCATCCACTTGATGACCCGGAACATCTCTTATTGTAAGGCGCTTCGACTTGAAACCTTAAAGCTTTGATGCCTCTACTGTCATATAAGCCGCCTGCACATTTCTTCGCTGTTATCCCTAGCCGGGATCAAAAGTAGGAGAAGCTGCGGTCACGACATGGGGAGGCTACTCCGCTGCTCGCCGCCACTGTGCGCGACCGACAACCATCTATTGCAACCGTGACCGAATCAGAGGTAGTAGGAGAGAGAGAGACCAACTCATTGAGAATTGAGGAAAGAATGTGTCCGGGGGGCCATGCCCATTCCCAACAATTTCATGCTTAGTTGTTGAGATCAGCACGCTCCTATGTTCCCAAGACGTGTGAATGTGTTTGGTTTTGGCTGCCTCTAATTCTCATGATCTTTTATACAAACCAGAGAATTAGGTAATATTTATTGTTTGGAACTTACGGTGATGGTTAATCGAAGTTTAGTATCCACGTCACTTTTACAAAAAATGAAACGAAAATGATTTTTATCAAGTTAACCGACTATGTACAAGTCATTTTATATATTCATTTTTGGATCGAGGATACGTGGTTGTATGACCATCTTTAAGGACACGTGTCATCTATCATCATTGTTTACATTGGCAGTGGAATTAATAATAATCCAAAAAAAAATTTAGTTAAAATTTGAATTTTTCCGTACTCTCAAGCTAATCGGTCTTGATTTGAACTATCATCGTCTTTCTAAAGAATCGAAACCAATTACAAAAGTCCTGGCAATAATCCCACTTGGTTACATCTTTCTCCGATCAAAATCGCTCGAACGTCTTTTTTTTTTTCTCACAACTGGCCCGAAAATCCATGGGCCGGCCCAACAACCGTCGGAGTTCATTTCGGCCCAGCACGCAAGTCACGTGCCGCGTCACGTGACAATGCGAACCCTAGCCGTCCCGATGCAACATAGGTACGTCCCATCTTCTTCTCCAGAGCTCCGCGACGGCACTCTCGCTTCCTCCAGCTCTCTCTCTCTCTCTCTCTCTCTCCATCTCAAGCACGTTTCGAAGTCGAAGGTCTTCTCGTCCGCCGCGAAGATGTCCGCCGACGAGCTCGCTTGCACCTACGCCACCTTGATCCTCCACGACGATGGGATCTCCATCACCGTAACTCTCTCTCTCTATCTGTCTCTCTATAACCTGAGGCAAGTGATCGTGTGTTCCTTCTCTTGGTTGTCGTCGCTGAAACGTCGAATGAAACGGAACAGGCGGAGAAGATCGTCTCCCTGGTGAAAGCGGCCAACGTCTCCGTGGAGTCGTACTGGCCGAGCCTCTTCGCGAAGCTGGCGGAGAAGAGGAGCGTCGGGGATCTCATCATGAACGTCGGTTCCGGCGGCGGCGGCGGCCCTCCCGTCGCCGTGGCCGCACCCGCTGGCGGCGCCGCGGGAGCCGCTGCCGCGGCTCCCGCTGTCGAGGAGAAGAAGGTAGAGTTTCCTCCTCCTTCGTTACTTTGTTTATAGACAGCCATGAGATTCAATTGCGGTTTAATTTTAGAAGTCTTTCTGCATCTGGTTGGTTCGGTGTTGGAAAATCGAAATTATTTAGTCAAATATTTTTGTTGCTTTGTCTTCTTCCTTTTGATCTGCATATAGAAAATCACCAAAGGCTTATGTATTTGCAATGTTGATGCAAAACGCGATCATTACTGAACATCGCAAGAACTAGGAAATTTCGTTATGACGGCGATGCTCGACTGAGTTGGTGGTTAGCTACTTAGCATTTGGATTCTTAAGCCCTCAGTATTGTTGTCGGAGGATTGTAAAACTCGACAGAAAGACACCTCAAAAGCCTTATGCAGTAGTGATCTTGATATGAGGATGCGACGATCATATCTGTAGATGGTATGTGTAGATAGTACGGAAGTTTGCATTCCGCACTTTCAGTTTCAGTCATCTATGGAACCTTGGAATACAAAGTAGTGCTTTTCTCTGTGAACTGTGCAATGATATGTTTAAAGTTTCTCTTTTGTCATTGTATAGAGTTTAGAGGATTGAATTGGAAATGAAGAAAGTTAAACATGCAATCGCAACATCAATTCTTCTGAAAAAAGTCTGCATGAGAAATCTGCAGGGATGTTGTTCGAGTTCTTGTGCTATATGAACACCATACCTAGAATTAGTCGGAAATTCTAAGATTTGTAATTTTGCCCGGTCTAATTGATGTCTGCATGACTTGATCATTTACCTGAGTTGCTCCTGTTCGTTCTCGAATTGACCGCAGGAAGAACCAAAGGAGGAGAGTGACGACGACATGGGCTTTAGCTTGTTTGATTAAGGAAAACAAGTACTCTCATTCTGATTCGTCTGGGTTTTTTTGTTTGGTTCCTTCATATTAGGATCTCTTGGAATGTTTCATCCTCAATTTTTGTTTGGTATAATGTCGGCATTTAGCTTCAACCGGTCTTTTTCTACGATTCAGTTGGCTTGAAAACAGAATCATGTCTATTGCTGATCATTTGATATCGAACCTTATCACGCTTGAAACGTTCGGATTTTCTTTCTCATGAAAATTCTTGATACACACGGAAAATCAGTAGCTATAGAGAGGTGCACATTTACTTGCTCAAAATGAAAAATCGCTTGTTGCGGTGAATGACCATAGTGGCTAGCAAGGAAATGCAGCATTCGAGAATTGCTCTTGTAGATCATAAACAGTCGAAGGTCATTTTTCCGCTGTGGCAAATGGGGTACATTGCTATCATTTGTGTAACAAGTACAAGCCTCTCCACAGTCGCATACCTTCAATGCGACATATAACTACTTCAGAGAAACGTTCTATACAACACATGACAGATTAAACATAGATTTTTCTAGGCCCTTCCATTCTCATTGCCCTCTGAACATTGCTAATTTCGACATTCGATAGAGCAACATCCATCACCTTCTTTGAGTGCTGGTCGGCAACAGCAAGCTCGACATTGTGACGTTATGCAGTAACGGTCAACGATAAGCGTTTATATTGCACCAAAAGAGTGAGGGACAAAAGAGGGCTTTTATGTAAGATCGCCATTAGGGTCTTTTTTTGTCTTTTGATGAGGGTAACTGTTTTGTTTCTTGTAGTCAGCCATTAGGGTAGTTGGTTAGTTCATTGGAACATACTGAATAGCAGGTATCGGAAGCTGACCAAGCTTAAGGAGTGGCCACATTCTCTTTCGCCAGAGGAGCAATCTCCTCCCCGTCAACTCCAGGTTCGCTGCCCACGACCTTGAGACTCAACAGCAGTTTCTCCCAGTTCTTTGCCGGTCCCTGTCACAGCAAAGAGACAGCTCTCAGAGAAGAAGCTTGAGAAAATGATAGCATATGCATTGATTCTAGACGAAGACAGCTTAATATATGGGAATGTTAGTTTTTTAATGTGCTGATTTCCCTATGCAGTTCTTTCGTTTTTAGCTTAATAGTCAAGCGTGATTCTATAACAATGATCAACGACACATGATGCCGGCCGCGAAGCAAATATGACAGGGTAACAATCTTTCTGACCTTCCAGGAGAGATCTTGAGCCATGCAGTTTCCAATCATCTCCTTCAAAGCAGGGGTGCCGTAAGTTGCTAGTGCCCTTTTGACGGTCTTTGCTATCGCTGCTACATCAGCAGGATCAACGGTTTCGCACTGAAAGGCAGAAAACACGCAGCTTGTTACGCGGCACGAGCTCATCGACTCTCTCTTGTGGGATGATAAATTGAAAGGGACGTAAAATCACCTCGACATTGAAGGCTCCCATTTGGAATCCGGTATAACCTTCTAATACCGTGTTGACGAGGCCGCCGGTGGATGCCACTATTGGTACCTGCATCCACGGTTGAGTCTTAGACTCGTGTCTAATGAGAGGGATATGCTCAGTAACAACCGCGAGAAATTCTCAGGTTAGGAAAAGATGGAGGGAATCGCATGTTCGTGGGCGACATAAGCTTCATGGCCAAATGCAGAGTGAGCTATCGTATAGAAGATCAGAAAAAGTGAGCGTGCATACCGTTCCGTATCTCATGGCGTGCAGCTGAATGAGACCGCATGGCTCAAATCTACTTGGTACCAACATAAAGTCGGCACCGGCTGTGATCATATGCGCAAGGGGAACATTGAATTTCGCAACTCCCCTGGCGTTGTTAGGGTACTTGACCTCGAGCTCTGCAAGTTGTTTCTCCATGTGTTTCTTCCCAGTGCCCTGAACATCAGTAATTTAAATTGTTAATAAGTAGGCAAGCAGTGCGCAGAGCGACCTAGTTCTGAAATTGCAGTAGCGGAAGCAACACTTGAAAACCATTTGTCTCTATCTTTTCCATCCTTACTAGGACAATTATCTGGACATCTTCGCCGATGAACTGAGGAATTGCTTGCGCCAGAATATCGGAACCTTTCTGCTCTTCAAGCCGGCCAATGAAGCCTATTACGGGGATATTTCTATCAATTGGCAGTCCAACATGAGCTTGCAGTGCTTCCTTCAGTAGGGCCTTCGCTTGCATCACCTGAGAATTATTGAAGATGTTGAGTAATGCGGACTTGTATTAGCCGGCATGTCAATTCAAGTATTTCGGACAAGGAGTAGAGAAAGTACTGGCGCTGAGGATCTTACATTTGTAGCGTCGTATTTGACGTCAATGTACTTGTCCGACAATGGATTCCACTCTTGGACATCCATGCCATTGACAATACCAGTGATGCCGGTCATTCTGCAGATATTATCCAATTCTACACCTTTTTCTATGCCAGAGACGAGTTCCTCTGCATAGTATGGACTCACTGTTACAACCCTGTCCGATTCTAGTATTCCAGCCTTCATCCAATTAATCTTCCTGCCCTTCACAGGCTTGTCGTAACTTTGGAAACCAAAAGGCTATCAGATCAGACGCAGGTTCGATATCTACTTGATGGAAGGTTGAAGAAAAAGCAAAAGTAGTCATACCCGTCAATGAAATCGAAGGATGCCCTGAACCGGTCTGGAAGGTTCAACAATGAGAAGTCTGCATATGCAAATCTGCCCTGGTATGCGATGTTGTGGATACAGAAAGCAACCTAAAACCATTGTCACGAAGAGACTTAGCTCACTAAGCTCTCGAGACTTGAATGAGAACAGGCAGCTACACTAAACAGCAAATATATACCTTTGCATTTTTGTAGATTCCTCTAGGCTTGTACATTGATTTTAAGTAGCAGGGGACAAGAGCAGTGTGCCAATCATTAGCGATAAAAACAACATCCTCCCCTGCACAGTTTTGTGAATTTGTCATGCATCTAATCATGAAGAATCAAATGAAATAATTTAAAGCTTTCACTCATCCTTTTCTTTTTTTTTTTTGGTAAGATTCACTCATCCTTTTCTTTTTACTTAGCAAAAAAGAAAAATAAAGAAAAGAAAAGGAATGGCGCTGCACCATATGGTCCTGAGAAGTACTTGCTGAGGTTCAAGTTTAAAACTCGAGGTGCTTCCAGGGCTGCCTGATGATCATGGGAAGTCCATGCTAGTGTCAAAGCATTATAATGATAACTATGACAGTGGTAGTGGTCTTAGCACAGGTAAAGTGCATGATTGACTCTCCTTCTCTTTGATTGAATATGAATGTTTTCCAAATGAAATGGTAAAGATGACAAACATCCATGAACAGCTAAAAGAACTGACCTGGCATAGCAAGCTGAATCTAAGTTGGTTATCGACATAGTCGTTTCCAGCCCGGGGACCGTAAATCTTGGATCCAGTTTTCCCCCATACCTTATGAGTCAAACCATGAAGATGGGCTCAGCTAAAGAGATTATTACCGATTCAATTTCAATAGTCGATCCCACAATAGACAGTCTATGAAACTTACTTTTTCGAGGAACATGGGGTGATCTACAAAAACACGATCAACTCCTCTTTTATAGCAGTGGTAGAAGCGAATGGTTTCCATTCTATCACCGACTTTAATCTGCAGAATGAAAAGCAACCTCCGAAACATATTCCATGGAATGTGAGCACAATACAAGTATGAGCAATCCGAAAAATTTACCCTGGCCAGAACCTCTGTATCCCAAGCATCTTTATACTGATCGTACCGAGGGCATACAGTCATGACTCGATGACCAATTGCCTGGAGAAGAAGCATAGAACATCGGCTTATAACCGTAATCATTTGAACTTCTGATCAGGAGCCAAAAGAGAGAGAGTTTGTCAATAAACAGAAACAGAATTATGCTGTAAGACATGCTTACTGCCATAGCTGGCGGAAGTCCTCCAAGAACATCACCAAGTCCACCAGTTTTGCTCCACGGACCAACTTCTGCAGCTACAAAAATTAAGTTCATCCCAGTTCCACATTTAATAACTCCTGAGGGGCTTGCAACCTCAGTCTTTAATGCCTTTCTTCTTGATTGTCTGCTAGCTGCCCTTAAATTAGTCCTAATCTGCAGCTTATCTAACTTTTTCAAGGACCTCAAGCCACAGTGTGTCATTGATTGGTTTTTCAGGTCATTGTGGGTCAATACTGTCTTGGAATCTGACCCAGTTGCTCCCACAGAGCTGAGGTAAGAACTCCCAGAGACGAATCGAGCAGCATTCACAGACGCCATTAGGGGAGAGATGCTGCACACGATTGCCTGGAAGGATTCACATAATTTGATGATGTGAATGATTAATGCAAAACAGCCATAATCAATTCATACACATATTTCATCGCCAAGACAGTTGCAGAAATACTGATTCCTGGAGTACATTTTTACAGCTCTATCACGGCTATTTGACTTATTTCTGATCAAAGAAAGCGCCAGCATGTTTATCAATTCTCAGAATCAACAACATTGCATTCGAAATGGTTTAAACGCCACAGTGGAGCCAAAGTCGCACCAATTTAGCACACCCGGTCCTACATAACGTGAAATCTGCTCATATTCTTACTAACCAGCTGCAACTTACTATTTACATGTTCAAAATATTGAAATCAACCATGAACTTGCACCATCCCTCATGAACAAATATAATAATTTTAACACAGAACCATCATGCCATTGAATACTAGACGGACTGGGGCATCTCCGACACTGGTTTCTCCATCGAATCATGTGATAATATGCAGGTCAATAAAGAGAAGCAGGGTGCGCTTGGTAGTTATTTCTGTTACGACCCGACTTATAAATCTTGTCAAAATGGATGCATCTACTGAATTTAAATACTTCTGTATAGCCTTCATCGGCTTGCCCCTACCAACCTCTTCTTAAATAGATGTTCTTCGTCGATTGTTTATGCTAACCGGGCGTCCACATGAACATGTCTATAAAATGTGAACCGCAATCCTAAATGGTGAAACTCAGGCCGCATAGTTCAACTCATCTTCTTAACTTGGTTGACTAATCTGAATTGCAAAACAATCTCAACCGACTCCTACTTACGGTAAAGGAAACCGAGTCTGGAGAGGCCCTCGCGACAGGCGTCCATTGGCCATTCAGTCAACCGAAAGCGTATGCTTAGACAATAGAAAAGGTCGAGTCGGCACGCTTTTCTATGGAAATTGCAACAAACAAGCAGAAAGAGGAGAAAATCGAAGACGCTTGTTTAAATTTGATTTAAACCTAACATCATTTATGTATTTAGACAACGACGTTACCAACCTAAAAGCCACCTAACGCCGCATAAATATATCGTGCACAATCACGGCGCAGATGAATAATAGAAAACATAGCCCATCGGTCAAGCATCCCCTCTCGGGATCAACAGATAAGCAGCTGAGTTCCACCTCACAAATTTTAGACAAAAGAAAAACAAAAGGATACCATAATCTACGCAAAAGAAGGCAGAGGATCGGAAGAAAGATATGCTGGTGCACTATACAAAAAAAACGATAGGAAGCTAAGTCCTCCATGACAGCAACGGTGAGAGAACCACGAGTCAAACCGCACGGAGCAGCAACACAAGCCAGGAAACACGACACGAGAAAAGGGTCCAAGCCATATCGCGAGGCTTCTCTCTTTCTTCGCTCACCTGGAGAGCTAGTGCTAGAGCAGTGTGCTGTGCTGTGGGTTCACCGCAGCACACAGCGCCTCGCTCGCTCCAGACTTCAGGAGAGCCGAAAGCTTCGACGTGCGAGCGAACCGAGAGTGCGTGTGGCCTCCAAGCACGGAAGGACGGCCGCCCATTTGTAGCGGGAACCGGGTTCCCGGGGCCCGCGAGTCCCGCGTGGCGGAAGAATAGTGGCCGGGAGGTCCCTCCAAATCATTGACGACCTCTAGCTCCGATTTGAGGCCGTGAGGCGACATTTGGAAGCGGGGCCCACGGTAGCCCAAGCGAATATATACGGCAATTCCTTATTATTATTATTATTATTATTATTATTTTTTGATAACCCAGGGAACCCCCGCACGGCCGACAGCCGGGAGGTAAACCCTGGGAGCAACACATGATAGCCACCACGCACGTGCACCGGTTAAGTCACCCTGCGACGCCCGGGATTCGAACACTCAACCTTTTGCGAGAGGAAGAGTGCCCTTCCCAGCAGCGCCACCCAAGCGGGTGATAAATTATTATTATTATTTTCTTGTTGACCGAAAAAGAAAAAAATTCAGATATTTAATTCATTTTATTCGTACGATGTTGGAGACACAAATGACTGTGGCCCAATTTGAGCCGTGCAACCGCAACTAGTTCGGCATCCTGTCCATTGTTAACCGTCGACATTTGTTCCCCCTCGCGGGGTATGCTAAAATATCTAAATTCCGGTCAAATATTTAAAAAAAAAACCACAAGGCCGTTTTACATTTTTTGCTGTTCCCCAAGCAACTTCAATCGAAAAGACAACATAAACTCACGAGATAATGACAAAAACAATCCCTGAACCTTAGCTCAATATGCAATTTGATCATTAAATTTTTAATTTGTTCAATGTAATCCATAAACTTTAGCCTAATGTTTAATGTGGTATCTGAATTTTAACCCAATGTTCAATGTGGTTTGTAAACTTTTAGTACATGTTCAATTTAATCCCTAAACTATATGAAAATGTACAATATAGTTCCTGAACTTGAATTAATGGAAGGATTACATTGAACATTTGTATAAAATTCAGGGACTATATTGAACATGTACCAAAAGTTCGGGGATCATATTGAACAAATTGAAAGTTCATGGACCATATTAAATATTGGGTTAAAGTTCAGGGACTACATTAAACAAATTAAAAATTCAGAGATTAAATTGTACATTGAGTTAAAGTTCAGAGATTGTTTGTGTCTTTTTTCCTAACGTTATTTATGTGGTTGCATTGTCTTTTGCTTGTGTAAAGCATCATGTTTGTTGGTACCATTTATTTTCTTTCGAACAATTGTCCAAAAGGTCCAAAATCTATTGTACGGAAACCAATTCAATTTTGAACTTTTCGATTTTGTCAACATAATGCAAATCTTTTGACGATTTGTCAATTTAATTCTAAATTTCTTGACAACTTGCCAATATAGTAATTACAGCCAATTTTGATCAGAAATCTCTAATGTAGACAATTTTTGTAATTATTTAAAAAATTATGAATTTCTTTTAATTGCAAAAATCTTTCATGTCAATGTCAGCTATGTCGGCTGTTTAAGGACTATATCGACAAATCATTAAAACGTTTAAAATTAAATTGACGAAATTAAAAAGTTTATAACTGAATTACCTAACGTGTAACAAATTTAAGGCCTTTTTTCTAATGATTTTCACCATTTTTCTTTTGCGTCTAAGACATGCCAAGCTGGGGTGTAGGGCATCTTTCTGTTCCCGTTCTTTTCAACTCTTCTTCGTTCGCGCATGATGATGAATGACACATTGGCACAACACACAGGGTCGTAGGTTTTTGGGCGAGTCGACCTAAGATGACCACGATGAAGCTCGCATGTATCTATTCCGATTCGGGCCACACGGCATCCCCGATCGACAACGATCAAAGTGTCATATCGAAGCGAACTGATGGGATTGTGACTGGCAGGAATCATCTCCCAAGGTGGTAATAACTTTTGTGAAGACAATGTGACAAAGAGCTAGTTGGGGAATTAAAATAAACGAACCCCTTCTTAACGACGGTACATAGGAGTAAGTAACTGGATGGTTTGATATAAAAAAGGTCACACTTGAATCTCCAATATTCATAGTCGGCACAAAATGGAGAGTGTCGCTGTGAAGGTTATTTTGTACCGGAAAATATATATTTGGGGAAAGCTCGTGCAGAATGCAAAAGACTTTAGGTTAAATGATTTTTTCGAAAAACAAATAGCATTTGTTAAATTGTAATTAAAAAAATGCATCATAAAGACACTTCGGTTTAGTTGTCTTTTGGAAAAAAAATTATACTTGTAAAGGACTTTAGCTATTCTTTAAAATACACAAAAAAGACTGAAGCTTGGTCATTGGCGGTGCTCGGGCAAAGGGTTCAGGCAGCAATCGAACACCGGCAAACCAGATCTGGCATCGACGGCCCTCGCTTGAGGTCGTGTGACCCCTAGCGGATGTTCGAGCAGCCCCGGCGAATTTGACCTCGATGACGTCGCTCGTGGGCGAGGGCAAAATTGGAATTTCAAAAGTTTATCTAGGGCAAGGTTGGAAGATAAAAAAAAATTCTTTAGCATTGCGGAAATGCTCAAGGACAAAACTGGGTATGACTTGGGGTTAAGTGATACCTTTTATTTTATTTTTTTGGTAGGTCAAGCGACTTTGGAAAATGATAGTTTTGACTCGTGGCCTTTGAAATTTTGCTGCTAAAACATCTCGATTTCGGCTCATAAACCTTTAGAGGTCCAAAACCCACTTTGAAATGGGGAAAATTACCAAAAAAATCATAAACCTTTTGTAATTGTGCCAATTCAATCCTAAACCTTTTTTTTTTTTTGCAATTTCAGTCCTAAACCTTTTGTAATTATGTCAATTCAGTCCATCCGGTCACTTTTGATTTGTTGGCTAAATTGACACGATTGCAAAAGGTTTAGCACGTTTTTTGTAATTTTTCGCCTTTGAAATGTTGCGCCGAATGCGGCCCAAACCATGCCCTGTGCTCGGCCTTTTCGCCAAAGATGAGAAACCGAGTGGGGAGCTGGTCAAAGGCGACGGACCGTTTGACTGCAGACTCATGCTCGCCCTCCTCGCGTGCTTTGCCTTGGGGAAGGCGCGAGTTGACCCGTTGACCTAGAGGGTTTCGGAAGCCCGCCGTCTGGATAAGCTCCAAACCACCGCAGCTCCGTGTCATCACAGCGCACACCACCGCTCAGAAAAACCAATCAGACGGTGATTACCAAACTCCAACGTGTCCATCCATGTGGAAGCTTCGACCGCTCTCCCTGTCGGTCGACCCGGCACGCGCCCGCCCACACGACCCTTTCTCGTACACGTCAAACCGAAACGGGAGCCCCCCTCCTCGTCGCCGTCGACGACGACCCGTTCAACGCCCCGACCGAACCGAGCTTCGATGCGTCCCACGTCGTCGCCATCCCCAGGTCCCGACCGCCCGTGAACGGTCAAAGATTGGCCCACGTGTCGAGCCGCGGCGTTGAACACATCGTCGTCCCACGACTCCCACCACCACACCCCACCTACCTTCCTCGAGCTTTCCCCATGGACAAGTTTCGGCTCCCCGTCCTCGCTCGTTCCAGGTCCTTCCACTTTTCCGTCTCGCAGCCCTCCTTAAATACCCCCGTCCTTTCGAGTTCCCTCCCTCAGCTCGAACCCCAGAAAAAGCACAAAGCAAAACTACCCTCGAAGTCCGTCCGTCCGTCCGTCCCTCCAAGCAAATCTCTCGCATCCAGTTTCTTCCGTTCTTCGTCGTCGTGATCCAGACAAAGATGATGTCCATCTTCAGCTCCTTCGACGCTCTCTGCGCCGAGTCGCGCGGCCAGAAGGTCACCTTCTCTTTCTTTCCCGCCAAGGCTCAGCCGCCGCCCGCGGATTCGCCGGCACCCGCGGCGGCCGAGAAGGCGAAGAGCGTCGCAGGCGGCAAACCGCTGCCCCCGGCGCCGAAGCCGCCGCAGCCGCAGCAGAAGAAGCGGGCGCCGAGGTTCGCGCCGGAGCTGGACGGAGTCCACTGCTTCGAGACGATCCTTCCTTATTGATCGAACCCCCCACGACGTGGATGGTAGCCTGAAATTCGTATTCTTTTTTCCGCGACGATTCTTTTTGTATATGATTGAATACACTTCTGGGTAAATCACGAAATATGAAGCTCGATCAAAGTTTTGACTCCCGTCGCGTGTTCCGTAGCGTGTGTACGTTTTTTATCTCTCTGGACTTACGAGCGAGTTCCCTGCTGAACTGCGATTTCATTAGCCACACCATTAGGAACAACACGAACGCGTTAATGAAGATTCATGAATCACGATATCGAATGATGACGACGATCCGCTGCCTACTCTAGTCATCAAAGTATAAGACTTTGAGCTTTCCGATAAGGGCTTGTCTCGCCAGAATTCGACTCGGTTTTCGTTAACAGAAGTTGAGTTTTGTGGCGATCTTGTACGAGAGATATCACCAGAAAATATAGTAACGATACAGGAATTGGAAGATAACAGATTTTGCTTGAAAGAAGACAACTTTTTTTTGTTTGCGGGATGTTACGATGCGCCGATACTAGTTTTTAGCGTAACTGCTCGTAAGCAGTTCTTTAACTGTTTCAATCGTGCCTTCACATCTCTAAAACTTTCGGCTCCATATATGTTCACGTTGTCACGACATCTTACTGTTACCTCTTTAAAGTCGCGTCTTGACAAGTTGTTATTCCTTCAAATTCGCCTCCTGATCACGATCTATCGTGCTTCATCGTCTTATCTGCAAGCAGTTTCTAATTCGAATACCATTATGCTTGAATCTCGCACCCACTTTGCTCGCAAAACGGTTAATTCCCGGATGATTTCTTGTCTAATTGTCGATTGCCTTTCAATCAATATCTTTGCTTTTTTAAGCGTTTGGTCAGCTATATCATGACAATCATCAACCGGTCACTATCGTATATCGTTAACTGATCATGACCATTCATAACTATGACCATACACAAAAACCCTTAGTGATCAGAATGGCCATCGAGAAGGACTTCTGTAGTCAGTATCCCGCCAATAGCCACCTTACCTATTCTCAAGTCATATACATTAATCCATGTCATGCCAACTATAATGACTCGATTAATTTTTGATGTAAACAGGGTGGGAGAACTTAATGAAATGAAAATCCTTTCCCTAATAATTCAATGTAAATGGCCTAACAGATGGTGACACTGACTTGTTGTGAATGGCCTAACAGATGGTTTTGCTGCAAGATGTTTCAAATTGATCCACGAACGACCCCTCTCGTACTCAACTACTATACTCACTGAAGGCTAAGCCTTATATCGTGAGTTCCATCAGGGATGGATACTGACAATCTTCTTCTTATCAGACTGTTACATGACAATCACTGTCATTACAAAAGCTTAAAAGTCTAAATAACAATTGCATAGATCTTGGTAAGCTATCGTAGTTGTCATTTTCACCTAGTTAAAATGCCGTCAATCATGCAAGTTGTCCATATGCAAGTCGTTGATCAGACAAATTAACATCATATAATTCGTAACAAAAAGAGAATCACAAGATGAGAAATGTTCTGTAATAGCAGAAACTCGCAGAAGACCCCGGGAAATGAAAGCAAATGGGCATATATACCTTGCATACAGGTCAGAAGATGATTACAACACCGCAAAGTGGGCTCTGCTTCAAAAGGTTGGTTTTCCATAAGTAGCTCTATGACGCTTTTTTTTTTTTGGTCGACTATGATGCTTAATCAGTTGTAATTTAGTCTTTTCAGTATGAGATCATTCTGGCAATGCTTGGCCTTTCAATGATCTCCTGCCAGGATGATTATGCCAATGATGCAAAAGGCCTTGAAAATCTTATGTTATCACATGGAAAGGATCATCCCCTTGCTTCACCTCGCCTCTCTCACTCAGCAAAGGACGGCTCTTTGGCTGGTTCCATGACCACAGGCTCGAATTTCTGGGCTTTACCATTTCCTTGCGGTACTATCAGACCATATCCCCCAGCTTTTCTCTTGTACAAAATGTTGATCTCACCTGCAGTGAAGGCATAGAATTAGTCGAGATCTGAGAAAAGATGGCTATGAGAAGAAAGCAACAAAGCAAAGCGACCATCATACCAGTTTCTTCATTCCGGAACCCATAGAAGTCATGATCAACATTTTCCAGTTGCTCAATTGCTTCAGCTACCGTTAAAGGTGGCATTTCAAAGTACTTGGTCCTGACAATCTGAGAAATAAGTTGACTGTGAGTGTGACTTGCAGAAGGAGGGCATGAGCATGTCATAAGTAAATATAAATGAAGGGTTCTTGCAATTGCAGCAATTCAGTGAGATAGTAACCAGTCAGACAAACAATGGTGGGAAATATCAAGCAGACCTACTAGTCGTAGTATCAGCCCGACTCATGAAAACTGCCGCAACATATCGGGAGGCTAAATACAAGTTGTTCTTTTACATTGCAAGAGCCAATTAATGACCACCAGGACGTGTCAAAAGAGAACAAAGCTCGGCAGTGTCACCTAGACTTAAATATAACAATCTACAGTTTATAGCTCAACCACAACTTATAAGTAGGATAATCAACTGAGAAGTATCTGAATATAATTGCTATTATGGAAAACTAGGAACAGTAGAGTCAAAATACAGGTTCCCACAGTGCTTTTTTGGTGCTTCAATAAAAAGACATATAAGCAAGCAAAGTCTGCTATGAATGTGAGCACGCAAAGAACAAAAGAGCCAATGTATTGACAAGTGGTAATCATATTTATTGCCATGACATGAACAGAAAAACTTATCTCTAGGGGTTTGACTAGACAAGTTAGTTCATTTTGTGCAGATCATATATACAGAGATACCTTGTGGGTGGACTAGAGAAACATTGAGCAATATATCGATGAAAATTGATGTTTTTATGGAAGGAAGAGCAGCCTTGTGATACTACAGATTTCAAAGTGAATGACACTTGACAGTCTGAGCAGACAGCTTCACAATTTCACCAATCCGGGCCATGAATTGAGCCTCACATCACTGATGCAATGCACCACATTCACCTAATACCCAAAGTTGAAAGCACAAATCTAATTTGGAAAATAAGTGACTACCTATTGTTTTATCTAATAAACCGCATGTCTCATTGATTTGACTTCCCATGATAGTTATCTAATATTTACTCACACATGCGTGGGACAAAGTGCATAGAAGAATGCCAGCAACAGGCCTCATTACATTAGTTTTAACCCAAAACTAGAAATAATTACCTCACTATCAAACAGGCACTGGCATATGATTCGTGGCTACCAAGTGCAGAAACAATAGAGAAGTGAATGGAGCACAAACTGATAGAACCAGACATTCAACAACGGATGACAAGTGTAAACAAACAGTCATAACCTCATCAAAGTCCTCATCCTCTCGTTGAGGAACATCCTCTACATCATCTTCCACAGCCGGCGGCACAGCCACCGGTTCTCTTACTTTCAGTCTATCAAATCCCTTCATGTGCCTACCATGATCAGATTCCTTCTCCTTGATCTTCCTTAACTTCCTTTGTATAATCGACGACACCAAATCAATACTTCCATAAATCGACTCCGCATCTTCCTCGGCTCGAACCACGCCATGCTTCTTGGTGAACAATGTAACCTGAAAACTAGCAGAGAATCAGAAAGCCAATCAACAATTTCAAAGAACAACAATTCCAAAGAAGTCGAACCCCAGATTCAGTCGTAGCTACCTCACATCTCCGAACTTTGGGGCCTTTTCCAAACTCTCCGCCTCGAATCGATAGCCTGACATCGACCTCGCGCACGAGATGGCTATGCTTCTGTACAGCCTTTCCAACTTTCTCCTCAACATAAGACTTCACTGCACTGTTCATCTGCACCCAGCAATAGGAAAGATCCACATTTTTCTATCATCCACACTATTCCATGAATAAGGGAAAGATATAGGAAGAATCATGGCCCGTGTGTCTGCAAATATAAAGAAACTCCAAACTGTAACTCATGCGATTGCTCGAGGCAGATATGTTTCGCCCCCCTCGCACCATCCCTTCTCAAATTCCTCACCCACCCACACTTCGATTGGACCACTCTCGTCCATTGCCAAATGCCCAAGACTAAAAGACCCGGGACTAAATACCCACAATAGAAATTTTGAACAAAAAAGAAAGAAAAAGAAGCAAAGAGAATCAATCACCTCCAGATTTTTGCCTTGAATGATCAATTTGACAGAAGAGAGGGGTCCGTCCCAGGACATGCAAACGACCAGCGGCCCGCGGCATTCGCTCCTCGCCACTCTCGCGCTGTAACTACCGACAACGCTACCGAAGCGGATGGTGAAGAAGGACGATCGGCTCGACGACAGGCCCGGGGCCCGGGTCCCCGCCGCCGACAAGGTCGGCGAGCCGAGTTGGGAGACACGAGAAGACGCTGCCGACGCCGGCGACGGGGGGTGGCCGCGCAAGGCCGTGTGCAGGGACGACGCGAAGAGGGTGGCCATGTCGGGAGCTCCCGGGAGCGGACCACAGCAGATACTTGGTCAGGTCCGGCAGCGCAATGGATGCCTAAGGAAACGCTCGGAAAGCGAGAGAAAATCTTGGGTTCGAGCAGGAAGTGGAGGAGGAGGAGGGGGAGGGGATTCTTGAATATTCAAGTTTTGAAAAAGTTGGGATTTTTCGGTTTCGGATAATTCCTGGGTGTCGGAATTCAGACGTGGCGGGTCATCCGGACAAGAGGGAGAAAAATATCCGACGGCGCGGAGACGAGGATCGGGTCGGGTCGGGTCGGGTCGGGCGGCTCTGGCGCCAGCGGTGCACGAGGAACGGGATGGTCCCGCCCGCGCTCGACCCCCGGCTAGGAGAGTGGCTCGTGGGCCCTACCGCCGGCGTGGGCCCAAGGCGACGGCCCCGCCCACACCTTATCCGGATCGTGTCCCCCGCGTTTCAATCGTCCTTTTCTTCCTCCCGATTTATTTATTTTCACCAAAAAAACTAAAAAGAGAGAGGAGAAAATGACACAAGTATTTTCGAACTTTTAATTTGTTCGATATAATCCATAAATCTTCGATACTTGTCTGTATGGAAACGTTCAATATTATTCTTCCATTAATTCAAGTTAGAATGGTCGACAAAAAATAAGTTACGCATGAATTATTTGCGTAAGATATATTCAATTCAAATTAAAATATAATAACCCTTTAAATTTGTTTAATTTGTTAAATTTGTAAATGATCTTCCATGTTACTTGATGACATGTCCCCGATTTGAGCTGCATATCTTATGTGGATAATTCACGCGTAATATTATTTTCTCGTCCACCGTTCAAACTTACTGGATTAGAAGCTAAATCATCAGATTCCGTTAGCTTGAATTAATAAAATGATAACATTTGATATTTTTATATAGTCTAGGGACTAATTGAAACTCTATCAAAAGTTCAGGGATCACATTAAATAAATTAAGAGTTCATGAACGATATTGCACATCAGGCTAAAGTTCAGGAATCACGTTGAACAAGTTAAAGTTCAGAGAATATATTGCATATTGGTCAAAATTTAAGGATCATATGTGTAACTATCATAGAGTAAAAAATAGAGCTCGTTAGGTGGTGCTTTTGTATCAATAGTTTTATTATTAGTATTATTATATACACACACAATTTTGCCAATAATTCTCGCTCTATCTTACCTCATGTAAATGAGTCGATCCACAATTTTTTTTTATCTCCCTCCCTCCCTCCCTCCCTCCTCATCTTTCCTCATTTTTTTCCTAGTTCTTCGTTTCGCGTGGCCATCCATGGCCGTGACCGCAATGGCTGCCTCGGCCTCGGAAGATGGGCTTTGTGACTTTTTGCTGATTACCCTCGAGGTTTGTTTTGGGTTGTCCTTTTTAAACTTGTGAAAACGCCGTGTCTTCCAATACATCAGTTCTTTGATAAGTTAGCGTGGGCATATTTGGAAGCAACTCGTTTGGGCAAATCTCTGCTTGGAGTTCTCATAGGCCCGGATGAATGTGCAGTGAAGCCCGCTTCTTGCTTCTCTGCGAGTGAATGCTCTTCTGATATTGTCATTCTCAGAAGGGGCTTTAATCATATATGTGTGGACATTTATACTTTGTCACAATTTTTTGTATTGTTGTATGGCTTAGTTGTGTGCCTGGAGAATTGAATTCCGTCAAACTTGGTTAATAGAGGCGTTCTTGCATGCGCAATCTGTTTTTGCACATAATTCCGTCTCTTTCATAATTCATCTTGTTCGTTTGATATTTCTCTTTTCTCATTAGGACTTTATCCTTGTGTTTGTTTGTTCTGTTGAACATGCTTTGCTTTCATTTATCATAACTATTTAGTAACTTCTGTCCTGGTGCTTTAATAGCTACCCCTTCTATTATGCTTTTATTTGGATTAAGTATTTGCTTGCGATACAAAGTTTGTTGACTTGACATAGCCACTTGAAATTTCAAGTTTTAATTATCAATGAGTGAATCTAGTGGCACAAATAGAAAGAGGACGAGATCTACTGCGTGGGAATACTATAAAAGGATAGAAAACCCAGACAAAGCTAAATGTTTATGTTGCGGGGCTCTTATTAGTTGTTCTACCTCTCAAGAGATTAGTGCGATGCATAATCATTTAGGTAGATGTAAGGAATTTCCATATGCGAATGTTGAGAAAAGGCAAAAAAGTGTCCCAGGTCAACTTGTTGGAGTTGGTAGTTCTAGTTCATTTGATCCATGGAAATTTGACCAAGAAACTAGTCGAAAAGACTTAGCAGCGATGTTCATCATTGGTGAATTACCCTTTAAGTTTGTGGAAAATGAGGCATTTTGGCAATTCGTAAGTAAGATCCAGCTGAAGTTTTCAATCCCCTCAAGAAACACATTGAGGGAGAACTGTTATAAATTATACTTGGAGGAAAGATGCAAATTAAAAAATTATTTTTTCGATACATCTCCAAGGGTTTGTCTCACAATGGACATGTGGACTTCTTGTCAAAATATGAGTTTACATGTGTCTTACTGCTCATTTTGTAGATGGTGATTGGAAGTTACAAAAAAAAAATCTTAAATTTTTGTCAAATCCTGGGACATTCTATTGAGATTATAGGAAAAGCATGGTGGAGGCTCTTATATGTGCTCAAGATTGGTTACGATCTACACCACTTTCACCTTTGATTGAGGAGGACTTGGAAGAACTAGAAAATTTTGAGTCAGGTGAGAAAAAAATATCGTGGAATATTTTATGTCCTTTAATATTGCTATAGATACTTTAATTCTCATTTTTATTATGAATTTAATGTAGAGTTGTCAACTGTGACTGTGGAGCTAAACTCGATATTGATTTCCCTTGATGATTGACGAACGAAATAGAAGTAGTCATCTCTTCGATGTGTAAAGAAAGCGAGTACTAGAGATTGTGTATTCTTTTTTGTAGCTAGTCCATTATCTGATTATTTTTAAAAAGGGGAAGGTTCAATAGCATGTCACTATATTGACTCGATTTCATATCATAACTGAGTGAATGACCGTCAATCTTTAAAAGAAAATTAGAAGAGGAATAATCCTAGCGATACCTCATCAGATAACACATGCCAAGAGATTCTTCAGTGACATGCAATTTATCTTGTGATTTTAAGAGGTGCAACTGTGGAACCATTTGGGTCATTTGTGTCTAATCTTTTCACTAGACAAGGGGACCTGGATATCTCTATTCAGTTACCCAATGGTTCATATATCTCGGCTACTGGAAAGAAACTTAAACAAGCACTATTAGGAGACTTGTTGATAGCCTTGAGACAGACAAGTGAGTGCAACAGAGATTTGAGCATTGTTTAATTTTTACGAACTTGGAACTGTCTGCTTGTGAAAGTTGGCGGATGGGACAAAGGCAATAGGGACTTTTTGGTTCCTTTAGGTTAGCCAGTTTTGATTGTGTTCTGCTGGGAAAAATCTAAATAGTATTTTGGTTAAACTTCTATTGATTGACATTAGGCCTCAGTATTCATATTATAAGTGTGAGTTCTTGCGTTAATTACTATTGTATATCTTGTAGTATTCACCAAAAAATGAAGAAAGGCTCTCATCAACTAACCCTGCACCTGAAGGACTGAGAGGAGACATCATAAAGCAAAAGCTTTTTGCAGAGCTGAGTCTTATTAATTTCTGACGTTAGAATTAATGTAATCAAATGCATGAACTTTTCTTGCAAGAACTTCCTTTTATCTTGGTTCTATTACATTAAAGTGGCACTTCTTGTTTTCACCCACTCCAGTGAAGTGCATATTTTACCGGTGTTGTATAGGTTGTGATTTTTGCCAGGCCTAAGAAGTGCATATTTTACTGGTTCTTTCTATGCAACATGTATGCTAACCCGGAAGGTGTTTGGGGAAATGTCCGAGAGAGATACCCATGTTCGACTATCTAGGTCGGCGATTGAGTTGAGCGACATAGAAAGCATGGATTTTGATACGTGGTTCGACATTGTTGAAAGTGGTCGAGAGTAAGATTGGCTTTTACGTTGTGAAAGTCATTGGCTTGGGCATGAAGTGATGGTTCTATAATCGGGTGAGGGGTTGTTGGTTTGTTATTTTGTTTGTTATTAGAATGTGACTTACTTCAAAGGTTTAGGATGCCCATCTACACTTTGCATGGATTATACAGTTTATAGTGTCATTTATGGTCTAAAGGCATATTGTAGAGAAGTGCGGAATTTGTGAATGGATGAGAATTTAATATTAGAGTATTAGTTTCTTTATTTAGTATACAAAACAGCGTGGTACATAAGCGACGACGATTAAAGTCGAAATTCACTATGTCCACCAGAAAAAAAACAAATATCCCACGGCATTAAAATTCAAAATCTATAAAGTAAATGTCATTAAATATTAAAATGAATTATTTAAGTTTAATCTTGTTCGGAATGACATATTGAATTTATTCATTTGGAAGAGTCTTCTAACACAGATTATATTAATGATATCAAATGTCCTAGTTTTTTTTGGTCGGAAACTAGTTTAAATATGTGATTTTTTTTTCGTTTTTCAATTTTAAATAATGAGCTTTTAATTTGTAATATATTTACAATCACTCAACTTATTTTAATTTGCAAGATCGATGATTCTCTCACATTTTGACATTAAAGATTCAAATCTAGGAAAGAAATGTCATAAATATTAAAAAGAATTATTTAATTTTCATCTTGTTTGAAATGGCAATTCAGCAACACGTAATTGAAATTATAAATAGTTGAATAGTGTAAATGACTAAAATATTATTATAGGAATAAAAAGCAAAAAAAAAAGAAAAAAGAAGAAAAAAAGAAAACCGAGCCATGAAAAAAAAGCAAAAAAGAAAAATAAAAAAGAAGAAGAAACAGAAAACTGATCCGAATCAAATTGAACCAAATCATATTTTCGATTTGGTTCTAAGTCGGCTCGAGCGAGTTTCGATTTGATTCAAGGGAGCACCCTTAATGGTTCGGTTAGATTTTTCAAGAAAATCGAACCAAACCGAACCGTTTACACCCTATCCATGGCCATTAATGCAATGGCTGCCTTGGCCTAGCATTGGAGCAGAGCTCTCGCTGACATCTTAGCTCTACTACGAAGCTCACATGGCTAGGCGTGGCCCTTGTGAGCACAAACTGCACCTCGTGCGGCTCGACGTAGATGCAAACTTAGCCTCAAGCTTCGATCGCCGGCTCAGCAATTGCCTCGAGTTGCAAACTAGCTCAACATAAATAGAGATAGGGGCACCGAGAGAGCGGTGTTGACGATAAGGTCCTTAATTCTTGATTTATCGGGGTTTTATATTGTCTTACCTACTAGACTCCGTTTGTTTCATGAAAAGTCGTCACTTTGAAGAAGGTTTTTCTAATACTATTTACATCACTTAGAAAAATGAGTTAATGAATAACATTTCACACAAAGGACTCCACTTTGAAGAATGTTTTCGCACCCTTTGCTCGGAAGCACGATACTGTATTATCAAGAAAATCTCACTTCCCAAAACTTACCGGAATGTGGGAGTGACACGGCCATCCTTCCACATGAAGGACGTAGCCTCAAACACAACCAAAGAGCCAACTCCCAAAAATCTCCGTTGATACTGCTCTCGCTCTATTGGTCGCTAATTGAGGGATCTGAAAAGATTTGAGAAAGAGAGGAGTGAGTAACCATAACCCAGTGGATAGTACATATCTCTTCTAAGCAGATCAAGTAATCATTATGCATATATATATTTATATATATGTGTGTGTGTATAAAGCAATACTAGAAACTCATAATCTAACTCTTTAATATACATATCAAATCATATATGAGTTGTTTCATTTCAACGAGTTTTATGCAATTAAGAAAATACTCATTGAAATTATCATAAACATCAATAGTCAAATCTATTGATCAATCTCATCAAAATCACATGCTAAAGGTCTATTCGATCGACCAATCTTGAATCACATGTCAATGGTCCAATAATTGAACAATCTATTGCTCAATCTCAAAATATGGTCATGATACAACGCCTTATGACAAGGTAACCAAGATTCACTTCTTAGCAATGTCTTCACCTATTATAAGTCAGTGGCTCGGCCTAGAAAAATATCCTAATCGATATGCATACCCACAAGTCTCTCAATGGGCTCATAGTGACACTGAGCTTCAACACCAATCCACAACAACATCCTCGGCAATCCTCAAAACCATCGATATCACAAGTCGATTTACAAAACAAAGCATATAATTTTTTTGCATCTCAACTCATCCACCAAAATACCTTTTGCAATTAATTTCATAAACACTTGTTAAACATTTCAAATAACAAATAGGGTAGTAAATACTCGATCCAAAGTTATATATCAAATATGCCATAAACATCAATTTTCCTCTTTTAGCCAAATTACACTTTGCACATAATATGTATCATACTTTTTATTTCAAAAATATGAGTTTATAAACTTAAAGAAGAGATACCATCACTCACTTAGAAATGCCCAAAAACCAAATAGCGTGTAGCTACATGAGCCGATGATTTCATAATCCTAACAATTAAACAAAAGTCGACGTCAAAATTATGTAAAACGATATCTCAACTACGAAATGGCTAAACTAAACTTAAACGCTAACAAAACAACTCCCTTGTGACAACAAATCGCTCCCTCAAAGAGATTATTCAAATCTAAATGCAATATGGAACTTGCACGTGAAACCCTAAAATTTCACTCCAACTAAACTATTTCTTCAAATTGAATCCCATCAAACCCTACGGCTCCACAATGCTATCCACCAATTCCATGAAATCCCACAGCTCGATAACTCAAAAATCGGATTTTGCGGTTTGAATTTTACGAAACTTTGAATATACGACCTAACTCTGAAAACTACTCCGATTGGACGAACGAGGGGCGCGAATACTTACCGGGTGTTGCTCTGTAATTGAATTGGCTTGGTGAGGCATTGGCAAGAACCCTCTTCCTATTTCCTTCTTCTCCTTCTTCTTCTTCTTTCTTTCTTCCCTCTCTGTTTTTCTCTCTCTTTTCTCTCCCTTGCTATGTGGGTGAGCACTTGGTGCATCAGCTTGGCGATCGTGTATGCACCACTTAGTGCGACCAAGTCCCAAGTGTCGAGACCTTGCTTTTGGAACGTGATGATCACTTAAGGCAAGTCTATGTTCGGTGCGGGAAAGTCAGTGTTGGCTGCCGTCCTATTTGCCGTGGTGGAATGTTGTACTTGCCATGAAGGATCCCAAGCTGAAATATGAAAGTCAACCTTTTAAATTCAAATTGAGCTTTGCTTAGATATTCGAAACATTATGTATGTGCCTGGTCAATAAGGGTAAGTCTTGCGATGACCAATTTGCTTAATTCGGGTTTTCAAACTTAAAACAGAGTCAAATTATCTAAATGAACTTTGAAATACACATCCCAAGCTTTCTAAAAACACTTGAATCATGTCAATTGTACTTTGTTTAATGGGTTAATTGAATTGAAACAGAATCAATTCGAACTGAAAATTTAACTGAATAAGTGACCGTTCTATGGTTCATTTCCCCTTGTCTGATTGATTGAGAAATAAGGCAATTTGGCCTAAATGCATATTTAATTTGATGCTTATGCATGTGTTTTGTTAGATGAATGGATAGGTGCGATGCATGCTCGATTGGTAACCGAATGAGATCTCTTAGAACCGATTTTAGGGGTTAATTGACGTTGATCATCATTTTGTGCATGCAAATGGTGACCAATCGTTATTAATTGTCAATCAAATTAGTCTTAGTCGATTAAGAGCTTGGGATGAATGAAATGTATGAATTCCGAAGGCCATCCTTGAGGCCACTCTTTGATTGATTTGTTTGAACTTTGCTAAATTTGTTGATTGTTTGAGTGCACATTGTGCGAACAAATGTAATGAATGTTGGAAACCGACACCATCGACGTTGGCCATGCGAGATGATCCATGGAGGAGGCGGCCGAGGCTCATGAAGATGGTGGCAAAAGATGATTTCTTATCTGGTCTCAAACTTGTAATAGATAGTTCAATTCAAACTAAATAAGCAAGATTGACTTAAATCTTTAATAAAAACGGTTTAGTTAGAAAGATCACCAAACATCCAAAAAGAATCAATTGTATAGCTTAGGGTACACATTCAATAATAGGGGGAGTTTGGGACACTAGTGACTTTGAGGCTACTTGAAAGGATTAACAACGCACTTTATATCTAATTATCGAAATTGATGACCTGCCTTGAACAAGTGAAAACATAGGATTTCTTGTGGCCTTGGTCATGAGGGAACGATTCCCCCACCTAAGATAGGATTACTCTTAGGACTTACTCAATTTCAATAGAAAGCTTCCGATGGTTCATGTCTCGAGGCTCAATAATAAAGCCATGTACATTTGTTACTTGACCACTTCTTGAGTTTTCAACTCGTTTTGTAATAATCACTCGTCGAGTTATGGATTTTTCTTTATTGCACTTAAATTAGCTTGCCTTTCAATAAATTAAATGTTTGCTTACACATTGCTTCTTAATAAATTAATTTTTAGTTTTTTCTTGTCTAGACTAAGATAGGTTAGTTTAGAACGATAAATGAAAACCACAAAAAAAAAGATGTATGGACATTAGAATGGTGGCAAAAACCTCATTGGACTTTTAAATGCTAAACTAAGACAGCATGATCACTTTGGAAAACAACAAACTAGTTAGCGGTCGTGAAAGAACATTAATGGAAACATTAGCGTACGTAAGCTCTCGAACGTAGAAACTCTGCTTACGTAGAAATCAAGATGAACCTCCCACCTCTCGATTGGGTATCTAGCCAACCTCCCATAAAGGCTAATGGCGACTCCTAGTTTGATATTTAGGTTGTTAAATAACTTAAAAATAATCTCTTGTCATGCGCGGTATGGTCTAGGGAGAGACAACGTTCAAGATTGATGGACTGATGAACCTAAAATGATGCATTTGAGTCGTCTTTTTGGGATGTGCTATTTGGAATGTTTGTTGAACAATTACCTCTAAATCTATTCTTGAGGTGGCCCTCAAAAGGGTAGGTCACGGCAAGTCTCGCCATTGCCAACCTGAGGAATGTGAACACATTGAGGGCCCTTGTTAGGAACACAAGATGCACGTCAGATATCTTCAGATCCCCTTTATATATGCCGACACCCTGCTCATCACTGTTTTTTTTTTTGGTAAGGCGCCCCGCTCATCACTGTTTGGTCCGACAAAATTCAAAAAAGAAAATCGTATATCATTTGAATGTTCGTGCATAAATCGTAACCATATATAAGAAATTGAAAACATAAAAATAAAAAAATTTCGTGCCCTATTTTCTTCCCTTTTTCTAGTGAATTTATTTTCCAAATGTATATGGTTATAAGATAAAAATGATGAGAAATATAAGTGTGATGTACACTATCCAAAATTAACTTGCTTTGCTAAAAAAAAGGAAAAAAAGTGGATGATATCTGAAATTAAGTAATGCAAGTGTAATATACATGTTATACACGTGCAATACACGTGCAATATATTCGCAATATGTGAAAAGAAACGTATGATTTAATTGGCTTTATGTTTCCATCTTGACCATCGACTTCACAAAATCATCCCGATAGTCCTCCACATCATCACTATAAGTTTTCACCTGCTCATTCGTTGATTCATCACTGTAAAGTGCTTGATCAAAGTGTATCAAATTGAGCACGCAAAGGATCCAAACCGGCGAGGTTACTCACCTGTCCAATATGCGGGCGCAAAGATCGGAGGCTCTGGCGAAATCAGGGGCGATGTTGGTATCGTTGTATATGTGATCCCTGAAAACACAACATTGTGCAAACCCGATCGCGTGTGCACCACTTAGTGCGACCAAGTCCCAAGTGTCGAGAGCTTGCTTTTGGAATGTGTCGGTCAGTTCGTGCAAGTCCATGTTCAATGCGGGAACGTCGGTGTTGGCGCTTGTCCTATTTGCCGTGGTGGAGTCTCCCCTTCCAAGTAGTACTGCCCATGAAGGCCCTCCAAGCTGAAATATGAAAGTCAACCTTTTAAATTCGAATTGAGCTTTGCTTAGACATCTGCAACATTATGTAAGTGCATGTGAGCCTACGCATAGTGTGTTCAGCGCATGTGAGCCTACGCATAGTGTGTTCAATTAGCTAGAGACTATCTCTTTTACTTGTCTGCACTGTAATTTTACTCAAACGAAGGCACCATATATGGCATTAAAATTAGACGTACCGCAAACACGGAGTTACAGATTGTGACGATATACTAGTGAGTATCCGCAAGCTTTGTCGACCTCCACTTTAATGTGATCGATCATTTCGAACCCTCTGGCCGAATTGTTATTCGTGCCGGCGAGCTTTTCGTTGTCAATGGTAGGGATCTTATCCAAAAGTATCCGTGAGTATAATTCTTTGAATAGTTCGAAGGTCCTCAAGGAATGAATCGAGGATCATTAGATCCTATGAATTTATCAAATTAATGTCTAGAGTTTGAAATTCCAACATTGTTTTGCTCAATCATATGCATATCAAGAACTTAGGAACAGGTCATAGGCAGCAAAAAACTCAAGTCCGAAACAGGGCAAGAGCATCTAGAATCTATTTGACCCTCTAGTACAAGAAAATGTCACAATCAAATTTGAGTTTTCTCATTAGAAGTCCAATAAACAAGCTAACAATCAACCGATCGGATGAAAGAACAAATCATCAGTATTGCGAGAACTGTATCACATCCTAAATGTCATTTTTATTTATGCAACTTGTTGGATAACTCAGTTAACAAGTTGAGGGTGAGTCTGACCTTACAGGTTGAGGGTCACACTCACACTATTCTATACAAATCCTGGTTAAGGGATATACAAAACCCTAAGCACAAGTTTAATCAATATTAAAGACCAAAATCCAGGCTTTTTTGCCCTCTGGGTCACAAAAAACAACCATGAAGTTCTCTTTTTTCTTTGATAAACTTATTACAGTTCATAACAATTAGCAGCATGATCCAGAAAGAGCTCGAACTGTAGACATAGATAAGCTGCTCATTAAAGCAGAGTCAATAGATGTGGGAAGTGTCAATGCGTCCTTCCCCATCACCATGCCCAAGCATTTCGTCTTGTTCATGATGAATCTTGCTCGATTGCCTCGGTGGGTTTCCTCATCAAAGTCGCCTCTGCAGAAGAACAGCATGTCAGTCTTTCCTTCTTCCCAACCAATCAACTGATTTTCACTCGAGGGGCGGTGTGAATTCGCACGTCGTTCCTGAGATTTTGAAGCACGGGGGAACCCATGATGGAACTGGCCGCCATACACTGATCTCGAAACCATCTCCGAGCGCCCGGTTCTCTTCTGCAGAACCATCTCCTTCCCGACCGAGGTAGCTTTCCACACAGGACAGACCAAGAAAATCTGAGTTGGAGGAGTAGCTGAGACTCGTTGAGGCACTGATTTCGATCACGGACTGCCCTACCCGACTCCTTCTGTCGGATGTTAGGAAGACCATCTCTCTTTTTAGCCCATGTGTATGGTTAGCCCCCTTTGCAACGCAATTCAACATCTCCCATACAACATCCGGTCCATGTGCGTTCGTAGATTGCACTGCACTGATGGTAGACCCGCGAGGCGAGACAAAAGGTACAATAGCCACATTAGCACTCCAAACGCTAACCAACGACGTAATTCATCGTCCGAGTACTTCGAGCAAACCCCGCAAAATAAAAATTATCAATAACCAAACTGTCGTGTGTCCAAAAATCTTGTTGGCGCGAACATCTCCGGGACAAGTAGATATGATTTAAAATAAAAAATGACGAAATTTGTCAAAGGATAACCATGCTTCCTAGATTGCAGCAATCCCCGTTTGTAATTCGCCTGCTAGTTCCTAGTCACTCACATGCTAACAAAGGAAAGAGGGGACAGTATTCTACACACTGGCAGTTGGCACCTGGCATCGTACGGTTCCCATTCTCCCAAAGCTTTTGTCCATACCGAGGAAAAATCTAGAATAGATATTCCGTCACGCGATACATTAGCTTCACTTTATGGGCAACTCTGTAGACAAAACCAACGATAGTGCAGCATGCAAAACACTATTTCTTGTAAGATCCTCTATTGTTCGTGCAAATTCTTAATGCGTCATGGGTCTTGATCTAATGAAATAATTCCCAGCGAGATGCTAATTTATTTACTCATTCATCACCGAGCGCTTATAGATAGCGACGATGAATAAGGATAAACACGTTCACAAGAATTCCCAAGCTCACATTGCAGGCAATATGGTAAAGTAGCATGAGCAAGAGCACATTATCTTGATTGAAAAGTCGGGTCAATCAAATGTCGAGTTCTTTTCGGGTGGATGCAAATTAAACCGAGTCGCGGAAGCAAAAACGTCAGCTGCGGCACCGATCATCCATTCGATCCTTACAGTCTTTTTCCAAGATGGGGGTGGGGGCAAACTGCCAACTGGCCACTTGGGCACCCAAGTGAACCCAATCTAGGATCTCAGAGGCAATCAGTCACGCACGCACCATCAATCAAGCGATTAGAACCAAAAATATCTGGCCAAAAGGAATGAATAAAACACATGTGGCCTCAACTAAAAGCATCAGGCCACGAAAGAACAACCTCAATGATGACAGCCACGACTTTTTTTTTTTAAAATGATAACAATACTAAGGCTTCAAGTAAAAACCCGTGGGCACCAAATTGACCACGCACTCATCCAAAACGGATGGATCGCACGTCTCCTCCGGGCATCTATCTCGTACCGCCGATGTTTAAAAAAATGCCCCGACGTCGGACCCTCCCCCCAATCGGCGATCGACACGTGGAGCTTCGCGACGAAGAATCTCGCGCGAGAGGGGGGGCGGAAATGAAAAGATATAATAAAGCAGCGCCACCCCTCCCGACGACTCCGAAAAAAATCGAAAAGGGGGCCCACGGAAATCGAGCCTCCCCTAAATATCGTCCACGTGTCGCGACGACGTCCATGAGATCCGGTGCCTCCCCCTCGGCACTCAACCTCCCCCAAAATATCTCCCCTTAAACAAGTATTTCCCGAGGCCCCACGCCCCGCCACGTGTCCGCTCTTCCCAAAAATATCCCGAGCGCCACAAGTCCTCCCCCCGTCCCCCCCACCCCCACCTACCGTCCTTTTTGACCTCACAAAAAAAGGAAAAAAAAAAAGCACGGGAGGAAGAATTTTCCAATTTTTCCATTTTCGATTTTTTTTTCCTTTTTTTTGTGTGTGTGTGGGGGCAAGGTCACAGGCCACCTTCCAACCACACAAACCAATCACTCTTTTCCTTTTGATCGACTGGCTCGGTGGGGCTCGGCGAGGGGAGCGGCTCCGATAGAGCGGTGACGTGGCACGCCACAGCCACACACGCGACGGGGGCTCGAGATATTTTGCGCGCGCGCATTTGGGCGAGATATTTCTCGCCGTCGGATCGTTAGTGCAGTTAGCGGTGGGCCCGGCGTCCTCGCCGTCCGATCTCCACCCTCCATCCAATGTCCTATCGACGCCAGATTTCGAAGATATTTTGAGCAGCCCACAAAAGAAAAACACAGATAAAAGAAGAAAAACGAGGAAAGAAAAAGGGGAAAACGAAGCGAAGGTGATTTCAGTTTCCGCCTTCTCCTCAAGTTCCTTTCGCCGTGTCGCGACGTGAAGGAGATGGGGGAGGTGGTGGTGAGCAGCAGCAGCAGCGACGGCATGGAGGATAGGGAGGAGGAGGTCGGCGCCGGCGGAGGGACGGCGGCGGCCGAGGCGTTGGAGAAGCAGGCGGGGAGCCCGGGCGGAGTGGTGAAGTGGGAGAGGTTCTTGCCGAGGATGGTGCTGCGGGTGCTGCTGGTCGAGGCCGACGACTCCACGCGGCAGATCATCGCCGCGCTCCTCAGGAAATGTAGCTACAGAGGTCGGTCTCGGCTCTCTCTCTCTCTCTCTCTCTCTCTCTCTCTCTCTCTCGGCTCGCGATTTCTCTTGGTTGGTGATTGCTTCGTCTGTCCCTGTCTTCCTGTACCGTGCGGGAAGCTTTGATTGTGGAATGGTGACGAAGAAGGTCGATGTTCGGAGTTTTAGTTCGGCGGGTTTTCCAATTGTAGTGAGTCGAGGTTGAGGAGTGGCGTTGTTGCTGTTGTAGGCTCGAACGATCTGTGCTTCTTGTGCCTGGTGGTTGGCCGCTCAGGCAAATTGGCGTACAAGCCATGTGGTCGTGTCTCGATGACAGTATCGGAGACCGCGACCTCTGTGTCCATCTCCTTCAGTTTGCTGCTTTTGGGAGAATCGTTTCGCGACATCTTCTGTCGTTTGTCATTATGCGTGTCCTTTTCCTTGGATAGAACATCATTTTTCGCTCTCTACTAGGCAAGGAGGCCTTTGTTGGGTTTCGATTGAAGTGTTCATCTTAATGTCGTCACGAATCATCACACGTTGTCTGTTGTTGATGCAACATGTGAGCTGCTTGCTTCCTCATTCAGAAGAAGAGGTGAAGTAGAAAGTATTTCAGTGTATAACTGCTAAAAGAGGCTAATTAGTTTGAAATATGGAATACATGGTTTGTCTTGAGCCATGTTTCATAGTGCTTACTGATTAACATTGGTTTTCGCTGCCTGCACAAACCAAGACATGCATTAATAGGTTGTGATTTGCTTTTAAGCTGTGGATGTCTTGTTGATGTAGACTCGTTCTGTCCGCCCTGAAAGAGGTTAATTAATCAATCTCCAACTGTATTTTCATATTTACGAGTTATGGACAGGTTTTTAGAACTGAGGTTTAGAATTTCATTCTGTCTCTATGCGTTTTAACATGTCATGTCAGCCCTCATAATGGAAATGACTTTATCCTTTTGTTGAGCAGTTGCAGCTGTTCCTGATGGTTTGAAGGCGTGGGAGTTGCTGAAGGGAAGACCTCACAACATAGATCTCATATTGACTGAAGTGGAATTGCCGTCAATATCTGGATATGCTCTTCTTACTCTAATCATGGAGCATGATATATGCAAAAATATTCCAGTCATAAGTACGTCATACATATCTATACATAGCAGATTCATGTTCTTTACTGTTGCCATGGTCCAAAATGACTTATTTGCTATTCCGTTGTGATTTCGCAGTGATGTCCACACAGGATGCTGTCAGCACGGTGTACAAGTGCATGTTGAGAGGTGCTGCCGACTATCTTGTCAAGCCTATTAGGAGAAATGAATTGAAGAACTTGTGGCAACACGTGTGGAGAAGACAAACCGTAAGCCTCCTAACTTGCTTGTAAAATATGCAGGTCATTTAAGATATATTACTAACAATGGCTTAGCATTTTTCCATCTCATTTATATGTTTACTTCAAAATTATTGCTTGCTCTATTGAGACCCTGATATCTTTCCTGTTTCCGCAGTCAACCGCAAGTGCAAGTGGCCGAGAAGATGAGACTAATGCGTTGCCGAAGGTTGAAGCAACTGCTGAAAATAATGCTACAAGTTGTCATTCGAGTGGGTACATGGCTTGTGTCGAGAGAGACAGGGAATTAATTGAGAAAGGAAGCGATGCTCAGGTTAGTATTCGCTCCCACATCGAGGAAGCACTCTTCTTTGCTAAGAGGAATAAAAGCACCACCTGTGCGGTCAATCTGATTTTCGTCGTAAAATTCACTGGCAATCTGATATTGTATATGCAATTTGGAGTTCCTCTTATCTTTAATATTTACCTGCAGATCCACTTTGTTTTAAAGTTCCATGTATTAATTATATGTTAGATCCACTTTGCCTTTAAGTCCCACGTGTTAATTATGTGTTTGCATTCCTTCTCTGTAGAGTTCTTGTACAAAGCCAGACTTAGAAGCTGAGATTACAGAAATAGAACAGGTGCCAGATTTTTCTCGGCCTGGGTGGGACAAATCTTCCGTGAATGACAATAAGATAGCAATGCCTGAAGAGAAAGTGAAATCAACTCAGGAACAACTTGTCTTGCAAGAGGATGCTACTGATGGTATGCTATTCGCAACTTCTCCGTTTTTGTTTTGTTGCATTCAATCATTTAACAAAACACCTGACTCTCCACGTTCTTTCTGGAAAAGCAGCTATGGTGGATACCCACAAATGTTCTCGTGCATCGACTCAGATCAAGGATGCCAGGTCTGAAGTTCACAGGGGGGTTGAAAATGCTGTCAGTGATGGGTGTGGTGATAATGATGGAATAATGAACTCATATAGACAAGCGATTAACTTAATTGGAGCATTTGAGAATAATTCACATGCCTGTTATGTCGATTGTCCATCCAACTATGGCATGAGACAGCCAGACTTTTCACCACATCTGGATCTTTCCTTGAAAAGATCTGATCCTAGTGCTTTCGGAAATCAAAAAACTGAAGAGAGGCAAACTCTTAAGCATTCTGATGCTTCAGCATTTTCACGGTGAGTTTACTTTTCAATCTCTGAAACTTGTCGTGCATTATAATTTTGGCTATGAGGAATAAATTTGAAGATGCAGCTGGTCTGTGGTGCATTTTCTGTTGTCGCGTTCTTCTTCTTTGCACATTTAGATACTCTCTCTTTAGTAGGATTGTCATCTTCAACTCAGTTTGGAAGTCCAAATGTGCAGGTATGTGAACAAATCTTCGCAACCTTTGCGGCCACAGTCAGTTAATGTTCCTATTCAGCGGATGGCACATGGAAATGACCCTGATAAAGAGGCTTTGCATGTTGTTGATGATAGTAATCCTGACACTTCTGTTCCTGTGCAAAGCACTCCAACAAGTATGATTGCATCGGGAAGCACTCAATCTAGGCAGTCCGAATACATCCTTTCGTGCCCTCAGCAGAGTGGTTTTCCAGCTCCCATTCCAGTGAGAGGTGTCAGGTTTGACAATCTAAGAACAGATTATGGTTCTGTGTTTCCTCGAATATACTGTGGGCAATCAGTTCCCTCACCAGTGCCAAGTCCGAGTACTCCTGGCCAGCAAGATGCTTTCTTCCACTCTGAATCACTTCATCAGTCAAGTTGTGAAAATAATAATTGTGATCGCATACAAAACCCCCTCGATCAAAACACAAGCAACTCCTCCAACCAGAGTAGGTACAAACAGGAGTTTAAGTTTGATTCGTTGGAGGATCGAGGACATATTTCGCCGGGTACGGACAGGAGTGCAACTAGCAGCTTCTGCAATGGCACATTAACTGGGCTTAGTAGTCTCGACTGTGGAACTATCTCTGGAAGTAACGGCAATGTGAATCAGGTCTCTGCAACGAGGCATGCTGGTGAGAGCATTGGTGGAGATGGTCTTGTTGCTCAAGATGGAAGCTCCCGACGAGCTACGCAAAGAGAAGCAGCTTTAGCGAAGTTTCGCTTGAAGCGAAAAGATAGATGCTATGAAAAGAAGGTAAATACTTTTACTTTGGTCCTGATTTTTTAGTTAGTACGAGTAGTCATCATATTTGCCTACTTGAGCCTATTTCCTTTTGTTGTGAGACAAAATTGTTTAAATTAAAACTGATGGGTGTCCAATAGGGATTTTTCTTGTGGAAAATATATCTCAGGCCTTGAAATTTTATTCCCTGTGGAGTTCCGGGGTATCAGTTTGAAAACTTGAGTATTTTTTAGAATCTCATTGAACTGGGGTCAGCACAAATGTTGTCTGTTACTCTTACCAACAGCCTTATATGTGGTCTTGTTCTGCCTAGAAGTAGGGATTTTTCTGTCTCCTCTTCATAGAATCTTTGAAGGCCATAAGGAGATCTTGGAGATTTAGGTGTTTTTCGAGCCTTGTGATAGAATGGAATGAATGGTTTCTCGGGCCTTGAAATTTTAGTGGCAGCATGCCGATTTTTAATCAATTCAGCTTCCAAAATGGAGTATGGATTTCTGAAACACTCTGTATCAAATCTTGATAGTTGAAAATGAAACTCAGAATGGGCGTGTATGTTAGCACGTGTTACATGGTTGATTTTTTTCTAATGGAAATGGAACCCCTTCTAAACTGGCTGGCTAGTTAAGAGTTAATTAGGTCATTTTGCTCATAACTTAGCATATGATGGTATTTTATTTCAGATCCCTTTGGTTTCGCATGTTTTAGAACCTTAATAATGACAAAAATCAAAATCCCAATTATGCTACTGGTCCTCAGGTTCGATATGAAAGCAGAAAAAAACTCGCGGAGCAGCGTCCTCGAGTGAAAGGACAATTTGTACGGCAAGTGCCTGCAGATCCTGCACCCGGAGAAACCAGTCCTTGACATGGCATTTTGTCCACACGTGCAAACAATCTGCTTTCAAATGGGAGCCATGGTCTTAAGATAGCTGGATTTAAGACGCATTTTGAAGAACACCGCACCCATTTGTGATTGCTTGGTTAGCAGCGGAAGGACTTCCCAGGATGCGTCTTCTGACACCTTATTCTCACCCCTCTTTTGTGGATAGAGAACAGAGTAATCTGTAGGATTCTTTGTATCATAGTACTAGATATAAGTGAGTCCTTTTCCCTTGCTTTTAGTTCTTTGTTTTGTGAGGTATTGGCATATGTGTTGTATTTAATCAGATATATAGGTTGTCCTTTTTTTAGCAGAAGTTAGGGATAGGTTCCTCGTATAAAACCGAATGAGGCTTATCAACTGGCTGCCGCTTGACACGATATGTGTAGCTAGTGTTTTTGTTTAATACTGCGGACTCGTTGCTGCCCTCTTTTTTTAGGTGGTACCATTTAAGTTGTCTGTGCGTCAGATAGATTTGGTCCTCCATTTGGGTCAGGAGAAAAATCAAGGCTCGCAAGTGCATCTACTGAATATGTTGTTACTGCATCTGTTCTTTAAGTCAAGTCAACTATGCAGAAGTGAAACTTAGAGTTCAGGCCTTCGAAAGAAACGATGTGAAATCCGCAACTGAAATTTTCACGGGCACCAATTTAAGTTCAGCCGAAGAATTTTCCTCCTTCTCGTTCTTCAGGTGAATGTCGATTCATATCTCTCAACCGAACATGATGGATCTTTATTTGGTTCGAGAGTCTTGGCATCTAGTGAAAATCTGGTCACGCAAAATTTTCTCGTAATTGACAGGATGACGCATTAAAATGAGCGAAAGACGTTGCCAAAGCAAAGCGAATCCGGGAAGATTTCGAACCAGAACCAGCGCTGAGCGTAATATTCCCTCGAAGATCCTGCAGCGTTACAGTGCCGTGGCCCATTGGCTCTTTGTCGCATGGTCAGTCAACTCGAGACGCAGCGGTACATGTGTGAGCATCAAGCATGACGAGGGTCATTTTCTTGTTCGATTTTGTTTTTTAACGTTAACATGCAATGGGATTCATTGGTCTCAGGAATCCGATGTCACTAGCACATCAGCACGTGGACTTCTTCTCTTTGCGCGGTTCAGTTTCTTAACCTGAAAGAAATGAGAAAGATTCGAATAAAAGCGAGGCAATCATCCTGAGAAAGTATTATTCCCATGGGGATACTGGAAAAGTCGTTCTAGGGGGACGCACTCCATGCTTTCTCCACCTTAAGCTGTCTGTTTTCATTGCTCGTCAAGAAATTTCCTAAAAGTCAAAATCGGAAGTACCCTTTTCATGGTAATATTCATATCGATGTATACGTTTTTCACACTGTAAAACCCGGCAAATCCCCGGAGCAGTTTCTAAGCGATCTGCCAAACCAAAAAAGACAAGGAGAGCGATGCGGAGATGCGAAGATGATCCTAGTGATAGCTACATGTCATGTAGAATGCGACGGTGCATGACCGTGCACATAAGCTCATGCTCATTGGATCTCCAAAAAGCACCACACCATCATCGAATCTGCCACTACTTCGCTTTGTTAGAAAGCAGCAGATTATAAAAAAGCACACGTTTGTTCAGCTTTTTCCATCTGAAACTTTGCGGGCTAATGGATTGGCATATACATATCAAGACGCAGCAGCATACATTTACCTGAGGCCGAGGGTGCTCGACTCCAGATCTAATGCTCAACTGTCTCCCAAATTTCGTTTCGTTTACTTCCAAGAAAGGTTGTACAGGGATAAGGCTGCTTTGTAGTTTGCAAACGGCATTGTCTCCGACTCTCATGCCGCATGATTCAAGATGCCACTGGGTGCCGCTTACTTCAACTGAGCACTGCTCTCAGGAAGAAGAAACGGGACAGAAGAAAATGTTCAGCAGAACAATCAAAGCTTGGATCCTTTATTCACGTAACACTTCGAATTCATTAACTGGAATTATGAATTTAAAGTTAGAGTGACTTATCAACTTTTGTCCGATTAAATTAGCTACTAATTCAAAATCGCCTTTATTTGAAACAATATCCATTCGAGGCCCCTTATTTGAGAAAATAAGGGCAGTTTATCCCATCATTTAAAACAAATTCCACTTTAGACCTTTATTTAAGAAAATGAGAGCATTTCAGACCTTTATTTGGAATTTTCTCTATGAAATAAGGGAAGTTGTTAACTTAAAAAGATCAAATAAACATTGGTTACTAACTTGAATAAAAGTTGGTAACGGAAAACTAGTCCGTGATATAATAGGAGGAAAAGTTGGTGCGCATTTATTGAGGTTGGTAATTTGCACAAAAAAGGTAAAATTTTAAAAGTTAATAAGACAAATAAAAGTGATAATTCAGTAGAAAAATTGATAAATTAATAAATTAATAAATAAACATACGTAAGCAACTCAAATGCGAGTTGGTAACCCAAACCTAGTTGATAACTTAATGAGAAAAAAGTTGATAAGTTACTCAAATAAATGTTGGTAATTTTATATAATAGGTGGTAAATTTGAGGAGTTAATAAGCAGGGTAAACAAAAGCTTATAAAGGATAATATAAGCTTTTTTTGTCAGAGATAATAGAAGTTGGTAATTCTTTTAATAAAAATAAATATCAAATAACTAACTCTAATAAGAGTTGGTAATCAAACTAGTTTTGTTAATGTAATTGAAGAATAGTTAGTGATCACTTTAATTATATTGGTTATTTATAAAAATAATTGGCAAATTTAGCGATCGGCAAGCAAGGCCAACAAAAGCTGGCAACTTAATATCAAGGTTGATAAACTTAAAGAAAAAACCGAAAATAAACATTTATAAGAAACTCAAAGGAAATTGGTAACTTAATGAGAGAAAAATTAATAAGTCTTACAAAATCCACACACGAGTTGATAAATTTAGGACGATTGTAAGAAAAATAAATAAAAGCTAGTAAACGCTAACAAAAGCTGATAAATCTAAAGAAACTAAATGAACTTTAGTAAATAACTTTGTTAGATTAAACTATTAAACCACCATGCTACTGATACATCAGGTGACCCGGAAAACGTTTTTACCAACATGCTTTTAAACACTAATCAACTCTTTCCGAAAACTATGGTTATGGGACAACACAAGGTCTTTCCGGTGAAAGAATGGTTGGCACTTCGAAGTTGAATCACTTCATACATGTGAAGATTTACAAGTGACTAAGTATGCCCCAGATAATCCTTGGCTACTGAGAACCCACGAGGATCCGCAAGTCAAAAAGCATGAAAGCTAAAATTATTGCTGCTTTCTGCCATCTTGCCCACCTTTTATTTAACTCCCCCTTCTCTCATTCCTTAGCATGCTAAACCACCCCCTCTCTCTCCACTCACCTCGTTCAGTTCCTGCAAATGTCTCCAGTCCTCATCAGTTCACCAGAGCACTGCGCAAGGCGAGGATTCAACATTGACAGGCGCTACAAGAAGCTGCTTTTCGCATTCTTCACCACCCTGACTTCATTCCTCGCGCTGGTTATTCTTGTTTGGCTCATCCTCCACCCGGCCAAGCCTAAGTTCACCATCAAGGAAGCTGATATCGACCAGCTCAACCTCTCCAGCCCTCGCCTCAACTCCTCTATCCACGTCACTTTGCTAGCCGAGAATCCTAATGGAAAGGTCGGGATTTACTACGACGACCTACAAGCTTATGCCGCTTATATGGGTCAGCAGATAACGGTTGAATCCGCTCTTCCTCCTTTCTATCAAGGGTGTCAACACAGCAATCTCCTGACCGCTTCCTTGGTTGGAAACGGACTTCCAGTGGCTGCTTCTCTCGGTTACCAAGTGGGACGCGATCAGACGGCTGGGAAACTAGCGTTGAGCATCAAGGTGAATGGACAGCTGCAGTGGAAGGTCGGGACTTGGGTTTCCAGGCAATATGTGCTCAATGTCAATTGCGTCGTGGTCATGGCCTTTCGGCCTGGTGCCCTGGTTACCCCCTCGAGTTCGAAGCAGGGGAGTCGGTGTTCGACTTCCGTATAAAATTGACATGTACTGAGTCTACTGACGTTTTCCGGGTCTAACCGTTTTCTTCCTTATCTATGTTTCCACTTTGTTGATATTGTTTCGTAAGCATTCTGCGCCCGGTAAATCCAGTGGACGGATGGTTTGGTGTAAAAAATGAAAGTCAGTGCTGTGTGTGAGAATGAATTTCTACGTTCAGCTTTTCATCGTATTTCTATATCTTATCTTTGTATATCATCATTCATACAAAGGTTTGGATGAGTGGAAATGGAAGGGGATATGTCTGTAGATACTACTTTTTCCGCTCTCCTTTTGCTAGTGAGTATTGAGAAGGGGCTGATGTGGAGGATTATTCAGCCTTTGGTTCTTTGCTTGGGTTGCAGAAGAAAGAAGGATAAGTTGGCACGAGATGAGATTCAAAGGGGGCAAAAATCAAAATAATAAAGGAGAAATTAAAGGCGGGAAAACAACTGCTTTTTGGATGAGAATCTTGGCACATCCTTAGCCTATTGCCCTACTTTAATGATTGGCAGATTAATGGAGACCGCCATCTACAAAGAGAACATTGCCTAAACTCATCATCCCAACTAAAAGCAGCGTTTTTTATATGATTTTGTATCGTGATTGGTTTTGCTAACCGAGTATTTTAATTTCATGGAACGAGTCTCTACGATATATTTTGTGGTCCACTTGCGTGATGAGCATGAACCGCCTCGTGCAACAATTCTGGGTCCCAATCTTTTCTAAGGGTATATGAACTTCTTGAATTCTTCCTGCAATATATGCTCTTAATCACAGATGAGAGTTGAAGAGTCGAGAACCACAACAACAACAACAAAATCGAATGGACGAGAATCCATTTGGGTCTGGTTGCCTGGAACATAGACAAGACACAGACTCGAGGGCGTCTTTGGAATGAACCTACCTGTAAGCGTAATATGAAAAGTCCTGGGTATGCTTCGCTCTTCGGTAAAACCAGCATATATAAAAGAGTGCAAACTCTTTGGTAAAACTGACATAATCCGGTCACGACTTTGTTGGCTCTTCAGATTCCTAAACAGAGGATTAGCTGTCGAATTCTACAGCGAGTTCGGATTCTAATCCTAAGTTTACAAAGCTCTTTGTCGCATCTGTCGAATTGTACAGCGAGTTCGGATTCTAATCCAAAGTTTACAAAGAAATCTTTGTCGAATAGTGCGACAGAGACGTGTCTTGGTTATTCTTCGAGAGAGAGAGAGGGAGGGAGAGAGTTCACAGCTATCAAAAGTCCTTACGACCACCAATTATCTTATCTTTTCATGGCTTTATTATGGAATGTCAGTTGGATTTCTGTTTCTGGCTAGATTTCCCTGTAACGTGAGAATTCAGGACACGAAGCAAGCAGAAGGGCCTTGGAAAATGTTGTTCTTATCGAAATCCAACAAAAACATACCAAACCCCGCACGTCGTCAAAGTACCGTGTGTTTGAGCATGTGCTAGAAATTAGAAAGAACACCCATATCCACAGTGAAACTGCATTGACAGCAACAGGTTTAAGCCCATGTCTATGATCACGTGATTAATTTCTTACATTAGCTGCTCACCAACGCATCTTCTTTCGAGAAAAGCTTTACGCAAGTAGAACTCACACCAGCCCAAATGATCATAACTTGTACTATTCAAAGACAGTCAACTTTTTTGGCCAAGAGTACAAAAACATTCAACTTGTGGTGCCATTCTCTGAACCGGATATGATCAGATAAGATCGGACATTACTCCGTGATACAATGTCTAACCCTAGGGCTGATTTTTCTCCTTTCAAGCGACATGTGGCTTTTAAGTTGTCGACCTAGCGAAGCCATACCCGTTTCCCGCAATGAATTCGATTACTCGTCAAACACGTCCAGCTCAATAACTTTCAGTATCTCTCCCTCCCTTCCTCTATGATCAGTTCCAGATCTCATTGACTACTGCAATTTGGCTGAAACTTCGGCCTATGACCATGAGGCAAGTTGCCGGACCAAATGTCCGCCTGAATGAGTTGCCGAGACGTGATCCCTAGTGTGATCTGGTCCCATGGCTTGTCCTCACGGTCACCGGCCTAGATTTCAGCCAAATCGCACGAACTTGCAGTCAACAGTTGATTTGCAATTGTCCACAGCCGGTCGACACGCCATAGGCCAGGACTTTATAGGCAGGGTGTCTGAGAACGTCAGATAGATAGTTCCTATTCTTACCCTCCAAGACAATCCCATCTACATCCTGATGCTTGCCAAAAACATCTACTACATCTTACGCCGGTAATATTTCACTAAGAAAGTTTCTTTTATAATCGAATTCCATCTTAGCTGGAATTTCAAGGGGTGACTGGAAGTCATAAAGCATACCATTTTCAAGTTCAAACTCTCTCATCAAATTAAAGTCCATTGCTTAAGTTCTAACTTTTACATAGTTCCGGACCTTGTGTGGTTCGATATATACAACCTTAGCGAGGCCCTGAGCAAGATGTACAGGAAGTGGAAAGCAACAGAGCACCATGAGAACTCAAAGAATCACATTACTGAAGCTCATCATATCACTGAATAAGATGCCATTGGCGAATTTACATCAGGCTCATCACATGCTAAGAAAAGCTCTGCACAACCATCACTCCATCTGAAGATGCAAGCTATTACCAGAGCTACAACCATCTTGACGAGCTCACGTAAGGCTCAACCTCATATACGTTATCGGATCGCGTCTTATTCTCTATCGTATGCATAATAAAAGAACAGAACAGAAAGAAAGCGAAAAGAACACCAAAATTGTCAAATTGAAGAGCCAAAACTCCCAACCCTCCAGCCAAAACCTAAAATTTCAAGATTCAATAGAATCAGCACTCACCCATTTCCAGTAATGCCTCTTCACAGAGACCGCCCTGTTCGCAACGCCTGCATCGCCGCCGCTGCATTCGTATTCCTCCTCCTCCTCCGTGCAGAACTCCGCGTCCTCCGGCAGCCCCTCGACCTCCACCTCGAACGAGTGCAGCATGTAACACGCGGGCAACCCCGGATAAGACCTCGAATTCCTCTCCTCCACTTTCATCTCATACGATCCCGGAACAATCCTCACAACATCCCCGAAATTCCCGACCTCCACCCGAATCACCGACCCCAATTCTTCCCTCACGGCCCTGATGACCGCCATCTCGGGCGTCTCGCTCGGCTTCATCTTCTCCGACAAGGGCCTGCACCGCTGGCGGACGCTGCCGTCCGACAGTTCCTGGCGCGACTCGACGAGAACCCGACCGTCGGCTCCGACGACGCGGACCGAGACGACGCTGACGGTGCGGATCGGGGGCACGGAATCGGCAAGCGAGGTCTCGCCTTCGGATATCTCGAGCCAGAGGTTGTGGACGTTCTTGGTGCCGGGCTTGACGCCCCAGGAGGCGAAGGAGTCGGAGGGGAGCCGAGGACTGAGCCAGTCGGAGAGGGACTGCGGGGTGGCGAAGCGGCGGCGGGTCTTGGGGCTGGGGCGGGACATGGTGGGGATTCCGAGGAACCGCCGGGGGTTCAAGGGGCAAGACAAGAACGGGATCTTCAGGGCTCTGGCTTTAGCTGCGGCGGCGGCGGTGGTGGAGGAGGAGGAGGAGGAGGACGACGACGACGACGACGACGAAGAAGAAGGGTGGGAAAAGAGGAAGAGGACCGAGAGGACGGTGAAGAAGAGCTCGGGCAGGGCGGCGGCGGGCTGGTGGCGGAGGAACGGGAGGTGGGTGTGGTGGTGGTGGTGGTGGGGGTTGTGGCTTTTGGTGACGGGCTGCGGCGGCTGCGACATGTCAACGGTGTTGTGGGTGTTGATGGGTATTGCTCCGGCGGCGATCAAGATCAGATTTTGGGGGTTGTGGTGGTGGCGATGGCGAGTAGTCCATAGAGAGAGAAAGACAGAGATTCTTTGAAGAGGGAGGAGGAGGAGGAGGAGGAGGAGGAGGAAAGTTTGCTGTTCTCGATTTTGTGGGTTCTGTCTGGTGGAGAGATTGGGGCTTGGTGTCTGAGAAATAAGAGGTGAGGAATACAGGAGGGCTTGGGATCAGATATATTGAAACTGATGTCCTCTACTATTCTCTCTTTTTCATCCGGTTCTTTTGTTTTTTGTTTTTTTTAAATAAGGTCACTGACAGCTCGGCTCCGAAACTTTTAATTTATTCAATATAATTCATTAACTTTAGTCCAGTATGCGACGTCGTCCATGAACTTTCAATTTGTTTTATATGATTCATGAACTGTTGATACATGTTTAATTTAGTTCCTGGACTATATATTGTCCATGAACTTAAATTAATTGAAAGATAACATTGAACATTTTCATATAATTTAGAGGCAAGATTGAATAAATACAAAAAGTATAAAGGTCATGCTAAATAAATTAAAAATTTAAAGATCACATTACATATTGATCTAAAGTTCATCAATCATATTGAATAAATTAAAATTTTAAAGACTACGTTATACACTCAATCGAAGTTTAGAAATTATTTGTATCGGTACCCTTTTTTGTTACGTCATGGACGCGGTGGCATTGCATCAATTTGATCTGGGCCTGTCTTGTATGTGTGAATCTGGGCCCTTGAGATGGGTCAGTCACATCCACGGTGGGCAGTCCAGATGTGTGTGGATATATCTCTCGATTGTGACCTCGATCTTGGGCTTTTCGGATCCGATCCTGAAAGCCCATTTCTGAAGAAAGACTTCGTCATTGGGGAAGCATAGGGGGAGTAAAAAACGCATTCGATAAAGGCGCGTTTAACAACCATTCCATTTCTAAAAATAATTTATATTTAGAAATAATTATTTTAGATTATGTGCTTGAAAATAATTTCTAAACATTTGAAGGTATTTGGTAACTGTATAAACTTTCTATTCTTGGAATAAGAAAATACAAAAATGCGTTTGGTAACTACACAAAATTACTTTTAATTAATAATATTTTAAAATTTTTGATATGTCTTTTTCTTTTTTTTTTCCTTCTTCTTCCCCTTCCTTGGCCATGGCTAGGTCGTCGGCACTGGCGTCGGCGACCGACCACAGGCCAGGGCTGGTGAGGGTGGTAGATGGCTTGGACGAGTGCCTCCCTCACCGGATCTGGAGATGGCTGGACCCTCGCCGATGCCCTCGCTAGATCCGGCGAGGGCGGCTAGCGGCTTGGGCGAGGGCCACCAAGGTGGTGAGGATCCAGCCCTTCCAGAAAGAAGAAGAAAAAGAATAAGAAATTTTTTTTTTCCATTTCCGATTCTTGTTTCAAAATCAAGAAGCAGCTTTTGTTTGCTTCTTGATTTTGTTCTAAAACTGATTTTGGGAACAAATTTTTGTAAATTTATGCCAGGGAGCAAAAAATTTACTAAATGGATTTCTGTTCCAAAATTGATTTTGAAAGCAAAAGAATAAAAATAATTACTGTTTGGTCAGTTGTCAAACGCATCCTAACCATCTCGAATCGCATCATCAACTTCGCCGCTTAAGAGCCCAAATCCCGAATCGCAGATAATGTCGGCAGAATCGTGGCGATGGGACCATTAATCAATGTTAAATGATGGATGAAAGGGCATAGTCGTAAGTTTTTTTTCTAACAATAGAGAGACTATAATATAATCAGCCAAACTGCAAACTTGTAGCATAATTTTACTCTACTTTGCGTATCAGTGATTTCCAGACAGACCCACAAAAAGAAGAAGAAGAAGCAAGATCTGTGATATCTCTTCATGTGGACTCATGAAGCTAAGTAACATGGTCTCCCATGGTCTTCTGCAAAGGCTAGCATTATCAATTTCTCATCTTCATCTTTGTGATCTTGATGCAACCTGGATTATCAGAACTCCAGATCCTCCCCAAACAAGTACACCATCCTCTCCGCCCTCCACGGATCGCCGCCCCCGTCTCCCTGCTCCTCCGACGGATCGCTCCACAGCTTCGCCCTGCAGATTGGGCAAGTTTCGTGGCCGTGGTCGATCCAAGCGTCGAGGCACTCGCGGTGAAACGCGTGCGCGCAGTAGCAAAGCTCCCTCACCTGGTCGCTCCCCTCCGGGCTGTTCATGCACACCGCGCACACGCCCGAGTCCGGGTCTCTCCCGCCGTCCGATGACCCTCCCCTTCTCTCCACGAACTCGCGATAGGACAACACGGGACACGGATTCCTCGCCGGCTCGGATACGCCGGAGGCAATCGGGAGCGGTACGAGCGAAGGAGAAGGCCGAGAGCCGGCTGCTCCTTCGTCTGGCGCTTCGTCCGCTTCCGACGGTCCGCCGATCAGCGGGAGACGAGAGAGCAGCGACCGGATCACGTGCTTGGCGCGGCGGAGATCGAGGTTCCAGGAGGCTACGGACGCGAGGCCCGGAGATTGCTTGGTGCTCGGGTCTAGGGAACCCATGAACTCGAAAGTCGCGAGTCTTGGGAGCGAGACGAAGGAGACGGTAGAAATACGAGCTAAATGACAATGACCGGCCGATATTTACATCCCACCAAATGATTCTTGAAGGGGCAATCCACGAGCTGTGGGGTGTGGTCCTTCTTGGAGGCATTACTGACGACAAAAGGACGAACGGTACACATGCACAAATTATCAATATTCTGCAATAACGAAATGATACGGTTCATGGGTCACATGCAACTTACTATTGTGGTACATAATTATATTATATTTGTCCGCAAATCTCTTGTATCTTCTACATAGATTGATACGAGCTAACTCTAATGCTTGCACAGTGCGAGAATCGAACTCCACATCTGTGATATTAGTTTTCCTACCCCGTTTAATCCCTTTATCAGTAGGATCGCATATGCCCATTGGTCTTTGCCCTTGCACTTGGCCTTTTTTTTAACGGTCACTTGACATGTGATTATTTGGAGCCGAAACAAATTAGGGCACCGAATTTGTGAGAGGTTTGGATGAGCAAATGATTCTTATAGTAATTGATTAACCCCATTCATTGGGAAGCACGAGTACTGTGATGTTAGTCAGAGCCAATTAATTACTGTTGGAAGCAGAAGTTGTGGGGTAATCAATATTTTGTGATCGATTAATTCGAATTTGGATTTGCTCCGGCAGTTGTTGAGCTCGTGCATGTACATTGGTCCCCTCACCTAACATGCATAGTACTCTATTGCGGGATCATTATTACAAATAAAAGAAAACTTCAAATTTATTATACGAATACTAATTAATGAGAAAGTATTAGGTGATCTCGTATCTCCACGTAAGCATGATCCCGAACCAATCAGAAGGTGACGCGTGGCTCCACGTGTGCGAGTGGCCCCCCACTGACTTTTCCGCCCAAAATATATTGTTTTCCCCATTTCTGCCCAAGCCATTTCTCTCTCCTCTGTTCTGTTCCGTATGCTTGCCGCTGCATGCATTAATGGCGCTTTCTCTCTCCTCCTTTCTGAAGAAAGAATACCCACGCTCTAGCTTCCCTCTCCTCCTTTCTTTCGTTGTGAACTCAAAATTTTGGGTCATCTCCGCTCTCCATCCTCGTTGCGCTGCTTCTCCGGCCCGCTCCGACGCCGGTTCATCTTCACTCTCTGCCCCAAAGCTCATTGCTTCTCCGACCTGGATTGTGGTTTCCTTGCACAAGACGGTGAGGAATTAATGTTCTTGTTGTAAGTCGCAGACCCCAAGCAATTTGAAGTTCCGGCTCTCTTTGGCTCGGCTCGTGCCTCATGGCTCGGTTAAACAGTATGTTGATTCTTTCCCTGATTTTTGTACTTTTTGTTGATGTTATTTTTTTGAGTTTTAGTTTCTTTTATTGGTGAGTAATCGCACGAGCTTGGCTATTGAGTTGACAGTTTTGTCTGTGAGTGTTCGGTTTTGTGATTTTTGGGAGGTTTGGTTTGTCTAGGACGGCACTGAATTTCAGTCTAAGGCGAAACGAATGGTTGGAAGTTACCACAAAACCAAGAACATTAGCAGAAAACGAACAGTTTGTAATATTGGATATGATGTCGAAGCCTACCAAGGGACTTGTTTAATTTTTCTGTTTTTGGCTTTTGTCTTCAAGTATTTCAGTGGAAGTAATTCGATCACGTCATGAGATTATCTTGCAGTACCTTAATGTTGCAAAGAAAGCATTATGTCACTTTGGAGCTAAATGCTGTGTTGCTTCGTCTATATAATAATTTTCTTTAACATGAAGTGTGGATAAAATCTGGACAAAAGTAGCTTACATTGTGGATGGTGTGTTTTTATATCTACAGTCCAAGAGAAGGCGGCGTCGCCCTCACCAAATCTAAGAAGTTGCCAGCGACCTCCGTTAAAGAAAGAAAAGGAAAGGAAAAAAACTGAGGACAAACTTCAGAAAGACCATGTGTTTTGACTTTTTGGGAAATCTTCCCAAAAAGCTCTATATATATTGCCTTGTCGTAGAAGATATGGGTAAGATCGCGAAAGGAGGTAGGACCCCGACGCCCCAAAAGCAGTCGCGCACGCCTTTGACTTCACCTCTGCATCTGCAGCGTACCAGGAATACAAGCGAGGAAAAGCGTGCCAGAGAAGAAAAATAAACGGACAAGTGGAAAGGAGTGTCCAACCAAAATGAGTTGACGATTCAGCTCCTAGAGAACCTTCTTCGCCGGAACAATCTCGATTAGCTTGGTGGACCCTCTTAGTTTTAGACTGTTATGCGAAGCCGTTCTCACAATTTCTCTCCCAATAAGCAAGCCGATTGAGCAATTCATGATAAGCCGTGGGCGCACTAGGCCTGCTCACAAGCCCTTCGAAGTTACGTACACGTTTTCCACATATTCGATTGCATGGAGCTCACCTTGAACCCGAAGTAGAGTTGATTGGTTTCCACTCATGAACCGGGAACCGAACACCGATTCCCCTTTTCTTGAAATGGGGAATCGGGTCACCCAGCCCATTGGGTGGGCCAATGGAAGCGGAGGCATGTTCCTGAGTGGGCCAATAATCCGGCAGACCAATGTGGTCGATAGTGTGGAAGCAAATCAAGAAAGAGGGAACGCTCCATTGTTGAGCTCTCTCTCTATTCATGAACAAGATCCTCACGCTCAGGAGGACCCAAACAAGTGTTGCCAGCGGCTTCGCTTTCCTGGAGAATCGATTCGACCCAAGGAAATGGTGAATGCGACCCTTTGCTGTGAACTGCCCAATCCCACCTCCTGCAAATCACATCTTGCACCTCTCCTAAAGCCAGCTCGCTGCTTCTCAGTCGCTCTCTGGTTATGGAGACGACGAAGTGCCAGGTCATTTTGGTAGAGGAAGATGAAGCTCCGAGCTCGTCGGAGATGGTCGCTCTTCGCCGGCTCATTCTTCTTCGCCACGCCAAAAGCTCCTGGTCTGACCGTTCCCTTAGAGGTTAATTTTCTTTTCCGGAAAAAGGGATATTCAATCACATAGTCGCACGCAACGGCTCTTGTCCAACAATGTGATTCTTTTTGCTAATCTAAATGTTCGAGTATTAAGTCTTTTGAGTGTCTAGGCAATTTTTGGAATCTCTCCAATCAAGGTAGGTGCTTCCACACATGGAATCAAGAATCGAACCGAAAATCACCGGCTCCAAATTTTTAGAACTGAAAACCGGACTGGTGCTCCCAAAAACCCCCTGGAACTGGCCAGTTCGATTCGGTCCAAGCGGTTCCTTTTGTACACCCCTAACTCGGAAGTGAGATTTGATCAATGATCCCCGTTTGAGGCAAGCTGCAGTAGTCTTTGTTCGTCAACAGATCCACCTAATCGGAGAGATGCTCGTCATTGGAAACAATCAAAATTTGGTCAGTCTGCATGATTCGGTATCGATCCATGAAAACCATTACCAAACCAACTCCCTGATTTCGAAGAATTCAATTAGGATAGCCAATCAAAACATCCAAAGGATTGGCAAAATAACGTAGTCTAGGATGAGAGAGAGAGAGAGAGAGAGAGAGAGAGAGAGAGAGACTGTGTGATCTAGACAGACACCACAGATTCACCGCGTGAACTTGTTCACAATCCAATTACATTAGCGAGGTTCTGATACCGCGATTAGATTACATTGACAAAATACACCAACTTGATCCGTCTCCAAGGACCTTGCAAAGGGAGAACAGACTTCACCTGACAACTGAATTATCTCCAAACGCGACCGGAGCAATATCCATCCTACTATGACCTACTTGTTATACAACCCGCATACAGCCTGAAGAATGCCGACACGCCAATAAGTAACACATTCATCAAGCAGCTCCACGGTAGGCGACTCTGAAAAGATAAAATGGCAACTTCATGATACAACACCACACATGCTAAGAAGGATAGGCAAATATAAGCCAACCGAATCAGGAAACCAGTAACAAGTAGTCTTGGAGTTTTTAAATCAAGAAGAGAGCGGAAATGCTTTGCACGCAGGATAACTGACAACAACAGCACTGGATAGAAAGATGTAAACCAGCTTCATCCTCCTAGTTCTAGCAATTTGTCCAAAGTTTTCATCCATAGTAATGATACCGTTAGGCAGGATGGTGACAGCACTGCACTTAGTTAAGCGGCTCTCCCATGTCGCAAGACATTTTTTATGTATATATCATGCTTGATTTACCAGGACGAAAGGACAGACAATTACAAAAGATCTTGGTAAGAAATCTTATGGGCAGGCACATGCACTGCAGTATTATGCTGGATTGATGGCGTAAAGGTGTTGTTATCAAAATGAAAAGCTTCTTGGTTAATTTTATCAGCCATTAAAATGAAATCTCAGCAATCTCATCAGGACTCATCAGCCTTTCCCGAACTTACAGAAACAATATCAAATTATCAATCTAGTATCCAGTCTGAGGTAGCAGATGAAGCAAACGCAGTAGAGAACAGATTTTGAAAGAGCAAGAAGATCAAACTACGTCATTTGAGAACGCATGTGCCTCAACCGACACATCTAAACAGTGGCCAGAGGAAAAACATTCGATCCATCTGGCCATAACCAAATGCTCTGGACTCGACTTGCCCTTGCGGTTTGAACTTCTAAAATAAGCAATGCCATTATTCAGGACATGAATTGCCAAAGCTGACTTGAGCAGCAGGAGAACATAATGGTACTAATATAGACCACGCAGGTTCATTTCACATGGCAATGTGTCACTGACTTTTGACAAGATTACCAAATATAATGAAAAGAGGAGGCTAAGCGCGTGCTACTAGAAAGCTACAGTGGCTTAGCCATGCGTTTAAACAAAGAAAAGTATAAAGACTCCATTTTGATATATCAACTTTAAGTGGACAATGTGAAGCCCCAACCCTGCACCAGCTCTGAGCAGTCGATACTTCCTAGCTATCAACTTTAGCTACAAGACTCCCTGAATAAACGGCAAAGTATTTGTGAATGGATTAGACCGGCAAAAGATTATCAACAAATTGCATGTTCCAGGATGTCAATTCAATCCTACGCAAAAATCCACGAATGAGGCAGGAGAGTGGTAACATCCGACAGGTTGAAATTGCCAAACATGAGACAAGACAACATGACATTCAAGTTAGTTAGGGAATGAGTCGTCTGACAGGGTTCGAGAGAACTTGTAGAACACAAAGTCTCATCACTCTGCGGTTATAGTCAGTGACGAATGATATTATCCACAGTCTTGGGATGTTCAAAGAGAGCTCTCACTGTACCATTTAAAAAATCAAAAAGGCCACCTTCGGTAAGTAATGTTGGCAAATGATTTGAGCTATTACTGCCAGGCAGCACATGCACTTCAACATGATGTCTAAGAACCAATATGAAACCCAATGAAAGCAATCAAGCTCCTGGAAAACAAGCTAGAATAGTTAGCAAACTATAATTCTCAAGGTAGAATTGGCCTTGCGTAATTCTGGGATAACTAGCTCACGGGAAACAACAACAATTCATGAAAGCGAGCTTCAAATCACCTGATCTAACATATAACTCAACAACAACGAAAGAGAAACTTCAGACCTCTAATTTCCAAGCGCTACATTTCATTCAACTTCGAAGAGCATTTCATTTAGGCAACGAACAACCTAAACTGTTCATCTAGACAGAACACTCATGCTCAGCAACTCCTAACTCCTAAGCATCGAACCATCCTGTGACCAAGACCATTGACTACCTACCGAGAAAGAGAGATTTTTCACACCTCAAACTTTCAAAAGCTGCATTTTGTTCGCGAACGAGATAGCAATCCAATCCGGCTGCGCCGCACACCACTGCAACTGGTTTATCTCGGACCCAGCAGAGTACATGGACATCGGGTCAATCCCGTTGGGCCCAGCAACGGTGGGCAACTCCCAAATGAGCGCCTGAGAGTCATCCCCGGCCGAACAGATGTGCCTACTACTCTGGGGAGCCCACGCAATCGCATTCACGCTCGCCCGATGCCGCTCGAGCTCCGCGACCGGCATCGCCGGCGACCTTATGTCCAAGATCACAACTTTATTGCTGTCCATCAAAATAGTGGCCATGTATCTCAAGTCCTGCTTGTTCCAAGCCAGCCTGAGCAACGGGGTATCGGGCTGAGGGCTCTCGTAGATGATCGTGGAATGCTCCTTGTCCCTCAAATCGAAGATCCGCACCGACCCATCAGCGGAAACGGAGGCGAAAACCCTAGCCTCGCCCCAGGCAATGTCGTACACCTCCTTGTCGTGGGCGATCAGCTGCGTCTCGACCACGCTCTTCTCGATGTCCCAGATGGTGCACGTGGTGTCGATGCTGCACGTGCCGACCCGCTTCGGCTCGATCTCGTTCCAGTCGAAGGACGTCAGCGGGGCGCAGAACTCGCTCGTCTTGCTGTTGTTGAGCACCGCGACGGGCTCGATCGAGCTCTCCCGGACCTCCCAGAGGCGGAGGTAGTCGCCGGAGGAGGCGAGGAGGTCGGACTTCGAGGGGTTGCCGGAGGCCGGGTGGAACATGAGCTTGGTGGGCGGGTAGGGGTGGTCGAAGGAGAGGGCCGGGTGGGCCTTGACGGAGAGGGAGTCCGGGTCGAAGGAGACGACGTCGACCCGGTTGGTGTACTCCTCGAGGAAGCTCCCGACGGCGATGCGGTGGTGGTGGCGGGCGGCGGCCCCGGCGGCCGCCGCGGGGGAGGAGGAGACCGCCATGGCGTAGAGCGGGTAGGGGGACTCGTGGGTCACCGAGTTCTCGGATCGCAGGTGGTGGGATTCCTGGGTCGAGTTCTCCATCTCCGGATTTTCTCGGGAAAGAGAGGGAAAATGTCCTTGGGGATGAATTTTTTTTCCCGGGAAAAATCGACGAGGCGGGGGCTTCGTGGAAGGCTGCACGGGGAGGAGGAAGTATTTAAGGCCTGACGTCGTTTTGGCCCGACGGGGAGGTTCAAAACGGCGGCCGTCGTTCACCAAACTTTGTCGTTGGGATCGGGTTGCAAAACGGGGAGCCGCCAGCGCTGACTAGCAGGAGTGGGAAGGGGGTGCCACGTGGGTTGGACCGAGACGCATGACTCGGTCAGACCGGGACAGCGACAGACCGGACGCATTTGTCTTGACCAGTCTCGGCTCGTGAAGGCGGAAAGCAAGCCCCTCCCAAGCAAAGACGGAAACATCGTCTCAAAGAAGGTCAGCATGCCATATTCTATTAACCCTTTCGATCGCAAAGTTTAGACTCCGTGCCGGGAGAGAGCGAGACTTTGACTTGCCGAGAAACGATCCTAAGGAACGGGATAAGCCTTGAGCATCTTCCTAAAAATCCGTATTTGTATTTAAAATATTTAATGGTAGTCTTATATTTAATAGTATAGTAGAAAGTGAGTGGGTCGAAATCTGGCCCTTTTTAACTTGCAACTTGTTGGATTGTACCGTCTGTACTGTTTAACTACAAGATGTTGTGGACCCGATAATGAACTCGGAGTCTCAAATTCCATCCGTAAAACCTGACCTCTTCGAATCGCAAGTGTTGAATTAGGCCTCGAACCACCAGCACGGCCCAACCCATGAGCTAGACGTAGCGCGTTTTAGTGCAAAGATGGGGCCAGTTACCTAAAGCTAAGAAATTCAAGATTTCCTAAAAACTCTGCAAGTTTAATATCTGTTAGTAACAACAAGAACAGATATCCGAGGCATGCAAATGCTGTTTTTAAGGATAATTTTGCCTGTTAGAGTACGAAACTCGGTGCATCTAGCTCTAGCGGTTATACTCCCAGATTCAACAAATCTTCCTTTTTACTTCTCAAAGAGTGATCGAGGGAATAGGAAGAACATCGTTATATGTAAAACACAACAAATAAATAAAAAGAAAATAGAGAATTTCTTGTTTTTAGTATATTTTTATTGTGATTTGGAGATTCTCTTTATAGACATGTAAAGGAGAAGGTTAACAAAGAAATAAATCAAAGCCAACGTTACAAATTGATTAGAGTCATACTTTCTATTCTAGTAGTTACAAAAAAATTGCTTTGAATAATTCAAAACCGTCGAAATACCCAACAATCCCCCACGTATTTCAAAAGTTTTGAAAAGAAAAGAAAAAACATAAATGTTGGGTTAAACTCGATTGAATGTAATGCATCGGGACCGATGATCGTTGATCTACGAACCAAATCTAGGAAGAATGAAATAATAATGCACGAAATAATTGGTGAAGTTTGAAGCTTTTATGAACCAACAATTTCTTGCGTGAATTATAATTTTCACCAAACGCATTACACCCCGCGAACTTTGTTGTTCAACTTGGTTTTGTGCTAATAGGCCATGAGCCTGCCTAGTTTATTCATAGGTGCTCTAAAGATTTTACCAAAATTCTCATAGGAGCGGTTCCACTCCATACTTATATAAGTGATTTTATTAAGTGTTTACTGCAATTTAATACACTATCAATAATGGCTACGGAAATCATTAAGAGCTTAACTCAAGCTCTCTTTCATTGCAATTTTACACTATTCTCACCTTAAGAGGGACAATAATTTCTATAGATAAGTGAAATGGAAATTCTAAAACTTGTCACGAATATGCAATTGAATCCTAAAACTTACAAAAAATGCAATCAATTCTTAAAACTCGTCAAATTGGTAAATCAAGTCATTTCTTTAATTTCGTCCAACTTAGATGACGGAAAATACCGACATAGTTTTTTTTAATATTTTCTCTTTTCCACATGGCGTTAAGGTTAAAAGACATCGTTTTGATTAAAATTTCAATTTTTTAACCTAAATTTTAGTTAAATTATATTAAAAACTAAGAAAGCTAATAATTTTTAAAAAACCAAAAAAAAGAAGAAAATATATGGGCGGGCCCTCTCATCAATGGCTGCTGCCCCATCACTAGTGGGGCGTTGGCGACGGGTTGCTGGCGATAGGGCGACGGCCACATAGGATGCTATATAGTAGAGAGAAAATAATAAAGAAAGTCATGTCAGGAATGTGTATGTGTTTTTAAAAAAAAATTAGCTTTTTTGTTTTTTAGTTTGTCTTTTTTTGGAAAAACTTTTGGATTTTTTAACCTAATTTAATTAAGATTTAATGTAAAAATTAGGATTCGGATCAAAATGACGTCGTTTTAGTGCTTTAATTAACTTTAATGCCAAGTAGGACGCCATGTACAAGAGATAAATTAATAAAGAAAGCCATGTCAACATTTTCCGTTAATTAAATTAAACGGAGTTAACAGAAGGACTTGATTATATCAATTTGACATGTTTTAACAATTGGTTACGCTTTTCGAAAGTTTTAGGACTTAAGCGCACTTTTGTGACCATTCTTAGGACTTCTACTGCACTTATTCCTAATTTTTAATGGGGCATCATTCGATCAACAAGCGACTTGTTATTACTCATATGAACTACGGGTGAGCGGTTCCAGATTTCTTATAGATTTTACGTGAAACCTGAAACTTACTCTCGGGTACAGGTTCCCCATTTTTTGGAACATAAAACCTACTTGCCCAAACTTAGAACCTGGAATCTACCTTATCACAGGTTCCAAGGTAAGTTTCAAAGTCTAATAGGTTTCTTTTTTTAATTGCATTTTTAGTTAAACAAAACAAAACAAAAATGAACGCAACAATATTAAACAAGCTTGTCATTGATCAAAGAGAATACAAAAGACTTGTTTTCCTAGCATTATGATTCTAATAAATATAACTAAAATGAGAACTCATTGCGTGAATTGATATTAGGGGCAAGTAATTTCATGTTTTGTATATGTTCCACCCATAATAATAGGTTCTTTATTTGTTGAAACTTGGAACCTACCCTATCACAGGTTCGAGGGTCAGTTTCAGAGTTTACTCAGGTTTTACCTGTATTATTAAATAAATAATTGCAGTAAATTATCATTTTTAATAACTACCACTTATTGCTATGGTTTACTAACCACAATTTATATTTAGATACACGAAAAATCTGAAATATTAACAAATCATAAAATGAAAGCTCAGACTAGTGATTTCAAATCATACACTTATCATCTAATACTACGAAACACCTTAGGATCACGATAAGATAGGTTCAGGTTCTAGGTTCCACCTATCTAGAACCCGGAACCTACCCGTCGAAACAGGTTCTCCAATTTTATGCATGGAACCTAAAATCTACAGGTTCTCATTGGTCAGGTTTTCAAGTTCCAGGATAGAACCTAGAACCATGCTCACTCCTAATGTGAACCTAATTCATGGGATTGCAAATTGCATAGGAAGATTGGGTTATCATCATTACTGATTTTCCTCGACTAGCTTAAGTCTTGTTCCCCTCAATGTATAATAAGAGGATTGGCCAAATCCACTTCTGACTTTAAATAATCAATGGATATAATTTCACCTTTAAGCAATTGCTTCACCACATTACGTCTCAATTGGATATGTCTGTTTTAGCCATTGAAAGTTTCATTCTTTGCAATAACTATTGCCTCTTGACAATCACAATGGCCCAAAAGAATATCTACTGAGGAGTTATTTAACTACTCGGTCTCATCTCCAGATGTGAGTTTGAGAAGAACTTTACCTTTCTCAAGAACTCGAGTAGTTCTTGAGTCACTAAAATAAATAATACCTTCTCCTTGCCCTATTAGAGTGTAGGAGGATAAAAACATTTTTTGTTCGTACATGCCTAGTAGCAACTGAGTCTACCATCCATTCTTTCACATTGGTCACAATATGGGCTTGAGAAATAACCATAGCAATTATGTCATCATAATCAAATGCTTTAACCGAGTTGACTTTTGGTTTAGCGATATGATCATTTCCCTTATAATTTTGTTTATTGATTTTCAAGTCATAGCACTTCCACCGTGGGTGAACACATATCCACTAGGAGAGTTTGTCTCATCTGAATTTGAATCTAGCTAGCGTCACCGTATCTTTTTGATATAGAGGGAAATCCACCGTATAAAATGTCAGCATTCTCTTTCTGCATTGTAGTGCAATTTTTTGTCTCAACTATTGTACTACTATCACTATTGTACTACTACCAAACAAGTCACTTTTAATAAAGGACATCTATATGCAGCACGATATTCAACATAATCAATAAATGTGGATACACAATTTAAAGTAACTCAACAATATGCAAATTCGTAAAAAGTCTAACATGGGGATAAAGGTATTAATTTCAATGACGCACACGAGCATACATATACCAGTATCACCTTTTACAAGATTGGGTCTAAATTGAACTCAAATTTCATCATATGTATTTGAATATGGCATTGAATTTTTTCAGCAACCATGCAAGCTAATGTGTATCAACATAGCATTAAATAAAACTCAGAACATTCTTGAATGCCAAATCAACTTAGAGGCAAACATGAATCACGTAAAAACACATTGACGGAAATTTTTTGTTATTTCCTGCATGGACACATCACAAAAAAAAAACCAATTTGCATAAACTTTATTGAGTAATTACAAATAATCAAGAAACAACTTATTAACATATCACGATTTCCTATCTCTTCACTCAACAGTTAAGACATGAAAGAGAGTGATGACTCAACATATCTTCTTCTTTTTTGTGTTCACCCATGGTTTTGCTTGAGAAGACATGCAAAAGTGGAATATAAACCAAGGTAGCGAAGAGAATCTGAACATAAAATTGATTCTAAAATTCAATTAAAACAGAAATGACCTGATTATTGGGAATCCGAATTATTATTGAGATTGTTGGAAAATCTGTTGGAAAAGATGAAAAATAATAACAGATTTCCAAGGCGTGCAAGCAAATATCTTAGGGATAATTCCACCCTTCATAGTACGAAACTCGATGCGTCAAGCTCTAGTGGCTATCCTCTCGAGATATAATAAATCTTCATCTTTACTCCGCATAGAGTAATCGAGGGAACATGAACAACATAGCTATAGGTAAAACTCAGCAAATAAATGGAAAAAAGAGAGAGAATTTCTTGTTCTTTCTTTTGTATGTTTTTATTGTGATGTAGGGATTTTCTTTATAGACAAATAAAGGAGATGGTTAATAAAGAAATAAATCAAATTAGACATTACAAAGCCCTTAAAAATTGATTGCAGTTATACTTTTCATTAAAACTGTTACAAAACAATTGCTTTGAATAATTCAAAACCGATGAAATATCCAACAAAATTGACAAAGGAAAACAATTCCAACGATAAACATTAGGCCTTCCTAGTATCGACTAAAGGTAATTCATACATCATTCTTTGAAATCTCGTGAGGTCCGTTATGATTTGCGCGAAATGGTCGACAAAAATCGATTGTTCGTGTCTTACCACTATGGTGTTGATCCATTGGCATACATATACGATTAAACAAGCTGTCTTGCTACACTGCCACCCAAAATATGTGAGGCTTATCACAATACGTGGCCTTATACCCGAGACCAAGCATTGACCTTGACTTGGGATATTTCAAGTCGTTGCTCAACGACACTTCCCATCATTGATGCTGGTGACCCACAAAGAGCATGTGGGCGCGGTCGCCCACATCCGCCATTCGATCAGATACGGGGGAGCATGAAAAGTAATCTAAGGTACAAGGTTGTCGAGCCTACAAAGTGAGGATCGTTTAGAGGTTCTTCTCTCGAAATCGTGTGGAAAACGGAATGAACACGCAAAAACCTAGGCCTCATCTTGTTACATGTGGGGGACGAAGTTGTGGGCGTGAAATGTGAACGGGTAGAAAACCGAATCCAAGTCAAGCTATTGAGTACAAATGACAGGTGCGCAAGTTGCGTTATCTTTTGGTTTCTGGCGCCGTGCGATAGGCTCGATTGCACGTCGAGATAAGGGAAGCTCTGCGTTTTCTTCACGGTTGTCTCGTGGCCCATAGCTAAAGCTCATCGTTATCCATTCCTGCCTTCGACAAGGAGCGAACAGACAGGTACGGTGTGACCAAAAGGGAGCTGAACGACGGTGAACTCGATGCCCCGCGCCACCCGTCTCTTCGCACCGCTCAGAGGGTTTTCCACGGCGGGTACGATTGAGAGAAGTGATTTTCACGGCATCGCTGCCGACTTGTAATGCAACATGATAATCATGACTAGATATAGAACAAGAATATATGGCAAATAATTTATCCAGGTAGGACTAGTTCTTGAAAATATCTTCGTTGAATTAGGCCTTTCGCCCCGGAAAAAGAAAAATTGGGATGGGTTAGGTCTCGATTTCTTTCGTTCATTCGCTCAACTATTGTTGATGGAAAAAATTATCTAAAAAGTTTTAAATTTATCGCACTTTCGCTTATTCAGTCTCAGACCTTTCAATTTTGTCAATTGAGTTTTAAACATTTTCACGTTTTGTTAGTCGAATCCATCCGGTCAATTTTAACCGGAAATTGCTAACATGAATGCCAGTAGTGGCACGTCACGGCAGGCAGTGCATGGACAATTTTTATAATTTTTTGAATTTTTTATAATATATAATTTCTTTTTCTTTCTTTATTTTCCATTTTTCTACCAAGTTTGGCGACCATAGGTGAGGGCCAACAACCCTCATTCACTATTGGGTGAGGGTTGCGAAGCCCTCGCCGGTTGTATGCGCGGGCACGAAGCCTTGTTGGCCGCGAACCAAGGGGCTAGGGCTTCGCAGCCCTTGCCAATTCTGGGCAAGGTCGCAACCCTCGCTTGTGACCAACGAGGGTCAACTAGCCCTTGCCGGGGCTTGAAAGTAAAAAAAAGAAAAAAATGTTAAAATATTAAAATATTATTGAAAACCACATCAGTGCTAGACGAGCCATGTAGAATAGCTGGCGTTCACATCAGCAATTTTCGACTAAAATTGACTAGATGGACTCAATTTGAAAATATGAAATGTTTAAAGCTCAATTGGCAAAATTGAAAGGTTTAAAATTAAATTGACAAAAAATGCAATAGATTTATGATATTTTGGATAATTTTCTCATTTTCGATGAATTGGATATATATTATCAATCATTTATGCACCTTTTAATTGTTAAGCCAATCGTTTCGAAAAGTTTAATTTTGTTCGTCTAGATAGGTCGTTAACCTTTCTTGCGGTTGAGGCTGAGGATTCTTTATAGGAGTAGAATTTAGTTAATTAATTTAATTTAATTTCAAACGTGGCCCCTTGCTTTTAATTCCTCTCGTACTTTAACAGAAGAAAACTATGATTTATGGCTTCTCGATAAAACCGACATAAGATATTGGTTATTTGAAGGCGTGCTATATGAAATAATCATTAAAAAGTACTTCAAAGTCCTATAACGAAGGAAATATTACATTTTAATTTGACTAAGAAAGTAAAAAAAAAAATTACATGTTATAACGCAATATCGCTTGATTAGAGCAACGACTCTTCTCGACACCATTATGTTATTATAAATTATGGGACCGAAAGCATGAGATAATCATAGGTGCATAGTTATTAAATGTTTGCTATAGCAAAATTGTGAAAAAAAAGAAAATTCCGTGGCACAGCACGGGTATTCGGCTAGTTCCCTCTAAGGCTCTGATTATAAAACAAAATGCGTCTCCATGTAAATCTAATAGAACCGGTCATGTTTATTAGGATTTTGTTAACAAGCGCCCGTTCGAATACTAAAAATTTATTATTTTGAAGATATTATTTTCCTCCTCTAGCGCATGGAAATTAAAAAGATTTCTTTTACTAGGTACGTTTAATAAGTCTAGTAGAGACACCAGATAACAAAACCCTATCTATATCAACATGCCACAACATTATCTCTTCTGAGGATAAACTCGAATTTATAAGAAATCGATCATTCTCTTTGCAATGAGATTTTTCTTGCGCTCTCCATTCATTCTACTACCTATTTATTACCCTTGTCCATTTCCCTCCTCTCTCTATCTTCATATCACGACTCCTTCGTATTAAATATATTTCCCGCCTTAATACAAAAGTACATTTGCTAAAATGAAAATACATAAATCACGTGTATTTTGAGATATACTATTTAACAAACGCAGCATAATGAGTCAATATATCACTTTAACGTCTTATTGCATGAGTTGCTCAAAATGATTCATATTATGTTAATATTAGCATTATATAAGACAAATACATTGATGGGAATTTCCCTCTATGCTTAAATATTTATATATAACTTTGAGTTATAAAATTTGTGCAACATTATTTTATTGCACTCACCTAATAATATTCGACTTGTTTTCACCTGTGCCTCTTTTGTCCCCATCCCACGAAAAGATTCGCCCTTTTTTGGCGTTACGAAGCAAGATTTACCCACCTCTTGACAAAAGCGAAAGAGTATAATTTATGCCGAAAGGTTTGCGGGCTGTGTTTGTTTGGACCTGAAAAAAAGCCTTTGTCAGAATTCAAAATATTGTTTAAAATTCTAATAATAATATAAAATAATCATACACAGATTCCCGTGTCAATATTTAAATGTTGCGGAAAATTTCGTTTCAAACTTAGAAAACGTTGAAACGCGCAAACTACAATATCTAAAGGATTAATATCATAAAAAATTTCAAATTGATACACATACGATAATTTTATCTTAAATTAATTTTTTTTTTGGTAATTTAATACCTTAAACTAATATTTTGATTACTAAAAACTTCAAACTGGTATATTTGTGATAAATTTACCCTCTGTTAATTTCCGTTAAATTAGATTAATACTACAAAAAATCATAAACTGGTACACCCACGAGAAACGAAGAGTAAAACCAAAAAATTGGCACATCAGTCAATTGTTGCGTGCCATTTAACAAAGCAATTTGATAATAAAATTTAATAGAAATAAATTGAAGGTAAAATTATCACCGGTGTACCGATTTAAAATTTTTTGTGGTAAAAAAATTAGTTTGAGATAAAATTATCATATATGTACCAGTCTAGGGAATTTCATGATATTAACTCGTATCTAAATCAATGAAAGCAAAAAAAAAAAGATCAATCGAGCTGAGCCCTCGATGTGCCGTAATCTCAACTATTCGTATCGCGATTAGCAAGGAGCGATTAAAATTGAATTCGAATATTTCGTGACAGGCGCGGGATTTTCTCGATAAGTCCGAAGGAGTGGCGAACTTCGGTTGTGCCTCTTCTCAACCACCGAGGTGGAAAGGCCAGACGAGGGCCCCCACGTGGGCCGGACCACCGCACTTTTTGTTGACCTTTTCCGCCAGTCATCCGGCCTTTGTCCCCCTTTTAAAGCGTCCTCTTGCATGCCGACACGGACCGGGACCATGGCCCATGACGTATGCTGAGCTGGGGGGCCCACGTCATCGGCTGACGGGGCGCTTACGTGTGCAGCACGTCGGCAGTCGCTCCACCTCGTAGTTCTACTACATGGGATCACTTGCAGGAATCGGACTCTATAATGTTATTATATTCAGCATCGATTCCAAGGTCGAGGCTAACGTAGGAGCTCAAAATTTCTCCAATAAATTAAGGTGAATTCCACTTCTTTCCAGAAAGGTGGATGCCGTTTTTAAGGGGGAGAAACAAATCATAAATAATTAGCAACGGAATAATCGCACCGACACCTCTGCCCTTTCTTTGATTTCCACACGGTATCGATTTATAGAATTGATTTTACGAAGGAACTTGACTTTCGCGTGGATTTTTGCTAGCATCTCACTTGATTCGTGAGTTTGATGACGTGGTTTTTAAAGTAGAGATTTGTTTAGCTAAGGCGGGTCATATCGCCCTTTAAAAGCTTATTTTAGAGCTTGTCATGTCATTTTATAAATTTATTAATCATTTTGTCATGTCATTATTATGCAATGCACAATTGCACATGACTTTTAAAAGGGCAAATGTGTATTTGCATCTCACTTTGTTTTTTTTTTTTTTTGCAAGAGATCCATCTTTTATCCTTGATTTTTATAAAATAAAAAAATAAATAAAAGGGAGAAAAATAATTTTAAAAAAAATACTACTATTGTAAAAAATAAAAGATCAATAGAAATATTTTAGAAAATTTGACAAAAATGAATATATCTATAGAACTAATGAGAAATTTTAAGACAGAGGCAATTAAGTAAAATGGAAAAAAAGGGCTCGATAACAAAATGGTCAAATTACAAAAATAGGATACTTATTATATCTTTTTTAATGGTTAATTGATGAAACAATGATTGATGGATAAAACTTATTTGAAAATATCATTGTGGATTTCGACTTATCATTTCTTTCTATGAGTTCTTGACGTCATTTCCGTTTATAATTTTTTGAAAAATATTCTTATTTTTTACCTTAATTAATTATATAAATATACATTATAAGCAAGTAATTTTTGTTATTTGACATTTTTGTCGGGGAGACCTTTTCCCTTATTCATCTAATTTGCGTTTATTCTTCTTCTTAAAACATCTTCTTTAGTTCTATTAAAGTGGATATATTTATCAAAACATTAACAAATTTTTTTTGCATAACAACATTATTGGTATGTACCTTTTTTATTATTAGTATTTTAGTTGATTTAGTTTTCTTCCACTTTCTATAATTTTTTTTTTCATTTTTCGCAACAATTAAGGTTAACAGAAAATTTTTTTCTAAAGAATGAGTTGAAAATATACCTTTACACTCCTTAAAATAGTATAAATTGCATACGCTAACGAAAAAGAAATCGAATAGCTAAGGGCGGTAACAATATAAGAGTTCAGAGAGCATTGATATAACAGTTGAATATTCAAGAGGAGGGGTAAAATTATAACTCTTCCACAGTTTTAGCCGAGCTCCGCATAGTTTTCCCCCAAGAAAAACTTTGCAAAGAGCTGGGAGATGGCAATATGCTAATGAACTTGACGACCATCTTTGTTTTTTTCTTTATCGACAGATGAGCTCGTTTATCTTATTTACAAGCTTCGAAGATACTACAAACGGTGGCTTGTCGGCACAGCACGTTTGCAGCGATGCAAACTGCAGAGTAGAGATGTCTAGGGGCAAAAAGAAATAGTTGATGCAGTGAACTTCATCTCTAGTTTGTTCAGGTGATTTGAAACAATGAATCTTTCACACTTGCCCTGTAATTCTGATATCGTATCAGAAAGTCCAAGTATAAACTAATAAGTGAAAGCGTGATTTAATTTATAATTATTCTAATACTCTCTTTCAGGCGTAGGTGGGATATGTAATTAGGGAGGTAAATAGGAGTCAAGAAAGATTTGAATTTAGGACATTCTAATTTGATACTATGATTTTGTAGGATCACCACCAACTGTTTAAAAAGCATAAGCTAACAAGTGGCGGGAGATTATAATATAAAGAACATATGAGACCCGTTGTCAAGCATAATTGCACATATTAACAAAAACATCAACTTTAGTGTAAGATCTTCCATTTCTTTAAAAAAAAAACTAGGTGACAGCAAAAGAATCTCAAGTACTTTGGACCTTAACAAGTCCTTAAATTGCTACGTTTGGACCACGAGACGTTAAAATAAAGTTGGGTATTGCCGAGGTTGAGGGCAAAAAAAATAAATTATGACCCAACATGAGAGATTAGGGCGTGTGGGCACCGACACGTTAGAATAACGAACTCATCGGTAGAGCCCGCCTGGCTACAAGATAGGCCGCCGAGGCCCCCAAGTGGCAATGAGCTCCGTGGTGATCTCCAAACCTAGCCTTGGAGGGAGCTTCGCTCGGTTTGGAGATCTTCGTTACGTCCAGCCAAACACGTATGCCCTAATGTTTTCTGGCGGTACAAGCTAGTAAGGAAGCTTAGTTAAACCCTAATGTTGCATATAAGTGGCGTAATCAAGGACTCCCACAGCAGCTTTATGTTAATACATCAAGGCAGAGGAAATCTCCGAGGGCTGAATAGAAGCTTTGCTGTGTAACCACAAACGACGGGTAACTGTCGGAGATGATGTTAAAATTGGCGCTTGAGGTAAATAGAATGCCGCTCAAGGACAAGGAGCAAGCGAGCAGGCGTTCTCGTTGACTTGACTCGCGACAGTCTTCCTTTTTTACTCGCTGGTCTTGGATTTCGATCCCCTCCTCCTCCTCTTCCCTTCTATAAAACGCCTCTCTCATCTAATGTAGAATCTATTAGTGAAGCGTTTTTGGACCGGTTGGACAGGCACAAGTCCAAACGGAGGGCGAAACGGTGATGGGACTAGAATCGACGGACTCGGTTGACGACATCGAATTGGGCTCAAATTCGATCATTTGAAGCGAAATGACGTTTTGAACAAAACTCACTGCTTATGACCGTGACTAACGATGGATTTTAGCGATTCGGGATCATTTACATGGTTTTTTCTATTTTTTAATATTTTTTATGGATTTTAATTTTAATGGCAGTTTTGTAATTTTGATATTTTATAATTCTAGTAGGGTTGGTTTAGAGATATATAAGCTTGTTTTAGGGTTCTTTTTAAAGATTGGAACATTATCATCAATATTGAATTTTGAGATTTTTCTCTCTAAACAAGGTTTTGCTTGAATTACTCGCTAAACGTTGCTTTAAGGAAGTGGTTCGTTTACATGGTATGCCCAAGTCTATTACCTCAGATAGGGATAGTAAATTTCTAGGGCATTTTTGGCAGACTTTGTGGAAATTGTTTAATTCATTTTTGAATTTCAGTAACATAGCTCACCCGCAGACTGATAGGCAAACGGAGGTGATTAATAGAACTCTGGAAAACTTCATTCGAAGCATTTGTGGGGATAAGTCGAAGCAATGGGATGTTGCTTTATTACAAGCAGAGTTTGCTTATGATAATGCAGTTCATAGTTCTCTTAGTAGGTCGTCTTTTTTTGTTATTTATACAAAGGCGCCTTAGCATACTTTGGATTTGGTACAGTTGCCTAAGCAAGCGGATAAAAGTGTAGCAGTAGATCATATGGCTAAACAGATTGTGGAAGTGCATCATGAAGTCAAACAGAAGCTGGAGGAAACTAATCAGAAATATAAAGCTACAACAGATAAACACAGACGGAAGTAGGTGTTTGCAGTAGGTGATCAGGTCATGGTTTTTCTTAATAAAGAGCGCTTACCAGTTAGATCTTATAGCAAATTGTAGCAAAAGAAGTATAAACCTTACACTGTTAGCAAGAAGATCGACGATAATGCTTATGTTATAGGCCTTCCACATAGTATGGGCATATTTAACACTTTCAATGTTGTTGATTTATCACCGTTTCATGAGTCTACGGAGCCATTATATCTAGATCCTAATTTTAACTCGAGGACTAGTTCTTTTCAAGTGGAGGAGAATGATGCAGAATCTATTAGTGAAACGTTTTTGGACTAGTTGGACAGGTAGAAGTCCAAACGGAGGGCAAAACGGTGATGCCACCAGAATCGACGGACCCAGTTGACGATATCAGATCGAGCTCAAATTCAATCGTTTGAAGCGAAACGGCATTCTGAACAAAACTCACTGCTTATGGCTATGACTAACAATGGATTTTAGCGATTCGAGATTGTTTACGTGGGCTTTTCTATTTTTTAATATTTTTTTATGGATTTTAATTTTAATGGCAGTTTTGTAATTTTGATATTTTCTAATCCTAGTAGGGTTTGGTTTAGGGTATTTTATATTTTATAATACTAGTAGGGTTTGGTTTAGGGATATATATAATCTTATTTTAGGGTTCTTTTTGAAGATTATAACATTATTATCAATATTAAATTTCGAGATTTTTCTTTCTAAATAAGGTTTTACTTGAATTACTCGCCGAACGCTACGTCATCATCTTCCTTTTCATTCCATTTCCTCTGCTTTCCTTTGCTCAATTCTCGTCCAAGAACAAGAAGAGAGAAAAGAAAATGGGTTCAGCCGGATTCGAGACCCAGATGACCCGACCCAGATCTTGGACGAGGAGGCGAACCTCTTCGCCATGCAGCTAGTGAGCGCGTCCGTGCTCCCCATGGTCCTCAAGACCATCATCGAGCTCAACCTCCTTGAGATCATGGCCAAGGCCGAGCCAAGCGCTTATCTCTTCCTGCCGACCCAAAACCCCAATGCCCTGGTCATGCTCAACCGGATGTTTCGACTGCTGGCCAGCTACTCCGTGCTCACGTGTACCCTCCGCCACCTACCCGATGGCAAGGTTGAGCAGCTCTATGGTTTAGCCCCGGTGTGCAAGTTCTTGGTCAAGAACGCGGATGGGGTCTCCATTGCCCCACTCAGCTTGATGAACCAGGACAAAGTCCTCATGGAAAGCTGGTACTTTTTCTTTCTTTGGCTCTTTTTCTTTGCTTCAACCCAACATAGCAGTACATGGTAAACTGTAGCCGGGAATTAAAGGATGGAAAGACATCGAGAGGATCATTAACTCTTATAATTCTACATAAGTGAAGGGGAGATTCATAGTCTATTCCCACTAAAAATACGAGTTTTCACGTAATTTTTACTCGGTGTTTTCAAGGATTACTATTGGTCCACATAATATGTTAGGTTCTTTGCCTCTCCTTACCAATAGATCTTATCAAATATCATGATCAATAAAATGTCTTAATCTCGCACCTTCTTTTCATTTCAAGAGTCGCTTTAACAGTAACTCATCTTGGACATGGAGCTTACGTCTCTTCAACTATGTCACCTCCTCATCACCAATGAAACCTCAAAATGACTGGCAATCTCAGCGCTGAGTTCTCTCCACAAAGTACATCGCTTAGCTGGTGTGGTCCATTTTTCATGTGTCCTGTTTTTCATGTTGCTTGTAGTGATTCCTAAATCGATTTAGTCACTTTCGAATAATTAGGTCCGAAAGCGGATCAGGAACGGGCCAACGGCCCCCATCCTTGTCCTTGTATTATTCACACTTATTATGTTAATACGCATCGAATATGAAAAATACTAGGGTTGGAGGGCTTACCCGCGTTACTTCTCTTTGACTGAGATAAATGCAACTGGTAAGCTGTTCGTGTCGTCCATGATTGTGTCTTGATCGACTTTAGAACGTTTTCCACAAGAAAATACGCAGTCCGCTAATCATTCGACTACCGCGAAATCATCCCTCCGGAGTATACGATTGCTTGCTATGTCATCAGTGAATTGGTGACGTTCGTTTTCTTCAATGACGGAAGTGGAGGATAGTCATACCAAGAAGCAATCGTACAAAATTCGTGGTTCTTAATTTGGTTTGCAAAATTGCATGTGGTGGTCCCTATCACGTCATTGCCACATCCTTCCTGGCAAGAACTTGAAGTTTTGGTATCCCACTCAGCCCAATTGTTGAAAGGAACCCCGTACTAACCCCCGTTGACCACTCCGGAAGCTTGCTTCGTCAATTTCGATTTCTTTTCTTTTTTTTTTTAACGTAAAAGATGAAGTGGCTGGCAAAGATCATCTAGAGGGGGGTGAATAGGTGATTTTAAACAATTTTAACAAATTTAAGCGGAAATGATAGAACACAGTTTGAGTCTGAATAATATTCAGATTCTATAAAGACGGTGCTCTTGAATGTGCAGTGTGTAAAGTAAAAGTTAAGGGATAGAAAAACTGCATACAAATTTATAGTGGTTCGGCTTATAGTAAGCCTATCTCCACTCTCCCACGCTGACAGCCTACTGGCTGGATTTCACTATGTAATCAAGAGGTATTACAGATTTAGAGTGATAACACTCTTGTGTATGATATGACTCTCTATCTCATACAAACACTTTTACAAAGTGTCCCTTAAGATTTTAAAGTTTGGCTCAAGAAAGAAAAGAGAATCGGAGTAAGCTCAGGCTTTGGACTTGATGATTCTTGAATCTGTACCTTTTTCTGCTGCTCGTTGATCTCCTTAAATACTCTTCTACTTCCAAACAAACTGTTGAACAATCTTCAAAGGATCATCTTCACCTTGGACATATTTGTATAGAAAGGATTGAGTAGCTGTTGAATGACAGATTCTGAATCTTGTTGATTCTGGTCGCCCATACAATCAGAATCTTGGTTTCCATAAATAGAGATTAATCCGTTGTAATAATATTTTGATTGTCAATCAATTTGATTTGGATTGAGTCAATCAAAACCTTCCTTTTGTGAAATCCATGCCAGATCACTAGCTGTTGTATCGAGTTCTATTTCTGCAAAATTCAGCATCTTCGTCTGCGTAACTTCTGCGTCTAAAAAATTTCAGCGTCTGCGTCTGCAAAACTTCTGTGTTTGAAAAACTTCAGATTCTGAAAAATTTCAGCGTTTGTGTAGGTCTTCAGTAATTCTGAATAATAGAGTCTGAACTTCTTGTTCTGAACTTTTTTATTTGAGTCCGAACTTTTCATTCTGAACAATTTATAGTTCTAAAAAATTTGCAAAGTCTGATATCTCATTCTGAACTTCCAGACTATAATAATCTGGAAAGAACTTCATGTCAGAATTACAAGTTACATATTAAAAGTTTTGTCAACTTCAAAATCCATTAGGGTTTTCCTTAACAATCTCCCCCTTTTTTATGGTGACAAAACTTCCATGCAGATTCAATTAATATCATCTGAAATTGAAAAGCATAAACATTTTAAGTGCATGAAATACATATATCAAAAAGTGAAAAACCGAAAGATACGTGTATTTCTCTCATGCTTGAATATAACCTGTATAACCTGCAAATCAAGGTGTGTTAGTATAACATTTTCTGCATAATTTCTCTCCCTTTTTGTCATCAGCAAAAAGAATAATGAGCAAAATAAGCAATTTATAGAAATCATTCAAACAAACAATGTATCAGAATTAAAAGTTATGAGTACAGATTTGAATGATTGTAGAAGGAAGGAATGAAAGGCAGGTTATTTTTTTGAGGGGGTTCGAATAAGTTGAAAATTGTCCAGGATTGAAATAACTTCATCAATTTTGGTTGCGCATTGACCCATGGCTTCCTCCATATTTGAAGAACATTGAGCAATAGCCTCCCTTAACTCTGCTTTATCTTTCTCTGCCTGAAGATGTTGAGCTTGGTTGTTTTCCTTAATAATTCTGTGAAGATTCTTCACATCTTCTTCCAGTGCAGCTTGCTTCTCTTTGATTTTCAGCAGGAGGGTCATAATTGTCATATTTTCAGAAGACTGGTTCTGGACATTTTTTTGTGTAGGCTATTCGAATCTTTCCCCTGTTTTTGGTAGAATTTCTCCTTGAAATTCTGCATGTTCTTCAGAAGTTTCTGCATTAAATGATTCTTCAGGATGAACTAGAGAAAGATTGGCATCAGTTCCATGTTATACATCATTCTATTTATGCAAATGAGATTCTCCAGAAACTGGTTATGAAACCCTTTCAGCAACTTCTGGACCAGCTGATCTTCTAGATTCAAGGTCCTCTTCATCTTCATTTTGAAGAAAGATTCTTCATTTCTTTCTATATACCTTGAATGGAGTGGAAGAAACGGGCTGCTTCTTTTCTGGTTCCTTTCTTTTCTTTGCCCTTTTTTCTTTCTCAAGTTTCTTCTTGCCTTCTGAGGGCTGAGCATCCTTGCTCTTGGATTTGCCTACTTTCTTCCTTACATCATCAAAATTTTTCATCTTCTGAATTATCTTCTCTCCAACAATCATAGAAGGTACAACAGTTTCACGCAACTCAGTTGGAATAGAGATATTCAGAAATGAAAATATGATAAAAATGAGTGAACCATATGAGAGTTGTCCCTTGTCCTTATGAAGTGCTCGGTACATGTCGAAGATGATAATGCGAGGAAGAGAGAAAATCTTTCCATTTAGAATGACCCAGATAAGCTTGACTTCAGATTTTGACAGATCTATTTTGGACGTAGTTTTGAGCCTTAAACAGTTGATAATGATATTGTGCAAGATCACAGAGGTTCTGATTAAGTCAGAGTAAGTGATATTGCGCTTTGAGCCTGAAGCGAAGTTCTGATTTTCAGAAGCTGATATCCAAGTATCTTCAAGACTCACTTCCAAAGGAGTGAATTTAGAATGCTTTGTTCTAATTATTAAGGCCGGGTCTTCAACCTTCAGGTCATACCTTCTATCACTAATAGTAAATTGTATCAGTTTGGTGATAATATTGAGAGATTAGAGTAAAAATATGCAGTCAATTCAGCATAGACTTTGGCAGACTGCATACAGTATTCAGAAATCCCTAGCCTATTAAAAAGGTATAGCACAAGGATACCAGCTTTGTCGAGATATCCAAAATTAACATTTCGATGGTTCATTACCCCTCGCGCAAGCAGCATCTTGTAGAAAACGTTGTGTTCTGTACTTCTGAACAGACTATCAGTGCCTATCACCCCATATGTAATACCTACTTTCATAACAAAGTTCTCAAAGAACTTGGCATCATCATTAGGAATTACGAATTTTGAAGCACTTAGCGATTTAGGGCTAACATGAACTGTTTCCTTGACAGGGGAATGAGATGGTTCCCTGACTTTCTCTATTTCTTTTCTAGATGAAGTCTCTATGGGAGTAGAACGAACTTGTTCATAATCAGTTTTAGAACATGACTGAGTGTAACTTTTAACAAGACTCGACTCGTCATGAAAACCATTGTCTTTTAAACAAGCATAAAGGACAGATGCAGAGGCTTTACTGCATTTCAGTCTTTCATACGCCTTCCACACCAGATTGATATTTTTGAATCGAAAATTTGTTTTACCCGTGGGTTTTGGTGTAGACGTGGACCGCGGTTCTTGTTGAGTTGATCCTGTAGGGATTTGTTGATTGGACTTCATATCAGATATATCCATATACTCTGGTTGTGCTGTAGATTTTGAGTCTCGGTTGAGAATACGGTTGGATTTAATCTTGAAAGACATGATGAATAGGTTTGGAGAATAAAGATTTGATCTTTGGAGATGGAGAAAAAAGTGAGCTCTTTAGGTTCGCGACGGTCTGGAGTGTCGAGATGGTGGAGAGAGAAAAAAGAACGGAGGAGTTTGTATTGGTAGGGTTTTACAGAGAGAAGGAGGTATTTATAGTAAAAAGTTGCGAGTAAGAGTTATAATAGGCAATCACACAAAGAATATATATTTATATTAAGTATAAGCGATCAAACAAATATATAGGAATATTTACCTGAGTTGCTTTCCAGAATTAACAGATACGAAAATATCTTGCAAAAAAAAAAATTTCCGCCAAGATATTTCTGTTAGAACAGTTTAGGAAGTACCTGTCTCTTGAGTCTGAATTATTCAGACGGAGAACATTTGAGTCTGAAGAATTCCTGTCTATGAGACACTTGAGGAAAAAGGATAAATAATGCACAGTTGAGTTCTAATATATTCAAATGAAGATTTATCAAGTGGTTTTGTGAATATCAGCTAATTGATTCTTAGAATCAATTAATTGAATATTCACATCACCATTATGAACATGATCTCTAATAAAATGATGCTTAGTTTGAATATATATATTTTTTGTAAAGATGCTTAATTTGAATATGTTTTGCACGTGAATGAAGAATAGGGTTCTTGGTCAAATTGATAGCACTTGTGTTATCACATTTGATTGTAATACTTGAGTCTTCAATTGTAAAGTCTCGTAACTGTTGCTTCATCCATAAAATCTGTGCGCAGCAGCTTCCCAAGGCCATATATTCTGTTTCAACTGTTGAAAGTGCTACTGTGTTTTGCTTCTTTGAGTACCAGGATACCAACATATTTCCAAGTAATTGACATGTACCTGTAATACTTTTCCTGTCCACTTTACAACCAGCTAAGTCAGCATCAGAATAACCAGTAAGAGTAAAATCTGAGTCTTTGGAGTACCAAAGACCTATCATTGGATATGTTCCAATGTATTTGATTATTCTTTTAACTGCAGAAAGATGTGACTTTCTTGGGTCAGACTGAAATCTGACACACATACATACACTAAATAATATGTCAAGTCTAGATACAGTAAGATATAATAAAGATCATATCATGCTTCTATATATCTTCTGATCAACCTTTTTACCATTTTCATCCTTATCCAGTTTGGAAGATTGAGACAGAGGAATGTCTGTTTTCTTGCAGTTTTGCAGTCCAAACTTTTTGACAATCTCCTTTGCATACTTCTCTTGGCATATGAATGTGCCATTCTTGGTTTTTTTCACTTGTAGACCAAGAAAGAATGTCAATTCGCCCATCATGCTCATTTCAAACTCATTCTGCATATTTTTTGAGAATTCCTTGCACAACAATTTGTTAGAGGATTCAAATATAATATCATCAACATAGATTTGAACTAATAAAAAGTCTTTACCTTGTCTCTTAATAAATAAGGTTGTGTCAATTTTACCTTTTGTGAAGTCATTTTTCAGAAGAAAGTTGCTCAATCTCTCGTACCAAGCACGAGGTGCTTGTTTCAGACCATAAAGAGCTTTTTTGAGTCTGTAAACATGGTTAGTCTTCTTTGATTCTTCAAAATCAGGAGGTTGTTCCACATATACTTCTTTTTTGATATAACCATTTAGGAAGGCACTTTTCACATCCATCTGAAATAATTTAAAGTCATGGAAACAAGCATAAACTAATAATAGCATAATGGCTTCTAACTTGGCAACTAGTGCATAGGTTTCATTATAGTCAATGCCTTCTTCTTGAGAATAGCCTTTCGCTATCAGCCTTGCCTTGTTTCTTGTGACTTTCCCTTTGTCATCCAGTTTATTTCTGAATACCCATTTTGTTCCGATTACTGGATGATTTTTGGGTCTTGGCACAAGTTCCCAAACTTCATTGATTCTGAATTGTTGAAGTTCCTCCTGCATGGCTTTGATCCAGCTTTTATCTGATAAAGCTTTACCAACTTCCTTTGGTTCTATTTCTAATATAAATGTCAGGTTGCTGATGTTCTCTTTGTATTTGGATCTTGTTTTGATCCCATCTTCTATATCACTAATGATGAGGTTCTTCGGATGACTGGATTTGTGTTTCCAGTTTCTGTCAAATTTATCCTTCTAAATCTTATCAGACTCCGAATTATCAGTTTGAGTCTGAATTATTGCTTTTCTGCTTTCTTCTTCAGATTCAACGATCTTTGGAGAGTCTTGTTGAGCTTCAGATTCTTAATGAATAATAGAAGAGGGTTCAGATTCATCTTTTTGAGTCTGAATATTTTTATCAAACTTTACATTCATTATTTCTTTCAAAGTCTGAGAACTTTTGTTGAAGACTCTGTATGCTTTGCTTATAGTTGAATATCCAAGGAAGAAACCTTCATTTACTTTCTCATCAAACTTGCCAGAGCAGTCATTTGGATTTTTAAGAATAAAGCATTTACAACCAAACACGCGAAAATATGAAATGTTGGGCTTTCTACCTTTAAAAAGCTCATAGGGGGTTTTCTCAAGAATGGTTATGAGAAAAACTCTATTAATGACATAACAGGCTGTAAAAACTGCTTCTGTCCAAAATGAGAAGGAATCTTGCTTTCAATCAACATAGTTCTTGCCATTTCTTGCAAAGAACGATTTTTTCTTTTCACAGCACCATTTTGTTCTATTGTGTATGGAGTAGAGAAATTGTGTTGAAAGCCATTTTCCTCACAAAAATTTAAGAAGCTTTCATTATCAAATTCTTCCCCATGATCAGTTTTGATGTAAGAAATAGTATAACCCTTTTCATTCTAAATTCTTCTTGCAAATTTTGAGAAATATGAAAAAACTTCATTTTTATGAGCAAGAAAGAACACCTATGTAAATCTGGTGAAGTCATCAACAATGACTAGATAGTATTTTTTTTACCACCAATGCTTTGTGTTCTGGTTGGTCCAAAAGATCCATATGAAGAAGCTGCAAGGCACGATTAGTGGAGACATGATGTATAGGCTTAAAAGAGCTTCTTACTTGTTTTCCTAGAGTGCAAGCATTGCATAGTTCTGTTTTTCTGTTGCTCAAATCTAGCAATCCTTGTACCAATTTTTTGTTTGATATTTTTGAGATCTGCTTCATACTGATATCTCCTAATCTTCTGTGCCTAAGATCTTCATCCTCTTTGACTGAGATCAAACAATGAGTAGAGTTTGAGTTGACGTCTAGTAGATAAATGTTCCCATGTCTTCTCCCTGTGAATGTTTGAGAACTATCTTTGCTTATTCCTGAGCAAGTATCTTCTTAAAAGTTGATTCTGAATCCTGAATCACATAACTGGCTTATGCTTATCATATTGTAGTTGAGACCTTTTATCAATGAAATATCATTGATTGTGAGTCTTCCAATTTCAACAATTCCTTTGCCAATTATTCTTCCTTTATTGTTTTCTCCAAAGGAAACTTTCCCACTATTTAGACTTTGTAATTTAACAAATATGATAGGATCTCCTGTCATGTGTCTGGAACATCCACTGTCCAGGTATCACTTTCTTTTTCTCTTTGTGGTGACCTCAATTTCAATTTTTGCATATGAGTCTGAATCTGAGTCTGCATCTGAGTTGACCATTAGACAGAAGTTTGAGATGTCTTTATCACTGTCTTCATATTCTGTATCGCTCCACGTTTATGCTTTTAAGGCATTCTTTGCCTTTTCAAATTTAGTCTTCTTTTCAGAAGAGGACAGTTTGGCCTTGATGTGTCCTCGCTTTCTACAGTGAAAGCAGATTATTTCCTTTGATTTATTTGCTTCATCAGAAGTCTTTTTCTTCTCAAAAGGCCTTTTCCCTTTGAGATTTCTCCTTTTGATCTTCATCTTCTTGTACTTCTTAATGAAGAGAACTAGCTCTTCATCATCGACATCTTCATCTTCAGAATTTGCATCAGAATCAATGTTAGTTTTTAAAGCAATTGATTTATTACCTATAGATTCACTTTCTTCATTCCATTTTTTTTGTCTCATATGATTGAAGAGCTCTAATTAGCTCAGTCACTGAGAGAGGCATGATCCTTTGAGTTTCTCATACAGATGTTTTGATGTTGTCCCACTGTTTTGTCAATCCTCTCAAGAGTTTGTTGACTTTCATCACATCTGGAACATGTTGTCCTTGATATGCAAGACCATTTACTATGTCTGTAAATCTGTCATACATATCAACAACAGATTCTTCAGGCTTCGTTCTGAAGGATTCATATTGACCAAGCAGTATGTTAATCTGAATTTCCTTGGCACGATTTGTTCCTTCATAGGTGATGTAGAGAGTATCCCAAATATCCTTAACTATTCACAGGAAGCAATTTTTTTATACTCAACAAGTGCTAAAGCATAATACAATGAATAAATTGCTTTGGAATCTAAGGATTCTCTTTTAGATATCTCAGTTTGAAATAATGGAGGATCTACTAGCATATTTCCATCCATCTTCTTTTTTGAATCAGAAGGTCTTGGTCTGACTCTTCTGATGATGACATCCAATTGCATGTGATCAATTGACTTTATGAAAGCCTTCATCTTGTTTTTCCAGATGCTGTATTCCTTGCCATCGAAATAAAGAGTTTTTGTTGTTACTTTGACCTTCAATGAGACCTATAGCACCAAAGCTAGTCATATAGATCATAAGCTCAGAAGTAAAACACTTCAACAGATGAGCAACCTGCTTTGATACCAATTGAAATGGCTAGCAAAGATCACCTAGAGGAGGGTGAATAGGAGATCTTAAACAATTTTAACAAATTTAAGTGGAAATGATAGAACACGGTTTTAGTCTGAATAATATTCAGATTCTATAAAGACGGTGCTCTTGAATGTGCAGTGTGTAAAGTAAAAGTTAAGGGATAGAAAAACTGCATACAAATTTATAGTGGTTCGGCTTATAGTAAGCCTATCTCCACTCTCCCACGCTGACAGCCTACTGGCTGGATTTCACTATGTAATCAAGAGGTATTACAGATTTAGAGTGATAACACTCTTGTGTATGATATGACTCTCTATATCACACAAACACTCTTACAAAGTATCCCTCAAGATTTTAAAGTTTGGCTCAAGAAAGAAAAGAGAATCAGAATAAGCTCAGGCTTTGGACTTGATGATTCTTGAATCTGTACTTCTTCTACTGCTTGTTGATCTCCTTAAATACTCCTTCACTTCCAAACTAGCTGTTGGACAGTCTTCAGAGGATCATCTTCACCTTGGACAGATTTGTATAGAAAGGATTGAGTAGCCGTTGAGTGACAGGTTCTGAATCTCGTTGATTCTGATCGCCCATATAATCAGAATCTTGGTTTCCATAAGTAGAGATTAATCTGTTATAATAATATTTTGATTGTCAATCAATTTGATTGGATTGAGTCAATCAAAACCTTCCTTTTGTGAAATCTATGCCAGATCACTAGCTGTTGTGTCGAGTTCTGTTTTTCCAAAATTCAGCGTCTTTGTCTGTGTAACTTCTGCGTCTGAAAAATTTCAGCGTCTGCGTAGGTCTTCAGTAATTCTGAATAATAGAGTTTGAACTTCTTGTTCTGAACTTTTTCATTTGAGTCTAAACTTTTCGTTCTGAAAAATTTCTCGTTCTGAAAAATTTGCAAAGTCTGATATCTCCTTTTGAACTTCCAGACTATAATAACCTGGAAAGAACTTCATGTCAGAATTACAAGTTACATATGGAAAGTTTTGTCAACTTCAAAATCCATTAGAGTTTTCCTCAACAAAAGATTTCGATTTCGATTTGATAATTTTTGCTAGAAAATTGAGGATTGCTCTTAGTTGATGTATACTGATAAATTAACTAAGATGGGCACGATTATCTTAAATTGAGGGTTCCTCTAGGACGATGGGTTTGTAAAATAAAATATGAGTATATTGTAGAAAGAAAATATTTATCGGCTGAGCGAATGTCTAATGCCTGTCAAATACTTATTAATTTCCCATTATTATCTTCCCCAACTATGAAATTGGACTGTTTGCTTTTTAACTCACCGGTATTACCTGAAAGATGCGGTCCTTGAAGGCGGAATCCCGTTCAACAAGGCGTACGGGATGACCGCGTTCGAGTATCACGGCACCGACCAACGATTCAGCAAGATCCTCAACCGGGGAATGTACGATCACTCCACCGTTACCGTGAAGAAGATACTGGAAACGTACAAGGGCTTCGAGGGCCTCAAGACAGTGGTCAATGTCGGAGGCGGCACCAGAGCTTTGCTCAGCATGATCGTTGCCACATACCCATTGATTAAAGGGATCAACTTCGACTTGCCTCACGTGATTGAAGATGCTCCGTCCTTTCCCTGTATATGATGTTTATCGCTTGCTCGCTATAGATTAGTTATCATTTCCTAGATATTTGTGCAACCCAAGATCTAGGAACATTTTCGCATCTCGCATTTGTTTTATTGCCCCTTGACTAATATGAAGCACCTTTGCTGAAAATAGCACCGGTCCAATGTCGGTACTAACGTAGGTGTCAAGCACGTTGGAGGCGACATGTTCGTTAGCGTTCCAAGGGGAGATGCCATTTTCATGAAGGTCAGATTTATGTCTCTGTTCCTGTAGTGGAAATTTTCAGGAAATACCCGATGAGGCTTGTTGCTGTTTTCTTTGCTTTATTTTGTCTCTTGCCAAGGCCAAAACGTCGTTACTAATTAGAGTATGTACAAGATTGCTTCACAAAAAGCAAATTTCTTTCTTGCGGTGGATTTGCCACGATTGGAGCGATGAACGTTGTGCAACGTTGCTCGGGAACTTCTACAATGCAATTCCTGAAAATGGAAAGGTGATCCTTGCAGAGTGCGTACTCCCTGTGTACCCGGACCCGAGCCTTGCGACCAAGAATGGGATCCACATCGACTGCATCATGCTGGCCCACAACCCGGGCGGGAAACGACAATGGAGGAATTTTTGGAGTTGGCCGAATGGGCAGGATTTCAGGGCTTTCGTGTCACGTGCCGCGCTTTCAACACTTGAGTCATGGAGTTCTCAAAGCAGGCTTGAACTGCTATTCTTGGTGGTGATGCTCGTGGTTCTTGGAAGTTTCGTGTAAAAGGAAACAATAAGGCAGTGACCGTATGATGCTCGCAGATGGGACAAGGAGAAGTTACAAGATTTGTTGCGTTAATTTCAATAAAGTTTGAGTCTGCATACTGATTTTGCAAAATGTGTAACGAAACGGAGTATATGGATGTGCCTGAACGATGAAATTGTGATAGTCTGTCTTCTTTTTAGCAATTCACTTTGAATAATAGGGAAGATCTCACTAAAACAAGAATCCCGCAAGGAGCAAAGGGATTGGCAGGGTATTTCTGATGTGAATCATTGCAGCCGCAATAGCAGCAGGATCAACATCGAATTTGCCAACGCTTCATTGATGGTGAAAGTAAGAAAGCTTTAAATAAACTTAAGTAAAGAGACATAAATGGCCACTTTAGGTTCCCATCTCAGAAGCAATGGACATCAACGAGGGAAGAACACAGAGAAACAAAAATAAGCGAGTGAAATGAATGTCCCTTTCGACCAAAAAAAAAAAATGAATGTCCTTGAGTAACAGCACAAACAGAACAATACACATTGGTGAATAATCAACTTCCTGATTCTGCTAGGACAAATAATGAACAACCATGAAATCAAGCTCAGCAGATTCAATGTTCAACAAAACGTTTTTCTAGGGAAAAATGTCCTGGCATCCAAAGCCGCAATTTCGGCTGCGTTTGGGAACGCTTTGGGGGAAAGTCTTTGAGGAAATGTAAAGGACTTTAGGTTGAAGGGGTTTTTCAAAATGCAAATTGTGTTTGGTAAATTGTAACTTAAAAGTCCTTTGCAAAGTAATTTTACGTAAAATAGCATTTGAAAAAATTATACTTGCAAAGCTCTTTTTTTATTTTTTATTAAAAAAAAGTTAAAACCCTTCGCCGGAACCGGCGAAGGGCAGGTAGCCGTCGGCGACCTAGATCCGGCGCTGGGCGGCCATCGTTTGAGGCGGAGCTCGCTTGGGCAGCCCCGGCGATCGCCGGCGAGGGCCGCCTGGGCTCGAGCGAGCCCCGACAAGGGCCACGAAACCCAGGCGAGGGCGCCGGCGCCGGTGACCCAGATCTGACTGGGTCCGGCGCCGGGCGACCGTCGTCTGAGGCGGAGCTCGCTCGGGCAGCCCCGGCGATTGCCGGCGAGGGCCGCCTGGGCTCGAGCGAGCCCCGACGAGGGCCACGAAACCCAGGCGAGGGCGCCGGCGACCCAGATCTGACTGGGTCCGGCGCCCGGCGGCCCTCGCGTGGGTTTCGCGACCCTCGTCGGGGCTCGCTGGAGCCCAGGCGGCCCTCGCCGGTGGTTGCCGGGGCTGCTCGAGTGAGCTCGGCCTCAGACGACGGCCGCTCGGCGCCGGACCCAGTCAGATCTGGGTCGCCGACGGCCCTCGAAGGTCAGTTAGGTCGCGCGACCTCAGGCGCCCTCGCCTGGGTCGCCGGATTTGGGTCGCGCAGCCCCTCGCGGCGGTCGTGCGGCCCCTCGCGGCGGTCGGGTGAGCCCAGGCGACGGTCGCTGGGTTGCGCGACCACACTAGCCCCCCTCCCGCGGTCGCCGTCCCCTCACAGCCACGCCGTCCGAGTGCAACGAAGAAGACGATGAACAGTACCAGACAAGGCTAAATCCGGAAAATCAAAAATTAGACGAGGGTAGTTTTGGAAGAAAATTTTTGTCACTTACCGGCACTGTAACATGCCGAAAATGCTGAAATGCCCAAGGCAACTCCTAGGGTGCCTTGGGCTTTTAGCCTTTTGAAAGCCAACTTTGGCTCAATGGGTCTTCAAAAAATAATTACCAAACACCAAAATTTAGCTCAAGGGGCTTTGGATGCCCAAAGACCCTTGGCAAAGTGGTTCCCAAACGGAGCAACTTCCTTGCAATATGCATATTCAAAGCCGCACTGCTAACGGCAGAAGGGAGTGTCGACACGACTATGTATAGCATAAGGACTAAAACTGTTAAAATGATCATGCAAGCGATGTCACTTTTACAAATGAACGCAGCACAAGGAGATCGACGGATACAGCGCCCTATATCTTCAACTACAATACACTAGCTGCAGTGGCCAGTTGTTCGCCCCAAAAAATTATAATCACCAAAGAAGAAGAACGATTAATAACATAACATAAGCGGCATTTTGATATTCTAACTTGGGAAACCTTCACGAACATTCTCTGTACTTTAGTGGAATTCAATAGACACATCATGCTTTTCAAAATCTTCCCAACACCCCCCGGCAGAGGAGGAAGTCGATTGAGAGCGTCGATCCCTTTTTGTGTCCAAACCAAAATTAAAGCTTAACAAAAGAGGCCGACATTCTCAGTATCAAGAAGCTAAAGACTTTCTTAAACTTAAGGAGCGACCTCCACCTTTGACAGATGGTGCAGAAGATATTTTGAGAAGCTAAATGTGTCTGTCGAATTACACTAAACTGCAAGGAAAGTCCGTCGAGTTAACCTGTTCCAAGAATGGAGGATGATGTGTCGCTTCCTGCTGAAACGCGAGAGTTCTTGAAAAGCTCCAGGCGGTGTTCTTGATCCAGATTCCGGCTCCAGAGCTTCTTGTAATATTCTGCATATGTGAAGTCCTTGTGCACAGCCACAGATCCCTCTTCTACTGGTGATTCCGGCGGGCGGATCAGCACTTTGTCACACGGGCAGAGGAATGAGGCAATCGACATCCTTGGCTTTTCAGCATTGACAATCGCCCGGTGCCACACGCTTTTGTACTTCCCGTTACTCAGTGCCTGAAACCGACGTCTCTTATGCCTTGATTCTTATGACAGAGCAACCATTTGCAGTATTGACAAAATTGTGACTTTTGATCCTCGTCTTTAAGCAAAACATAGTAATTTGAGGCTCCGATTCCCAACATACGATAATAGTTCAGGATAGCAAAACAACTTCGTTTAAACTTTTTCATTGCTGGAAGTTCAAAAATTGCATCTAGATATCTTCGCTTTCATGCCATGTGCTCGCAACAGGCGCAAGACAGTTTAAAGACGAGACTCAAGATGCATAACGAGGGAGAAATTAATCCATTACCCGCAGTTGATCGCCGATGTTGATGACGAAGGCATCGGGGATGGGCTGGACGGCGAGCCACTTGCCGTCCTTGAGGACCTGAGGGCCCGCGACCTGTAGGTCCTGGAGGAGGATGGTGAGCGCATTTGGGTCCGTGTGGCCCGGGAGCCTGTAGGTGGGTTCCGGCTCAGGGCACGGCGGGTAGAAGTTGACAGCCATGTGCTGCTGCCCTTGCTCGCCCGACACCCGGGTCACGCGGCGGCTTTCCAGGCCCAAGCTCTCCGATATCAGCTCCTCAATCCTGTATCCTGGAGCTCACTTCCTTGCGGTAATTGCTCACAACATCCCTGCCAATGCCACCAAATTTCCACCGCCACCTTTAGAATGATGCATAGAGTCTTGGCCCCGCGCAACGCACGTGCATCTCGCTAATTATTTCGCTAAAAAACTCTGTTTTTCTTTAATGTAATTGAAGATCATTAAGCTGATTGGAGCTCTCCCTACCATGCTCTGGTCCGTCTAGATTGGCTTTTATTTTAGCTTAATCATAATCTCGCAACTCGCATTACTTAACTTTATTTTCCTAAAGTTCGGAAAGCTCGAAATCTTCGCAAAATGAAAAAAATATATAAATCAATGACTAAATTCATTCATGATTTTTTTTAATAATTCTATGAAATCTGTATAACATTTAAAATTCAAAACATAAGAAAAATATATGTACTTTTTTCTTTTAATTTAAGGTGAAATAAACTGACTAATAATGCTCGTGTGAAAACCTCCGATCCAACTATGCATCCGTAATAAAACAAATAAATAAATAAACAAAACGATGCCTCCGTTCACTGATAAAAAAAATTAATATATATATATATATATATTAATTTACATCCTATTCGAGAAGATCAATCCATTTTAAATATTTATTTTTCCAAAAGGATCGAGCGGACTCCAAATAGGCCACGTTGCCCCCGCAATATTTCGCCCCGCTGATGTCAACGCGGCGTCGGAGGTGAGGTCAGCACTACTCCCTCCCTCGGCCCCACTCCGCCCTCCAGTGGCACCACTTCGTAATTTCTAGAACCGTGGCGGTGATATTTATATATCCAGACTAACTCCGGCGGATGACGTTGCCGCCGCGGCCCGCCCTGACGTCGTCCCGCCTCGGGAGGAGGTTGCGGGGCCAGACATTTTTTTATAGAGCGACCGGTCCCTTTTTCAAACCGCTCGTTCTTTGTAGAACCGGTCCCCGCCCCCCACCTCAATCGGATATGTCCGGTTTAGCCATTGAAAATTTCATTATTTGCAATAGCTACTGCCTCTTGGCAATCACAATGGCTAGACACAAAATGTGTCGGTTTCATTCCCAAAAGAATATCTGCTAATGAGTTTTTAACTACTCTGGCTCTGTCTTCAAATATGAGTTTGAGAAGAACTTTACCTTTCTCAAGAACTTGAGCAGTTCTTGAGTCACTAAAATAAATAATATCTTCTCCTTTCCCTATTAGAGTGCAGAAGGATAAAAACATTTTTTTTTGTACATAGATGCCTAGTACCAATTGAGTCTACCATCCATTCTTTCACATTGGTCACAATATGAGCTTGAGAAATAACTATAGCAATTACGTCATCAGAATCATATGCTTTAATCGAGTTGACTTTTAGTTTAGCGGTATGATCATTTCGCTCGTAATTTTGTTTGTCTGATTTTCAAGTTAGAGCACCTCCACCATGATATGGTGGGAAATCCACTGTATAAAATGTCAGCATTCTCTTCCTGCATTGTACTGCATTTTTTGTCTCAACCATTGTGGTACTACCAAACACGTCGCTTTTAACAAACGAAATCTATATGCAGCACCATATTCAACATAATCAATTAATGTGGCTACGCAATTTAAAGTAACTCAACAATATGCAAATTCGTAAAAAGTCTAACATGGGGGATAAAGGTATTAATTTCAATGACGCACACGAGCATACATATACCAGTATTACCTTTTACAAGATTGGGTCTAAATTGAACTCAAATTTCATCATATGTATTTGGATATGGCATTGAATTTTTTCAGCAATCATGCAAGCTAATGTATATCAACATAGGATTAAATAAAACTCAGAACGTTCTTGAATGACCAAATCAACTTAGGGGCAAACATGAATCACGTAAGAACAAATTGACGGAAATTTTTTGTTATTTCCAGGATGGACACATCACAAGAAAAATCAATTTGCATAAACTTTATTGACTAATTACAAATAATCAAGAAACAACTTATTAACATATCACGAATTTCCTATATCTTCACTCAACAGTTAACGCATGAAAGAGAGTGACGACTTAACATATCTATATTTTTTTGTGTTCACCTATGGTTTTGCTTGAGAAGACACACTGAAGTAGAATATAAACCAAGGTAGCGAAGAGAATTTGAACATAAAAAATTGATTCTAAAATTCAATTGGAACATAAACGACCTGATTATTGGAAATCTGAATTATCCTTAAGATTGCTAGAAAATATGAAAAATAACAATAGATTTCCGAGGTGTGCAAGCAATATCTTAGGGATTATTCCACTCATCGGAGTATGAAACTCGGTGCGTCGAGCTCTAGAGGCTATCCTCTCGGGATATAATAAATCTTCATCTTTACTCCACATAGAGTAATCGAGGGAACATGAACAACTTATCTTATAAACTCAGCAAATAAATGGAAAAAAGAGAGAATTTCTTGTCCTTTTGTATTTTTTATTGTGATTTAGAGATTCTCTTTATTGACAAATAAATGAGATGGTTAATAAAGAAATAAATCAAATCAAAGGTTACAAAGCCCTTAAAAATTGATTGCGGTCATACTTTCCATTAAACCTGTTGCAAAAAAATTGCTTTGAATAATTCAAAACCGTTGAAATATCCAACAAAACTGACAAATGAAAAAAATTTCAACTATAACCATTAGGCCTTCCCAGTATCAACTAAAGATAATTCATGTATCATTCTTTGAAATCTCGTGAGGTCCGCTATGATTTCGCGAAATGGCCGACAAAAATCGATTCTTCATGTCTCAGCACTTTGGTATTGATCCATTGGGATATATATACGATTAAACAAGCTGTCTTGCTACACTGCCACCCAAAATATGTGAGGCTTATCACAATACGTGGCCTTATCCCCGAGACCAAGCAATTGACCTTGACTTGGGATATTTCAAGTCATTGCTCAACGACAATTCCCATCATCGATGCAGGTGACCCACAAAGAGGATGTGGGCGTGGTCGCCCACATCCACCATTCGATCAGATGCGGGAGAGCATGAAAAGCAATCTAAGGTTCAAGGATGTCGATCCTACAAAGTGAGGATCGTTTAGAGATTCTTCTCTCGAAATCGTGTGGAAAACGGAGAAACCTAGGCTCATCTCGTTACATGTGGGGGAGGAAGTTGTGGGCCGTGAAATGTGAACGGGTAGAAAACCGAGTCCAAGTCAAGCTATTTGAGTACAAAATGACAGGCGCACAAGTTGCGTTGTCTTTTGGTTTCTGGGGCCGTGCGATAGGCTCGATTGCACGTCGAGATAAGGGAAGCTCTGCGTTTTCTTCACGGTTGTCTCGTGGCCCATCATCATCCTGGAGCAAAAGCTCATCGTCATCCATTCCTGCCATCGACAAGGAGGGAACAGACAGGTACGGTGTGACCAAAAAGGGCGCTGAACGACGGTGAACTCGATGCCCCGCGCCACCCGTCTCTTCGCACCACTCAGAGCGTTTTCCACGGTGGGTACGATCGAGAGAAGTGATTTTCACGGCGTTGCTGCCGACTTCTAATGCAACATGATGATCGTGACTGGATATAATATTCGGCAATTAGTTTATCATGTTAGAGACAGTTCTTGAAAATATCTTCGTTGAATTAGGCCTTTCGCCCTGGAAAAAGAAAAATTGGGGTGGGTTGGGTGTCGATTTCTTTCGTTCATTCGCTTAACTATTTTCGATGGGAAAAATTATCCAAAAAGTATTAAATTTATCGCTTTTTTGCTAATTCGGTGTCAGACCTTTTAATTTTACTAATTGAATTCGTCCGATCAATTTTAACTGGAAATCGCTAACGTGGGTGCCGGTAGTGGCATGTAAGACGCCGGGCGGTGCATGGACGATTTTTATAATTTTTTGATTTTTTATATTTAATATTTTCTTTTTCTTTCTTTATTTTTCATTTTGTCTACCAAGTCCGGCGACCATAGGTGAGGGCCAACAACCCTCATTGACTATTGGGTGAGGGTTGCGAAGCCCTCGCCGGTTGTATGCGAGGGCACGAAGCCTTGTTGGCGGCGAACCAAGTGGCCAAGGCTTCGCAACCATTGCCAATTCTGGGCAAGATTGCAACCCTCGCTTGCGACTTGCGAGGGTCGGTCGGCCCTCACCGGGCTTGAAAGAAAAAAAGGAAAAAAAAATTTAAAAAAATATTAAAATATTATTGAAAATTATCCACATCGGCGCAAGACGAGCCACGTAGAATAGTTGGCGTTTACATTAGCGATTTCCGACTAAAATTGACCGGATGAACTTAATTTGAAAACATGAAATGTTTAGAACTTAATTAGCAAAATTGAAAGGTTTAAAATTAAATTGACAAAAAATGTAATAGATTTATGATGTTTTAGATAATTTTCTCATTTTCGATGAATTGGATATTATCAATCATTTATGCAACTTTTAAGTCGTAAGCCAATTGTTTCGAAAAGTTTAGTTTTGTTCATCTCGATAGGTCGTTAACCTTTCTTGTGGTTGAGGTTGAGGATTCTTTATAGGAGTAGAATTTAGTTAATTTATTTAATTTAATTTCAAACGAGGCCCCTTGCTTTTAATTCCTCTCGTACTTTAACAGAAGAAAACTATGATTAATGGCTTCTCGATAAAACCGACATAAGATAATGGTTATTTGAAGGCGTGATATATGAAATAATCATTAAAAAGTACTTCAAAGTCCTATAACGAAGGAAATATTACATTTTAATTTGACTAAGAAAGTAAAATTTTTTTTTGCATGTTATAATGCGATATCGCTTGATTAGAGCAACGACTCTTCTCGACACCATTATTTTATTATAAATTACGAGAGCGAAAGCATGAGATAATCATAGGCACATAGTTATTAAATGCCTGCTATAGCAAAATTGTGAAAAAAAAAATTCTGTGGCAAAGCGCGGGCATTCGACTAGTTCCCTCTAAGGCTCTGGTTATAAAACGAAATGCGTCTTCACGTAAATCTCATAGAATTGGTCATGTTTATTCGGATTTTGTTAACAAGCGGCCATTTGAATATACTGAAAATTTATTATTTCGAAGATATTATTTTCCTCGTGTTGTGCATCTCTAGCCAATGGAAATTAAAAACATTTCTTTTACTAGGTACAATTAACAAGTCTTGTAGAGAGAGACACTAGATAGCAAAACCTTCTCTATATCAACATATCACAACAGTATCTCTTTCGAGGATAGACTCGAGTTTGTAAGGACTTGATCATTCTCTTTGCAACGAGATTTTTCTTGCGCTCTCCATTCATTCTACTACCTATTTATTAGCCTTGCCCATTTCCCTCCTCTCTCTATCTTCATGTCGTGACTCCTTCGTATTAAATATATTTCCCGCCTTAATATAAAAGCATGTTTGCTAAAATGAAAATACATAAATCGCTTGTACTTCGAGATATACTATATAACAAACGCAGCATAACGAGTCAAAATATCACTTTAACGTCTTATTGTATGAGTTGCTCAAAATGATTCATATTATGTCAATATTAGCATTATATAAGACCAATACACTAATGTGAATTTCCCTCTATGCTTATATATATATAACTTTGAGTTATAAAATTTGTGCAACATTATTTTATTGCACTCACCTAATAATATTCGTCTTGTTTTCACATGCAATTCTTTTGCCCCCATCCCACCAAAAGATTCTCCCATTTTTGGCGTTACGAAGCTAGACTCACCCACCTCTTGACAGTAGCGAAAGAGTACAATTTATGCCGAAAGGTTCACGGGCTGTGTTTGTTTGGACCTGAAAAAAAGCCTCTGTCAGAATTCAAAATATTGTTTAAAATTCTAATGATAATATAGAACAATCGTATACAAATTCGCGTGTCAGTATTTAAATATTGTGGAAAACTTCGTTTCGAACTTAGGAAAATGCCAAAATGCGCGAGCCGCAAGATCCAGATCGATGAAAGAGAAAATCAATCTAGCTAAGCTCTCGATCATTCGGATTGAAAGAATTATGAATTGATTTGAATATTTCGTGACGAGCGTGCAAATGCTCCCGTTGAGTCGTCGGGAGGACGTGGAGAAATTTATTAGTTGTGCCAGACGAAGGGCCCCACGGCGGTCGGGATCACCGCACTTTTTGAATTTTTCGGCCAATCGTCGGTCTCCTTTCAAACGTCCTTTTGCATGCCGACATGGACCGCCCATGCCCATGACGCATGCTGAGCTTGGGGGCTTACGTCATCGGCTGACCGTGTGCTTACGTGCGCAGCACGTCGTGGCGCGCTCCACCTCGTAGTTCTACATGGGATCACTTGCCGAGGCTTGGAAGCCCTCGAAGGAATCGGACTCTGTAATGCTATTATATTCAGCATCGATTCCACGGTCGAGGCTAACGTAGGAGCTCAAAATTTCTCCAATAAATTATGGTGAATTCCACTTCTTTCCAGAAAGGTGGATGCCCTTTGGAATGGGGAGAAATAAATCATAAATAATTCGCAACGGAATAATGGCGCCGACGCCTCTCTCTGCCCTTTCTTTGATTTTCCACACGGTATCGATTTATAAAATTGATTTTACGAAGGAACTTGACTTTTCCTCATTGGATACTTGAACACGTCGAAGTAACGGATGCTCGTTCGACAACATTCGTGTGGATTTTTGCTAGCCTCTCATCTTATTCGTGAGATCGATGACGTGGTTTTTAAAGTAGAGATTTATTCAACTAAGGCGGGCCATATCGCCCTTTAAAAGCTTATTTTAGAGTTTGTCATGTCATTTTGTAAATTTATTAATCATTTTATCATGTTGTTATTATGCAATGCACAATTGCACATGACTTTTAAAAGGGCAAATGCGTGTTTGCATCTCACTTTTTTTTTTGTTTTTGCAAGAGATCCATCTTCTGCCCTTGATTTCTATAAAATTAAAAAAAAATAAAGAAAAGGGAGAATAATAATTTTTAAAAAATATATTACTATCGTAAAAATAAAACATCAATAGAAATATTTTAGGAAATTTGACAAAAACGAATATATCAGTAGAAATAATTAGATATTTTAAGACAAGGGCAATCAAGTAAAATGGAAAAAAAAGGGCTCGATAACAAAAATGTCAAATTACAAAAATAGGATACGCATTATGTATTTTTAAATGGTTAATTGACGAAACAATGATTGATGGATAAACAGTATTTGAGAATATCATCTTGGATTTCGGTTAATCATTTCTTTTTATGAGTTCTGGGCGTCATTTCCTCTAATAATTTTTTAAAAAATAGTCTTATTTTTTTTACCTTAATTAATTATATAACTATATATTATAAGTAAGTACTTTTGTTATTTGACACTATTGTCGGTGACTCGGTGAGACCTTTTCCCTTTTTCATCTAATTCGTGTTTTATTCTTTTTCTTAAAGCACCTTCTTTAGTTCTATTTTAAAGTGGCTATATATTTATTCACGACCAAAAAAAAAGTGGCTATATTTACTAAAACATTAACAAATTTTTATTGTATAACAATATTATTGGTATTTACCTTTTCTATTATTAGTATTGCAGTTGATTTAGTTTTCTGCCGGTTTCTATAATTTTTAGTTTCATTTTTCACGGCATCTAAGGTTAAAAGAAAAAAAAACTTTCCTTAAAAAACGAGTCGAAACCATACCGTCACCTCCTTAAAATAATGTAAATTGCATATGCCGACGGAAAAGAAATCGAATAATCAAGTGACGTAACAATTTAAGAGGTCAGACATCATTAATGTAACGGTTGAATGTTCGGGAGGTAGGGTGCCCACGTAACTCTTCCAAAGGTTTAGCCGAGCTCCGCATAGTTTTCCCCCAAGGAAAAGGCTTTGCAAAGAGCCCGGGAGATGGGCAATATGCTAATGAACTTCATCGCCAGTAAGCACAGCGCCCGCTCGAGGACAAAGGAGGAGCCAGCTAGCTCGCGTTCCCGTTGACTCGGAGTCGCGGCAGTCGCGGCACCGTTCCTTTTTTTACTCGGTCTACGACTACTCCGATTCGATGCCCCCTCCTCCTCGTCCTCCTCCTCCTCATCTTCCCTTCTTTAAATAAAACGCCTCCTCATCTTCCTCGAAGCTGCTCCCAAGCGTGCGAACGTTAGCGGGAGAGACGGTAGGGTTGAAAGCTCTTGAAAAAAGTGAATAGTAACGCCCCCCCGCCGCGACCTACTCCGAAACTTCGCAGCTTCTCTCTCTCTCTCTCTGTCTTAATCAATTCCGGAGCCTTTCGTTGTTCCTTGGTCCTCCTCCTGACGTGAGAACGAATGGACACCAAGGTCATATCCACCGGGAAGCGGTACGACGCCCTGCCGGAGAGCTACATCCGGCCGGAATCCGACCGCCCCAAGCTCTCCGAGGTCTCCACCTGCGAGAACGTCCCCGTCATCGACTTGGGGTGCGCCGACCGGGCCCAGATCGTGGCGGCCATCGCCTGTGCCTGCTCGGTCTTCGGCTTCTTCCAGGTGATTGTCCCCGAGAACACGAATTCAAATCAAAGACTAAGTAAATGGTTTGCCTCCTGGTTTGGGTCGTCCGTTCGCTAATTTTAGCTTTGGTCAATTCGTGGTGGGGGGTGCTTATCTTTTCTTGAAGGTTGTGAACCACGGGGTGTCGAAGGAGGCGGTGGCGGATATGATGCGAGTGGCGACGGAGTTCTTCAACTTGCCGGTGGAGGAGAAGCTGAAGCTCTACTCCGACGACCCTTCCAAGACAATGAGACTGTCCACGAGCTTCAACGTAACAAAGGAGAAGGTCCACAACTGGCGAGACTATCTAAGGCTCCATTGTTATCCCCTCGAGAAGTACGTCCCGGAATGGCCCTCGAACCCTTCTTCATTCAAGTACGCACCCTCTCTCTCTCTCTCTCTCTCTCTGTCACAAGCAAGAGCTTTCATGAACAGAGAATTTGCAGCATAAAAAAAGATTATGATTAGCCCTAATTGCAGGCGTTTCCCATCAATGATTAAAGCACACGCATGATGCATGTCGGCCCTCAGGAAATAGTTTATAGAGAGAGAGAGAGAGGGGGGAGAGAGAGCTTACGTGATCTTCATGATGTGCTCTTCCCCTTTGAAACTTTCCATACACCTTGTAGCCATCACCGCAAGAAAGAGGCGCGAAGTGGAGCGCCTCTCGTCTTTGAGCTTGGGGTCATCTCTTAAATCTTTCTATATTAAGGACGAGGCCCTCTTTGACATCCTAGGGCTTTAGACTTTCCTAGAAGGTGCAAATCTAAGTCGTGCTGTGTCCTTTTTGGTTGTAACCTGAGACATATATAGTGTCCTGACACGTGTTTCGACAGCAGTGAAGCCAACCGCCAAATGACGGCACACCTTAAAAAATAGTTTTTAATGTTGATTCGCATGGATCGAACCGTTCATAATGTCCGAAAAGTGGTCCTGTTCAGCTGATATCACGTGGATCTCACGTTTAAAAGAATCGTCTGATCTACCTGCGATGAATAAAATAGGTATAGACTAGAAACCATCGGATCTGGCAACTAGCTATGCTTTAGCAACTAATTCTTCCGAGAATTACTAGGAGTTCAAACTCTGCATGGTTTTGGAAATTTGTTCCTCCATGGGAGATTTTGTCTTTACTGGACATGCTGTTGAAAAGTCAAAATCTCTTGTACTGCAAAATCCATCTCCCCGTGAAAAGTTCCGAGAGCGGCGGACAATGCGCTTTGATAGGTGGGGCCAAGTGCTACGCATCGGATTCGGGAAAAGACGGGGCATACCATATGTCTTATTCTAATGCCATTCTAGATGTTCCATTGACTCCAAAGGGAAGACTTCTTCCCCCCTTTTCATGTACAGCCGAATGCATTAATTCTCCAAAAAAAATAATATCCCCACTTCGGATTGAATTCTAATTCTATTCCGAAGACCCTTTTGGTCTAAAAAAAATCACAAACTTGCGTTGTAGTCTCAAAGATGCCCCGCGTCCAAAAATCGCCAACGATTTCTTCAAGATTATCAATACCAGGAGGCCGTTGTTGTTCCACGAGAATGCGGTGGTGCTGATGAACATGCGGGTTTTGATAACGAACCTCTAGCCGGCTCTGATGTTGATAATTTTGAAGAAACCGGTGGCTATTTTTGGACGCGTGGGGGAAAGATTCGGGATGGGGATTTCTTTTTCCGAGATAGAAAAGAGAAAGTTTGAAGCAAAATTGGGATTGAACCTAAAACTCGGGGGATTCTTATCTATAGGAAATCAGGCATGGTAGAGCCAAAGGTGATTGCTGATATCGTAAGAGAGAAAGATACATATATGGCGAGTGGTGGTACTCTCGGACAGCAACCTTGGATTTCGTATTCTTGCCCATTTCTGGCTGTAGCAGCAGGCAGGAAGAATCGGAATCAAAGAATCGGAATCAAACCGGGGGGGTGAGGTGGGGCATGTGAACGCGAAAGGACTAAGCCGATCGAGGAAAGAAACGACAGGGCCTACTGCATATCCAGACGAACAAAACAGGTGGCCGGAAGATGTCTTCATAAAACTACCATTCCTAATCGACCCCAGACCCACCCACACCCCCGCGATGAATCACATGCTGTGGTTCGCCTCTTCTCTCTCTTGAGCCGTCCAGATTCTTCCCCTCGTCGGTGTTCGAGTGCCCGCGGAACGGGAACGGGCGCTCGGCGAATCACTAACGTGCGATGGTAAGTTGTCTTTCGAGTCTCGGCCGGTAAGGTTCGGTGCAATGCAATCGTTCGCATGATCCGATGGTTACGACGGGCATCGAGTAGAAACCCGAGCTCGAACGCGTGGAGGTCGGGAAGGGTTCCCTTGTTTTTTTTTTTTAATGCCGAACGGTGGAAAAGAAAGGTTTTCTGCTGCCGGTCTCATTGAAAATTTGGGTTCTGTGGTTTTGTCCACCGTTTTGCGGGAACTAGGGGTCTTTGGTTCGGAGAGGGGGACCGGTTCCACGAAGGACGAGCGGTTTAAAAGGGGGGCGGGACCGGTCGCTTTATAATAAGAAATCTGGTCCCGCAACCTCCACCCGAGGCGGGGTGACGTCAGGGTGGGCCGCGGCGGTGATGTCGCCGGCCCAGGCGTGCCTCTCTGCATGTGCCACGGTTCCAGAGAATTAGTAATGAATGGCGCTGCCGGGGGCCGGGGCGGTGGTTGGGGCCGACGGGTGGGCCGAGGGAGCGGAATTATAAAATACCATAGATGATTTCGTGGAATTATAAAATACCATAGATGATTTCGCGCGTCGATATAAATATTTTTCATTCTGTGAAGATTTCGAGCTTTCCAAATTTTAGAAAAAAAAAGTTAAAAAATGCGAGTCACGAGATTATTGATTAAGCTAAAAATAAAAGCCAAATTTAGATGGACCTGAGCATGGTAGGGGAGAGTTTCAATTAGCGTAATGATCTTCGATTACGTTAAAAAGAAACAGTAATTTCTTGTGAAATAATTAGCGTGATGCGCGTGCATTGCGCGGGTCTTAAGACTAGATGCATTATTCTAAATGTGTGGTGGTGGAAATTGGTGTGGCACTGACAGGGATGTTGTGAGCAATTACTGCAAGGAAGTGAGAGCGCTAGGATACCGGATTGAGGAGCTGATATCGGAGAGCTTGGGCCTGGAAAGCCGCCGCGTGACTGGGGTGTTGGGCGACCAGGGGCAGCACATGGCCGTGAACTTCTACCCGCCGTGCCCCGAGCCGGAGCTTACCTACGGGCTCCCGGGCCACACGGACCCGAATGCTCTCACCATCCTCCTCCAGGACTTGCAGGTCGCGGGCCTCCAGGTCCTCAAGGACGGCAAGTGGCTCGCTGTCCAGCCCATCCCCGGCGCCTTTGTCATCAACATCGGCGATCAACTGCAGGTAATGGATTGATTTCTCCTTCGTCATGCGTTATTAGTCTGTGTCTTTAATCTGTGTCGTGCCTGTCGCGAGCATTATGGCATGAAAGCGAAGATATCTAGACTCAAATTTTGAACCTCCAACAATAATAAAGTTCAAGCGAAGTTGTTATACTGTCCTGAACTATCATAGGTTGGATTCGGAGCCTCAAATTAGTATGTTATGCCTAAAGACGAGGTTCGAAAATCGCATAAACTTGTCAATACTGCAAATAGTTGCTCTGTCATAAAAATCAAGGCATAAAGAGACGTCGGTTTCAGGCATTGAGTAACGGGAAGTACAAAAGCGTGTGGCACCGGGCGGTCGTCAATGCTGACAAGCCGAGGATGTCGATTGCCTCATTCCTCTGCCCGTGTGACGATGCCCTGATCAGCCCGCCGGAATCACTGGTAGAAGAGGGATCCGTGGCTGTGTACAAGGACTTCACATATGCAGAATATTACAGGAAGTTCTGGAGCCGGAATCTGGATCAAGAACACTGCCTGGAGCTTTTCAAGAACTCTCGCAATTCAGCAGGAAGCGACACATCATCCTCCATTCTTGGAACAGGGTAACTCGACGGACTCTCCTCGCAGTTTAGTGAAATTTGACAAACACATTTAGCTTCTCAAAATATCTTCTGCACCATCAGTCAAAGGTGGGGGTCGGTCCTTAAGTTTAAGCGTAGTGTTTGGCTTCTTGATGCTGAGAGTGTCGGCTCTTTTGTCAAGCTTTATTTTTGGTATGGACACAAAAAGGGATTGACACTGTCAATCGACTTCCTCCTCTGCCGGGGGGTGGAGGGAAGATTTTGGAAAGCATGACGTGTCTGTTGAATTCCACTAAAGTGTGCAGAAAGTTCGTGAAGGTTTCCCTAGTTGAATATCGAAAAGCCACTTGTGTGATTCATCGTCCTTCCTCTTCAGTGATTATAATTTTTTGGCGCGAACGTCTGGCCATTGGCCCATTACAGCTAGTGTGTTGTAGTTGAAGGTATGGGGTGCTGTATCCGTCGATCTCCTTGTGCTGTGTTCATTTGTAAAAGTGACATCTCTTTGCGCGATCATTTTAACAAGTTTAGGCCTTATGCTATTCATAGTCGTCTCGACACTCCCTTCCGCCGATAGCAGTGCGGCTGCGAATACATTTTTGTTTCTCTGTGTAGACCCTTCTTGATATCCATTGCTTCTGAGATGGGAATCTAAAGTGGCCATTTAAGTCTCTTTTACTTCAGTTGTTTGAAGCTCTCATGCTTTCAGCATCAATAAATCATCGGCAAATTTGATGTTGTTCCTTCTGCTACTGCGGCTGCAATGATTCACATCAGAAGTACCGTTTCAATCCCTTAGTGAGATCTTCCCTATTATTTAAAGTGACTCACTAAAAAGAAGACAGAATATCACAATTTCATCATTCAGGCACGTCCATATGCTCCGTTTTGTTACACATTTTGTAAAATCAGTATGCAGGCTCAAACTTTACTGACATAATACAACAAATTTTGTAACTTTCTCCTTGCCCCATCACTGAGCATCATACAGTCACTTCCTTATTGTTTCCTTTTACGGCTAGAACTTGGTACCCCAAATCAAAATCCAGCTGCAAAAAAGGGGCTCATTTGCGACCTTTCAAATTCAAGAACCACAAGCATCACCACCAAGAAGAGCAGTTCAAGCCGTCTTCAAGCACTCCATGACGTAAGTGTTGAAAGCGCAACACATGACTTGGAAGCCCTGAAATCCTGCCCCTTTGGCCAACGCCTCAAACTCCTTCTCTGTCCTCTCTTTCCCGCCCGGGTTGTGGGCCAGCATGATGCAGTCGATGTGGATCACATTCTTGGTCGCTAGGCTCGGGTCTGGGTACACAGGGAGTACGCACTCTGCAAGGATCACCTTTCCATTTTCAGGAAGCGCATCGTAGCAGTTCCTGAGGAACTTTGCGCAATGTTCATCACTCCAATCATGGCATATCCACTGCAAGAAAGAAATGTACTTTTTATGAAGTAATCTTGCACGTACTCTAATTAGTAACAACTTTTTGGACCTGGCGAGAGACAAAATAAAGCAAAGAAAACGGCAACAAGCCTTGTCAGATATTTCCTGAAAGTTTCCACTTCAGGAACAGAGACATAAATCTGACCTTCATGAAAATGGCATCTCCCTTTGGAACGCTAACGAACATGTCGCCCCCAACGTGCTCGACACCTACGTTAGTACCAGCATTAAACTTTTCAGTGTTATTTTCAACAAGGTGCTTCATATTAATCAAGGGGCAATGAATCAAACGTGAGATGTGAAAATGTTCCTAGATCTTGGGTTGCTCAAGCATCTAGGAAATGACAACTAATCTCAAAGAGCGAGCCAGCGATAAACATTATATACCGGGTAAGGACGGAGCATCTTCAATCACATGAGGCAAGTCGAAGTTGATCCCTTTAATCGACGGGTATGTGGCAACGATCATGCTGAGCACGGCCCCAGTGCCGCCTCCGACATCGACCACTGTCTTGAGGCCCTCGAAGCCCTTGTACGTTTCCAGCATCTTCTTCATGGTAATGGTGGAGTGATCGGACATTCCCCGGTTGAAGATCTTGTTGAATCGCGGGTCAGTGCCGTGATACTCGAACGCGGTCATCCCGTACGCCTTGTTGAACGGGATTCCGCCTTCAAGGACCGCATCTTTCAGGTAATACCTGCGAGTTGAAAAGCAAACAGTTCAATTTCATACTCGGGGAAGATAATAATGGGAAATTAACAAGTTCTTGAGCTGTGAAAACTCGAAGGAGATTTCTGATGATCCAAAAGCTCAATTACCGTCACCAGTTACTTCAATCTCTCGGATGATTCAAACATTCCAACATCTTTGCAATTGTCAAGTTTATACAGACATTAGCCATTCGCTCAGCCGATAAAAATTTTCTTTCTAAAATATACTCGTATTTTATTTTACAATCCCATCGTCCTAGAGGTCAACGTAATCCTGGTCATCATGTGCTCAGATCGGAAGACTTCTGTGTAAATTTACCAATGGATGGAGGATTTCGTTCAGGGGAAGATCGGGAAACCGGCTGGTCCGAAAACGACTTAGTCTCCAATGAACAAGAAACTTATGAAAATTTCTACCGAACAAAGCACGCAAAGTCTGTCCTTAAGCGAGCGCGAGTAACATGCCCGGCAATACTAATAACCGAGATAATCGTGCCCGTCTTATTTAATTTACCTGTATACATCAACCAAGAGCAACCCTCAATTGTCCGGCAAAAATTATCAAATCGAACTCGAAATCTTTGACGGAGCAAGCCTCCGGAACAGTCAATGGGGGTTAGGTACGGGGTCCCTATCAATGATTGGGCCGAGTCGGATACCAAGACTTCAATTCTTACCAGGAAGGATGTGGTAATGACGTGACAGGGATCACCACACGCAATTATGAAGACCACATGTAGAAACCACGAATTTTATATGATTGCTTCTTTGCAATGACTTCCTCCACTTGCATCGTTCAAGAAAACGCACTTCACTAATTCACTGATGACACAGCAAGCAATCGTATACTATGGAGGGATGATTTCGCTGGGTCGAATGATTAGCAGACTGCGTATTTTCTTGCGGAAAACGATCTAAAGTCCAAGCAAGATGCAACCACGGACGACAAGAACAGCTTACCAGTAGCATTTGTCTCAAGTGAAAGAGAAGTAACGCATGTAAGCCCACCAACCCTGGCATTTTTCATGTTCGTGCTTATCTAAAGTAACGCAATAAGCGTGAGTAATACAAGGACAAGGATGGGGGCCACTGGCCCGTTCCTGATCCGCTTTCAGACCTGAACATTCGAAAGTGGTCGAATCGAATTAGGAATGGCTGATAAACTACAACCAGGCCATCCCAAAATATATTTTTACAAACAAACAGCAGGAAAAACAGGCCACACCAGCTAAGCGCTGCACTTTGCGGAGAGGACTCGGTGCTGAGATAGCTGAAGAGATGTAAGGTCCATGTTCAGGATGAGTCAGTGTTAAAAGCGACTCTTGAAAGGGAAAGAGGGTGCAAGATTAAGACATTTTTCTGGATCATGGGATTTGGTAAGTTCCATGGCTAAGGAGAGGCAAAGAACCTCACATATTACCTGGACCGATAGTAATCCTTGAAGACACTGAGTAAAAATTACGTGAAAGCTTGCATCTTTAGTGGGAACATACTATGAATCTCCCCGTTATGCATCTAAAATTGTAAGAATTAATTATCATCTCGGTGTCTTTCCATATCTTTTAATACCCGGCTACGGTTTACCATGTACTGTTTTGTTATATACTTATTGTGTAGCAGCAAAGAAAAAGAGCCAAAGAAAGAAAAAGTACCAGCTTTCCATGAGGACTTTGTCCTGGTTCATCAGGCTGAGTGGGGCAATGGAAACCCCATCTGCGTTCTTGACCAAGAACTTGCACACCGGGGCTAAACCGTAAAGCCGCTCGACCTTGCCGTCAGGGAGGTCGCGGAGGGTGCACGTGAGCACGGAGTAGCTGGCCAGCAGCCGGAACATCCTGTCGAGCATGACCGTGGCATCGGGGTTCCGGGTTGGGAGCTGGGCCGCGACCTCGCCAGGGGAGAGGTAAGCACCCGGCCCGGCCTTGGCCATGATCTCGAGGAGGTCGAGCTCGATGGCGGCCTTGAGGACCATGGGGAGCACGGAGGCGCTCGCCAGCTGCATGGCGAAGAGGTTCGCCTCCTCGTCCGAGACTTGGGTCGGGGTCATCTGGGTCTCGGATCCTGCTGAACCCATTTGCCTTCTCCCTCTCTTCTTCTGCTTCTTGGACGAGAATTGAGCCAAAGGAAAGAAGAGGAAACGGAATGAAAGGACAGATTGGCCAAAAAAAGGGGTGGGGATTGAAGTGAGGTATGGCCGTGGGGGTCGATATATATGGTACTTTGTGCCTCACCAACCCCGTAAGAATATATTGGACCCTAGACCACTACGTACATTCGTCCATCATGCCATTGGCACCAACCATTGAACCAAAATACAGACGGAAAACTCTTTGTCTCTCTCTCACTCACAAGCGATGACATCTGACCTTTTTGGATTGGTTGTCGCTTTCCTACCAACTTAACAAGGCGTGAGAGAAACACCGAGCATTTGAGTACAAGAGCAATATTTCTGAAATTCGATCGGATGTACTGATCGCGGAACATTTTTCTGAGCAGTGATGAAGATGCTCTGTGGATATAACTTTGTTTTGATCATAACCCAATTGGGTTGCTTTGTGTTCGTGTTGTCGGGCTCAAAACCGGACTGCCGTTGAGCGCACATAGCTTTCACTAATGGTCCTAGTTCACTCGGGAAAGATCAGTTTTTATTCATTTGATATCCATGCCAATCGTGGCCAAAGACAGTTGTTTGCCCGGTTCGGATTCACCCAATATCGGCCTAATCAAACTGACTTAAAGATCGACCGACACGAAAGCAGCAGTCGATTTTACGAAAGGGTGGAGGTTGAAGTAGAGGGGACACTAATGAGAGACTCGATCGATTGATGGGAGATGCAAGTCTCAAGTCTCCGACCCTTTTCTCTCGAGTGTTCCAAAGCAACATCTGCTGCAACAATTAAGGGAAGGAAACCTGCGATCCTTGGGAACCATGATTGATCTGACCATCTCAGCGATGTTTTAGGTAGAGTAGATGATTGACAAGAAGCCCGGGCTAGTATTGGGTCTACAAGGACACCAGCAAGTGTACTGATGACGATACGTTGGAGTGCAATTTGTCAAGGTCGAGAACGCCATCAATGTGGTTCTTGTCGCCATTTGGAAGGAGATCGACGTCTACCTAAAACATGGCGAAAGGTCGTTGTAACTTGGCCAAGTCGTCATCGAAACAGGTCATATTTTAATAATCCCCATCTTCTTCAAACTGTCAGAATTGACAAGAGAACAGACCCGCCCTTTATCAAATTTTTATTTCTTTTTTATAACCGCGGTGGATGCTCTAATGTTCCAAAAAGAGTTCGATGCCTGGCCTACGAGTGAACTTGCTTGTAACAAGGCACAAAATCGATATAATTTAACAATTTATCTAGAAGGGCATCATTTGTTTACAGCCCCGGTATGGGAAAACTTCGGAAAAATTGTCCATTTAGTCATAAACCTATTGTACGGCGGCCAATTCAGTCCTAAACATTTTAATTTTGTCAATTCAGTCCTAAACCTTTTAAATTTTTGCCAATTGAGTCCTTCCAGGCAATTTTGGCCGGCCGGCGCTGGCCGGCCGGCGCTGGCCGTCCGGCGCTGGCCGTCCGGTCAACGCTAACGTGGCAATTTTTAATTATTTTTTTTTCAATTTTTTAGTCTTTTTTTTCAATTTTTTTTTTCTGGTTACTCTCCTCTGGCCGGTCCGGCGACCGGCGGCCGGCCAGAGGGGACGGTTGGCGAGGCCCTTGGCGAAGCTCGCCCCGCCGGCCACCGGCGAGGGCGGGCCTCGCCGGCCCCTAGCTGGGCGAGGCGAGGTCGGCCTCGCCTCGCCGTCGCGACCCAGGCGACGGCGAGGCTCGACCTCGCCTCGCCTCGCCTCGCCTAGCCAGGGGCCGGCAAGGTGAGGCGAGGTCGAGCCTTGCCGTCGCGACCCAGGCAACGGCGAGGGGAGGCCGACCTCGCCTCGCCCAACCAGGGGCCGGCGAGACTCGCCCTCGCCGATGGCCGGCGGGGCGAGCTTCGCCAGGAGCCTCGCCAGCCGTCCCCTCTGGCCACCCGCCGGTCGCCGGACGCCGGACCGGCCAGAAGGGAGTAACCAGAAAAAAAAAAAGAAAAAAATTGAAAAAAAAGATTAAAAAATTGAAAAAAAAAATAATTAAAAATTGTCACGTCAGCGTTGACCGGACGGCCGACGCCGGCCGGCGGCCACGTCAGCGCCAGCCGGCCAAAATTGCCCGGAAGGACTTAATTGGCAAAAATTTAAAAGGTTTAGAACTGAATTGGCAAAATTAAAAGGTTTAGGACTGAATTGGCCGCCGTACAATAGGTTTAGGACTGATTGGACAATTTTCCCGGAAAACTTCCTTCAACCATACTTTTCGATACGAGTTCCGGTACAAGTTCTGGACATTATCCACATGTTAATGTTAACCAAGATCAACTGCTGATGATGTCGATCTTTCCTACTCATCAATGAACAGTATGATGGAAGGGGAATTTCCTCCGACTACGGTTGCAAGAAAATATGGCCCCATTTAGAAAATTGTTAATACAATAATAAAAGTCATCAAATTTTTTAAATAATTTGCTATTGCCTATTGAAATTTATGGATGATAAATGATGTGGAATACATTTTCCTAAAAATGATCATTTATATCGTTTGAAATAATTAATCAATTATTATTTTCATTATCGACAAGAATTTATGTTTAAATCTTATTTTGAATAATGAAAATATTTTTCGTTCATTCATTTTTGTTGGCGAGACAAGTATTCCAAATCATTTATTTTCAACGAAATAGACGCATTTTTAGTCCTTGATTTGGGTCACAAATTCGTGAACTTTCAAGAAGAGCAGGAAAGGGAATTTCCCTAGGATGGTCTATAAGAAATGCGTTATCATCTAGCGAGGTCCAGCCTTGCTAGGCACTAGCCTAACCCTAGCAAGGTCGAGCCTCGCCCGCCCGGCGAGGGTCACCAGCAACCTCGCTAGCCACAACAAAAAAACATAAAATAAAAAGGAAAAAGAGAAAAATAATAAAAAAAAACTACCAAAAAAATTGTAAAAATTGTCCAGCCACGCATGATGGTTGGCATCCACGTCATTGATTTCTAGTTAAAATTGATCGAATGGACTAGATTGATAAATTGTTAAAATGTTTAGGACTAAATTAACCAAATTGAAAATTTTAGGATAAAATTGATATAATTGCAATAGTTATATGAATTTTTTGGTAATTTTCCCACTCATAGTATGGCTTGGAGATATTTTTTTTAGTTTCTAGAATATCCAAGAGACCGTGGTCCCAAATGTACCGATCCTCTATTTATTGAGGAGATTGGGGTTTGGTACACGTTAGACATTAGTTAGTAAAGCACACTTCTTTTGATAAATTCCTCTACCCCTTAATCTAATGGAGCGTATCTTGACCGGGATAGTTTCGGTTTAACGACAACAATTTTACTTCAAAATCTTTAGACCGTAATCGATATTTTTCATCAATCACATCTTATTTATAAAAAGAAACTCCGTTTGGAATGCAATTAATTCTCGTTCAATTATATCCCCATTGAGATTTCAAAGTCAAGCATCTCGTCTGGAGCCTAGTAAATGGCAAGTGCTGACATTTCCCAGTCTTAGTACCGATCCAGACACGTTCATGAGCTTTCAAATGCACAATCAGACAATTCACATGTAGGCGTTCAAGTAACGTTCTCAAACAGGCACTACTTTTTTAATTGCGCGTCATTCATGTGGGTCATATCATCTTTTTATATTTTATCTCTTGTGGTTGTTGGGTTCAACCCCTATTTAGCGTTGAAAATGACACGCATCATCCCTTCGGGAGATCACCCTCTCGTTTCCAATCATTTCGTTTGTTTCCACCCTAAAGAAAGAAATGTTTTCACCTTGTCGCATCGCAAAAAGGGAAATCGACATCCTCCGCTCTTAGTTTTTTCAAGACTTGGTTTCAATACGATGAAGACAACATCTCCATTGGCCACGAATTCATAATACGGTAAGTCCGTCGCATTCATGTTGCTCGGTGAGGAGACGAACCACGATAGTTCGCTGATCATTTCGAAAGACAGATCGTGAGATCCTGCGAATGATGATGTACTTTACATTAAACCCATCAAAATGGGTCATAGACCTATTTGTTAATCCCTTTTTTATGACCTGAGTTGTTATATGAATTAGTTATATTCATAATAATTGGGTTATATATAGATTTATTATAATAAAACTTAAAATAATGTGAGTGTTAAATGAGTTCATAATTTACTTACATCCAGCTCATATCTATGACTCTCTCTTCGCTTTCTCACTCTCATTCGATCTAACACTTGCTCCCTTTGTGCTCTCACCTTAATTTGGGTATGATTTTTTCCTAAATTAGGTTAGATATATAAGCGATTTAGCAATTTGTATTAGGTTGGACATGAATCATTGAATTTGTATTTCATGGAAGTGGGTCAAAATAAGTTAAACGAGTTAATTTGGATTGGACCATTTTCGATCCGGCCCCGACCCACTCGTTTGACAGGTTTACTTTACATGATGCTTGAAGGAGCACTATAGCATTTTCATTACATAATTCAAATGAATACTTTTTCGATTAAAGTTTCCTTATCTGTTTTGGCTTGTGATGGAGTATATCGAAATTTAGTCAGGTAGTTGGATCGAGGAATTCAAATCGAAGCAGGTAGCATTAGCAGCGTCATCACTTCTATCCAGCCAAACACTGCTTAGATTCCAATTTTCATATCCATGTAGGGGTTTCTTAATTACATTTGTCTAAGCGGGTATGAGTATATTCAAGAGGATCAGAACAAAGGGAAATGCAATGGGGCATGAAAGTTAGTGGGATATCATCTCCCACCTACTCCTTGATGGGAACAGCCACTTGCGCTGGGCCGACCTCGGCGGCAGGCACGATAGCGACTTTCGATCCGGCTCTTGCTTCTCGAATTCCTTAGATTTCTAGAGCCAAATTGTAAAAGCCCTTCCTCACCAACTTTCCCACCAAACCATGATACATTCTTGTCCATGTTCTTCTGAGGTGGTCGAGTAGATGATCGAGCACGACCGCCACCACGAAACCAGACACAATGTCAAGTCAAACTGTTCTTTTTCTCTTAGGGAAAGCGTTGATCGGTTCGTGGATAACATATTATACTCTCCGGGAGAACTGACGTGCACCCGATTTCTCGTTTTTTCCTGTGGAATCAAAATGAGGAAGACATTTGATTTTCCCTGGGAATTGCGGGATGTGTTCTTGCAAGACTAGGAGTGAATTGCTCTGCTTCGTAGGATGTTCTTGTTGACTGGGTCCACCTTATGTGGGGCCCAGCTTGCATAAAGCAAATAAAAAGAAAAGAAACAAAAGTCAAAATAGAAAAAAACAAAAAGAAAGGGGCAGCTTCGTGCAGAACAGGAGCCCACAGACAAAAAGCAAAACAAAGGTCAGTCTCACCGAGAGATCACAGAGGCGCGCGAGAACAGAGGAGGAGAAGGGGGCTGAACTTCGCGGTCCCGATTCAAAAGCTAAACGTTGTCAAAATTGGCTCAAATTTTAGTATGTTGTTCGTGAGACCGAGGACTACGAGTTGATCGGTTTCGTTCGTGAGAATCTCCTCCGAACTCTTTAATCACGGTTAGGGCTTTTCTCCTCCATTTTGTGTAAATCCACCTTTGTGGTGAAGAAATGATGTTGAAATGTTGATGTTGTACCTCTAGTGTGTGACTAGAGAAGAACTTGGTGTATCCTATTATTTTTGGTGATTAGTGAAAGTTTTTTGGGGCGGTTCGTGATTTTTCTCGCTTTGGGTTTCCACGTTAAATATTAGTGTCGATTGTTGCATTTGTTTCCTTCTAATTGCGAGCTTATATTGTTGGAATATAGTGGGTTGTTGTTGGAATTAAGTCGATTTTGGTCGGTTTAACATCGGGAGAGATATTGATCTTGGATTGGTTGAGTTCTTGGCGAATCGTTGCCGCGGTTCTCCCCAACAAAGTGGTATCAGAGCTTGCGTTGATATTCTAGTATTGAATGGAGGAAACTAGTGGCACCATGTTTAAGTTAAATGCCTCGAATTACAATATTTGGAAGCCTCGGATGGAAGACATGTTATATTGCAAAGATTTATTTGATCCCGTTGAGGGTGATGAGGCTAAAGGGGATAAGGAAGACAAAGAATGGGAGCGTATGAATCGGAAAACGGTTGGGTTTATCCGGCAATGGATTGATGATAGTGTGTTTCATCATGTTGCTCAAGAAACAAAAGCGGACACTTTGTGGAAGAAATTGCAAGATCTCTATGAGAGGAGAACTCCACAAAATAAAGCTTTTCTAGTTAAAAGACTTGTGAACTTGAGATACAAGGAGGGAAGTAGCATGTCGGAACACTTGAGTGAATTTCAAGATGTTGTAAATCAATTGACAAATCTTAAGATTGACTTAGGTGATGAATTGCAAGCATGTCTATTACTTGGTACTCTTCCCGATAGTTGGAATACTTTAGTTGTGGCATTAAACAACTCAACTCCGTTTGGTGTGTTTCTATGAGCATGGTCAAAGAAAGCTTATTCAATGAAGAAACAAGGAGAAAAGGCTTGAATTATGCTTCTAAATTGGAGACACTTGTCACAGAAAATAGGGGGAGAAATCAATCAAGAAACTTCCAAAATTTTGATAAAAGAGGCAAGTCAAGAGAAAGATCAAAGTCCAGGCCGAGGAGGAGTGTGAAGTGCTACAATTGTGGCAAGATGGGACATTATGCAAGAGAATGTAGGTTGCCAAAGAGAGAAAAATTCTATGATAGAAATGAAGATCGAAAAAAAGAAGAAAAGCAAGTTACAACGGCAGTGGCATCCGACGGCAATATTGTGTTCATTTGTGATGACACTTATGTGAACCTTACATGCCAAGATTCTGGTTGGGTTGTTGATTCCGGAGTTTCATTCCACGTCACCTCACGGCGTGAATATTTTACTTCCTATCGCAGCGGTAATTTTGGTTGTGTTAGGATGGGAAACAGTGGTGTTTCCAAGGTTATTGGCATGGGGGACGTTTATTTGGAGACCGATGTTGGATGTAGTTTGCTTTTGAAAAATGTGAGACATGTTCTGGATATTCGACTTCACTTGATCTCCACAGGTGCCTTGGATGATGGTGGTTATTGCAATATCTTCGGTGACGGCAAATGGAAATTGACCAAGGGTTCCATGATAGTGGCTAAGGGTAAAAAGACATGCACTCTTTACACCATGCAAGCTAAGTTGGTCAAGGAAAATGTGAATGTAGTGGAGGACTCCTTAGTTGATCTATGGCATATGAGACTCGGTCATCTCAGCAAGAAGGGGCTTGAAACTCTTGTGAGAAAAAATCTCCTACTATTGAAGGAGAAAAATCTGAAGGAATGTGCTCATTGTCTTAAAGGTAAGCAACATAGATTTTCATTTCATAGTTTCTCTCCACATACGAAATCAAATGTACTTGATTTAGTTCACACCGATGTTTGCTGCATGGATGCTAGAACACTTGGCGGTGCATTGTACTTTGTGACATTTATTGATGATTGTTCTAGAAAAGTATGGGTTGTTGCTTTGAAATCTAAAGATCAGGTGCTTGCAGTTTTCAGACAATTTCATGTCAATATGGAAAGAGAAACCGGGAAGAAGTTGAAATGTGTTCGAGCTGACAATGGTGGTGAATATAGAGGCCCGTTTGAACATTATTACAGGGATTATGGCATCAAGCTTGAGAAGATTGTTCCAAAAACACCACAACAAAATGGAGTGGCGGAGAGAATGAACAGGACAATTAACGATCGGATTCGGTGTATGCTCTCTCATGCAAAATTGCCTAAGTCATTTTGGGGTGAAGCAATGAGAACAGCAGTAGACTTGATAAATCTTTTTCCATCAGTTCCTCTTAAGGGGGATGTTCCACAAAGAGTTTGGAGTGGGAAATATGTCTCGTATAATTACTTGAAAGTGTTCGGTTGCCGGGCATTTGTGCATGTTCCAAGAGATGAAAGGTCAAAGCTTGATGACAAGTTTAAATAGTGTATCTTCTTGGGTTATGGACATGAAGAGTTTGGTTACAGGTTATGGAATCCAGTTGCAAAGAAAATCATTAGAAGCCGAGATGTGGTATTCTTTGAGCATCAAACCATTGAAGACATTGACAAGCTAGGGAGGCCAAAGAATGCAACTCAACATTATGTTAGTTTCATCCCAAGTCCTCCTATCGTATTGGGTGGAAATCACGGGGGAGAAGTACATGGAAATCATGAAGATGGTGAATCCTCACAAAATGTTGATTCTTTAGATGAGACAGGTGAAACAGTTGAGCAAGAACAACCGGTCCTACCTCAAGTTAGAAGATCTGAAAGAGAACGTAAGCCCTCACAGAAATATCAGCCGCATGAGTATGTGTTACTTACCGATGCAGGAGAGCTAGAAACTTATGAAGAGGCTATGTCATGTGATCAAAAGAATGAATGGCATGAAGCCATGCAAGAAGAACTCAAATCATTGCATGAAAACCACACATTTGAATTAGTAAAATTACCTAAAGGCAAAAGAACACTCATAAATAAGTGGGTGTACAAGTTGAAGATGGAAGAAAGTAGTTTGCAACCACGATACAAGGCTAGGCTTGTCGTGAAGGGCTTTCGTCAAAAGAAAGGAATTGACTTTGAAGAAATATTTTCACCGATTGTAAAAATGCCTTCTATTCAAGGTGTTCTTGGGTTGGCCGCCATCTTGAATTTAGAAATTGAACAACTTGATGTAAAGACAGCTTTTCTTCATGGAGATTTGGAGGAAGAAATATATATGGAACAACCGGAGGGTTTCATAGCGGAAGGCAAAGAGCATCATGTATGTAGATTAAGAAAAAGTTTGTACGGTCTCAAGCAAGCACCAAGGCAATGGTATATGAAGTTCGAATCATTCATGGAAGATCACGGGTATGGTAAGACCAATTCCGATCCTTGTGTCTTTATGAAAAGATTCTCAAATAATGATTTTCTTATCCTCCTACTTTATGTGGATGATATGTTGATTGTCGGACGTGATGCTAAGAAAATCAAGAGTTTAAAAAATGAGTTGAGTATAGCTTTTGCAATGAAGGATTTAGGTCTGACAAAGCAAATCCTTGGCATGAAAATTACTCGTGACAAGTTGAACAAGAAACTTTGGCTATCTCAAGAAAAGTACATTGACAAGGTGTTGGAAAAATTCAACATGAGCACATGTAAACCGGTAAGTACTCCTCTTGCTAGTCATTTCAAGTTGAGTAATGACCAGTGTCCTACAAGTGAAAAAGAGAAGGAAGAGATGATGAAAATTCCTTATGCATCAGCCGTGGGTAGTTTGATGTATGCCATGGTTTGTACAAGATCAGACATTGTTCATGCAGTTGGTGTTGTGAGTAGATTTCTCTTAAATCCAGTAAAGAGCATTGGACTGTTGTTAAATGGATTTTGAGGTATCTTAGAGGCACTTCCAGATTCTGTTTGTGCTATGGAAATGGAAAGCCTGAGTTGAGTGACTATTTAGATGCAGACTATGCCGATGATGTTGACTCTCGAAAGTCCACATCGGGTTACATGATGATTTTTGCAAGGGGAGCGGTTTCATGGCAGTCAAGATTGCAAAAGTGTGTTACTTTGTCTACGACTGAAGCGGAATATATCGCCATTACCGAAGGAGGTAAAGAACTTTTGTAGATGCAGAAATTCCTACAAGAGTTGGGGTTAAAGTAAGAGAAGACCGTTTTATATTGTGATAGCATGAGTGCTATCTATCTTAGCAAAAATCCGATGTTGCATGCAAGGTCGAAGCATATTGATGTGAAGTATCATTGGGTCTAAGAAAAATTAAAAGAGAGCTCTTTCAACTCGAGAAAGTCCGCACTGACGACAATGGATCCAATATGATAACCAAAGCCTTGTCCGTGACGAAACTTGACTCTTGTAGAAGCAAAGCGGGCATGATTGATCTTCCCACATGAGGTGGAGGGGGAGATTTGTTGACTGGGTCCACCTTATGTGGGGCCCAGCTTGCATAAAGCAAATAAAAAGGAAAGAAACAAAAGTCAAAATAGAAAAGAACAAAAAGAAAGGGGCATCTTCGTGCAGAACAGGAGCCCACAAAGAAAAAGCAAAAAAAAGGTCAGTCTCACCGAGAGATCACAGAAGCGCGCGAGAACAGGGGAGGAGAAGGGGGCTGAACTTCGCGGTCCTGATTCGAAAGCCAAACGTTGTCGGAATTGGCTCAAATTTTAGTATGTTGTTCATGAGACCGAGGACTACGAGTTGATCGGTTTTGTTCTTTGAGAATCTCCTCCGAATTCTTTAATCACGATTAGGGTTTTTCTCCTCTATTTTGTGTAAATCCACCTTTGTGGTGAAGAAATGATGTTGAAACGTTGATGTTATACCTCTAGTGTTTGACTAGAGAAGAACTTGATGTATCCTACTATTCTTGGTGATCATTGGAAGTTTTTTGGGGCGGTCCGTGGTTTTTCCCGCTTTGGGTTTCCACGTTAAATATTGGTGTCGATTGTTGCATTTGTTTCCTTCTAATTGCGAGCTTATATTGTTGGAATATAGTGGGTTGTTGTTGGAATTAAGTTGATTTTGGTCGGTTTAACATCGGGGGAGATATTGATCCTGGATTGGTTGAGTTCTTGGCGAATCGTTGCCGCGGTTCTCCCCAACAGTTCTTCCTGCAGAACTGACAGTAACTGATGAAGGGTGTTGCGCGAGCTGCCTCCTGTTTTGATTTCTCCGACCAGCGGATATGACGATTCAAGGCGGTGGGGGCTATGGGGCGGTGAATAGAAAAGACCGCAGTTTCTTTTTATTGCGGGGGTTGGTCTTGAAAGGCTATGGTGCGTAAAGAATAAAGTAGATTAATAGACTAAAAAGGAAATGGTTAATACCACGAAAAATTCTACATTTGTACGCTTGTGATAAATTTACCTTAAACTAATTTTTTAACAAAAAATGCTAAACTGGTACACTAGTGACAATTTTACCCTCCGCTAGTTTCCATTAAATTTTACCGTCAATTTTTTTTAATTTGGATGGCATGTGGTAGTTGATGGATGTACCAGTTTGGGGTATAGGTGCACCACTATGTGATTTTTTACGATATTAATTCAATTTAATGGAGGGTAAATTTGTCACAAATGTATTAATTTGGGGTTTTTGATTGTCAAAATATTAGTTTAGGGTAAATTCGTTACGGTATACCAGTTTGGGGTTTTTAGTAGTCAAAAATTTAGTTTGTGGTAAATTTGTTACGGGTATACCAGTTTGGGATTTTTTATGGTATTAATCCAAAAGGAAATGACACAAATGGTCCCGGAAGTATGGTTCAATGTGCACTATCTTTGGTGAACTTTTAACTTTGTCACAATGTGCAATGTGGTCCTCGAATTTTTAATTTATTTAATATAGTCCCTAAATTTTGGTTTAATGTTCAATGTGATTCTCGAACTTTTAAATTTCATATAATTTAAGGATTACATCGAAGATTTACCAATAGTTTATGAACCACATCGAACAAATTAAAAATCTAAGGACGACATTGCATATTGGGTCAAAGTTTAAGGATCACATTATACAAATTAAAGTTCAAGGACAACATAACATATTGGATCAAAGTTCATATATCATTTATGCTATCATCCTTAGGCTAAACTACCTTTTTCTAGGGGTGAGCATCGGTTTAGGGTTGACCATACTCACCCCTACTTAATAGATTGAAAGTTACTTTTTTCTAATTAAAACTTGCCAATCACTCTAAAGAATTACTAGTCCGAGTTTAGTAGATGAATACACAATTGCTTTGTCAAAACTAAAGATTTGCAAACCGGGATGAAAATTTATTACGTTAAGGAGTTTCTAACCAAATCACCATCTGAGAAGCTACTAACCACTTTGAGGGGAGAAGGGACTCACATTCTCTCTATCCCCATTTGGCTGGTTTCCCGGTAATAATGCCCCTGGTGAACAACTGATACACAGTTTCATTATTTCCTGATGGACTCCAAGTACAACAAGTACTGAAACAATCCCTCACCATCTCATCAAGATGATGACGACGACTATGAGCTTCACTTATTTACCTTCTTACTCAAATAACATTAGGGTTAACCAAAAGACACCTTCCACCCGAATTAGCTAGTTTTTGATCAGTTTGGCGGCGCCTTGGGGTTCTAAAGTTTCTACTGCCTCCGCAATGCTGGGATGCGCCATGAGAAGCCAAATATGGCTGAGAAGCTCTCCTCCTCTGCTCAGGCTCCCGCAGTGTTCGTGGCCTTTACATTCGCAAGCTGCGCATACCACTTTACATTGGCAAGCTGCGTATATCAGCAACTTCGCCCAGACCTTGCTCCCATTTCGTGCCGAAGGTAAACTCGATGTTTTTCTTTTTTTTTGGGTCGAACTTGATATAACTGGGGTGCAAAACGGCATGCGTCAAACATCACCAACCTGCTTTTGCCTTTCTGCGCATGCTCCTCTCGCGGAGGTCAGTTTTCATTTGGAGCAAAAGATGGCAGAATTCACACAGATCTCCTGACTCTCTCTACTTGTGCCCCTTCTTGCTGCATTTAACACTCGTGTGGAAATGTTTCTCTTTCTTGAATAATTTCTTTACCCACTCGATAGACCACCGATCAGATTCTGCCTTCGTTCTTTGACATCCTCGCTAGCTTGTAGGGGACCCCGGACCGACCCAACTCAGTCGGTCCTAATCTGGTTCCCCGGGGGACTGGGTCAGTCCTTGGTCCTAGGACTCCTTGATCCTATACTGTGCGGATTGGTCTTTGATTGTAGGAGTTTAGGGTTGGTCCAACTCAAACCAACCATGCATATACTATATATTATATGCTTTTGTCTACTCTAAGCCCTAGCGTCTCCTCCTCTGTCCTTCTCTCTTTTATGCAGTTTATTTTGTCGTGTAAATTAGAAAGTAGAAAGAAAGTAGAAAAAAATCCATCCCTAATTAGACGATAAAATAAAATAAAATAGAAACCCTCTTTGTTCGCCTCGCTTTGTTAGCTCGCTTGGGCCTTGCTCGCCGCTCCCCTCTCTTTTCTTGCCTCGCTCGCCTCATGAGCGCGGCTCAGCTGGACAAATATACTTTGTTAAGTATTAATTATGTATGTTGTTTTGTTTTTAGGTGTTCAAAAGTTGAATTGATCATTTAAGAATGAACATGATATAAAGCTATATAATTCATGGTTCATATTATGTATTTTGAACTTCTTGTGACTTAATTGTATTTCACGTGTTCGTTTTCATGGTTTTGCTTTTAGCAAGTGTGAAATTTATGTTGTTACCTTATTTCATGGTTATGTTTCGGATGTACTAAGGTTCATAGTTTGGTTAGCTTGATGTCATATTGTTGATGGACGTGTGATTTGAAATAGTATATTTGTCCTTTCAAAAAAAATAAAAAATGAAAAAAAAATCAATTGATCCCAAATTGACCTTGGAACCGGATCGATCCCATGTGGTCCGTCTGGTTCTCGGTCCCAAGCTCAATAGGGTCAGTCATCAATCTTAAAAATTAGGGATCAACTTTGTACGGATTGGTTCTTGAGTTAGGCACCGAACCGATTCAACCCGTGTTCACCCCTACCTTTTTCTCCACCTCGTTATTTGTTGCCTTTTCCTAAGGATTTGTCTTGGAAATTGTCAAAAGACCCATAAATCGTCCTTCATTCCCATCCATTTCCTTGTACGGTCCAACGATTACCTCTGGTTCTCTCCGCTTCCCTTCACTTTCTATTGGCCAATCTCGAAAAACAATTCTTCTACTCGTCGTTGTATTTTCGCTTGTTTTCTTGTCCATTTTCTGTACTTCCATCTTCGTTTTCAAATCAAGTTCTTTTACTTGTGCGAAATATCTAATCAAGTCCCTCCAATACAAAATCCCCGATTAAAATTCAATTGATGTTGCTATCAAAGGACTTTAAAACATAATGTACATTGAATATTGCCTACATGGACATCCATCGTGAATAGTACATAGGTGGGAGAATAAAAAAAGGTAAATTAAAAAATTTCTGTCCCTTCACTACGCTCGCCTCATCGTTCGTGTCCGCATAGGAAGTATTTGAGCCAATGTCACGTTTCGGCATCCACTAAAGACCACATTAGTTAGATTTTGACAGAATTTTGTGAGGGCGAATTTATAAGTAGCATGACTTGATTAGAAAAATTAAAAATACGAAGAGTTGATTAGAAAAGTAATCATAGTATGCAGAGGAAAAATAAAAATTTCCCAGGTACTTTTCCTTTCACTTCCTCCTGACCAAAGTATAGCATAGAACACCCATGGCCTTATATATTCTTGGGTTAAGAATGGATTTAGTCATCTAAGTCTCTATTTGTTTCAAGGAAAATAAATAATTTTAAAAATATTTTCTTAAAAATAATCGCTTATATTGCTTAAAAAAATGAGAACGATAAATATTTTCTTTGTCGATGAAAACGATTGATAATGAAAACATTTTCAAGGGACTTATTCTTTCGAGCGATACAAGTGATTATTTTTAAGAAAATTATTTTTCAAATCATTCATTTTCCACAAAACAAAGGGAGTCTAAGTTTTAGTGTTTGTGCAATTTGATTCTCCAACTTTTACTTTTGCCAAGAAGTAATGAAATTGCAGCTGAAGAAGTCACTCGACAACTATATCATGGTTTGGACATTCTTCCCCATAAAAACGTTATTTTGAATATTGAATCTGTCAAGCTTGATTTCACTGCTGTTCATTATTTGTCCAAGCAGAATCAGGAAGTTGATATTCACCAATGTCATGTATTGTTCTGTTTGTGCTCTCACTCGAGGACATTCCTTTGCCTCGTTTATTTTGTTTCTCTGTGTTCTTCCCCTTCTTGATATTCACTTCTTCTGAGATGGGAACCTGAAGTGGCCACTCAAGCCTCTTTACTTCAGTCGATCGAGCTTCAAAATTACATAAATTTCACCGTGAATAGAGAATTTGCAAATTTAATGTCGAGCCTTCTAATATTGTGGCTGCGACGATTTTCAAATTGAAGTATCGTTTCGTCACAATTTCATCACTCAGGCACATACGTATATTCTGTTTCGTTACGCATTTTGTAAAATCAGTATGCAGACTCGAAGTTTCTTAACACCTTGTAACTTTTCCTTGTCCCATCCCCACTTGTCCCATTTACAAGCATCATACATTAGCTCCTTAATTCTTTACTTTCATGAGCAGAACTTAGAGCGCTTGGTGCAGTATTTGCTGGCGGCTTTGGGCCTTCTAAGATTCTTGAGACAAGTTTTATGGTTTAGTGATACAATCTAATGGGCCTTTGGTTGCAAAGTTGAGCTTTGAAAATGCCCAAAGCTTAAGGCAAGTATCCCCCAATTTTGGGCTTCAGCATTTTTGTGGTGCTATTTCAAGAGTTTAATAATAATTTTTTCTTTCAATCTCGCCTTGCTAATATATTGGTGTACATTTTTTACCCCACTGCCTTGGACACTTAGGGCACGTTTAGTAATCAGCCAAACAATAACTATTTCTATTCTTTTGTTCCCATAATCAGTTTTGGAATAAAAATCTGTTTAGAAAATTATTTGTTCCCGGGCACAAATTTGCAAAAATTTATTCAAAGAATTAGTTTTGGAATAGAATCAAGAAACAAAAAAAAGTTGCTTCATGCTTCTAGAAACAAAAATCAGAAATGGAAAAGAAAATTTTTCTTCTTCTTCTTCTTCCTGGCCTGTGGCCGATCGTCGGTCGTAGGCCACTGGCGATCGGCCACAGGCTAAGGCGGGTTGCAACCTAGGCGAGGGCCACTCTCGTCGGATCTAACAAAGGCGGTGGTGAGGGCTACCTTTGCCAGATCCAGCGAGGGTTGCAACACCCTCGCCGGCCTTGGCCTGTGGCCAGTTGCTAGCACAAGCGACTTGGCCATTGCCAAGGAAGGGAAAGAAGAAAAAAATATTAAAAAATTCAGAATATTATTAATAAAAAAAAATTTTATGTAGTTACCAAACGTATTTCTGTTCTTTTTTTATTTCAAAAATAGAAATTTTGGGCATTTACCAAATATTTTCAAATGTTTCCGCGCACGAAATAAAAAAGAATTATTACTAAATAGAAATTATTTTCGCGAACAACCGTCAAACGCACCCTTGTAGAGAAGATTGTGGCTGGCAAGCTTTGTGGAGGCGGTCAAGTGACCCCGGCAAAGCTCTGTTGATAGTCGCTTGTGCGAAGCTTGCAGGCTTTGCTTAGGGTCGCTTGACACAGGCAGGCTTTGCCTAGTGTCGCCTTGGGTCAAGCTCTGGCGTCGCCTTAACTGAGGTCGCACTACCTCAATGGCCTTGATGAGTCTCGCAGCCTCTGGTTGATGCTTGTTGAGCTCTAGATCTAGCTAGTCAAGGGTCGCACGATGCTGGCAAGCTTCGCCAAAGGTCGCTCGACACCGGCAATCTTCACCCCGACAAGATCTGTCTCACCTTGGGTTGAGCAACCTCAGCGATGTCTTGGCTAGTGTCGTGCCACCCCAACAAACTTTGTTGAGGTCCCGTAGCCTATGGTCGATGCTCGCTGGGCTCTAGCTCGCCAAGGATCGCTCAATGTCGGCAAGCTTTGCCTAGGTGAGATCTGTCTCACATTGGGCCGAGTGACCTCAACACGACAATGGCTGGGGTCACGAAACCCCGACATTCCTTGTCAGTGGTCTCGCAGCCTCTGGTCGACGCTCACCAAGTTCTAGCAAACCTTCCACAATGCTCGCCGGGCTCCAGCAACCCTACCCTCTCCTTTTTTACTTTTTTTTAGTTTACTTCATCTTACATTTGCTCCACGAAAATGTACCAAGAGCCAATTTTCTAAACACTGCTTGCTTTATTGGAAAGTACCTCCAATCGAAAACTGTCTAAATTCAAAGTCATAGAGCCAATGCTCTCCAAAACGCACTCTAGTACACCGAATCAAAAGCCAGCTGCGAAAAGAAGGCTCATTTGCGACCTTTCAAATCACAGAACCATGAACATCACCGCCAAGAAGAGCAGTTCAAGCCGTCATCGAGAACTCCACGATGTAAGCGTTGAAAGCACAACACACGACTCGGAAGCCCTGAAATCCCGCCCCTTTGGCCAAAGCCTCGAACTCCTCCTCTGTCCTCTCTTTCCCGCCCGAATAGTGGGCCAACATGATGAAGTCCATGTGGATCACTCCCTTGGTCGCTAGGCTCGGGTGCGGGTACGCAGGGAGTTTGTATTCTGCAAGGATCACCCTCCCGTTTACCGGAAGTAGCAGTTCTTGAGGAGCTCCGCGCGACGTTCATCGCTGCAATCATGGCATATCCACTACAAGAATGTAACATGCCTTATATGAAGCAATCCGTACTTGCTCTAATCAGTAACTACCTTTTGGCCTTGCCGAGAGACAAAAATAAAACTAGGGAAAAAACAAGAAGCCTTGTCCTAGTACTTCCTGAAAATTTCAACGTCAGGAACAGAGACATCATTCTGACCTTCATGAAAATGGCATCTCCCTTTGGAACGCTGACGAACATGTCGCCTCCCACGTGCTCGACACCTACATTAATCCTGGCATCAGATTTTTTGTGTTCTTTTCAGCAAGGTGATTTATATCAGTTAAGGGACAATGAATTGAACGTGAGATGCGAAACTGTTACTGGATCTTTGGTTGCTCTCAAGTATCTAGGATATTACACCTAATCTCGAAGAGCCAGTGAACGACACACATTATTTACTGGGATAGGACGGAGCATCTTTAATCACGCGAGGCAAGTCGAAGTTGATACCTTTAATCGATGGGTATTTAGCGACGATTATGCCAAGCACGGCCCTGGTGCCGCCTCCAACATCGACCACCGTCTTGAGGCCCTTGAAACCGCTGTACGTTTCCAGTATCTTCTTCATCGTAATGGTGGAATGACCAGACATTGCCTGGTTGAAGATCTTGTTGAATTGCGGGTCGGCGCATTGATTTTCGAATGCAGTCATCCGGTGTGCCTTGTTAAATGGGAGTCCGCCTTCGAGAATCGAATCTTTTAAGTAATAACTGCAAGTTAAAAAGCAAACAATCCGATTCAATACTCAGGGAACACAATTGTTGCGAACATACGTGGAAGAGTAAAACACGGAACACAGAGATTTACATTGTTTGATCACAACGTGATCTACGTCCACGGGCGAGGTAAGACAAGATCCCACTATAATCAAAAGAGAGTACAGTTTTCAGAAGTCGAAACAACGACAAAAGCTCATGGCTCACAAAACTCTCTTGAAAACACAATTTTTTTTTGTATATCAATGAGAAAACCTAGCCGCAATATAAATAGGGCTCCCAAAAATTTTCCTCGGGGGCATAGCCCCCGAACCCCCCATGATATTAGTTCGTTTACTCCAGCTTGAGCGGTTCACTATGGAGATTTGTTCGCTTGCTATGGGTTGAGTCTATCGGCCCAATTCTCTGCGTCACGAACCAAATCTCAATTTTCTCTCCACTTTCGGATCGCACAAAAAATATATCAGGTTGGATCATGTACCGGATCAAGTGCATAAAATTCAAGACATATTTAACAACAATAATGAGGAGTTAATAAGTTCTTGAGCTGTGAAACTGGGAGGAGATTTCGGGTGATTAAGACGTTCGATTACGGTCATCTATTACTTCAATTTGTTGTGTACAATTGATCTTAATATGACGGGCATTAAGGAAGAATCCCGAAAAAAATCCCAAAGAAAAAGAGAAAAAGGAGGAAAAGGGTTTCAAAAAACAAAGTATACCAGCTTTCCATGAGGACTTTGTCCGGGTTGATCAAGTTGAGTGGGGCAATAGAGATCCCATCCTCTTTCTTGACCAAGAACTTGCACACCGGAGCTAAACCGTAAAGCCGCTCGACCTTGCCATCAGGGAGGTCGCCAAGGGTGCACGTGAGCACGGAAATAGCTAGCCAGCAGCCGGAAGATCCGGTCAAGCATGACCGGGGTGTCAGGGTTCTGGGTCGGGAGCTGGGATGCAATTTCACGTGGGGAAAGATAAGCAACCTGCCCGGCCTTGGCCATGATCTCCAGGAGCTCGAGCTTGATGGCGGCGTTGAGGACCATGGGGAGAACAGACGCAGTCACCAGCTGCATGGCGAAGAGGTTCGCCTCCTTGTCTGAGACTTGGGTCGGGGTCGTCATCCGGGTCTCGGATCCTGCTGAGGCCATTTTTTTTATTTTCCTTTTCTTTCCTTTGACGAGTGTTGAGGGATGGAAAGCAGAAGAAATGGAATGAAAAGAGGGCGAAGGCCTGGGCTGCTGGGTCTACAAGGGCACCAGCAAAATCTTAAACCCCCCCTTCATTTTTCATCGACCATAGATTACTTATCTATTGAGGCAAGTTTCGAATTTTGTCAGGCATGGTACGGTCCCCACATTTTGTGAGCATTCAATTACAAACAGGCATTATTTTGTCTCCCCCTTACTTCTACACGTTGATCAGGTGGATCATATCTCCTGCTTTTTTGTGGCTGTTGCGTCCGACCCGAGTCAGTGAAGAATTTCTTCCTATTATTCCGACTCCTGTTGACACTTAAATTGTTCGCCCGGAGTTTTGTCATACATTTTACAAAAATCAGGGATCGAATCCGACGATAGCAATAGAGTTTGACCTCTAACAAAAGATATCAACACTGCGGAGTCCTGCATATTCATCTTTCGTTGCATCTTTTTCACATTAGAGAATGAGCATATCTTTTGAGAATCATCATCCGACTTATGGCGAAATTGTGAATTCCTCCGCCCTAGCCCTTTTATTCCGACCTCCATCCAAATGGCATTCCCTACATAACCTTTCTAATGGATTATCTTGTCCGACAATGTTTACCTTAGCAACATGCTCTCATCTTCAAGGTGATTGGTTGTAGCTTTGGGTTATATTATCTAAAGGAAAAAAAAAGCTGCAAAATTTGCAAACCCACTTGATAACTCTCGTGCATCAACATGGGCATGGCAATCATCATCATCATCGTCCTGATCGTGTTCAGGACAAGGGCATGGAATAAAGAAGAAAGTAAAACAGAGCAAGCAATACTGAGAGACTGACGTGTTCAGTCAGTTGAAGAAACAATGGAACAAAGAAAGAAAAAAGAAAAAGGTGTCAGAAAATAGGGGGGAGCAGAGGAATGCAGCCATGCACTTGGTCAAGATTCACACATTCGTGAGGACAAGGAAAAAAGAACGGAGAGGGAAGAGAGGGCACCGGAATCCTCAGCACACTTCTACAAATTCTCAGCAAATAGGGAAGTTCTCGCGATCGTTCGCCATCACTTCAAAGTCTTCCTCGAGGAACCTTGCGCGCCACCACGTCTGCCGGGTCGTCCCTTTCCGAATAGTCCTTAGAATAATTGGTTTCGACTCATCCTAGATTTATCTCCCGAGTTCTGCATTGCTTCGTTTTTGGTATGTCATGTCGAGCCATCAGTGAGCAGCCACACCAACGACCCCGCATACCTGGAATGCGATGGGCTTGACATGTGCGGTAAAGATTCGATAACAGAGTCGCTGGAGCGTGCGTCCCTGTCCGCCGCAAATCGCCGCTGCCTCGGCCAAGCAAGTAAACACCCTTGTTGGTTTTCACGTTCGATAAGTGCAATGGGATGCTACGCCATTTATGAGGTGCATTGATATTTACCCGTCATCAAACTTTGCTGTGGTGTGCGAGGACTAGTTAATCCGTTAGTTTGCTGGAGCATTGGATCGTGATGTCTAATTTGTTTGGTTTAGTTCGATGCTCTTAGTTAATTGGAACTTATATTCGGTCTCAAATCTAGTCCACATCTAGAGGTGTTTCTAATCGGTGAGTGGTTGATGAGCTGGTGCTAATTTAATAATTGATTCGTGACAGTCGGCTCAGATCTTGGCGTAGAATAATCTGCGGTGAATTGAAAGCTACCTTTTTTAGGATTCGACGCGCAATCATACGAAAATAAAGAATAAAAACGACGAAAGAAAATCGTGACACAAGATTTTTATCTTGGTTCATCCTTAAATTAGGGTTATGTTCAATAGAGGATTTCACTATAATTGACATCTCGCATCCCTATGTAATACCCCCTAATTACAAGAGAAAGAAAAAAAAAATATATATAGATAACGGTAACTATTCATGGACTTAAACTCAAATTATTAATAAAATACAAGCTCAAAATATAAAAGTTAGGGCTTCGCAGGGGCACTACCCCATATGACCCCTCGCTTGGGCAGCCCCCGGAATCCTTGCTTTCTTGTTGGAGAGGAGTATGAACCTGTTAAATATGTCTTGAATTTTATGTACTTGGTCCGGTTTATGACCCGACCCGATATATTTTTGTGCGACCCGAAAGTGGAAAGGAAATTGAGATTTAGTTCGCGACGCGAAGGGTTGGGCCTATTTGTACCGTGGCTAGGTTTTCTCATTAAGTGAGAGAGAGTTTTGTTAGCTGTGTGCTTTTCGTCGGTTTTTCGACTTCTGAAAATTATACTTTCTTCGATTATAGTGAAATTTGTCTTGCCTCGCCCGTGGACGTAGATCACCTTGTGATTGAACCACGTAAATCCCTGTGTTCTGTTTTCTACTTTTCCGCATCTGTTTCCAACAGAACCACACCCCGACACCTTTGTATTATCACTAATGGAGTCTTACAGTTGATACATAACTAGCCTCAGAGGTAAAAGGTACTGAATAGTGATTATAGATGATTGACTAGACTATTCAAGGATCGAGGATAATTTGAAGGGAGCACAAGCTACTTAAAAAGAGGAGAAGAAAGAAAGAGTAACAAGAGGAACAAACCACCGAAGAAGGCGAACAAAGCCAACTCCGAGCAGAAACTGAAGTAATCGAGCAAACAACTTCCAGCTGAAATTTGAAGGGAGAACGGGCGCGCTCGCCAGCTGCATGGCGAAGAGGTTCGCCTCCTCGTCCGAGACTTGGGTTGGCGTCGTCTGGGTCTCGGATCTTGCCAAACCCTTTTTTTTTTTTAAATGTTTTCCTTTTCCTTTCTTCAATGAGAATTGAAGATGGAAAGCAGAGGAAATGTAATATAAAGAAGAGCGGGGCAAAGATGCGGCTTTGTTTTAAATGTGGAAGGAGATCGATATAGCCCTTGTGCACCTTTTTCAAAGTTGACGCCTCTAATCGATGGGTATCTGGCGACGATCATGCCGAGCACGCCCTAGGTGCCACCTCCAACATCGACCACCATCTTGAGGCCCTTGGAACCGTCGTACGTTTCCGGTATCTTCTTCATCGTGATGGTGGATTGATAAGACATTGCTTGATTGAAGATCTTGTTGAATCGTGGGCCGGCGCCTTGATAAGTTCTTGTGCTGTGAAACTGGGTTTCGGGCAATTTGAATGTTCGATTACCGTCACTAGTTATTTCAATCTCTCTGGAGATGACTAACACAAATTATCTATTTTGCCAAAACTATTACCGTCGCAACATATCGGGGAAACTTGTTCAAAAAGTTCTAAACTTATTGTAATTTTATTAATTCAGTCCCACACATTTTAATTGTGTCAATTGATTGAGCCCTAAACCTTTTCACGTTTTGCCAATTGAGTCAATCCTGCCAATGTTGGCCGAAAATTGGACAGCTTTTAATATTTCTTTATTTTTATTTTTTTTCTTTATTTTGTTATTTATTTTGTTGCTTTCTCTTTTTTTTTTAATCCCCGCCGGCCACCTTTCTTGTGACCGGAAATTCATTTTTCGACAATTACCAGGTGCCCCCCCTTTGCATGGGCCCAAGCCCAATGGGCTGCAAAAGGAGGCCCATTTTCCGTTGCGGAGAAAACCCTTATCATACCCCCCGTCCCTCGCCGACGCACGCCATCGAAGCAGGAGCAGCAGCAGCAGCAGCCGCCGTTCGCGTTTCTTCTGCGACCCTCCGCCGCTCGCTAGCCCGCCGTCCGCCGAATCCGCCAGCACCCAGCGCAGATGTCGCCTGCTCCGGTCGTCGATCCCGTCGTGCCCGAGAAGGAGCAGGAGCAGGTCGATCCCGCGGAGGAGGAGCTCAAGAAGATTGCTCAGGCGGGTGCCGTCGTGTTCGCTCATCGAGTTCCTACGTCTTTTGTTCTTTTTCCCTTTCTTTGCTCGTGCGTTCAGGGTTCTGTAACTAGGGGGTGGGCGGGTTTGATTGTTGCAGGGCGACGAGCCCACCGTTGAGGACGTGAAGGACGACGACAAGGACGAGGACGACGAGGACGACGATGAGGACGACGACGACGACAAGGAAGATGGAACCGCGGGTCGGTTGTTTCTCCCTTCTTTGCCTTCGCCCTTGTCCTTGGTCATCGATGTAGAGCTTTACCTGTTGCTGTGCTACTTGTCTGCCGTTGCATGTTTATGAGGTTTTAGGGCAAAAGCTCCTGACTTGCGAATCTGGGCATTCATTTCTATGGAATTTGGGAGTTCCCTTGTTAGCCCTTTTTGTCACTGGATTAATGGGGACTTATTGGAGTAGATAGAATGAACTCGCGTGCTGTCTCCTCTTACTCGAGTCATGTAATTTTAGCAGTGAATTATCGAATCTTTGAGCACCCACTAAAATGGAGTCTTTTGGTTAAGACTAATTCGACTTAAGGGGTAGTTGGAGCTACAGTGGTTGTTCTTGGTAGGATAGAACCAAGCTTTGCTGTTTTGTTGGTTGATTGCCTCGATGAAGTTGACAGATTAAGCTAGAGTGTGCTCTTTTGTTTTTCCCCCATTGGATAGAATATTACCGGAGAATCACATTCGGGGAACTGCTTTTTAATATGTCGATCTGCGAGACATTTCCTCATCATTTTTTCCATTTTGCAGATATACTGGTCTTTTCTATTCTTTTTTCTTCTTTTAATCTATCTCCTGTGTCAGTGTTACATTAGTGCTGTCATTTTTTCACCCTGCCATCAGGGGACATAGGAATTTTAGTCTGGTATCACTGTTATATTCAGTTGAAACTTTAGGATCATTTTATAAGGGACATGATCTTGCATTGGAAACATCCTTTGAATTGAATAAGGCACGATGGTAGCAACTCTTTTTTCATGTACTTTTAAGTGGTCTAACAATTTTGGGTATCAGTTGAAATGTGAGTTGGGCCTTGTTGGGTATCTGTTCTGATGGATTTCCTGTTTTCTGAAACTTAGTTTAGAAATCCTGCGATTGTGTCGATGTTCTAGTTTTTTCCTACTGGCAGACACCTCGATTTCCTGTTTGCTCTTCTTCCGCCAGTGGTAGATGGATTAATGGATCGTTTGAGTTCACTTTCAAAACTTGGATCATGATTTGTATGGTGCAGGTGCAAATGGGAGCTCGAAGCAGAGCAGAAGTGAGAAGAAAAGCCGGAAGGCAATGTTAAAGCTGGGAATGAAACCTATCACAGGTGTTAGCCGGGTCACCATCAAAAGAACTAAAAACGTAGGTTATTTGCCCCTTCTTTTAATTGTTATTAACTTAATTATGGACTCGTATGAATAGTGTTCTCTGGTTCTCCAGATACTGTTCTTCATTTCAAAGCCTGATGTCTTCAAGAGTCCTCACTCCGAGACCTATGTCATATTCGGGGAGGCAAAGATTGAGGACTTGAGCTCTCAGCTGCAAAATCAAGCTGCTCAGCAGTTCCGGATGCCAGATATGTCATCGGTTATTTCGAAACCAGATGCTTCTGCTGCAGATTCGGGTGCACCGGCTGATGAGGAAGAAGAAGAAGATGTCGATGCGACTGGGGTCGAGCCTCGTGACATTGATTTGGTCATGACCCAGGCAGGGGTATCTAAGAGCAAGGCAGTGAAAGCTCTCAAGACTCATAATGGTGACATTGTGGGTGCCATCATGGAGCTTACTACTTGAGCTTTTCTGTAGTTCTTTTCTTGAAATCGCTGATGCTCTGTAATGGGGACGTGTTCATTACTTATATGGTAAGTTTTGGTTAGAATGTGTTGAGACTTGTTGAATTTGTCGTTTGCCATGTCGAGGGTGTCTGTTCAATTGATCTATAATTTTGATCATGAGTACTATTATTTTCTGCACGCTTGGTTTCTTGTAATAACTTAATAGCAACTAAGGGTACCAATGTTTCATGAAAACCTCAAGATTTGGAAAACATTTATAAAAAAGATGATTAGTCATGTCATTTAAAAAAATTTGTCAAAGGAAAATATTTTTATTATTGATAACAATATATGTATAATTATTTTCATGGATAATGATTTTTTTTTTCATTCATTTGTTTTTATTCATTTATTTTTGTAAGAGATCAAAACAGTTTTTTTTCGGAAAAGTATTTTGCATATCTCGAGTTTTCTTTGAAATAAATGCTCCCTAAAAAAGACAACCAAAGACATTAATTTTAAGGAGAAATCCCTTTAACGTCCATAACTAGAATGATGCTGGTGCAACACAGGTAAACCGAAGACCTTGTTATTGCACATAAACACCTTTAATATATCAAGTTAGCATAACTATTTAAATATGCTTAATAACTAATTAAGGTTTAGAGGATGCTTATTTGGTAATCTAGTATATATTATGAGTTCACGTTGGTTAACTTGTCATAAAAATAAAGCAGGATAAAAAAAACTCGGTAAGGAATTGGTCTTGCATATCTCCAAAAGTATTATCAGCAAAATCTATCAAATCATCGAATGAATGTTTAGTCAAGTGTCGCTCACGTAGTAATAATGACATTTTATGTGTGCCATACTATAGTCTTGTTTATGTTTTTCAAATGAGTTGATTATAATGTGACTGATTTTGTAAAAAATGAATTGCAAAATTAAATACATAAATTTTGCTTTTGACATTCATGAACAAAGCAAAAGAGCGATTACTGATTTTTCAATATTGACTAACACATTTGTAATTAGATAAAAAGTGGAACTTTTGATTAACCAGCAACTCCAACCAACTTAAAAAATAAAATAAAAGGAGAATCAAGCTAAATTCCCAAGCATGCAACGTCATAATTTTCCTATTCACCGCTTTCATCGTATCCACATCGCTTCCCACCAAGACGCCGATACTGCCCTCCATGGTAACCTCGAACTTCTTGGGAAAAAAAACCAAAAAAGTCGTAAATCTATTACATTGGTACTATTTCAATCTTAAACCTTTCAATTGGACCAACTTAATCCGAAGTCTTTTTACATTAGTAACAATTGACTCCATCCAGCTAATTTAGGCCGGAAATTACTAACGTGAATGCCACCTGTTCTACGTGGCACGGCTGGCGCTGACGTAGACATTTTT